>CM035113.1:62741521-63381521 GCA_020205505.1 Panax japonicus
TAACATTTTTAACGTATCGATGTTACGTAATATGTGGACGACCTAACCACATTATTAAATGAACTAACACGATATAGCATAGATTAATGTATGGAGATACAGTTAAAATCTTGGATAAGAAGGATCGTATTCAACACCAAAGGTTTACCTTAAGAATTAGAATCTAAAATGAAGTCAAGGGATCCTCACCTCTTCAGCATACCAAGTACATACGTAAATTTCGAGGGCAAAATTTCATAAGGAGGGGAGATTGTGACCCCAAATTTTATGAATAAAGATTTTATTTTCTCGAAATAATTTTTGAATATTATGGCGTGGATTTGATATAATGTTATAGTTATTGTAGTATTTATAAATTTTGCAAAGTACGCAAGTTGTTATATAATATTCGATTGGTCGGGAATATCTTTTTGTCAAGAAATATCCGTACGACTGTACAATCATTGGTGGACCCCGCAACGGAATTATTGTTGGATTGAGAAAATGACAAAAATATTTTATGAAAATAACGGCAGAAGTTTTACCGTTAACTATTGAAACACCCGGTGTTAAAAGTACAGTAATACCGTGGTTGCATAGTAGCACACGGTATTAATTATTGATGCTTACGTGATAAGTCACTCAGTTTTGTTGGTATTATTCATGTAATAATACAGAAAATATTTTTATATAAAACAGAATACTTTTATAAAGTTATTCTATAAATAGAATTTATTATTATCTATTATGCATAGTATCTGTATAGTGTTTTGCATAGTAAAAACTTTTTATATAAAACAAAATACTTTTAAAAGCTATCTGTTTTATTAGACAATAATTAGAATATATTATATTTTATTATGAATAGTGTTTGCATAGTTCCTGTATAGTGTTTGTATAGTAAAATCATTTATAAAGTTATTCGTTTTATTAGATTATAAATAGAATATATTATGTTTTATTTAAAGATTTTGCTTTAAAAAGGACCATTAGATTAAATTAAATCAATCTCGACCGTTCATGAGTTAGTTACTATCCATTCCATTTTTCTATAAATAGAAGCTCATTCATTCATTATTTTCTTACGAATTCACTGAAACTCTAGAGAGATAAACTATAGAGAAAGAAGAAAGTATTCTGCTACTTCACTACTTATATATACTACTCTTCATCTTAAGGTAGAGAATATTATTTGTTGTACTCGTAAGTGGTGTTATTCTTTCTTATTCATGAAGAGAACTGTTGTTATTCTATTTCTTATTATTATGTTGGAATAACCTGTATACGTGGTCTACCCTATACTGGTGACATTCTTCTATTATTCTGTTAGAAATCCTGTTTGTATGTTTTACACTGGACCTGGTTCTGTCTTTATTATTATTGGTTGGAACATCCTGTCTGTGTGTTTTACACCGGACCTGGTTCCGTCTTATTATTATTCTGTTGAAACATCATGTCTGTGTGTTTTACACTGGACCTAGTTCCGTCTTTATTATTCTGTTGGAACATCCTGTCGGTGCAAATTTTGCCTGACCTGGTTCCATTAGTATTATTCTATTGGAATAACCTGTCTATGTGAAGTACCGCATGCATGGTGATTTCTTTTATTATTCCATTCTTTATTATACTCAGTTGGTTAAAGTTTTGACTTCTATACTCCATGAAATTAGTAGAATATCCTTGATATTTATGCTTCATCCAATATCTTTTCATGGAAATATTCTTCTAATCATTCTTGAATTTTACTCTACAAAATAGTATCATGTTGACAATTGGGATGTTAATAATTCCTGGATAAAATAATTCATGAACTTGTTTTATTGAATTCTTATATCATTGTCATCATCCTCATGTTTATAATTTGTTGAAAATCATCTGTGGCCTGTAGTGCATAGATGGACTTGGTATGATTATGACTAGGGATTATTCGGTGTAATCATAACCGTAATGTACAAATGATGTGGTAAAAGTCCTCATTGGCCTGTAGTGCATTGATGGACAGTTGTTGGCATGATCATGACCATTAATGAATACACAAATATTCTTGGCCCGTAGTGCATGGATAGTTGTGGTCGTGATACTAAAGAATATCCTTGGTCGTAGTGCAGGGGTGATTCGATGATGTGGAATATTTTTAAGCTGAGTCTCAGCGATAACAATGATGAAAAACCTTTTTAATCATAAAGATAGTAGATTTTATTTTTACTTGACTCTTTTAATGGATTGCTTGTTCCACTGCAGTTAAACTTGATGTCTATTATATTTTATCAGTTTAACATTGTTGGAAACTAATGATAATTTATTCTGCATTATCTTAGTCATAATATTTCTTACTGGACTAGTTGAGCTCACCCTTTCTTTCACTGTTCTCTTCAGGAAATGAGAATATAGCAGGGACGAGTCGGGGAACGGAGTGATGGTCCAGAGGATAGCATTAGTAGTCCTCACTATTATATGAAATAGTGTGATAATAATTGTAATGAGGACTCCTTTTGAGTTTGTATAATCTCTAGTAGATAATTTGTATTCAAGCTCACAGTTTATGTTTTGTCGTATTGTACACGACAGTTGTATTAGTAAGTTGTATTTGAATTTTGTACCATGTATCTGGCGACTCAAGATGGATGATGTATACCTAATTTTGGGGGCGTCACACTAGGAAACATTAATATGAAACTCATAATAACATTTCTTCTAAAGAACATGTTCGTGGTCTTCCCAAATTAAAATTTTTTAATGACCACATCAGCGAAGCTTGTGAATTAGGTAAACAAATTAATGCATCCCATAAACCTAAATTCAATGTGTCAACCTCTCGCCCTTAGAATTGATACACATGGACCTTGTTGGACCTATCCCTAAACACAGCATGGGTGGTGCTGTATATATTCTAGTTTTGGTTGATGATTATTCACGATTTACATGGGTTGATTTTCTAAAATTTAAAAATGAGGCTATTAATTCTTTTTCTACTATGTGTAAAAAGATTCAAATCAAAAAGGGAATTCTATTGTTTATATTCGATCTGATCACGGAAGAGAATTTGATAATTCTAATTTCATTATGTTTTGTGATGAGAACGGTATAATTCATAACTTCTCTGCTCCTTATACACCTCAGTTAAATGGTGTAATTTAAAGAAAAAATCGGTCTTTTCAAGAAATGGAAAATACCATGTTAAATGAATATTGTCTTCCAAGGTATTTCTGGGCTGAAGAAGTGGCAACATCATGTTACATATTAAACAGAGTTTTATTAAGACCATTTTTGCTCAAAACTCCCTACGAGCTCTATTATAAGAGAACTCCAAAAATAATCTATTTCGTGTTTTTGAGAGCAAATGTTTTATTCTAAACACCAAAGGACACTCATTGAAATTTTATCCTAAATCTGATGCAGGAATATTTCTTGGATACTCCCTTAATAGTAAAGCATACAGAGTTTTCAACAAAAGAAGTCTAGTTGTGGAAGATTAATCAATGAATGTAACTTTTGATGAAACTAAGCCTACTTAAAAATATAAATAACTGACTGATAATGATATTGTCATTGAAAATATTCTCAAAAAATGGAAGAACTAAAACTAGATAATACATCTCCACCTATTGTTGAGAATCCCTTGAAAATCCAAACCAATCAGTTGAATGAGTTTCCCAAAGAGTCTTATGTTTATAAAAATCATCCTATAGAAAATGTTTTGGTAATATTGAAAAAGGAGGTATCATAATCACAAGCGCATAATCTAGCAGTCATTTGTATTTCTTGTCTCAAATTGAACCTAAATTGATAAAAGATGCCTTACTAGATGAGACTGGATAATGGCTATGCAAGACAACTTGAACATTTACTTTAGAAAAAGTATGGGAATTAGTTCCACAACCTGAGAATGTATCAATCATTGGAACTCGATGGGTATTTCGTAATAAACTTGATGAAAATGAAACTGTTATTCGTAATAAGCAAGATTAGTTGTACTAGGATATAATCAAATGGAAGGAATTGACAATGATGAAACATATGCTCTTGTTGCTAGAATTAAATCTATTCGTAGTTATTAGCATTTAAATGTCATAAGAATTTCAACTATTTCAAATGGATGTGAAATCTGCATTCTTAACTGGTGTTATAGAAGAGGAAGTTTATGTTAAAAAACCTCATAGATTTGAAGATTTTAGTCATCCTGAATATGTTTATAAACTACATAAAGCTCTATATGGTTTAAAAACAGGCTCCTAGAGCTTGGTATGAAAGGTTAAGTAAATTTTTATTAAAAATGGCTTTAAACGAGGAACTGTTGATACTACCTTTATTCACTAAAAATAAAAATGATGATATTTTGGTATTTCGAATATATGTTGATGATATTATTTTTGGTTCTACTGACATTACCATGTGCAATGATTTTTGAAAGTATGAGTAAAGAATTTGAAATGAGTATGATGGGAGAATTAAGCTTCTTCCTCGAACTACAAATCAAACAAGGAGAAAAAGGTATTCATATATCTCAGTCTAAATACTGTAAAGAAATGATCAAGAAATCTGGCTTAGAATTAGCAAAACCTCTTAACACTCCTATGTCAGCAACGGATAAATTAATTACTGACGAAAATGGAAAATCTATTGACTCAAAGAAATATAGAGGAATGATCGGAAGTCTATTATATATAACTACTAGTAGACCTGACATCATGTTTAGTGTTTGTAAATGTGCCAGGTTTCAAATTGATCCTAAAGAATCTCACTTGACCACAGTGAAAAGGATTTTTTGATATCTTAAAGGAACCACTGAATTGGGTCTATGGTATCCTAAGGATCAACAATTTAATCTAGTATGTTTTTCAGACTCTGACTATGTAGGTCATGTCGATCAAAAAAGTAGCAGTGGTACCTGCCAATTTTTAGGGGGATGATTGGTTTATTGGTTTTCCAAGAAATATAACTCGGTATCTATTTCAACCACCGAAACTGAATATGTTGTAGCTGCAAAAAATACTATGGATGAAACAAACACTTGCTGATTATAACTTACAATTTGACTGTGTGTCAATTTTATGTGATAATACTAGCACTATAAATCTAAGTAAAAATACTTTCTTGCATGCTAGATCAAAAATATAGACATTAGGCATCATTTTTTACGTGATCATGTTAATAACAGAAGTATTAAGCTAGAACATATTAACACTGAATTAAATATAGCTGATATATTAACTAAACCACTAAGTTCAGAAAGATTTTGTAAATTAAGAATTGAGTTAGGAATGCTAGATAATTCTTCTTAATTGTTTTAATTTGTGTCTAAACTAACTTTAATATATCATCTACTTAATTATTTTTATAGACTATATATATATATTTCTGATAATATTTTTAATTACATATATTAAACTAAATATATATATATACATTTAATTATTACATTATATATATATAAACATTAAATCTGATCCATCAGATTTTTGCATATCCAATGGTCTACATCATCCAAGTCGCATCCCACTTATTCAACCAATCAAAATCCACTATCAAAATCACACGGATCATGCTTCAGAACCATCCGATCAAGACTGAGCAATATATGAGCCTTTGGATTATGATTAAAAAAGAAACACATCTTAGGTTAATTTACAACCGCCGATCTTGATCCATGCAAGCCTCCTCACCGTTGGATTTACCTGGTAAGCCAAAATATATAAATTTTTGTAATTTTTAATTTCATTTGATTTTGTTCTTTCTATCTCTTCTCCCACGCGTCTTCTCTTCTTCGTCTCTCTCTCTCTATCTTCTCTCCTCATCTTCGATCTTTTCTCTCTATCTGATCTACTTTTTTGATGATGATCTATCTTCAATATATATTTATGTCCTATTCTTCCTCTCTTAATCTTAATACTCAAAATTTTAAAGTGTCTGGTATGTTCAATCGATCCATTTTTGAGTCGTTATCCAGTTAAGGTTTTGGGTTAAAAATAATTGTTCTATTTTGTTGCTTCTGATATGCTCAATCGATTTTTTTAGGATTTTTGTTGAACCTCTTCATTCTTTTTCTACAGATTTCAAAAACATGTATTTTTTAAAATTTTTACCAACAATCATTTCTTTAGTTTTAAAATTTTATGATTTCGGCCAAATTTTTTGTTATACGATTCTTGAACACTAGCATGTGTTCCTTTTTAATTTTTTTAATCAACTATATGAAACTCTTTAAGGGTTAGGGTTTATTCGTTGAACTCAACTGCATTTTTTTAACCCATCTAATTTTCAGTCAACATTTTAACAAAAAAAAATTTAGGTTCTGCTTTTATTATCTAGATCTGAAAATGCCTATTCAAAATTTCTCGAACACTTGTGTGTATTCTTCTGTCACCAAATGAAAGGGATTCTCAGATGTAATAAAACCCTCAAAAACGTCTCATGTTTTAGTCTTTACACTCCTTATACTAATTTTTTTTTAAAATCCATATATATTCTTTTCAAATCGTCTTTGATATTTGTTTTGGTTTCTATCAATAAAAAGTTCTCTTTGCAGAATACAGTCTGTTGATATAAAATAAATCGTATTTTTCAATGATCGGGGACTCAACTCAAAATCGGTATCTATTGTTCAATCATTTTTTAACTCTTCTGACTTTAAAAGCTTTTAACCATTGTTTTACTAACTTTGTTCTACTACCGATACAAGTAATTTCGTCTGCCTTATCACAGTTACTATAATTACTGGTAAGTTCTAGAAAGATCTGTTGACATTCTCTTACTTTCTGAAATTCTTTAAAAACACCTAATTTTTTATGAACAAAACCCCCATTTTTATTACCTCATAATTTTAAACATAATTTTCTTCTCAAAAATTTTACTGACTTTTATTCATTTCGCCATAACAAAATATTTATATATATATATATATATATATATAAATTCACATATATTTTTAATCTACACTATTTATATATAAACATATTACTTATCTTTATATATATATATACTATCTCTACATATATATATATATATATATATATATATATTATATATATATATATATATATATATATATATGTCTCTACATCTTTGTTGGACTTGTTGTTGCTTTCACTAAGAAATATGTACGAGAAGAGGTTAGCATACTAAAACTGGTATATATTGTACCACCTCAGTATACTTCTCTATCTCTCTGTATATTATTATGTGTTGATACTGATGTCCACTGAATTAATTTATGTGTCTCTATATAATGGTGTGAATACTGATATCCCGGGTTGTTCATTGCATTAACTGCCGTGTTTTTAAACTTTTTCTGGCTGTAGTACTCATTCTTACGTTTGACTGAAAATTTTTATTCTCGTTTTTCTTCAAATGGACATGTGGAATTTTTTTTTTACTGATCACTGGTTCCTTCTTAAATGACAGTTTTTAAAACAGTGTTTACCCTACTGTTTAACTTAAATATTTCTTGCCCCTGTTACTGTATCATCTTATTACCGTGTTTCTTACATAAACTTAGTAATTGCGACTTTTACCTGCTTACTTGAAGTATATATTACCTACAACATATCATCTCTCTTTTTCTTCTCTATAAATATCAGTAATTTCAAAAGGATGCATTCACTCGTGGCAACCTCTCTTAGTTTGAATCCTTTCCCCTATCCTTCTTGCATCAATACTATATTATGTCTAATATTTTTTTCTTCCAAAAGAAAAGTTCTACCACTAATTCTGAACTTCAATTTTCAAATGATGTACCTCATCTTACTACTCCCTATGCCCAATCAAAATATCAGTCTATGAGATACAACTTGTGTCCAGGAATGTAATCACATTTCACAGCTTTTCCAAACTATTTGATATTTTCAAAAAAGTTGGGTGGGAATGTTAGATTTCATTCTATGACAAGTTATTTTTCCCAGTCGTGTGGCCGAATTCTATGCTCATATGGAATTTTCAAATGAGTCCTCTAGTTTATTAAAAACCAGTACTACTTTTATTTAAGGACATACTTACATCATAGATTAATTGTTTCTTGTTCATGCTCTTCAGTTGCATCCATCTACTCTTGAATTACCTCGAATTAATTCATATCTACATCCATCTGGCATATTTGTCGAAGAATGCATGTTATTCAAATTTAATTTGTCTGTGGTAACTGATCAACTGGTACCAACTCTGTTATTTGACTATCCATGCAAAGTTGGTCTGGAGTTTTTAACTACTGAGTGTCAATTTCTAGGCAAAATCTTAAGAAACAATTTTATGAATGTTCGGGATGATAGAAAGATGTACCTTTTGATCTGGAACTCTTCAAAGTCTGTTAATGAGTGCATGCCCTATAATCTAGCCTATTTCTTATTGTCTTCATTTAAATACTGTTTCAAAACAATTGCCTTGGTTTTTGCCTTGGTTTTGGCCTATTCGGGACGATAGAAAGATGTTACCTTTTGATCTGGAACTCATCAAAAGTCTATTAAATAAGTGCATGCCCTATAATCTAGCCTAGTTCTTATTGTCTTCATTTGAATACTATTTTCAAAACAACTGCCTTGGTTTTGGCCTCCTTCTTACACATATCTTTCATTATTTGGATCTTCGTCTGTCGACTCTTCAGTCTCAATTATTCCCTACAAGCAACATCGTGGCTCATCTTAATCTACCAACCACAGCCTCTCACCATCTTTAAATTACTTGATCATGAAACTCTTGAAGCCAGCATCAACATGGTACCAAAATTAATTCCTTAAATAGTATGAATCAACTTTTGCTGCAAAATTAGTTTCTCATGTTGGAAAAATTAGAAGATGTCCAGTTCTCTTACACACAATTAAATCTGTGGTTGCTTACTCTTGAGCACAACAACTTGTTGATGGATCCTTTCAACATAAGTACCGCTACTGACCTTCCCAGTTCCAGTTGATCCTGTTTCTGTTCCCCCAGCTGATCCTAAAGGAAATATTCCTGATCTGTCTCATTTCTCTCCTCTCGATCTTGAGGAAATTTGACTTTACACTAACTCAACTAACTATTTGGCTACATGTAATCTTTAATCCCTCTCCCCTTCTACTACTACTGCTAACTATCACTACTACTACTACTACTACTACTACTACTACTACTACTACTACTACTTACTATTACTCAACTTATATAAATTTTAACTAACTCTCTTTATAAGCTTTCTAACATTATTTTCTGCAGGTTCATTTTTTTCTTTTCCCTGTCACTTTTTATGATGACAAAGGGGAGAAGAAAAATATGATATATGAACTGTTATGAATGGACTATATATGAACTGCCATGAATGAATTAAACTGCCATGACTATGAATGGACTATATATGAACTGCAATGAATGAATTAAACTGCCATGAATGGATTTTATTAATTGCTATTGATGAATCTAAACTGTTATAAAGGGTTCACAATTTAAGGGGGAGTTTTCTTAAAATCCAAAAATATTTTTATAATTATCATTATCAAAAAGGGGGAGATTGATAGGTATATTTTATTTTAGATTTGATGATAACAAATTACGCTTTAAATAAATATGCAACTATTTATTTATTTTATTATTTTCCTGTTTTTACTTGAATTAATTTTTATTGACCTTGATAAATATATATGTCAAGTGTTTAATAAATTAATTCATATATTATTCAAGGCAAGGAAACCTTATTTCTTTTTCTAAACTAAAGTTGGGCAAAAACTTTTTACAATAAACAAATATATATATACACATAAAACAAATAATAAATATATATATACATATATTATATTCGGTAGTATATATATATATATATATATATATATATATATATATATATATATATATATATATAGTGTGTGTGTGTGTGTGTGTGTATATATCAGTGTGTGCATGTGCGTAAATCACGAGTATGAGTAAATAATCTTATATACATTCATTAAATGCTAGAAGTATGTGCTGGCAACATTTTTAGACCAAAACCGAGACATCCTTTTTGGGACAAATGCGTGAGTGGCGGGCTTTAATTGTTTGTCTGAAAAATGAGTAGTCAATATGCACAATAAATACAAAGTTGATTATGTGTAGCCTAGGCGAAAACTAATCTACTACCGCGTAATGAATTGCTTTAATCTGGACCATTCAATTCAAAAATACTTATATATACCGTGCATTTGAAATCAGTTTTCCAAAATTACATTTTTCCCCAACTTCAGAAATTCTATAAATAGTGAGTATTTCATTCATTTGGTTTTTACCAATTTAGTGAAAAGAAAATCATACTCTCATTGCCTACATTCTCTCTAAATTTTATATCTCTTCCAACAAATGTTCTAATTATTTTTGAAGAGAAAAATTGGTCCAAGTATTGAGATAAGTTTAATTTCTGTTGAATTATTTCTTACTTGCATTATATCTATAGATATAAAAATACATATTGTTCTACACAATTTTATATATTCATATTTCATCTATTTGTCAAATAAAAGGATACTTGGGCGCCACAAGGCTACGGAGATACACATCTACGGAGAGGAATTCGAACCGTACGATTCCTTATAGTCTTTAGTAACCTTTTATTGACATTATTTATATAAATATCCTAAAATAGACACGACACTGGATAACTCAAAATAACACTGAGATACTGCTCCAAAAAGAGTAGTCATCCGAACCGGATTTGAGAATCGTAGTGGTCTATTGAAAATATTTATATAAATATCAATTGTGAAAATTATAAATTTTGTCATACTTAGACGCCGCAAGGCTATGGAGGTACACCTCTACCAAGAGGAATTCGAACCGTACGATTCCTTATAGTACTAAGTGACATTATCTATAAAAGTTCACATAATAGATAAAATATTCTTATATATTATTTGAGTTAAACAAATAATATTTGTTATATCAGTTTATGCTTAACTGAGATTATACTTGCTAAATATTGTTTAAATTGAATTTTATTTATTGATAATTTATAAAGATTAAACTAAGGAAAAATTATATATTATCCATAGAAAAACACTCTTTATTTTATAGAATTGTTAAGTCCTTATAAAGTACTTTAAATATCATATAATTGCTTAATCAGAAGCATTAGTGGATCTAACCAAAATTTCTATCTGATTTAAAGAAGCTTTTTATTGAACATAAAAGTACTTGAACTTTTATATTAATATATATTATCCAAATTTATATCTGCTTATTTGAGAAGCATTAATCTGTACTTAACTTTTATCAGCTTATTGAAGAAGCACACTATTGTAAACTCATTTACAGAGACAGAATTAGAGTTAGTTTATTTTATGTACTTGTGAGAAAGACAAGTAATTCTTCGACCAAGACCAGAGTCTTAGAGTGGTCAGCAGGAAGTTGGGTCTCTAGTGTACTTGTGAGGTAATGAAGAGATTGTTGTTTCAAGATCAGATCCTAAAATAGAACTGAACTCAAAAGGTTGTACAACTAAACTTGAGGAAGGAGCAGGGAGCTTGCTGTCCAAGATAGAATAGTTGAATAGTTAGAAGTTTGTTTATAAAACTATGTAAAGGCTTCTCCGCCTGTTGAAGGAGTTTTTATTACTGATAGTAATAGGATCTCAAGTTCCAAGTAGGGACTTGAGACTCGACGTAGCAACATACCAAGGGGTGTATGTTGTGAACCAGATAAATCTCTGTGCATTGTGATTGAATTTTTAATATCTTCCATGCTAATTCTTAAAATTGTTAATAAATAACTAAAAATTCAAAACGGCTTAAACATAATTTTTAACTGGTAATAATCTATTCAACCCCCCTTCTAGATTATTAATTACCTTTCAGGGGGGGTACGAGAAAGGCAAACACTCATGTTTCAGTTGTAATGTTGCAGAGGCATGAAAGAGAGAAGTTGACATGGATTGGAACTGTATTTGGCATGAGTTATAGTCTGAAAACGTGTCATATTCTAGATATTAACAAGAAACAACAAGGGAGATTAGATCGAATAATCAATTAGCAATTGGAAGCCCTAATTTTGAGAAAAAGCATTAGAGGAAGGATTGAAGGTCTAAGTCACGATAATTGCAAGTTGGAGCAAAGGAGAAGGTTGGTTCTGGATTCATTCTCCTTCTTTAATTCAATAATTGTAATTGGGATGATGATTCCTTTTATGATTTTGGTTTTTAATTCGTTTGTGATGAACTAATTTACTTATTAGGCTTATGACGGATCTTGATGGTTGAACGATGATTATGTAGTCCTTAATTTCAGTTTAATAATCTATCATTCAGTTTATCTATTGTGATTTGTTCTTTAATTTATGAATTATTTGATCACCAATTCTGTGTGAAACTGTATGGACTCGAGAGATGAAATATGAATCTAGACTTAGTCACTATAGCATGTGTTCTTGAATTCTGTAATTGAATAGAATCTTGATGAATGTTAGGGTAGAGATATGCTTAACATCGCATATAATCGGATAGAGAACTTGAACTTTAACCTTCTTTTATTGTAATTCACATAGAGATATAGTGAATTAGTTGATTATAGTGTTTAGCTTAATTCTATCTAATTTGTGGATTTAAGTTAATATGGTATTAGTGCATCGAGAGATGGCTAGTTCTACTTGAGTGTTCTTGATTAATAAACTGGGATAGTGAATTGAACTGAAATAGGGTGTAGTAATCAAAGTGATACTTAAAGTGAAGTTGTAAGCCTAATTCTCCATTGTTTGCTTGAAATTACAGTTTTTAGATTTGTTGATTGCTTAGTATTTTAATGTTTTTAGTTTTTAATAGTTATAATCATTGAATTGGATAGTTTAATAAAATTTGGATTAATATAAAGCTAGTAATTGTTAGGATTAATTTTATATTAGTCTATGTGGGAATGATATTTGACTTATCATTATATTACTTGTTGACCACGTGTACTTGCTTGTGAGCATATATAGATTTTACCAAACACCACACCGCATCATCTGACACACCATTGTATTTGAATGTATCACAAATTTCAATGAAACTCAATAGGTGCTCGTTACGATCATCAGTAGCAGCACCCCCAAACTGAACCGAATTTTGTATCATCTGAATTGTCCCCGGTTTAATCTCGAAGGTGTTCACTGGTATTGTTGTCCTAACTATGCTAGACTGTAGCTCATTTATTTTTGGCATATAATAGTCTTTCAAAGACCTGTGTTCTTCTGCCATTTTTTTCGATGTCTCAGCATTCTCTTGTGTGTTTGAATTACATGTACTCTTTCTCCAAGCTTTCTCGTTGATATTATCCTGCCTAGGTACCAACTCAGAATTTGAAGATCGAGTGTGCATATACTATTCACAAGTACTTGAAACACAAATAAAGGAAAAATAGAAATGAGATAAGATATGAATTGTTCAAGTCAGACAAATTTAACTTAAATTGATGACGATAGTAATAAAAATAACAACTTATCCTCGGCAGCGGTGCTAAAAACTTGTTGGCTTGTTTCGGTGTTAACAAAATAGACACTCAAATGTGCAAGTATACACGGTCAACAAATAATATAGAGTAAGTCAACTATCGTTCCAATGGAGAACAGTAATTATCCCTAATCTATCATGTAACAACTTTATAGCTATTTTCTAGCTGCTTAATCGATCAAATAAAAGGTTATTTAAAAACTAAAATGATTATCAACTCAAAATAACTTCTTAAGAAACGAAGAGATTCAAATTGGAGAGATATGGGATCCTAATGTCACTTAATTCTTCATCTAGATTATACACACCCCTTGTTAAACTTAATTAATTACTATGGATTGCTAGTCAAGAGCACAAAAGTAAAACATGACTATTTTTCAGTACACCACGCCCATATCAAATAAAATCCACAAAATTAGATAGAATTCATATGAACATCAATATTACCTAACTCATTATATGTCTACGTGACTTACAAGTAACATAAATTTAAGTGCAAGCTCTCTCAATGACTACACATGGTAAGCCGGTATATGTCTATCCGGATTACGAATCACAAAATCTATCACATGTAAATTTCATGAACATATGTTAACATGATCAAATCTAAACCTATACTTCCTCTTTTAATTCCATATAAGTTATTAGGGTAGATGGTGATCAAGCATCTAAGAAGTTGAAATAACATGAGATTTTGAATAATCCAAATTTTACGAATAATTTTTTTTAATTAATATTAATATTAATTATCAATATTGTGCTGTGTATCTGTGATACGAGCTGTGATAATTAGTCAATTTCTGTATTGATTGAGAAAATAATAGTAGAGTTGTGCTTAACAGATTTAGAAACCCTAACCCTAAGTTTGGATAGGGTTTCGATTGAAAATATAATTAAAATAATTATATTGATAAGTACGTGTTTGTACTGTATAGAATGTTGATCAACGATTGGTCGGGTAGGATACAATATTAGTAAACCCTAATAAGGGATTAGAAACCCTAATCTCAAGATTAAAAACTCTAACGTGTAGTTAGGAACCCTAATCGAAAGCCAAGAAATCCTAATTTTTAATTCGGGAATCCTAAACTTTAATTAGGAAACCCTAATCCTAATTTGTAAGCCCTAAAGTGATTAGTACACTTTAATGTGTCAAGTAACCTTTAATATAATTAGGAAACACTAATTATATTTTATAAATATTAATTTTCTATTTTAAAACCCTAATATAGAAAATCCTAGAAGCTAAAGTTACAAAACATAAGGGTTAGAACTTTAGGGTTAAATCCTAAGGGTTAAACCCTAAGGGTTTGGCTAATTGTCTTTTATGCCATTAAAATTACATGTCCAAAGTCCAAAATACCTTTTACTTAGATTTTTAGTAAAAAGATTTACAAGATTTAGTGAGTCATCACTTTGGATAAAACCATGTGCTGAAATTCTATACTTAATCTAATCTAGAATGCCACCGGCACACTTGGATTCATTGAATCTAAATATAGGTGATTTTGGAGAGAGAAAGTTCACCAAAATTGCACATTTGCTCTCTAGCTCTCAAACAACTCCCTCTCTCTATAAAAATTCAAAATCCCTAAGTGAATCAGTCACTAACCAAGCTCCTAGATCATCAAAATCAGTTAAGGAGATCAAGGATCAAAGATTTGACAAGAGAGGTATAAACCCTAACTCACCATTTGATCTTGTATGCTAAGAAAATATTTGTGTTTATGTGTTTAGATTCATGGTAGAAGGTGTTTTAAGATGATCTATGATGATCTATCATGGATCCATAGCATTAAAGTGGGTAAAAATGAAGTTTTTCAAAAACTGTTCTTGAGTCTTAAAAGTCGTCTGACAAGCTAATGTCAGTGGTCGTAGATCTCTTTCTATTTTTTGATTTTTCTTGTTTTATGTTTCGGATCGGTAGTCTGGTATGAGATCTTTGTTCTGCAAGTGAAATCACAGTCATTTGATGTCTAGATTACAAGTTACTGATAGTCAAAGAGAGTTGACCGAGCTTGACTAACACTTTCTGGGTAACCCAGAAAGTATGAATCCGTGTCTGACAATGTTTTCAAGTTCCTTGATCTGTCAGGTTTTGTGAGTTTTTCATGTTGTAATCAATGTGTAGTCGGCTATCTAGACTATAGATCCATGGTTTTAGATTGTTTATAGCATCAACAGATCAAGTGTAGTGAGTGGTCAACCCCGACCAGTCAATCACGAAGTGCAATTTCTGGAAAACCCAGAAACCGGTTGAGCAATGATTCTGACAGGGTTTGACCAAACTTAATCTGGTCATTGTTTTTTTGTTAAATCGAGATGTTGTTATGTAAATGATCATCGACACGTGGAATGTAGATTTGAATCATAAAACCTATTATTTGATGACTATAACCTAACTTAAAATGAGCTAGAAAGTGACCAGTCGAACTGTCTGGGTTTCTGGAAAACCTAGAAACCTTCTGACAGTAACTTTGAAGGGTCAGATCTTGCTATCTTGTTACGTTATGACTCTGTTAATGATTGATAGTTGTAGTACTACATGTGTACTAAAAGATTGAACCATAAGTTAGCCCAGAAACAAATATAATAGAGAATTACAAGCGGTCAAACGAGCAAGCTTGAACACTGACTTGTCAGTGTTCTTGAGGCTAAGAACACCTAAGACGACAGAAAGTGTCGCTATAAGCCATTAGAGACGATTTAATTATTTTTATTTTCTGATTTTTCGAAAAATGATTAAAATAGGAAATAAATTCTAAAAATTACAAAAATGGTTTTAAAAATTATTTTAAATTTTGAAAAATATCTTTTAATAATTTCAGATATTTTCATTAATATTTATATTTATTTGAATATTAATGATATTTAATTTATTTAATTAGTGTATTAAATAAATTAGAGAAAATGATTTTTATATTATAAAAATCATTTTAAAGAAGAATAAAGTGTTTAAAAATATTTTGAATTATAAAATATAATTTTCAATATTTTTGGAGAATTCTCATTAATAAATTAATATTAATGATATTAGATTTATTGAATTATTATATTAAATAAATGAAGTAAAAATGGTTTTATTGATTTAAAAATCATTTAAAAATGAAAAAAATGATTTAAAAATATTTTAAGTTATAAATAAGGACTTTTAATATTTTGATAATAAATTCATTAATATTTAAATATTAATGGTGATGGTTTAAAAATGATTTTAATTAATTTAAAAATCATTTAAGTAGAATATTGATGATTTAAAAATATTTTAAGTTATTAATAATAACTTTAATATTTTGACAATTATTTTATTAATATTTTTATATTATTAAATATTAATGATGGTAGATTATTTGATAATTAAATCATTTAAAATGATTTCAATGTTTGAAAAAGTATTATAAATTCTAATATTTGTTTATAAATTATTAAAAGCTTTTGAAAAATATTATAAATGATATATGACTTATCTAAAATAATATTGAAGCTTTGAGACCGAGTTTAAGTGACAATAAATGTGCTAATTGTCGGATAGGGTGACCAGTACACCGATGTGAGACTGAAGTCCAACCAGACCGAACTAGTTAGACTTGATAAGTGTTTATATAGGTATTAAACACTAATGTGGCTATGTGGTAATGTGCCTAGGAGAAAGTTTAACTGCAAATTACAGTGATACATGTTATAAATGATTGTGTTAATTGTGAGAACATTATTGTGATTATAGGTCTTTTAAACGCAGATAAGTATATTGTGTAGCAGTAATCCACGGAGAATGCAAGTTTTCTAACTCAACCTTGAGTTATATCTGTTTAAATACTATGGTGGTTAATTATTGTTGATTAGACCACGTCCAATAATTTATTGTTGATTATTCGCAGTTAGTGCATGTTTATTAATTCAAATTGAATTAGTGATTCTGAGAATATACTTATAGAATAACTGTTGTTGGATATTCACATTCGTAGAAGCTATTATTGATTTTAAATAGTACAGTTAAATTCTGTCTATTGTTTAATCATATTAAAACATGTCTTTGCTAATTGTTCTGGCTAGACAAACATTTGTTAGAACTTGATAGGTTCGAGAAGAGAAGATAAAAGAATTCAATTATTATTGATAGATCAATGCCAATTATTTTGGCTAGATCGAAAAAGAAAACTTGATAGGTTTGAGAAGAGAAGAGAAGAGAAGAGAAGTGATTAGATATTTAAATCATTGTATTTCATTATTAATACAACTTCTGTTTGTAAGACTGAGAAGAATAACTTTTTTATATAAAAGGGAACCTTTTTGTCGTATATTCGGCTAGTGCGCGCGTTTTGAGTATTATGTATAATATAGGGTACAAGGAGTTGGCCGCTATAAGTACTTGCAGAGGGGTATAATTTAATCTTTATGGTTATCTGATACACCTGGGTATATTAAAGTCCAATCTTTGATAGTTACTCGAGAAGAGAAATTCAAGATCCAACGGATCGCTCAGCATAAATCTGGAAAACATTCCACTTTGTTATTGCGTAGAATTGATTCTTGATTATTCAATAGAATATCGTAGAAACTTTGAAAGCGTTGTACTCTTTCATTATAAAATTATTGTTTTGCACAGATTGTGAGAAGACTTATTAGTAATTAGAGATTTGTTCAGCTATTTCAAAGTTCCCCAAACTTTGGTGTTATTATATCAAATTAGATAGTCTGTTATTTTTATTCTTATACATTTATTGTATGTCTTAACTTGCGGGGCAAATCTGTTGCTCACCCTTGCTAAATAAAACTTTTCAGCTAGGGACGAAGTGGCAGGAGGTACTGGAAGAACAAAGACAAAATGCATAGTGATAACATAGCTTTATGAACATTATTATTATGTGTATTTGTGAACCCTTTTTGTATAACTAAAGGGTATGCTTGTAATATTAAGGTTAGAGAACCTGGGGTAATGTATTAACTATATCAGTTAATGAAGTGTATGTTCCTATTTATAATTAAATGGGTAGTTAAATGTTATTTATATTGTGGATCGTGAGCACCAAACTCGGGGGTCAGATAACCCGGATTTAGGGGTGTCTCAGCAGTCCTATACTTAGATTATGCAGAGGTAATAGTTAGGTGAGGGATAGAATTAGAGAATTGTAACCCATAATTTAAAGGAAGAGTTTTCCTTTGGATGAAAACAGATTAGACATTATTTGTGGAGACGCAGGAAAGATAGGTGAGAGAATTAGACTAAGTAAAGACTGGACATATGAATGCACCATTTTTGAAAGACCTTATATATATAGATAGGGAAAAGAGTAATGATATGATGCAGGTAATACACAGTCAATGTAGTCGAGCAAGAGTAGTAGTTAATAAACTAATGTTGTATCAAGTAATATGACTATACGGAAAATAGTAATAAGGAACATAAGGCATTTAAGTTAAACAGCAGGATAGATAAAACATTTTTAAAAAAAATTGTTATTTAAGAAGTTAGAGAAAATAGTAACATAAGATAGCCACATGTCACATAGAGAACAGAGAATGAGTAAGTTCAGTGAATCCTCAATAATGATTACAAAGGATATGAAGATGTATCATTTAAAACAATTTTGATAAAACACGGTAAGAACCCATTAATCTAAGAAGAGTAAAGTCAAGTTGAATCATCACATAGAGAGAGTGTCATTTCAGAAGAAAAGTTTTCAAAAGGCATGTAAGTTGCAAGATTTTAACATTTATAGCAAATCTCAAGAAAAATCAAATAGCAGTTAGGGCAATAAATAAATCCAGTGGACATCAGTATACACACAATTTATATAAGACATGTAAAAGTAAACCCAGTGGACATCAGTATCCACACAATTTGTAATAGATAGAAATTAGGGTTTATACCTGAGTTGGCAAAAAATAACATCAGACCCATAGAAGTGACGAGCTTTTCTTTGTGCAATTTCGCAATGAGAAACTCATTCACCCAAGCAGAAGTGCACAGACACATAGGTATATATATATATATACACACACACACACACATATATATATATATATGTATATACAAAGATATATAATATGTATATAGTAAAAAAATTTGCCAAAAATTGAATGGTATGAAATTGATTGTTGAAAATGAATAGAAAAAATTAGGGTTTGTTTTTTTAAAAAAGAACCCCTAACCATAAAATTTTCAGATGAGGGTTAAAAAATATGATGAACTAGCGTCGCCTTTTAAAAAAACTTAGTGATTTTAGCTTACATAATAAAATATTTGGAGGTTTTTTAGAGTAAAAAAATTGAAACTCGTAGATTTTTCAGATCCGAAAGAGAAATTGAGAGTGATTTTTTTAAAAACAAATCAGAGATAGTTTAGATATACACAACTTAGGGTTATATAGTATATAAAAGAATGAAAAAGAGGTTTTGAAACATTAACAAAAGAAATTGGGGTTTTGAAAAAAAATAATTAGAAAGTATAATGGGTTTGAGAAAATAGGAGGAGTAGCAAAAAAAATTTTTGTTAAAAATTAGAGAGAGCTTAAAAGATATTGCAAACAGAGCTTACCATGATATTACAGTGGATTCATAAACGAAACGACTTGCATTGTTAAAAAAATAATTCAGTTGAGTTTAATTGAAAACCCTAACCATAGATCTTTCGTTCTTTTAAAAAAATTACCTTTTTGTAGATAGTTGAACATTAGAAGTTTCACGAATCAGAAACCCTAAAAGTTCATTGGTTTAGAAAACAAAAAATTTGTTTTGAAAACCAAATCAGAGCCGATTTTTTATTTAGATGAGAAGAAGAAAGAGAATTTTTAGCATTTAAAAATAATTGAAGATCTTACTCAGATCGACAGACAAAAATCTTTAGCCGAAGAAGATGAGAGAGATAGCCGGAGGCGTAAGAGAGGAGAGAGAAGGAAGAATAGAAAAATGAATTAAAAAATGTAAAATTTATATATATAGTTTGACTAACCTTTTTGATCCAACGGTGGAGAGCTGACAAGAAATGAGATAAACGAATAAAAATTAATCTGAGTTGTGTTTCATTTAAAAACTTGATCAATGGCTAGGATTAAAGCTCAGTTTTGATCGTAGGGCTCGAACATTGATCCATGTGTTTCTTGATGTTGGAGTCTGATTGGTTCGATGGGGAAGGCACGAATGGGTCAATTTTGACCATTGGATTTGAATAATGATTAATGGTGTAGATTTAATCCCTTGAACTATATATATATATATATATATATATATATATATATATATATATATATATTAACTTAGTAAGGTTAAAATGTCAAATTTTATTTACAAAAATAGTAAAATAAATATTATTAAATAAAATATATAAATATTTTCTTTTATACAAAATGTTATATAAATATATATATAATATAATTACGAATTAATGAAAATAATTAATAGGAAGATAAATATTGTTAAACTAAAATTTGTTTAAACATTAATAAATATTGTAAGATCAAATTATACTAAGATTTTGTTTTATAATAAAAAAATTAAGAGGAAATATCTAGCATGTGCCTAACTCAATTCTTAATTTGCAAAAACTTTCAGAACTTAGCGGTTTAGTGAATATATCAGCTATATTTAATTCAGTGTCAATATGTTCTAGTGTAATAATTATGTTATTAACATGATCACGTAAAAAATGATGCCTAATGTCTATATGCTTTGACATAACATGCAAAACTGTATTTTTCCTGATATTGATAGTACTTGTATTATCACATAGAATTGATATGAAATTAAATTTCAAGTTATAATCAGCAAGGGTATATTTCATCCACAGTATTTGACCACCACTACAAGAAAAGCACTCATTGTCGACGGGCCATGTCGTCGTAATGACCCTATTGCCATCAGCAATGAGGTCATTAGCGACGGGGCATGCTGTCGCCCCCACCGTCGCCCCTCAGGTCATCGCCCCTGTCTCCCGTCACTCACCATCAGTAACTATTTCATTGCCGACAATCCCATTATCGACGGCGTGTCGTCGGTCTTATATCATAAGTGACAGTCACAGCGATGGACAAACCGTCAGTAATAACCATAATTAAATTTTAAATATTTAGTTATTACCGACGGCGTGCCCGTCGCCAATGAGTATCCTCCCCATCACCAATAACCTTTATTTACTTTAGTTCTGGATTCGTCGCTATAGGTCATTATCGACGGAACCCCCCGTCGCCAATGACCACCTTCAATTTTTTTTTTAATTAGAATTGCAAAATTCCCCTGTTCATTTACATATACATTTTACCTGTTATAAACTAAAGAAAAATAAATAATGACAATGTACACATATCAATAACAATCATATCTTTTATTATCAACAATCAATATAATTAGATACCAAACTCAAGTCTGTACAACTCAAAAGCTAAATACATACATGAAAGTCAAAATATAAATATAAACTAACTACTGCCCAAGATCAGGAATCTTTGTGTCATCGCCTCTGGTCCCATCGTCGGTCCCACCTCCAGTCACATCACTGGTCCCATCCTCCATAGTTTCAACAGCATCAGCCCGATAATCATCACCATCTCCTCCACGGGCATCGCCTATGCCACAATCTCCACCCCCACGACTCTCATCAACAAGATCCTACAAAATTAAAATATTAATAACGAAGTCCAAAATAGAGCATATTTAAATTATTTAAGTTTGTGTTCTACAAGTGTTCGCGAGTTTTGCAAATTGGGCGATAACTCGGTCTCCGTATGTCAGAACCGAGTCCCATTAATTCTAACATGTGTCTATTAACTACGCGGTGCTATGTGTGTGTTTGCATGGCATCTGGACAGTCGATGCGGGTTTTGACCTCTTTTTCGGCTTTTTGCCTAAGTGTTGGCGAGTTTTACAAATTGGGCGATAACTCGGTCTCCGTATGTCGGAATCGAGTCCCGTTAGTTCTAACGCGTGTCTATTGCCTACACAGTGCTATGTGTGCATTTGCGTATCATTCGGACGGCCGATACGGGTTTTGACCTCTTTTTTGGCTTTTTGCCTAAGTGTTGGCGAGTTTTAAAAACTAGGCGATAACTCGGTCTCCGTATATCGGAATTGAGTTTCGTCAGTTCTAACGCGTGTTTATTGCCTAGGCGGTGCTATGTGTGTGTTTGCATGTCATTTGGACGGCCGATGCGAGTTTTTACCTCTTTTTCGGCTTTTTGCCTAAGTATTGGAGAGTTTTACAAACTGGGTGATAACTCAGTCTCCGTATATCAGAATTGAGTCCCATTATGTCTAATACGTGTCTATTATCTAGACGGTGCTATGCGTCTATTTGCGTGACATTCGGACGACCGATGCGGGTTTTGACCTCTTTTTCGGCTTTTTGCCTTTGTGTTGGCGAGTTTTGCAAACTGGGCAATAACTCGGTCTTCGTATGTCAGAATCGAGTCTCGTCAGTTTTAACGCATGTCTATTTCCTACCTGATGCTATATGTGTGTTTGCGTGTCGTCTGGACGGCCGATGCTGGTTTTGACCTTTTTTTTGGCTTTTTACCTAAGTGTTGGCGTGTTTTGCAAACTAGGCGATATCTCGGTCTCCGTATGTCGGAATCGAGTCCCGTCAGTTCTAACGCGTGTCTATTACCTGCGCGGTGCTATGTGTGCATTTGCGTGTCATCTGGACGGCCGATGCGGGTTTTGACCTGTGTTTTTGGCTTTTTTCCCAAGTATTGGCGAGTTTTACAAACTGGGCGATAACTCGGTCTCCATATGTTGAAATTGAGTCCCGTCAGTTCTAACGAGTGTCTATTACCTACGCGGTGCTATAAGCGTGTTTGCATGTCATTTGGACGATCGATGCAGGTTCTAACATGTGTTAACTAGTTATTTTACAGTTTATATAAGCAATATAATTACAAATAAGGAAATACAACAGTAATAAGTTTTACATGTCGAATATTTGGAAGAAAGATGTTGGCCAAGACAACTGTATATACATGGATGGCCTCCTCCCAGACTACACCCATGAGGTCGTCAGCGGCAGCTGTACGATCTATGAAGCTATGGACAACCTCCTGAGCAAGCTGGTAGATCCGCTCATGTGATGGTGTGCCTGACTGCATGACACTGCTCGCCATGCACCCCTCAATGATCCATTTGAAGAAGTCGTCGAATAATGAAGGGCCAGTGCCTGATCCACTCCCACCACTACCTCCGGTGGGTGGGCGATGTAGAGATCTCGCAGCAGGGACTATATTATAGGCTGGGACACGGGGAATGTCCACAATTCTACCCTTCTTCAGCCACCCTGTAGCCTGCAGCCAGTCCTCTATCTCCTCGTCGTCATGCTCAGTATCAGCCACTGGAGTGTCACCTCTCTGGCTGCTCTGGACCATAGAAAGGTCCTCGAACCGTGTCTTAAAAAACACATAAATAGGTAAAAAGCAAGTATTTTGCTAAGAGAATACAAAAGAATTTCAAAGCCATCAAATACATACTAAATAAAATAATTAAATTACTTACCGCAATGTGCTCTGCCTTAGGTGAGATATAACCACCGTCACCTTTCTTTTGGTGAGCGTGCCACCAAAACTCGAGGCAGGAAGGTCGGTGATTTAGACTCACCTCGAGTCTGTCCCTGTAGAGGTCGTACGACTGACTCCCAGTGCAGTGTGGGAGACGACTCTACTGTCAAGCAGCTGTACGCTGTGCTGACATCTTCTTGAATGCTTCTCCCTCCCAAATATTGCACATCTGCTTCCACACCTCAGCACCAATGAAATCTGGCCAGACATCTCTAAGTGTCTGTCCATCCGCCATCTTGGTCTGGGCCTTCTTCTTCCAGTCATAGACCCACTTATGCCAATTCATCTCGAGATACTTCCCGAGAACAGTGCTGCCGTGGTCTTCATGCCTGTCCTCGAAGCGATAATATCTCTGCAATACAACATATGAATGAATTAGTAGATAACATAAAACAAAGCGGTAATAAATATTCAAAAGCACAAATTAAAACTAAATATAAATAAATGACTTCTTACCCTAAACTCAGCAATAATCAGCCCACGTGTGCGGTCATCCACATCCGCCCACATCATCCACGGGCTAGAGAATCGGTTGCGGATGATCCCAAGCAACTTATTCCTTGGCGTCGGGTCAAGGATACTAAAATTGAAGGTAGAAAAATTTCCAAATCGCAAAGAATATATAAGAACTAAATAATTAATACAAACATAATGTATATATTACCTAGTAGTCCCGACACGGAATATAAGCGGCACTTGGGGGGGATTCCCTAGAAATCCATGTGTTAGTCCCCGCGGAGGCCTACGTCGATCACATATGTAGTGAAATACAACAATATTTATATTCTCGAATATAATGTCGATATTATATAAAATTAAAAATAATAAGATGTATAACAATAAAACATGTAATTATACCTGATGATCCGGCCTGATCATCACCAGCACTACCTCCACGGCCCCCCACGGCCTGAACTACCAGCACACCCACCACGATCGCCGTGTGGTGTACACGCCATATCTATATATATACTTTTAAATCATCATTAAGAAGATAATATACGGATACAACTAAAAGGATACAAACACAAATATCAGAATCGTCATGCACATACAACTAAAAGGATACAATATGCAGATATAACTAAAAGGAAACAACTATGCCATTTGAATACAACATGTAGATACAACTAAAAGGATACAACTATTATATTTGAATACAACTAAAAGGACATAAACAGTACATACTCCTAATCATTTATATCATCAAAGCCATCAATATCAGAATCGTCATCTTCGAGTCGTAGATTTTCACTATCGTTGTCATCACCATCTTCGTCATCCTCAACGATTTCTTCAATTATATATACCTCCTCAACAACATCTTCTTCACTTTCGACAGCAACAACATCATCCTCTTCTTCACTAGACTCACTAATAATTGTCACATCAGCAGGTGTGACACTAGTAGACTCGACTTGTAAACGTTCATCGTCTGGACGAGGAGCTGGGCCTTGAAAACCACGGGCTTTGGTGGTTATAACAGCATGTCATGGGCTTGCAGGAGTCTTAACACTCCGCACATAGTACACATGTGTTGCTTGACTTGCTAAAATAAATTGCTCGTCCATACCAGTCATCAGTCTTAGTTTTGACTTAACGTTACCAGTCGCCCGTCCTGATTTTTTATCTACTTTAACTCCATTCTCAACATCAAACCAATGACAATTGAAGCAAACTAATTCTTTATGACCCCAATATTTGAGAACGATAACTTCTAGCAATCGTCCATACCAGTCATCCCAAATGTTATTGTAACAGCTACCTTTCACCACACCACCAGAATCAGCAGAAGCGACATCCCTAATATCACAACACTTAAATCTGTAACCGTTGACAATGCAGCATGTATAAGTATCTACAGATCTTTCAGGGCTATCGACTATAAGCTTTAGCCGATTGTCAGCTAACTCATTTGTGAGGACCTAATGTACATTAACACAACATATTCTAAAGTTAATTACGCCATAAGAATAAATCTATGATGGTAGATTTATTGAACTTGTAAAGGTTAGACTTACATGGTCTTTAAACCATTGCACAAATTGTCCATTTCTCAAAATTTTCAAATCCCCGTCCGATATAATCGGATTCGCTTCACGTACTTCATCATCATATTGACAGCAGCACAGTTATATACTCAATGTTTTTGTAAAGGAAATTGACATAGTTACACCAGACATATATTTTTATGACTATTTACTTAATGTATGGCGCTACTTCATTCATGTTGACAAGTGTATATAATGTGGCAGCTGCATACTCCCTATTGGTCAAGAGTCGCCTTTTTTTCCCGCCGAATAGGCGTACAGGATGACTAAATACCGTTAATTCCCCATTTTCCTCGTGCGCAACAGCCTGATTTTGACGCAAGCGATTATGTTTCATTTGAACATCTGGCTCAAAGTACAACGAGCAGAAATTAACAAGTTCCTCCATAACATACCTTTCAGTAATTGACCCCTCTACACGGGCTCTATTCTTCACATTTTGCTTTAGACGTCGCATATACCTATGTGATATATAGATTAGCAAAAAAGAATGAACATTTTACCGTATTAAAAATATTAATGGAATTAACTCTCGAATGGATACATCCATCTATATTGCACGGGACCGCCAAACTTAGCTTCGTATGGCAAGTGAATATGCAAATGCTCCATTGAATCAAAAAATGATGGAGGGAAGATCATTTCTAACTTTCACATTATTTCCACTATCTGCATCTCCATTTTATCTATGTCTTTGAGTTGAAGCACTGTCAAGCATAGATCTCTGAAGAAATTAGAAAGCTCTATCGGTGCTTCAACCGCACGTTTCGGTAACAAGTCGATAAATGCCACAGGGATCAACTTCTGCGTGAATACGTGACAATCATGACTTTTGAGACCCCGAAACTTCAGCTCTTTGACTTTACAACACCTTGCTATATTCGAAGAATATCCATCTGGGAGCTTCAGTCCACTAATCCAATTACATATCAATATCAATTGTTCTCTGGTTAAAGTATATTCAGCTTTAGGCGTTACCGTCTTACTACCCTCCTGATACAACCACAGATCTTCCCTAATGTTAATTTCCACCAAATCAAGTCTCGACTTGTTGTTGTCCTTTGTTCTACCACTGGCATCTAGGACTGTATAAACAATGTTATCAAATACGTTCTTCTCAGTATGCATCGGATCTAAATAATGATGTATGCAGAGTGTAGCCCAATAAGGTAGGTCAAAGAACATGGATCTGTGTGTCTAGTTGTGAACCTTGTCGTAAGCATAAGCTCGCTCCAATCTGTAATTCTTCCCTTGAGGTGGAAACTTCAAATGATAAATCCAACTCAATACTGTTGACCCAGAAAGACGGCCAGGTACTTGATGTTTCATTATTTTTCGATTGAATTGTCTACTCATCCATCGATAACGATGTTCAATCGGTAAAAACTGTCTGGATGTTGCAAAGAAACTCATTTTCCCCCCATGTTTGAGTCGCATAGCTTTAACTGACCCCATGCACACGGGACATGATAATCCCCCGTGAGTCGACCATCCACTAATCATTCCTAACGTCGGGAGGTCATTTATTGTCCACAGTAAAGCTGCCCTCATGTCAAAGTTATGCTTAAGAGATACATCATAAGTTTGAACCCCTTTTTCCCACAACATCTTCAACTCATCAACTAACGGCTTGAGGTATACATTGATGTCTTTACTCGGACTCTTATCACCCGAAATCAGTAAAGGCATGAACATGTAGGGATCTTTCATGCACATCGTAGGCGGTAGGTTATACACCACAATAATCACCGGTCAAGTTGAGTAGGGCTTTGTGTAAGGCCCGTTAAATGGATTAAACCTCTTCAGAAAACAAGGGGTGCTTGTTATCAAAAATATTCCACTCAAGCCCATCTGCTTGGTACGTCAGTTGACCTTCGACTATATCTCGCGTAGAGTGCCACCTCATATCTCGACGGTATGTGTTGACATGAACAACCGCTAAAGCCTCGGGGCAATATAAAAGTAACGTAAGATCTTTCTCGGCACGTCTTTTCCCTTTTTCTTGCGTTGTTCATAGTATCTACTTGTACCACAAATATCACATGACCTCTTATCTTTATTGACATCACCGTAATACAACATACAGTCATTCTCACAACCATCAATCTTCTCATACCCTAGATTAAGCCTTTTGACCATTTTCTTCACATCATAGTACGACTCCGGTAACTTATTGCCTGCAGGTAAGTACTCCTTCACAATGCTTAACAGTTCATTAAAACCTCTCTCGCTATAGTCATGCTCGTTCTTGATGTGTAAAAACTTAGTCACGGCAGATAAGACCGTGTGCTTTTCGTGCCCGTCATACAGTGGCATCGCTGCTTCATGCAATAACTCATAGAAACCCTTAGCCCCATCATTCAGCTCTTGCTCTACGCTACTACCTTCCCTGTCTATATTCTACTGGAAGTATGAACCAGCAGCTTCGACTATCATGTTAGTACAGTCAAAGGTTTTGTCACCTCCGGATTCCGGTTCTGATTCATGTTCATCCAACGAGGTTTCACCATGATAGATCCATGTCGTATAACCCTGCTTGAACCCATACGTAAATAAGTTGCACATGACATCACTCCTTTCCTTCCACACTTCATTCACACACCTCTTACAAGGACATCTGATCTCATCGTCACTGACTTGCTCAAACGCGAAGTTAAGAAACTGTTCCACCCCACTACTATACTCAGAGCTAAGCCCACTCCTATCACTGGCTACCCTACGTTCCATCCAACTTCGATCAACAGACATCTCGGACAACTATGTGCTATATATATGGAAAGTTAGATAAACACAATCAAGTCTCCAAGTTAATGTATATGCAAGCTTATGCGTTTCCTAACTTCATCTCCCACTGTAACGGGTCAGGCTTCTATCCCATTCCCGGATGTGTCGCCTCACTGATGCCAACAACTTGAACACATCTTTATATTTTTCAGAAATTTTGCCAGCACCTCCCCATGGACTTCAAGTACACGAAATAGACTAAAACATCGTAGTCTAAATATGCACCCGAAGAACATAAAGAGATATATACTGACCAAAAATTCAAAAAATATAAAGACGTGCTCAAGTCGTTAACACCGACCTAAGTGAGATCGAAACATACAAGAACAGTCCCAAAACGGGGACTATTTGAGATTCACTCCTACTAAGTGAATCTCAAATGGGTTTCTAAGCTTCCTAAACTATATGAAAATATGCACATGTGAAATTGAATACTATCTTGAGAATTAATTATGAACCACAATAAAAGAAATTGATTCATATCGTCTCATGAGTATACAAAATCAAAGACTACATATTAAATAATCCTCTAGAACATATTTAAATAGATGTATCTCAATATGCTATTTATATTGATTCATCGATTCTCATGTGCTATTTATATTGAGAAAAAATTATATTCGTTTCAAATAGATGTATCTCAATAACATAGATTTTAAAGATTAACACAAGATATAATTATATATATATATATATATATATATATATATATATATATATATATATATATATATATATATATATATATATATATTATACTGTCATATTTGAATAAGTAAATGAGTTCATTATTAATAATCTCACATGAGTAAATGAGTTCAGTATTAATAGGAGTCGTTGCCGTCAGAACTAGGGCATTTAAAAAATGGACTCATTCTAGACTCATAATATCATATTAAATGTCAAAACAATTTCATAATGCTACTAGAGAATTTATAGTAACCGAAACATAGTCACAAGTACTGAATTAATTAACAATTGTACCATCGTAATAAGATTCTCCATATAGGCACTTAAAAGTTGTAATCAATAGAACAATCTACTGTAGAATAGAAAATTACTAAAATACTTTAACATTCCTACAATTCTTTTGCAATACCAATATATGGGTAACTAAACAAACTATATTTATTGCAATAACGAGAGCACTGCATAAACTAGCAAATTGAGTTCATAAAAGGGCATTTCTTATTGTAACACATGATACTGAACTTCAAGCTCCAGCCATGTGAAAGAAAAATACATGACTCAAACTCAGATTCCGTACGTGAAGGCCATATTAAGATAAATTAAGATAACTAATAAATTAGCAGCGATAAGTACTATTTATGCCCCAAAGCCAAAAATTCTTGATCATCAAAATGCTACTTGCATGACTTGTGAAAATGTAATATAATTTTATATTGCTTTTAGTTAATTAGTGAAGAATTGATCAATAATAATATATGTTGCAGAAGAAATCTCTTGTTCCAACCAAAACAAAAGAAATAGGTAAAAAATGTTAAACTGGCACTAAAACCAAACAATTCACAAGAGTAAATGAACCCACATAGAAACTAAAAAATCTTGTAAACATCAAATCTCCAAATACCAAAAATGCATACCCACTAATTTCAAGAATCAAAACCAACTTAACAATCAATTATCACAAGAAAATAAACTTACCTTGTAATGGGGAACCAAGAGTAAAGAAGAAGAATGCAGAGGGGGCAGAGGTTTGGTCGGCCAGCCGGAGTACACAGCCGGTGTCGGGTGAAGCTAAGAAAGGCAGACCAGCACTGGGATGGCGATGGACTGAATTGTGAGAATCGATTAGAAGAAATGGGATTATCAATTGAGCAAATGGGCTACTGTGATTGAAGAATTGAGAGGGAAAAACAAAAATCCGAATGAAAATTAGAAGAGAGGGGCAAAAAATAGGTGTCGTTGCCGTCGGAAGTAAGGGTTTTCAATAAAAGACTCATTAGCGACGGCGAAGCCGTCAATATTAGTCTCGTCGACTTTGACTTACTCACGATGGCATTCCCGTCGCCTTTAAAAATATGTCTCGTCGATAGTGAATTTTCCCTCCACCGCGAAAACCTGGCGCCAAATTCTACCCATTACTGATGCCTCTCAAGTTATTCACGACGGCCATCCATCGACCACCAATTAGGAAAAGGAGGGAAAATGGTATTATCGATGGGTACCATTGGTGAAGGCAATTCAGTCGTGAATGAAGTCATTAGCGACGGGTGGTAGGCCATCGGCAGTGACTCATTTATTTGTAGTGCACAACACCGTGCAGCAGCAATATACTCAACTTCGGTGGTTGAAATAGATACTGAGTTTCGTTTCTTAGAGAACCAAGAAACTAAACATCCTCCTAGAAATTGACAAGTACCACTGGTACTTTTCAATCGACATAATGACTTGCATAAATAGAGTCTGAAAAACATACGAGATTAAATGGTTGATCCTTAAGATATCATAGACCTACTTCAACAGTTCCTTTAAGATATCGAAAAATCCTCTTTACTGCTATCAGGTGAGATTCTTTAGGATCGGCTTGAAACCTGGCACATTTATAAACACTAAACATGATGTCAGGTCTACTAGCAGTTATGTATAATAGACTTCCGATCATTCCTCTATATTTCTTTGAGTCAACAGATTTTCTATTTTCATCAATAATTAATTTATATGTAGTTGACATAGGAGTGTTAAGAGGTTTTGTAGATTCTAATCCAAATTTCTTGATCATTTCTTTATAGTACTTAGACTGAGATATATAAATACCTTTTTCTCCTTGTTTGATTTGTAATCCAAGGAAAAAGTTTAATTCACCCATCATACTCATTTCAAATTCTTTACTCATATTTTCAAAGAAATCATTACACATAGTAATGTCAGTAGAGCCAAAAATAATATCATCAACATATATTTGAATTACCAGAATATCATCATTTTTATTTTTAGTAAATAAAGTAGTATCAACAGTTCCTAGTTTGAAACCATTATTAAGCAAAAATTTACTCAGTCTTTCATACCAAGCTCTAGGGGCTTGTTTTAAACCATATAAAGCTTTATGTAATTTATAAACATATTCAGGATGACTAAAATCTTCAAAGTCAGGAGGTTGTTTAACATAAACTTCCTATTCTATAACACCATTTAAGAATGCAGATTTGACATCCATTTGAAACAGTTTAAAATTTTTATGGCATGCAAATGCTAATAACATATGAATAGATTCAATTCTAGAAATAGGAGCATATATTTCATCATAGTCAATTCCTTCCATTTGATTATACCCTTGTGCAACTAATATTGCCTTATTACGTATAACAGTTCCACTTTCATCAAGTTTATTACTAAATACCCATCGAGTTCCAATGATTGAAACATCTTTGGGTTGTGGGACTATCTCCCATACTTTATTTCTAGTGAATTGTTCAAGTTTGTCTTGCATAGACGTTATCCAGTCTTCATCAAGTGAGGCATCTTTTATGTTTTTAAGTTCAATTTGAGACAAGAAAGAATAGTGACCAGCTAGATTATGTGCTTGTGATCTAGTGATAACCCCTTTATCAATATTACCAATAACATTTTCTATAGGATGATTTTTTAATAACATGAGACTCTTTAGGCAAATCATTCAACTGAGGGTTTTGATTTTCAAGGGGATTCTCATCAATAGGTGGAGATGCATTATCTAGTTTTGGGTCTTCCATATTTATGAGAATATCTTTAATGATAACATCATTATCAACAAGTTCTTTATATTTTGTAGGAGGTTGAGTTTCATCAAAAGTCACATTCATTGATTCTTCCACAACTAGACTTTTTTTGTTGAAAACTGTAACAACCCCAAAATTTATACAATTCAATTATCGACTTTGGTCATTCATAACACGTCTAACTTCTGATTTTATATCATAATTCGATGTTGAGCTTAATAAAATACGGAATAATTTAAACTTTTCTATCTTCTTACATTAATTCCCTAAATCAAAACCTTTACCATCTATATATCTTTGAATCAATCTTATTTTATGATTCTCTTAACCAAAGTTATTATATAAAATCTTACATCTCAATCTGATAACCTTTGCATATCAGATAACTTAAACTTTACATAATTATTGTGATTTATCAAGTACATTTCTCAAAACCTTTATCTTTACCTACCTTTAAACCATACTTGGCTTATTACTCACCTTATTACTAACCTTATCAGAGTTAATAAATAAAACTTACATTCAGATTCAATACCCTTTCATACCATCAAACAAAACTTAAACTTTATAACTCAACATATATGAAACATTATACATTATTCAGAACCTTGAACATGGTTCAAATAATAATAATTCAGCCAAAGTGTATAAATCTTCAAGTATCACAACTGATTCATGTCTTTGAAGTATCACATAACTTTACCTTGAATCTTTAACCTACAAAAGTGGTTATTTGCAAGGTTGAGCTCAACAGCCCAGCAAAATCTAACATTTTTAATGCATCGCGTAGCACATAATAACATGCTCAACATATAACTCAAAAACATTGGACTAACATAACATACATGTTATAGTTCATATAACAAGTATAAAGATTGAGTTCCTTACTCAATCAGCATGCTTTACTCAATCAACATAGTCATAAATTGACTTTAACATTCTATACTTTTAACATATATATAACACATCATATTCTTTACAATAAAGATTTAAAATAGTTAATCATCAAGTTCAAGTAATAAATAGAAACTGAAAGACTTGCCTTGATCGTTGTTTACCAATAACAGTTTAACAACTTACAGCTATATGCACTTCACGTGCCCTACACAATTATATTATCATCCATATCAAATATTAGTCACATAGAAATGCGTAGTAGTTGTAATGTAACTTTACTCTACTTCTCATAACCCTTCCTATTAGTGAATACAAAATGTTCAATTTGATTGTGTTAACTTTCGACTTATTCCTCACTATACTTCTTCTTAGTCATACTGGAAGTTCATTCAAATGTTTAAGTCTTGCTAGGACTTGTTAGAGTTTATGCTCTAGAGGCCAATTATTTGATATAATTGCTTAACATTTTGATATTATATTTGATTGAATAAATGATTGATTTTATTATGGTTCTATTTACTGCGTTATATAAATGTAAACATAATAAAATTCCTTAGAATAGTGATACAAATTATATAGTTTCAAGTATGTGACTTGAACATGAGATTATATATTTACAATTAGTATCATTGCTCTCAAATGTCCCTAGTCGAGTATCATTGTTGATGGGGCAATAATGATGCATTGAGACTAGTATGTGGATTGACTAGTGACCAAATCTCATTGGTCATAAATATATGAGATATTAAGTCAATTCATATGTACGTGTTAGAGAATGATGTACTAGACAGACCCACCATGAGAATTCTATGTGGAGCATTATATGAAGTGTCATTAGCGATTCTCATAGTGACAACGATGTAATGGTCCTCCAACCTGAAATCACTATATTACTAACCGAGAATTTATGTACTTTGATATCATCAAATGTCACCTTTAATAGGGTGGACTATAAAGGTGATTATTTGGTACATCATGAATCGTGTGAGAAATATGAGTGATCTAGATGGAATTTAACCCTCCTATTTATTAGGGGTGATATCCGTAGGCCTCTTGATTGAGTAGGACTAAGAAATGCATGGCCATGCCCAAATAGTGATTTATTTCATATAGTCTACTCATTGATCAAGAAAAACTCATATTAAATTATGAAGAGTATGACACATTCCATGACTCGAGTTTATTCTAGGATATTAAGGTTAAAAGGATTAAATTGCATTGAAACATTGGTCACGAAAAGGTTGCATCGAATCATCGATCTTATTATTACTTGGATAGCAGTGATGCATTACTAGATGACGCTCACTGTTTTTAATTTTATAATATGATTTTAAAATTATTGCCAACGTAATAATAACCTATAGGGTCATACACAAAAAACGTAATTAAAAGGGAATTAATTTAAATTGTAAAGATTTAAATATGTCAATATGATTGATAGAATTTAAATTAATAGGATAATTTATATATAGGTATATTAATTAAGTAAGACTTAATTAAGATATATACATATATAAATTTGGATTTTATTAGATTAAGGTTTTTGATTAATTCCTATTAACTACTATATATATGATATATAGCAGTCATTTTTAGGTAACGAATCATAACCTAAAAACCCTAGTCGCTCTTAGAGAGAGACTAAAGAAAAACAGTTTCAAAAATCCTCATCCTTAGTGGCTAGTACCGCGGTTCCTTTTTCTGAAGATCGTACAACGATTCGTAGAGCGTTCGTGTGGATACCGTAGAGATGCAGTTCGTTTGGATTACGATGGAGATTCGAACGCATCGATTCTAGCTTCAATAATCGGTATAAATTTCTAACTACTGAATTAATTTGGTTTTCGCATGGATCCTGTTTTAGGGTTTCGAAATTGCACTTTAAATTATTAAATTTTCGCTACGTTTTATGTGACAAAACCCAACAGTGGTATCAGAGCTACTTGCGAAATGATTAATTCAGATTATGAGTTTTATTATTTTTGATATATATGATATGTGATGATACAATTTTACTGATCTAAAATTGATTATATTGTTTTCGATATATATGATATATGATGATACAATTTTACCGATCTAAAATTGAGTATATGATATTCTGTATGTAGGCATATTTTTGTATTATGAATATCAGTAATAGATATACATGTATATTATGTTCTGTTAATTGTATCTTAAATGGCGTAATAACAGTATACAACTTCTGTTCTAATTGGATTAGAAACATGAGGATTCAGTTTAATATGATTAATTGAAACTGGACATATATGATATGTACTGGGTGTATAGTTATTATGGGTGTTTTGGTGGATTAAAATATATGATTCTAAAACTGTTTTAGAGATTCGTATGGAAAAATTCTACAATACAGATTATACAACCGATCAGCCGGACCCCCCCCCCCCCCCCCGTCGTAGCGCCCGATGGTCGTAACCCCAATATGTTATATATAGTTTTATTTAATTATATATAAAATGGTATGTGCTTATTGTGATATGCATGGTGCACAGTTATGGCATTTTGATCCATAGGTTAGTGGTTTTTGATTTTGAAATACGGCTTGCATGTCGTGCCTTTCTATAAATTCTAATGTAATATTCTCTTCTCATCTAAATCCCCTCGAATGTAACTCGAGGTTTCTTTATGTCATGTAATAATCTATAATTGATGAAGATGACGAGATGGAGAACATGATGGAAAGATGATGATGGAGAGGAGGCATATGCATGAGGAAGATCCAAGGGAGCTACTATTTTGAAGATCTTTTACCACCTTAGATTGACCTTCAATCTTTCATTAGCTTGAAAAGATTGACAGTGGATTGGGCCATAACTGTGACACATTTATTTTTTTGCACTTTATTTATGCTTGTATGCGATATGATATGATAAATAATGTGCATGCTTGATAAGATTTAAATTGGTGAGATCTAAATTAATTTATAAAATCCCTCAATAAATTATTAAGTCTAAATCATATGCCTTCCAATGAATAACACTCATAAAGACCTTGATCAATGGATGTAAGTTTGCCAAAGCAAAGTACCCTATTTATCTAGGTAAGATGCGATAGGATAATTGTGATATCCAAACTATTAAAATAATTGGGCCCGGCTTAACTAAGTTATCTCAATAGGATTGTGAACTTAGAGGCATGGAGTTTGGTGGGTACCATTAGATGGACTATAAACAAATGTTGTTTACCAAACTATCCAAGAGTTATATATGATATAATTGACAAAGGGTTGTCTACCTAAATAATTGTGTTTTAAGAGATTAGCCAAAGTTAACTGAAGGCATAATGAAATATGAATCTTGGCTCACTAGAAAGATTTAATAGAAAATGCTTTCCAAATTAATGGTGAGGGCTATTAATTTGAATAAAATAGTGGGAGGTATATTTTGAATATACTATTATCAATTACATAATATCAACTCTGTAATTTGACTTATTATTTTTGCACTTATAAATTGTAGATATCAATGGCAAATAACAACAACACAAGTAGTCTTTCACTACGATCAGTCCTTGAGAAGGACAAGCTGAGTGGAATTAATTTCCTTGACTAGCATAGGAACTTGAGGATTGTCCTCAAACAAGAGCGCAAGCTATATGCCCTTGATGGGTCTATTCCTGCAGCACCAGCAGTCACTGCACCACGTGCGGAGCATAATGCTTACAAGAAGCATCAAGATGATGCTCTGGACGTGAATTGTCTCGTGCTAGCAACCATGAACGCTGAGCTTCAAAAGCAACATGAGTTGATGGATGCTTATGAGATGATCGAGCATCTCAAAAAATTGTTCGAAGGGTATGCTCGACAGGAGAGGTATGATACAAGCAAGGCATTATATCACTGCATGATGGGTGATCGTGATCCAGTTGGTCCATATGTACTGAAAATGATTGGGTATATTGAGTACCTTAATAGATTGGGTTTTCTAATCACTCCGAAAGCCCAAACTGATCTTGTTTTGTAATCCTTGAACAACAGCTACTCTCAATTTGTTATGAATTATCTTATGAATGAAATTGAGAAACCCTTTACTGAGTTGTTGAGCATGTTAAGAACTCCCGAGAACAACATGAAAAAGGCAGGACTTACTCCCATAATGATGGTGCAAAAGGGGAATACTATGGGAAATTAGAAAGGCAAGAAGAAAATAGGATCTAAATCTTTTGTCAAACCCAATTCCAAAACCAAACAGGCTTTAAAACCTAAAGGTGGGGGTGGCTAAAGAAGGCGAGTGTCACTTCTATGGAAAACTTGGACACTGAAAGAGGAACTGTCATGCTTATTTGGAAGATGTGAAGAAAAGGAAAGGAAGTACGACTTCTGATTCAGGTATATATGTTATAGAAGTCAACTTGTCTACTTCTACATCATGGGTATTGGATACTAGATGTGGTTCTCACATTTGTGTTAATGTGCAGGAACTCCGAAAGAGTAGAACTTTGGCGAGAGGAGAGGTTGACCTACGAGTTGGGAATGGAGTAAAAGTTGTTGCACTGTCCGTAGGAACTTATCATTTATCTTTGCCCATTGGGCTAGTTTCAGAATTAGAAGATTGTTATTTTTTGCCTTCTATAAGCAAAAACATTATTTATGTTTCTTGTTTGAACAAGAAAGCTTTTTCATTTATAATAAAGAACAATCGTTGTTTATTTTACTTAAATGATATATGCTATGGTGTTGCACAATTGTTTAATGGTCTTTATATTCTTGATTTAGAAATGCCTATCTATAACATAAATATAAAACGATTTAAATCAAATGATTTAAATCTGATATATCTCTGGCATTATCGTTTAGGCCATATAAATGAGAAATGCATATCCAAACTCCATAAAGATGGGTTTTTGGATTCATTTGATTTTGAATCATATGAGAAATGCGAGTCTTGTTTATTAGGAAAGATGACTAAAGCCCCTTTCACTGGACACAATGAACGGGCTAGCGATGTATTGGGACTTATACATAGTGATGTATGTGGACCCATGAGTTCGTTAGCAAGAGGTAGGTTTTATTACTTCATTACATTTACTGACGACTTCAGTAGATATGGATATGTGTATCTTATGAGGCACAAATCTGAATCCTTTGAAAAGTTCAAGGAATTCAAGAATGAAGTTCAAAACCATTTGGCAAAAGTATAAAAGCTCTTTGATCCGATCGATGAGGTGAATACTTAAGTCAAGACTTTGATGATCTTCTAAAGGAGTGTGGTATTATATCACAGCTCACTCCACCTGGAACACCATAATGGAATGGTGTATCAGAGAGGAGGAATCGAACCTTGTTCGACATGGTACGATCAATGATGAGTCATGTAGATCTTCCAATAAGCTTATGTGGTCATGCCCTAGAGACAAATGCATTCACACTAAACCGTGTTCCTACAAAGACGGTTCAGAAGACACCATATGAGATGTGGACTGGGAAACATCCTAGTATGTCATTCATGAAGATTTGGGGTTGCGAGGCGTTTAAAAAACGTCTGGATTCTGACAAGCTCGGACCCAAATCTGACAAATGTAATTTTGTGGGATACCCAAAGGAAACAAAAGGGTATTATTTCTACAAACCTTTTGAGAACAAAGTGTTTGTTGCTCGAACTGGTATTTTTCTAGAAAGAGATTTGTCTCTAAAGGAAACAGTGGGAGGAAAGTAGAACTCGAAGAAATTCAAGAACCACAAAATATCATTAAACCTGAGTTGGAACGTGAGCATGAACCACAAGATATTGTGGAAAGGGAACCTGCTCAAATTACACAAGGCATTCATAGATCTGGTAGGACACGCCAAGAGCCCGATAGATATTATGGATATCTTGTGACTCAAAAATGCGATGTGATGCTCATAGATCAAGATGAGCCTGCTTCCTACCAAGAAACTATGAATGGACCAGATTATGAGAAATGGCTTGAAGCTATGAAATTTGAGATGGACTCCATGTATACTAACCAAGTATGGACTCTGGTTGATCCACCCGAAGGGGTAAAACCAATCGGGTGCAAATGGATTTTCAAGAAGAAAATTGACATGGATGGTAATGTACAAACCTATAAAGGCCGACTGGTAGCAAAAGGTTTCAAACAGGTTCAAGGTGTTGACTATGATGAAACCTTCTCTCCAGTGGCAATGGTTAAATCCATCAGGATATTACTTGTTATTGCAGCCTTTTATGATTACGAAATCTAGCAGATGGATGTCAAAACTGCTTTCCTTAACAGAAATCTCCTTGAGGATGTGTACATGACACAACCTGGGGGTTTTGTCACTCCAAAGGATGCTGGAAAGGTATGTAAATTACAGCGATCCATTTATGGATTAAAGCAAGACTCTCGGAGTTGGAATCTTCGATTTGATGAAACAGTCAAAGAGTTTGGCTTTATAAAAAATGAAGATGAACCTTGTGTATATAAGAAGGTTAGTGGGAGTCACATTGTATTCCTAGTATTATATGTTGATGACATATTAATTATTGGGAATGACATTCCTTCCTTACAGGTTGTAAAAACATGGTTAGGAAAATGTTTCTCAATGAAAAATTTGGTGATGTTGCCTACATTTTAGGTATCAGAATCTATAGTGATAGATTGAGAAAAATGCTCGGCCTAAGTCAAAGTACATATATTGATAAAGTGCTGAAACGGTTCAGCATATAAGAGGCGAAAAGAGGAAACTTACTCGTGACTCATGATGTAAAGATCTCTGAGGACCAATGTCCTAAATCACAAGATAATGAGGAGCGTATGAGAAAGATCCCTTATGCTTCGGCAATTAGATCTATCATGTATGCAATTATATGTACTCGTCCAGATGTCTCGTATGCTTTGAGCATGACGAGCATATACCAGTCGAATTCAGGTGAAGGTCACTGAACAGCAGTCAAGAATATCCGCAAGTACCTAAAAAGGACTAAGGATTCATTCTTGGTATATGGAGGTGAAGACGAACTGGTAATAAAGGGTTACACATATCCTTGTTTCTAGACTAATAATGATGACTATAAGTCTCAGTCAGGTTTTGTGTTTTGCCTTAATGGTGGTGTTGTTAGCTGGAAGAGTTCGGAGCAAGAGACAGTAGTTAATTCTACAACAGAGGCTGAGTATATTGTTGCTTCTAGTGCGGCCAAGGAGGTTGTATGGATTAAAAAGTTTGTCACTAAACTTGGTGTTGTTCCAACCATTGTTGATCCGATTAAGCTATACTATGATAATAATGGAGCCATTGCACATGCTAAGGAACCCAGATCTCACCAATGATCCAAGCATATACTTAGGCGGTACCATCTCATCCGTGAAATCATTGATAGAGGAGATGTACATATAGGAAGAGTGCCACCAGATGATAATGTTACAGATCCACTGACCAAGGCTTTGTCACAGCAGAAGCACGACGGTCACACTAGTTCCATGGGTATTAGGTAAATGAGTGATTGGCTCTAGTGCAAGTGGGAGAATGTTAGAGTTTATGCCCTAGAGGCCAATTATTTGATATAATTGCTTAACATTTTGATATTATATTTGATTGAATAAATGATTGATTTTATTATGGTTCTATTTAGTGCGCTATATAAATATTAACATAATAAAATTCCTTATAATAGTGATACAAATTATATAGTTTCAAGTATGTGACTTGAACATGAGATTGTATATTTATAATTAGTATCATTGCTCTTAAATGTCCCTAGTCGAGCATCATTTTTGATGGGACAATAATGATGCATTGAGACTAGTATGTGGATTGACTGATGACCAAATCTCATTGGTCATAAATATATGAGATATTAAGTCAATGCATATTTACGTGTTAGAGAACGATGTACTGGACAGACCCACCATGAGAATTCTATAAGGAGCATTATACGAAGTGTCATTAGCGATTCTCATAGTGACAACGATGTAATGGTCCTCCAACCTGAAATCACTATATTACTAACCGAGAATTTATGTACTTTGATATCATCAAATGTCACCTTTAGTAGGGTGGACTACAAAGGTGATTATTGGGTAAATCATGAATCGTGTGAGGAATATGAGTGATCTAGATGGAATTTAACTCTCCTATTTATTAGGGGTGATATCCATAGGCCTCTTGATTGAGTAGGACTAAGAAATGCATGGTCATGCTCAAATAGTGATTTGTTTCATATAGTCTACTCATTGATCAAGAAAAACTCAGATTTAATTATAAAGTGTATGACACATTCTATGACACAAGTTTATTCTAGGATATTAAGGCTAAAAGGATTAAATTGCATTGAAACATTGGTCACGAAAAGGTTGCATTGAATCATCGATCTTATTATTACTTGGGTAGCAGTGATGCATTACTAGATGACGCTCACTATTTTTAATTTTATAATATGATTTTAAAATTATTGCCAACGTAATAATAACCTTTATAGTCACACACAAAGAACGTAATTAAAAAGGGAATTAATTTAAATTGTAAAGATTTAAATATGTCAATATGATTGATAGAATTTAAATTAATAAGATAATTTATATATAGGTATATTAATCAAGTAAGACTTAATTAAGATATACACATATATAAATTTGGATTTTATTAGATTAGGGTTTTTGATTAATTCCTATTAACTACTATATATATATATATATATATATATATATATATATATATATATATATATATATATATATATGATATATAGCAGTCATTTTTAGGTAACGAATCATAACCTAAAAACCCTAGCCACTCTTAGAGAGAGACTAGAGAAAAACAGTTTTGAAAATCCTCATCCTTGGTGGCTAGTACCGTGGTTCCTTTTTCTGAAGATCGTACGACGATTCGTGTAGCGTTCGTGTGGATACCGTAGAGACGCAGTTCATTTGGATTACGTTGGAGATTTGACCGCATCGATTCTAGCTTCAATAATTGGTAAAAAATTTTAACCACTGAATTAATTTGGTTTTCGCATGGATCCTATTTTAGGGTTTCGAAATTGCACTTTAAATTATTTAATTTCCGATGCGTTTTATGTGCCGAATCCCAACAGGACTAATTATTGGTTTTATATTAACCCCATATAATATCTTATAATTATTCATTTCATTTAACTTAAAACACTTTTTACATTCATTAACACTTGTCATAGCGTTTCGACGTTCATTCATCACACACCCGATTTGTCTCTATTGTGTATGTTTAGTATGCTTATACAACTTATCTAATATATCATTTATTAATGTTAAGCATCATTATTTTTCATAATATTCATGTTTTATAACTTAGAACAACATCTTTTGTCGTCAGAAGCACTACAATTGTATACGTACATGCCTGAAGCCCTCCGATTATCCCCGAAAACACAACAATCCTAAAGATGACCATTTTGACCCTGTTTCTGACCTCTAATTTCAAAACTTAAAGAATAAAAATTATTGGTCTATTCGTCCTTGTTTCGTATCATCTTGAATCGCATCAATCGGAGTTCATATGAAAACGTTATGGTTGTTTTACCAAAATATGTCAAAGTAGTCACACTTGACACACTATGGGCGCGGCCTCACCCAATTCCTTCACACTCCAGCATGCCTGCGCTAGTTAACAGTGCCCAACGGTGCGCCCGCACTCCTGGGTAGCACGGCCGCGCTTGGTTTCACCCAGATTACAATTTTTACGATATTTTTACTTCAAATCTTCACAACTTCTTCATTTTAAGTCAAAATTAGTTGGTTTTCGATTCTATGAACTCGTGAAATACTGAACTACTCATCTACAAAATAATTTGAACATTTCAAAAACTTTAACAAATCAATTTAAGGGTTCCAATTCCCTGACCATGCTATACTTTCATGTTTTAAACATATTTAGCGAATTCATTCGCTACGAATTAGTTTTACATCTGTTTTGACTCGTTCAACTTGGGTTGATTTTGTTTTTCATCATACTAACAACATCTATAACCAATTTCAGATTATATACATGATCTAACCATCCATTAAAGCCTTAAAATAGACCAAAATACATATACTAAGCCATACATAAAATTCCTTATTCTAAAACATATTTACATAAATTTGATAACTCTAAACTCGTTTATAGATGACATAACACAGATTATACACACCTATAAACAAATATATCCTTAACCTTCATCAAAATCATTTACAGAGAAAACTCAAGAAACTAAAATTAAGAGTTTTAGGGTTAGGTTAGTACCTTTGATTCCTTCTTAGTATAATTAGATGATCAACTAATTAATCAACCTTCTTCTTTTTCCTTTGGTTCTCAGAATTTCTCCTCTTCCATTTCACATAAATCTCCAACTTTCTCTAAGCCTCTACTCGTCTGTATTTTGTAAATATAACTGATACACTTACGTGTTTTATTTTCCTCTTTAATTACTCAGCTCTCAGGTGTACAAACCCAAAAGGTTCTAAATGATAAAAATGCCAAAGGTCCCAAGACCTTGTTTGGCTAGCTTCAATCTAATTCTCTTTTTTTATAATTCACTTATTATATGATTACAAATGCCACACCCAATTTAATTAAATTGTATTCCTCATTTGACCACACAACATTTCACTTAGCCAATACATTTATAATTTTATTCAATAAATCAATCCTTTAATTTAATAATTGAATTAAATTTTAATATTCTCATCAAATATTTGTTTTACTCAATAAATATTTCAATTAAAATATTTATTTATTTAATAAACATTTTAACTATCATATTATATTAGCGTACCACATTTATATGCAATATATTACTCTCATTTTATTAAAATAAATATATTTACATTAACTCACTATTTTAATTAAGTGAATTACTCACATTATTTATGAAATTTAATTCATAACAATTTCATCGCCATAAAGCATAATAATTGAATTATGTTATTTCATAATATAATTTTCAACATAATTAAATTAACTAATATTATTTAGTTCATTTCCTTTCTGTAACAATCTCATTTAATTTCTTCAATAGTTAAATTAACTATTAAACCTCATTTCCCCAACATATACATCTCTTTTATATTCACACTTAATCTCTTCACACCAATCACATATTCCAAGATAAATTACAAATATATATACTTACCCACACTCAAAACTCATAAATCAAAATATATACATATCATAATAAGAATTTTAATTATTAAATTCTTATTTTAATAACTTATAAAAATTCGGGTTGTCACAAAAACTTTGTATGCTTTACTATTAAGAGAGTATCCAAGAAATATTCCTTCATCAGATTTGGGATCAAATTTCAATAAATGTCCTTTGGTGTTTAGAATAAAACATTTGCTCCCAAAAATACCAAAATAGCTTGTTTTTGGAGTTCTTTTATAATAAAGCTCATAGGGATTTTTGAGCAAAATAGGTCTTAATAAAACTCTGTTTAAAATATAACATGATGTTGCCACAGCTCCAGACCAGAAATATTTTGGAAGACGATATTCATTTAACATGGTATTAGCCATTTCTTGCAAAGAACGATTTTTCCTTTCAACTATACCATTTGTCTGAGGTGTATAAGGAGCAGAAAAGTTATGACTTATACCGTTCTCATCACAAAATATAATGAAATCAGAATTGTCAAATTCTTTTCTCTGATCAGATCGAATATAGACAATAGAACTCCCCTATTGATTTTGAATCTTTTTACACGTGGTAGAAAAAGAATTGATAGCCTCATTTTTAAATTTTAAAAAAGTAACCCATGTAAATCGTAAATAATCATCAACCAAAACTAGAATGTATACAACACCACCCATGCTATGTTTAGGGATAGGTCCAACAAGGTCTATGTGTAACAATTCTAAGGGTTGAGATGTTGATACAGTAAATTTAGGTTTATATGATGCATGAATTTGTTTTCTTAATTCGCAAGCTTCACATATGTGATTTTTAAAGAATTTCAATTTAGGAAGGCCACGAACATGTTCTTTAAAAGAAATGTTATTTGTGAGTTTCATATTGATGTGTCCTAGTCTGTGATGTCATAGCCAAGGATCAACATTTGCAGATACAAGACAAATGTTATCTAAATGAGAGTATGCATCTAAGTCACGAGTATACACATTTTGATATCTAGGACAAACTAAAATCAATTTACCAGTTTGATCAAAAATAGAGCAATTATGTGTACTAAAGGATATTTTAAAACCACTATCACACAGTTGACTGATAGATAGAAGATTATACCTGAGTCCAATGACTAATTGAACGTTGGAAATGGTTATGTGGTCAATACCCACACATCCAACTCCTATTATACCTTTATTTTTATCTCTGAAAATTACCTCACCAAAGTTTGTAGCTTGCAGATTTCTTAATTTGGACTTGTCGCCAGCCATATGTCTTAAGCATCCACTATCAAGATACCATTTTCTTTTATTCATATCAGCTGCAAGACATACCTGCAATGTATGTACTAATTTTACAAGTTGGTACCCTTTAAATTGAAGGGTCCTTAGGGTGAGTTTTCCATTTTGTATAAGGAGCACTTGAAGTTTCCTTTACAAAACTCGGCATAGGATAATCAAATTTAGTAGAAAAAGCATTCCATGAGTAACTGGATTGTGAGAAGTATGATAATGTTGTTTATGAAATTCTCTTCTTATGATGGTCGATGTAGTATATGTTCCTTTGGGAACCAAAATCATTTCTCCTTTATAGTTTTCATTTCTAGCATTGCACATATAAAAGGAATGACCATTTCTGTTACAATAAGAACATTTCGTGAAGGGAAATATATGACTTTCTTTTTCTTTGATTTTAACGTGATATAGACCTTTATCTTTTGATTTACTTGTTTCTCCAGTATATCCTAAACCTTTTTTTATTAAAGCTACATTTTTGTTGATTTAACATGACATCAAGATTTTCCTTTCCGTTTATAAATTTATAAATTATAGTATTTAAATCTTCACGTTCTTTAGTTAAGTTTTCAATTATCGAATCATGGGTTGGTACTTCTGAAGTTGTTGTTAATGGCTTTGAAATTTCCTCATTGCATCTTTGGCTTAAAAAATTGTTTGCCTTTGAAGTTGTTGAAGTTGTTGTTTGTCTTCATGAAGCCTATGCCATATTTTCTTTTCTTGCTTTGAATTACTCTCCTGAGTTGTCTGGACAGTAGAGCAACTTCATTGTTGTCTAGACTAACGAGTTCTTTATTTAGTTCTTCATCATCACTTTCTTGATCCACCAGAAGAGCTTTGAAGGTGATTCCTTTCTTTTTGAGATTTGTGTCTAATCCAACTTTTTCAACGAGTATATCGATTTCGTGGGCACGAAGATTTCCAATGAGATTATCCATAGGATATGTGGTTAAATCTTGCATTTCTTTTATTGCTGTAACCTTCATTTTTCAGATGGATGGAAGGGCTTTGAGAATTCTTTTGTTTTTCTCATTTGTATGTAGGCTTTTCTCAATTGCTCTAGCTCATCAATGATTCTGGAAAACCGGGTTTTCATATCAATGATATTTTCTCCTTCTTCAAGCTTAAAACTTTCATACTCTTAAATTAGAGCATCTTTTCTAGTTTCTTTGATATGATTGGTACCTTCATAAGTTATAATCAATTTTTCCCAAATTTCTTTTGCATTTTTGCAGTTGCTAACTCTTTTGTATTCTTTTTCAATCAAAGCACTAGTTAGCATTTTTTCAGCTCAGGATGCAATATTCATAGTTTCTTCTTCTTCAGTGGTGAATTCATAGATGTCTTTCTCTATAGTCTTTTCTCCTTAGATTTTGGTTGGAATTTGTACACCTCTTTCGATGGCACACCAAATTTTGATTCTTTGGGATTTAGCATAGATTTTGAATCTGTTTTTCTAGGTAGCAAAGTTGGTACCATCAAATAGTGGAGGTCTGGACATTGACAGCCCTTTTCTGCAACCAGTAACATTGTAGGCCATAGATCTACTCTTAGGTATGCATGTAAATACTCAACAAAAAAGTTAAAGAGCACCGCTCTGATACCAATTGAAAGTCCAATAATAATTTAGAAGGGGGGGGGGTTGAATAGATTATTACCGATTAAAAAATTATCTTAGGCCTTTTAGAATTTTTGGATAATTACTTTGTAGTGTTAGAAATTAATATGCAAGACAGTAAAAATTCAATCACACAATACACATAAATTTATCTGGCTCACAACATACACCCCTTGGTATGTTGCTACGTCCAGTCTCAAGTCCCTACTTGGAACTTGAGATCCTATTACTATCAGTAATAAAAACTCCTTCAACATGCGGAGAAACCTTTACAAAGTTTTATAGACAAACTACCAACTATTCAACTATTCTATCTTGGACAGCAAGCTCCCTGCTCCTTCTTCAAGTCTAGTTGTACATCCTTTTTCAGTTCAGTTCTATTCTATGATCTGGTCTTAAAATAATAGTCTCTTCCTCACCTCACAAGTACACTAGAGACCCAACTTTCCCCTGGCCTCTCTAAGACTCTGGTCTTAGTCGAAGAATTTCTCGTCTTTCTCACAGGTACATAAAATAAACTAACTCTAACATTTTCTCTTTTTACAAATAAATTTACAACAATGTGCTTCTCAAATAAGCAATTAAGAATTTAGTACAGATAGGTGCTTCTCAAAGATATTAATTAAAGAACAAATAAAAGTTCAAAGACTTTTATATTTAATAATATGCTTCTTTGAAAGTAGATAGAGTTTGTGTTTAAATCAAATGATGCTTCTGTTTAAGCAAATATATAAGATATGCACAGTTAACATTTATGTTTTTGAGAGATGCTTCTTAAATAAGTAGATAAGTTAATTTTAGTTTTAGTTCAATAATGCTTCGATTTAAGCAGATATAGAAGTTTAATGTACTTTATAAAGAATTATTTATTCTTTAAAAATAAAGAGTGTTTTTCTATGGATTATATAAAGTTGTTTCTTAGATAATCTTTAACAAGTATTATATGAAAGATGTTTATATATCAATACTTGTATAAAAAGAATAAATTAATTCAAACAAAATTTATCAAGTAAAATATTTAAATCAGTTAGGCACAAACTGATATAACAAATGTTATTATTTAACTCAAATAATATATAAGAATATTTTTTCTATTATGTGAACTTTTATAAGTAATGTCACTTAGTACTATAAGGAATCGTATGGTTCGAATTCCACCTGGCAGAGGTGTATCCCCGTAGCCTTGCGACGTCTAAGTACGACAAAATTTATAATTTGTATAATTGATATTTATATAAATATTTTCAATAGATCACTACGATTCTCAAATCTAGTTTGGATGACTACTCTTTTTGGAGTACTATCTCAATGTCATTTTGAGCTATCAAGTGTCGTATATATTTTATGATATTTATATAAATAATGTCGATAAAAGGTTACTGAAGACTATAAGGAATTGTACGGTTCAAATTCCTCTCCGTAGAGGTGCATCTCCGTAGCCTTGCGGCGCCCAAGTATCCTTTTATTTGACAAATAGATGAAATATAGATATTTAAAAGTCTTAAATATGAATTAGTACCCTAAACTATAGGCCATATTCCACTTCGTTGATCCACCTTTCAATTATATCAATTAGATGATTAAACTATTAATATTTTCCAATTGCAACAGATTGAGTCTGCCACATAAGAAATCGCTGGCGTGGCTATTTGGGTGGGACATTAGTCAGCTGAATGTGTATAAAAAATATTTTTTTTATTTTTTAATTAAACAATTTATATATATTGGAGGGTGAAATGGTCATAGCCCATGACTTTCATTATCTCCCGTGACAATCAGTGACTGTCTTCTTCCTTCCCCTCCCTCTCCCATTCTCTCTCTTCACGCCCATGTTCACTGACTTCTTAGATCCGAATGAAACCCCACGCCCATATTCGTTGACTTCTCCCCCCCCCCTCTCTCTCTCTTCTCTTCCTTCCCCTCCCTCTCCCCCTCTTTTCTCTTCACGTCCATGTTCACTGACTGTCATCTTCACTTCACATGTTCACTGACGTCTCAGATCTAGTAAATCTCAACCAAAACTTACCTCTTTGCATACCCAAATCCAAGAAAAAAAATTCAAAAAAAAGGCATTTTTAACATCTCAAATTGATGACCTCAATCTTTAGTTCGTTTTTTGAATAGAAGAAACGCAGAAATAACGACATATTCGCTCTCCCCAAATCCCAATCCATTTCTCTCTCTAAAGATATCGAGCTTTTCTCGGACCCAAATTCTCAAGACAAACACTTTGAGTTGAATCTCTCTTTCTCCAACACTTTAATTTGTTTTCTGAAGATTTCGAAGATCCGAATGAAACCCCAAACCTAATTTATATAAATCTTTTACGCTCTTTTCTGTTTCCTCTCTCTAAAGAAAATACACACTCTCTATTTTCTGTCTCCTCAAGGAAAGGGGAAAAATGGCGATGAAGATGTTGAGGAAAGGATTATTTTTAAACTAAATTATTTAATATAATTATTAAATAACTTTATTATCATTAATCATAATTAATTAATGAAATTTACCTTTAAATATTAAAAGTTATATTTTATAACTTAAAATATTTTAAATACCTTATTATTATTTAAAATGATTTTTAATATAATAAAATCATTTTTTAATTCATTTATTTAATTCATTTAATAAATAACTTAATTATCATTAATATTAATTTATTAATGAAAATTATCACATAATATTAAAAGTTATCAAAAATAACTTAAATTATTTTCTTATATCATAATATAATTTTAAATGATTTTTCATGAATTAAAATCATTTTTAAATAATTTATTTAATATTATAATTAAATAAATTAATTACTTTTAATATTCCAAAAATATTAAATATTTATGAAATATATTTAAAATAATTAAAAACTAATTTTTAGAATTTAAAATAATTTTTAATAATTTATTTTATATTTTTAATACTTAAAAACTATTTTTTCTATTTTTTTTATTAATTTCCGGAAATTTAAAAGAAATCTGTCGCTAAAGACCACCTATAGCGACAGAACCGTCGCTATAGGTGTTCATGGTGTTCTTCAATAAACCCAGATATTCATCACCAGATACCGAGTTGGTATGTTTGACCAACAATATTTCATCACACAGAGTGTTTCTGGACCAACTATGAACTAGATCTTGTAGACAAAGTTCAATACTATACGTTGTAATAAACAACTTGATTAAACAACCTAACACAAGCTAGATCTAAGCGTTCCAAGATGCTGTCAGAGCCGTTCTTCATTTTCTGGGTTACCCAGAAATGAAGAACAGTTCGACTTACCACTTTTGATCGACTATAGCGTACAACATATGAACTGTTCGTGTGATTTAAGACTTATGAGTTCTAGCCCACATGTAACACTACATATATATCACATAAAATCACAATATCAACAATAAAACAGCCAGATTCGACTCGGTCAAAGGCTGTCAGAACACTCATGTATAAAGTTTCTGGGTTTTCCAGAAACGCTAAATCAGTGACTTGTGGTCTACTTTGACCATTCACTCAACTAGATATATTAATGTTATGAAGGGTATAAAGATATACATCTTGAGTCCATTTAACATACTACAACATGAAGTCAAGAACAAAAACAAAAACACAAAAACCTGACAGATCTAGAGCCTTAAACATCTTGTCAGATACTGGAAAATGATTTCTGGGTTACCCAGAAATCTTCCAGTCATGCTCGGTCAACCGAGTTTGACCAACAATAACATGCAATCTACACATCTCCTGACCCTGATTCCAGTTTTAGATTAAAGTGATCATAACATACTATGAAGTTAAACATTTAAACAACCAAAAACACAAACAGAATGTGATCTACATGGTCTGACATTCATTGTCAGACCTCAAAATACAAATTTTCCAGATTCGACAAATCTTCAAATCTGAGTCTCTAGATGTTATGGATCTAACATCTAGCAACCCATATCATCTATTTACACTATATCTAACATGTATAACCCAAAAAAACTAACATCTAACATCAGATTTTTGGACAGAAATTCAAGGTAGGGTTTTATACCTTCTTGATCGATTTTGATTTCTAAGCTTCTGATTTGTTAGGGATGGACGTGGGGCTGGTATATGGGACTGATTTGCTAGTATTTTTCGTTGGTTTGAGAGAAAATGAGAGTTGGCTGAGTATTGAATAAAGTTGGCTAGTAAAATCACTTTTTCTCTCTCTCAATCCTTTATATAGACATGCTAGATTCATGAATGGCTGAGTTAGAGGCTTGTTTCTGTCAATTTTCTGTCAATGGAGTAGTTAGGAGTTGGCCAACAACTTCACCTATTTTCAAAACCTACAATTTAGCCTCAATTATACACTTAGGGGCATAATAGTCATTTGATAAATCATTTAATGGCAAAATTGACATTCTTGCAAACCCTTAGGGTTTAACCCTAAAGTTTAACACAAATTGTAGGATTTTTCAACTAGGGTTTGCACAATAAATTAAATTAAATAAAATAAAATAACAAAATTTTAGTTTCTAAATTTTGAAAATAATTACTTTATTAATTAAAGTAAGTTTGTAATTATCTAACAAATGGACATTAGGGTTTAGATCATATAATTATTATTAACTTTGCTAATTTAGCAATTAGGGTTTACTCTTTCGATAATTAGGGTTACCAAATTACTATTAGGGTTTTCAATTACTAAATTAGGGTTTAATAATTTAGGGTTGCTAAAATTAACAATTATAATCGTAGTACTTGTGAATTAATCACATTAATACAATAACCAACAATCTCAAACTCTAATTTCAAATTAGGGTTACTAATTATAACAATTAGGGTTTCCAGAATTTTAATTAGGATTTACCTAATTAATACATTAATACACGATATAATTAATATTATACACTTATAAAATAACCTTATACTCTAATTTGGATCTCAAATTAGGGTTTAACATCATTCTAGGGTTTGGTCAAAATACACTGTAATTAACCAACCATTATCAATACGGACATACCGTACATATTCATAGCACTGAAAAATCAAAATATAATTAATATAATATTATTATTCTAATACCTTGACAATAATCCAAAATTAGGGTTTGGATTCCATATCTGATGTATCCTTTCTATTTAACCTTAATAATTAAGGTAAAATAATTAACTTAATAATCTGTACAAAAATTCATATAATAAAATAATTATATTTATTCTAAAAATCACTTCATATATTATTTAAATAATATATGATTATATATTCATGAAAAATAATTAATAAAAACATTATTATAAAAATATACTTTATAATAATCAATAATTCTAAAATAAATCTACTTGTAAATATTCATGTAATAAATATATTTTTATTTACCACATAAATAAATATACACATAATCTTGTACAAATCCTCATCCTTAAGTAAAAAAAAAAATTTTACGCAAAATTTTAGATTTATTTATATAGAAAATATAGGGTTATCACATTGTATATATATATATATATATATATATATATATATATATATATATATATATATATATATATATATAAAGACTAAAGCGAACCTTAAAAAGCGAACCAAAGACGAACCGTCGTCTTTCGTGTCTATGGCGACGGTTCAACTCGTCGCCAAAGACTACATGGTTATGGCGACGGATCGAACTATCGCCATAGACACCAAAGACGACGGTTCGTCTTTGGTTCACTCTTTAAGGTTCGCTTTAGAGACGAACTGTATATATATATATATATATATATATATATATATATATATATATGGTCAGGATCAAGAGCATTCTCCTTAAATAGCATTCTTTTATTAAAACTACGTCATTTTGGAGGGACGCGGTGGCATTTTTGTAAATACAATGCCACTATGTATTTACAAAAATGACACCGCGTCCCTCCAAAATGACGTAGTTTTAATAAAAGAATGTTATTTAAAGAAGAATGTTATTTAAGGAGAATGCTCTTGATCCTTACCGTATATATATATATATATATATATATATATATAGAAAATAGATCAGGTCCGGACCTCCCGGACGGGTGAAAATCCGGACCCAATAATTTTTTTTTTTTTGTAGAACAACTAAAAAAAAAAATTATTGGAACTGAAATTTTTCAATAATACAGTGTTTTGGGTGTGTTTTTAATACCTACACCAACCAATGTATGTACAGTCTGCCCAGACTGTACATACATGTTTTGTTATAGGCATCCAAATCACACCCAAAATACTGTATAATGTAAAAATTCTAATTCCATAATTTTTTTTTAGTTGTTTCAAAAAAAAAGCAAAAAAAAAAAGTCCGAATTTTAACAAAATCCGGGAGTCCGGACCTGATCCGGACTCTATATATATATATATATATATATATATATATATATATATTTGATATACTAATACACACACATGTTTAAATAAGTATGCATTCATGCAATGAAAGATTGTTGTCCAACTTTGGTATTTAAAAATAGGATCTCCTTGCCTTGAATTTTATATGAATCAATTTATTTAACACTTGACATTTAAATTATCAAGGTCAATAAAAATTAATTCAAGTAAGAACATAAAATAGTTTAGATAAAATAATAAGATAAAAATAATTAAATAGTTAAACAATTACATATTTAATTAATTACAATATAATTGTTATCATCAAAATATATAAAATAAAATTATGCAAATCAATCATATATGTGTTTTTAAGATTTCTCAAGTTTTATTATCCACTTCTAAGTTTTGGAATGTGAATAATGATTTTATGCGATAAATAAAGGCACCTTAAATGAATTATGAATTATTAGTTGGTTTATATTTTATTCGAGGTGAATATGTTTTGGTAACCCCGACTTTTAATAGAATTTAAATTATTTATAGTAAGGTGTTGATTTAATAAATGTTATAGTTATGGGGGTTATGTGTAAATTATATGAAATGAACAGTCTGTTAGGAAATACTCATTTTGTCAGGGAATAGTTGTACGACGGCGCCGAAATAATAAATCATTGGTGGACCCTATAACAGAATAATTGTCGGATAGGGAAAGCAACAGAAATAACCTTTTCAAAAATTGACTGCAAAACTTTTATCGTTAACTGTTGAAATACCTGGTGATAAAAGTACAGTAATACGCATTATTCTATGGTAGCCCGCGGTAGTCTATAGTATCACATGATATTGCACAGTACTTCATATTATTGACTCAATAATCGTCACAGTAGCAACTACACGGTATTTCATATTAGTTAATCAATAATTTACATGACATAGTAGCTCATATTATTTGATATGATATAATTAGACAAATTGGAAGTATTGTGAGTCTATAATAATAATTGATGAATAAAATATGTTAATTAAAAATAAGAATAATATACATATGTTTGTTCAATTATTTTCTTTTTACAAAAGTAAGTTTGGCAGGACTTGCCGACACTCTACTTTTCCTAAAGTAGTATGGACCACAACTCTATTATTAAACCATTTTTTTTAAAACGTGTACAAGTTGGTTTAATTTCCTTCGTGAGACCACAAATTCCACTAACATTATTTTATATATCTCATTTGGTTATTTTTTCAAAGCGTGTGTGCTAGTTGTTTCCTCAATTTTCAGTATAAATAGGTTACTCGGTTGAGCAACTAAATACACACAATGACAACACCAAAAATATAAAATTCTTTTACTACAATATGGTGGGTATAATATTATGAGTATTTCTTTTCAGTGTAAGGTTACACCAAGTGTTGATAAAGAGTGCAAACATTGTTCAAGGTTGATCAATTTCATAGAAAGCAACATCTAGTCACGTGCTAAGATAAGGGGTATCATGTTGGGTAAAATTTATATACGCACGGCACACAAGTATACGTGGTTAACAAGTAATATAATAGTAAGTAGAGTATCGTTCCCTCAGAGACTTAGCAAGAAATTAACCTCACAATTACTAATCTTCTATTAATCTTAATTTTATTAAACTAATCAATTTCCAGTTTTTAGTAAAAATATTAAAAATCAAATAAATACCAACAAACCCTAAAACTGATTTTTCAAATAAATATTGGAGAATTAGGCTTATAACTTCACTCTAAGCATCCCTCTGATTATTATTCACTTATTCCAGTTTAATTCATTATCCCAGTTTATTAATCAAGAACACATAAATAGTATTAACCACCTCTCGATGTATTAACACCGTATTTACCCAAATCCAAAATTAAGATAGAATTAAGTTAAACACCTTAATCAACCAACTCACTATATCTCTATGTGAATTACACTCAAAGAAGGTTTAAGTTCAAGTTCTCTTTATGATTACATGTGATGTCAAGCATATCTCTATCCTAACACACATCAAGATTATGTTCATTCACATAAATCAAGAACCATATGCTATATTAATGAAGTCTAGATTCATATTTCATCTCTCGAATTCATACAAATCCACATAAAATTGGTGATCAAGCAATTCATAAATTCAAGCTTAAATTAATATAGATAAACTGCATAATAGCTTATTAAACTAAAAACCAAGGTTACATAATCATTGTCCCACTTAAAGATCCATTATAAGCCTAATAAGTAATTTAGTTCATAGCTAATGAATTAAATACTGAATAAATAAAAGAAAACATCATCCCAATTACAAAATTTGAAATTAAAGGAGAATAGTAATACACCACCCTTCTCGCCCTTCAAATCTAAATCGTCATTAAATTAATCTTCTTCTTCTTCATTCCTCCAAGCTCTTGTTCTTCAATCTCGTTCTCGAAGTGTGTATGAATGAATCCTCTATTTTTTTCCACACTCCATAAGAGTAGCTTCAACTCAGCTCCATACCATAATCCTAATCCAACTCTAACTCATCACATAGAAAGTTTAATAGAAATCCAAATCCTTTTCAATATCAACAACCATTAGTCAAAGACTCCCACAAAATGATCTAACAACCATCCCACAATCCTAGTATTATCACATTACATAAAGAATTAATAACTCCCCACAATACCCAACTTCCAGCACAAAATTACATTTCGCCCAGAATTTATGCCGACGCAGCGCGCCCCGTGCTAGGTAGTACTCTTTGGCAGCGCAGCCCGCGCTATCGGCCCAGGAGAATTCCATGATCCAGCGCGCCCCGCGCTACTCCAATACTCATCACAGCGCAGTCCGCGCTAGGTAGCCAGAAACACCAGAGATTGCTAGCATTCTGATATGCACATGGATTATCCTACAACAAGCGTAAAACCCATCAAAAGAAACATGAAAGTACCAAAAGCTAACAATATAACAAGCTAAATGAACATAAATCATAGGTTGAAAACCTACTCATCAAATTCCCCCAAACTTGAACATTGTTTGTCCTCAAGCAAAAATGCAATTCACTAACAACTAAAAACTATGAATCCAGTATTAAGACAGTAAAAATAGTTTACTCATACGGCCTCAAAAAAATTAAATAAACATGTCAAACTTCATATCAAACAAATTCGCAAATCCTTATCAATCCTTGCATTTTAAAATGTCATCACTAAGATAGTATGTGTGTGTGTGTGTGTTCAACACCCATACTAACGAATATCGGCTCAAATTCAATACATAACCAGTTTCTTTTTAGGAATCATACATCACAAACTCAAAAAGTTCAAAAGCAGACAAGTTCCACTAAAACTAAACAATTACCACTATCAAGGGTTCACATAGGGTACTTATGCTTCATTCATCATCTACGGGGGCTTTTTGCTCTTATTTTCCATTTTATTCATTTTTTTAGATGATTGATAGTGAGTGCGTTTTACGTTCCATCTCACGCCTATGTTTATAGGGAGTGCTTTACACACTTCTTCTTGGCCCACCAAAGACTTAATTTATTCAACTCAATGTATTTTTCTTCTTTTTTTTTATTTTTTTATTTTTAGCTTATATACCCCAAATACTCCCCCAAACTTAGGTTCTTGTCTAATTTTCGCTTTCACTGCCTATCTTTGTCACTTTTTCGTTTACACTAGCAGTATCCTTTAGAAAATCTTTATGTATCAATTTGAACTAATCCATTAACACAAATGTTATTAACGTGCTACCCGTATTACACTGCACAATGGTTTTGCAATTTTAGAAAAGTCCTTTATGAATCTTCTGTAGAACCCAACATGTCCCAGAAAACTTCTAATTCCTTTTACTGAGCTCGGTGGAGGTAGTTTCTCGATTGTTTCATCCTTAGCCTTGTCAACTTCCAGTCCTTGAGTCGATACCTTGTGGCCCAAAATTATGCCCTCCTTAACTATGAAGTGGCATTTTTCCCGGTTAAGTACAAGGTTCGTGTCTTCGCATCGCTGTAACACCATTACCAAATTACCTAGACAAGTATCAAAATTGTCTCCATAGACAGAAAAGTCATCCATGAAGACTTCCACATTTTTTTCCACCATGTCTGAGAAGATGGCCATCATACATCGTTGAAAGGTAGCGGGTGCATTACACAAACCGAATGACATTCGCCAAAACGCAAATGTGTCGTACGGGCACATAAATGTAGTCTTCTCTTGATCCTCAGGAGAGATGGCGATCTGGTTATAGGCCGAGTATCCATCCAATAAACAGTAGTATTCATGACCCGCCAATCTGTCCAACATTTGATCGATAAAGGGTAGCAGAAAATGATCTTTTTGGGTTGCCTTTTTCAACTTCCTATAACCGATGCACACCCTCCAACCTGTCACTGTTCATGTCGGAATTAACTCGTTATCCTCATTCTGTACCACGGTCATTCCCCCCTTTTTCGGCACACAATGAACCGGACTAACCCACTTACTGTCGAAAAACGGGTAGATGATAACTGCATCCAACAATTTTAGAATTTCTTTTTTTACCACTTCCTTCATAATTGGGTTAAGTCGTCATTGTTGCTCCATCGTCGGTTTTGCATCATCTTCCATCAGAATCTTGTGCATGCAAAATGAAGGGCTGATTCCCTTGATATCTGCGATCGTCCAACCAATCGCTTATTTATGTTCCCGAAGCACCCTCAAAAACTTTTCTTCCTGTAAATCGTTAAGTGCAGCAGAAATGATAACACATAAAGAATTTGAATTGCCTAAATATGCATACCTGAGGTGTTTAAGGAGTGGCTTACGTTCCAGAGTTGATGGCTCCTCCAATGATGGTTTCAATTTTTTTGTGGCTATCTCCTCTGTGTGTAAAAGTTCAAATGGTACTCTAAATTTGCTAACTCATAGCAATGAATTTAACATCTGTAAGTAGTCCACAAATTCCGGTTCATCGAACTCTTCATCTTCAAATAATGTTATTTCTAAAGGATTGTTGACCAAACTATTTCCCATGTCTTCATTGACTATTTGATCAATGATATCCATCCACAAACATTCTTCCTCATCCATAGGGAATTTCATGGCCTTGAACACGTTGAATTTGATTTCCTGATCTTGGACCCTCATAGTGAGTTCGCCTTTTTGTACGTCGATGAGTGTCCTCCCCGTGGCCAAGAAAAGTCTCCCTAGGATAATCGGGATATTCTTGTCCTCCTCAAAATCCAGAATAATAAAGTCCGTGGGGAATATAAACTTATCCACTTTAACTAATATGTCATCTACTATGCCTCTCGGATATGTGACTGATCTATCTGCCAACTGCAATGAAATATTAGTAGGCTTTGGCGCGGGCACACCCAATTCTGTGTAAACTGACAAGGGCATAAGGTTCACACTCACCACCAAATCACATAGGCAAATTAAAAGATATGTTCCCGATCGTACATGGAATAGTGAAACTTCCCGGGTCTTTCAGCTTTGGTGGCAACTTCTGCTATAACATCGCACTACATTCCTCTGTTAATGCCACTGTTTTGAAGTCTTCCAATTTCTTTTTCCTTAACAGAATCCCTTTCATGAACTTCGCATAACTCGACATCTGCTCTAGGGCTTCTGCAAACGAGATGTTAATCTGAAGTTTCTTAAACACATCCAAAAACTAGCGAACTGCTTATCTAATTTATTTTTTTGGACCCTCTGCTGAAACGGTGGTGGAGGATATACAACTAGCTTGTCGTCTAACTTTGTTTTCTCACTTTTCTTATCCTCACCCTTATTTCCTTTAACCACTTTACTGTTATCAGCTCATTCATCTGAGGTAGCTGAATTTTCTGCGTCTATCCCTTCCAACTGTTTTCCACTTCTCAAGGTGACTGCCAGACACTGTTCATAATTTCCCTTTGGATTTCTTTTGGTGTCACTCGGTAGAGTCCCTTGTGGTCCGTTGTTCAATGCTAAGGCAATTTGTCACATCTGGTTTTCTAAATTCTTGATGGCCATTTCTTGTGATTTCATTGCCATTGCTTGATTCTTCATAGCTACCTCGTTACTCATTATATACTTTGATATCAATTCCTCTAAATCTGATTTCCTCTCTTGACGTTGAATGGGTTGTTGATTCTGAAACCCTGTGGGATACGATGGTCGTGGAGCTTGCTGATTCTAATTATTATTCCACGACTGATTTTGATTATTCCTATTCCCATGATTATATGCATTCTGATATGTGTTCTGAGGAATTCTGTTGTAGCTACTCATGAATTATACTGACTCTGGGTTGATTGCGTATTGATCCGTCGAATGTTCCCCCGCGCACAACTCATAAATAATTGCAACGTGTTGTGTCTGTCCCCCTGACCAAACGTCGAACTTCTTTGAGAGTGCTGAAATTTATGTCGTTATTGCCGTCACTCCATCAACCTCTAACACTCCAGCGACCGTAGGTTCTGTCATTCGTGACGTGGGCCACTGATAGTTGTTAGCAGTCATCGTCTTTATTAATTGATATGCCTCCTCATAAGTCTTTGCCATAAATGCTCCCCCCGATGCTACATCAATACTCGTCCAGAGATTCCCATGTAGTCCGTTGTAAAATGTATTCATCTGCAATCACTTGGGCAATCTATGATGTGGGTATTTTCTGAGCAATTATTTGTATCTCTCCCATGCCTCATACAATGACTCCCCATGTTGCTGATCAAACATGGTAATCTCGTTCCTCATCTTTGTAGTTTTTGCTGGCGGGAAGAATTTTGCCAGAAATTTCTGAGCCATATCCTCCCATTTCGTTATCGAACCTGGTGGTAGAGAATGTAACCAACTCTTCTCCTTCTCCCACAGAGTAAACGGAAACAAGCGAAGTCTAACTGCCTCATCTGACACCCCATTGTACTTAAAAGTGTCGCAAATTTCCAGAAAACTGATTAAATGCTCGTTAGGATCGTCATTTGCCATTCCCCCAAACTGAACTGAATGTTGCATCATCTGAATTGTCCCAGGCTTGATTTTGAAAGTATTCATAGCTATTGTAGGTGTTACGAACGAGAATTTTGTAATTAATTTTAATATTTATTGAATTAAATAAATAATTTTCGATGATTTAATTATTAGATTAAATAATTAATTGATGCAATTGTGGTAGATTAATTTAATTATATGTGTTACATTTATTAAATTCATGTAGAAAATTTTTATTATCAAGATATGTAATTATGTGAGCTTATTGAATTAAATGAAATATTTAATTAAGCATGATGTTATTTAATTAATTTAATTATTAATTAGAGAGTTAATAATTTGACATTATTAATTAATGAGAAAATTAATTATATGACTATGTGAATTTATGAGAAGTTATTATATTTATTTTATATTAAATTAAATAAGATATTTGAATTGGGTGTGACATGATTTAAACTATATGATAAAAGAGTTATTAAATTAAATGAGAATAAACCTTTTAAGGCTAGCCAAACATGGCACTAGTAGAGGTTGAGGGCAGTTAACCCATGATGGGTAACTGACCTCAATGCGTCAGTTTATTTTTACGACGTATTCTCTTTTCTTTCTTCATTTTTCTTAAGTCTTTAAACTATTCACAGAGAGAAAATCAGAGAGGGTTGTCAGAGAGAAATTGTGAGTCTGTGAAAGAGATTTGAGAGTGAGGAATCTAAGCCTACTAATTTATACTCTACAGGGTAATCTCTCCTTCCCAATTTCTGTTTTACGTTGTTTGAGTTTTACAAAAATGGCTTTCACAGTTTTCTGTAAAGTCTCTGTATTTATAAAGGGTGTGGATTATGTGTTGTATATGTGGTAAATGTTACTACATTGTATTTAATTATATATATTTCACAAACCATATCATCTGTTTCATTAAAATACATGTCGTATATGTTTTTCAAAATTACAGAGTATGGGTTTTGGCTTTATGGCTTTATACGTGATATTTTATGTATTGATCGTATATTATCCCTAAATGTTACACTTGTATTTTGTTATGTATGTTGATACGAAGAGACCAAAGTTTAAATAAACGGATTCGGTGTTATAACGAATCCGTAGTGACAATTTTCATGTTTTATTTTTAAAACCTCCAAGAACATCAAAGTCAGTGAAATTCACATGCTTTAAAACTGTTATTAAGTGTTTAAATTGGGTAATGTCAGTATATAAATGTTGGGTTATGATTATACATGAATTATATCATATGGGCATGATTAAATTCGATTAGTAATAATTTTATTGGAGTTCATTGGCCATGTTCTGCAATTTTTTCAAATTACAGAACTTAAACTGGAGCCTCGCACCGTGGCGCCGACTCTAGTCCTTGAGACTCTCACCGCAGCGCCACCGCGCCGCAGTGCCACTCTCCAGAATGTTCAGAATGAGATTTTTAAAATGTTTAAGTCTAACAATGTGTTAGTAAATTAATGTAATGAACATGTAAACGTGTTAGAAGTATAATGAGATGTAAATTAGATGTTTAACATATAAATAACATAATTACATGTGGATTGAGTTATTGAATACATAATTAGTTTGATATTCATGAAGTACAAATTATGTGACAATGTGATAATTTGACTAAGTATAGTCATAACCAAAGTTTAGATAAAAGAATGATCATTGATGATTAGTTAAGTTATAATTAACTGGTATTGTGAATGTGAATGGTATGTGGGATTAAATTCAAAGAACGAGTTTAGTTAAAGTGTAATCTACGCATGAGGCAAGTTTCCTAACCCTACTTGTCAATATTGTTCAAGTTTATTATTTACCTCGAGTAATTATCATTACTATTATTCAAGTTCGAATTATTATATTAAAGATTGATTATCTTTTCAAAGTATGATTTTGTTATACAATAATAGTTCTATTGTATACTCCTTAAGATTATTATTCAATTTGAATATCATTATTATTGAACCTTATTAGACTAGCGAACCCTTATTGATTCGACTAGTCCATAGTTGATGAGCGTTCTAAATTTCAGAACCCTTGATGAATTATCCAAACCAAAATTCCTTTGGTGCGTACTCGAATGTTAAACTGAGATGAACAACAATACAGAGGGATTTACTTATGCGTTAGCGTTAAGATATTGTGCACAGTATGGTACTAAGGGCTGATCCCCCTAAGTACGAGTAGAAAGGTCCATAGTCTAATGACTATTAAAGGTTTTAAGTATAACCCTTGATAACCTAGGACATAGTTCAAGGTCTTATGACCCTCAGAATTCTTTTGATTCTTGTTATTCATTCTTGATTCAAAAGTTGAGCTTTTATTCAGATGTCTTTGATTTACTCGTATGTTATTATATTGTTATTTCATTGTTATACTTGTGGGCAATAGTGCTCACTCTTGCTTAATAATAACATTGCAGTTAAGAACGAAAGAACCGATGAACCTTCCACTAGTAAAGGCAAGGGCAAAGTTAGTGCTCACTCTTGCTTAATAATAACATTGCAGTTAAGAACGAAAGAACCGATGAACCTTCCACTAGTAAAGGCAAAGGCAAAGTTAGCAAATAATGAAGACTTGTTATTTTGTTTGATGATGTATTTATGTTAGACTTAAGTTAATGATGTTGTTTAAGACTTATTAATTATATTTCCGCACAAATGTTTAAGGTTAGTTTAACCTGGGATTATGTTTAAGATTTAGATGTTGTAACCCTTTAAAGGGAAGATTTTATTTCTATCTATTGCATGGTTTGCATTTATTATGGGTAGATAGATAGATGATATTTGTACAGTGAACACCAAATCCCGTGGAATCAAAATACCCGGATTTGGGGGTGTCACAAGTTGGTATCAAAGATGTAGGTTATGAACCTTAGGTGGGGGAACAACCTTAGGTAGTAGCCTTATAGAAAGAAGATAGTAATGGAAAACTCTTATCGAGTTCTAAGAAATGAATTTTTGTAATTCATTGAAGATAATAAAAGACCTTATATGTTTATGTGTTAAAGTATGCGTTAGATGATACGACTTAGTAACTAAAACTTAAAATTTTGTTGTCAGGATGTCGAATGTTGGAGAAGCTAGTCAAGCTGGGGAGGAAGAACCTCGGGTACCTATAGTACCTACTGAGGAGGAACCCCATGTACCTATAGTACCGACAGAGGAGGAGCCCCGAGACATTCATGTCGTTAAGGAGCTGCTGGTGCAAAGGGAATCATCTTCATTGATCACCGTTGTTAGTCAGGAGCATGAACCTGAGACTGATCCTAAGGAGGATCCTGAGGAGAAATTTGTTGAGGAAGTGGAAGAGGAAGAAGAGGAGTTACCATGGTACACCGTTGATGCTGAGATGTATGACACATTATACGACCGTAACGTGGAGTTACGAGATGAGGTACAAGATTTGACTGAGCGAACGGTTATTCAGCATATTACTCTAGAGAAGAAGGAGAGGGAGATTTCGACTCTTCACTCTCGACTTGCAAATGTAGAATGGGATTTGGTCCATGAGAAGGGTCAAACTGAAGATAAGACTGAGGAGATAGAGAAACTGAAGAAGGAACTGAAGGAAACCTCCGAAAGGCTGATCATAGAAGAGGAAGGCTGGGTAAGAGAATCACGTCGAGCTGATCGTGCAGAGGATGATAGTCGTGCAATGAAAGCAAAGTTTGGAGAAACGTACTCTACACTTAACAAGGCAATGAATGAGACCCAAGATCAAGTTTTGAGGTACCCAATCTAGTTCGAGGGACTACCATTGTACATGATGGATCGCAGGACAATGCATCGTATCTTAGAAGAGGAGTGTAGCAAGGCTAATCAGTACCTTGACCGATAGAGGTATGATTTGTTTAATTATGTGAAGAATTTAATTAGTTTTTTAGATGTAAATTCTGACGTGTTTATGAACGAAAGAATATTTGAATGTTTTAAATCCTGTGGATTCTTTATTCCAGGATAGTTGATGTAAATAGCAGTTATGCTATCGTTTAATGTTAAAACTTTTGATTTGAATGCAAATATATCAAGTTGTTTGAGATGATATCTTAAGTGATATGTTAAATTGTTGAGTAATGTCTTAACTATTTAGAGAAATAAATAAAGTTCTAATAAGCGTTTATTTAACAGAAATATACCGCCAAGGAGAAGACAACAGCGTCAACTGGCTCAGGAAGAGTCAACCAATAATAACAATAATGCCAACGCTAATCCCGTTCAGCAGTTGGTGAACTTACTGACTGGAGCCATGAATAATCAACCTCAAGCTCCACCAAACACAACGTTTAAGGACTTCAAGGCGGTGGGACCGCCAGAGTTCAAAGGTTCCATGAACCCAATCGAGGCTCAAACGTGGGTTATGGAAATGGAGAAGGTTTTTGACGTTGCTAGGGTTAAAGAAGACCAGAAGACCGCTTTTGCAACGTTTATGTTGAAGTCTGAGGCTAGCTACTGGTGGCAAGCAAACAAAGTGTGAGGAGGTGAAGGTGTAATTACGTGGGAAAGAATTAAAGAGATGTTTTTCGAAATATATTTCCCAACTAGTTCGCAGAATCAGATGGAAGTTCAATTTCTGGAACTGAAGTAGGGAAACAAGAGTGTACCTGACTACGCAGCTAAATTTAAAGAGTTGGCAAGGTTCGTCCCGTACCAAGTACACACTGACGAGAGAAAAGCAAGAAGATTCGAACAATGACTAAAGCCTTGGGTATACAGTAAAGTATCAATGTTTCAGCTAAACACGTTTGTCTGAGTACTGAAAAAGGCCATCCTCGCTGAAGGAGGAAGCGATGCGGTGACCAAGTACAATCAAGATCAAAAGAAGAAGAAGAGTGAAGGTGAAGGAAATAACAATGCCAGTGGAAGTGTGATGAGTAGGTTTTATACCTATGAATCCGATATTATTAAACTTAATTATTGTTATCTTTAATTGTTTTTTAGTATCTTTTTATGTGTTTTATGTTTATTTGTTGTCGGTTGGAGCTGGAGGGACAAATTGGTCATTTCGGAGAAGAAAATGGTCAAAAATCATGAAAATTAAAGCTGAGTGGTATTTTTGTAATTATGTGGTCCTGGTCAACCGCCTAGGCGCTTGAAAATGGCCTGTGATGAGCGCCTAGGCGCTCATGTGCAGAAAGACGAGCGTTTTTCTACTGCTAAATGGGTTTTTGAAGCCAAAGAGGAGTCTGAATGAGGGCTGAGACTAATACAAATAGGAGAAGACTTTAGAAAAGAGGTATCAACTAATTTTTCAGGAGATTTGCAGAGAGAACAACAAGAAAAACACGAAGGAGAATTGCAAAGGCTGGAGATCTAAGAGAGAGTATTGGAGCAAATTCAGAGTTTCTTCTTCTCTTCTCTAGTTTTATTTTTTGTAACTATCTGGGATGTTTGGATTATTAATTTGGATGATGTTTTTCTTTATTATTATTATGAACTAAATTTTAATTAAGATTGCAACGGAACTTGGTATGTAGTTTAAATTGCAAGCTTCCCATTGAATGAAAGTTGGTTTTTATTGAATTGTTTATTATATCTTATGTTTATTGATTAATTGTTTGGCCAACAATTACTGTGATAATCTATATAAAATTGGAAGATGGAGTATAGATTGAGATTTGGATATGATAACATCTGTTCATATAATCTGAATAGGGTTAATATGATTAGCGTGTAGGATAGGAATATACCTATGTGTCTTTTGTATCCATTGAAAGAATTTGTGCATAAACCCTAATTAACTTGATTGACATATGAATATACTGAGTTGATCAACTGGGGTGTTCCTTATAATTCCGCATCTTAAAGATTGGATTTAGGAGGATTTGTTCACGTGTCTTTGGAAGAAGTGTGTGAATATTCATAAAGCATTCTTGGATAATGATTCATATTAATTAATTTATTTTAAATGGGAAGTAAGTTAGTTTAAATGAAATACCAAGGGAAGTTGTAATCTTAACCTGTTAAATCTACAGTTATTCTTGTGAAATTTTGATTTTTAATCATTAGTTTAAATTTCAAATCACAAACAAAATTTTCGTAGTTTAAAATAGGATTAATTGCATTAGAGTTAGTAATTGATAAATATTAGTTTATTTCCTCGTGGGAACGATATCCTTGCTTGCTGAATATTACAATTGAACGCGTATACTTGCGTGGTAAAGTGCTATTAAAAATTTAGGCAACAAGTTTTTGGCGCCGTTGCCGGGGAGATTAGTTTAATATTTTGTCATTATTGATTTTTATAGCGTTAATCTTAGTTTAAAATTTTTCTTTTCTGTTCTATTCAGGTGTTCTTGACTAGTGTATGCAAACGCGATCGAAGAAGCCAGATTTATTGCCTCACGAGGACGACATCGAGAAAAAATTTCAGCGGTTGCGTAAGTGGGTTAAAAAAACCAAACAGGCACTTGATAAGAAAGATACTATGGCTAAAGAAGAGCAAAAAGCACTACGGGATTATGCTACGCCGCGAGTTACTGAAATTCAGTCGAGTATTATGAGGCCTGCCATTACTGCTACAAGTTTTGAGATAAAACCAGGGACAATACAGATGATTCAAAATTCATGTCAGTTTGGAGGGTTACCAAATGATGATCCGAATGATCACATAGTCAGCTTTATAGAAATCTGCGATACTTTCAAGTACAATAATGTGTCAGAGGATGCAATAAGGCTAAGGCTATTTCCATTTACTCTCAGAGATAAGGCTAAGAGTTGGCTCCATTCACTACCACCAGGCTCGATTACTACATGGAACGATCTAGCCCAAAAATTTCTTGCAAAGTTTTTCCCGCCTGCAAAAATAGCAAAGTTGCGGAACGATATCTTCTCTTTCGTTCAGCACGATTCAGAATCACTATATGAAGCTTGGGAGAGATTCAAAGATTCATTGCGAAAATGTCCACACCATGGGATTCCTAAATGGCTTCAGGTGCAAACTTTTTATAACGGTTTATTCAGCATAGTGAGATCGAGTATAGATGCTGCAGCAGGAGGAGCTATTATGGCCAAGAATTGTGATGTGGGGTATCAGTTGCTTGAAACCATGGCAGCTAATAATTATCAGTGGCCAACAGCAAGAACGACTCAGTCAAGGATAGTAGGGGTTTATGAAGTGGATACGATGACAGCATTGTCAGCTCAAGTGACAGCTCAGATTTCTGCTCTTACAAAGAAGATAGATGCACTTGGGGTACAACCAGTTCAGAAAATGGAAACGATTTGTGAAATATGTTCGGGTAACCACTCAAGTGATCAATGTGCAATAAATCTTGAGTCAGTCCAGTTTGTTTCCAATTATAACAGGCAGCAGGGCAGTTATGCAAACAACTACAATTCAGGAGTGAGAAACCACCCGAATTTTTTTTGGAGTAATAATCAGTCACATGCTCAAGCCCAAGCTCCAAGGCAAACATAACCACCTGGATTTCAGCCACATCAACAAACTCAACAACACCCACAACCTCATCAACCTGATAAGCTATCACAAATGGAAGAATTATTGGCAAGATTGGCAACTCAGTTTGAAGCCACAACGAAAAACCAATCAGCTGCAATAAAGAATCTTGAGAACCAAATGGGGCAGATAGCTAATGCTTTGAATACTAGAACTCCAGGTTCTTTACCTAGTGATACGGAGAAAAATCCAAGGAATGATGGAAATGAGCAATGTAAGGCAGTTACACTCAGAAGTGGGAAGGAGTTGACTACAGATCTAAACGAACACAAGAAAATAATTTCTGCTGAGGATGGTGAACAAGAGCGTGGAAATTCGGAAAGTAAATCTGGGGAAAAAGTTGTGAAAAAACAACAAGAAGATAAGTAAACAACATTCGTACCACCTGTGTCGTTTCCTCAAAGATTTCAAAAGCAGAAATTAGATAGACAATTTTCAAAATTTTTAGAAGTGTTCAAAAAGCTGCAAATTAACATTCCATTCGCAGATGCTTTAGAACAAATGCCTAGCTATGCAAAATTCATGAAAGATATTTTAGCAAGAAAGAGGAAGCTAGGGGAGTTCGAAACTGTAGCGTTGACAGAAGAATGTAGTGCAATTCTGCAAAAAAAGTTACCACCGAAGTTGAAGGATCCGGGTAGCTTCACCATACCGTGCACGATTGGGCCCCAATTCTTTAACAGATGTTTGTGTGATTTGGGTGCGAGTATTAACTTGATGCCGCTTTCGATCTACACTCAGTTGGGATTACCAGCTCCAAAGCCAACAAATATCTCTTTACAACTAGCAAATAGATCAGTGACATACCCTAGGGGCATTGTGGAAGACATATTAGTGAAGGTGGACAAATTCATATTTCCAGCTGACTTCATTGTGTTGGACTACGAAGAGGATAAAGACATACCCATTATCCTTGGAAGACCGTTTTTAGCCACTGGAAGGACATTAATTGATGTACAAAAGGGAGAGTTAACAATGAGAGTTCAAGATGAAGAAATAAATTTTAATGTTTTCAAGGCTATGAAATTTCTGAAAGGAGAGGAAGAGTGCTTAAGAATTGATCTGATTGAAGAAGCAACTGAAGAGGTATTTAGTGAATCTGTGATTGAAGACCCTCTTGAAACCGCATTGGTTAGTGAAAATTTATTTGATGATTCAACTGTGCTAGAATGAGTTCAAATGTTATATTTAACTCCGAAGTTCACACGATGTTTGCAAAAATTTGAACCTCTAGATTATCGGGGAAAGCTAGATGAAAAGGTGACATCATCCTTAGAAGAACCTCCTACCTTGGAACTTAAGCCATTGCCTAACCACCTCCGGTATGCCTACCTTGGTTCTTCTTCCTCCTTGCCAGTCATTATTTCTGCATCACTTGATAAGGTTCAAGAAGAAAAGCTACTAAGGGTACTTCGACAATACAAGACTGCTCTTGGATGGACTCTTACAGATATCAACGGGATAAGCCCATCAATTTGTATGCATAAGATTTTGTTGGAAGATGAAGCAAAACCAACTATTGAACAACAACGAAGACTCAATCCCATCATAAAGGAAGTTATCAAAAAGGAAATCATTAAATGGTTGGATGCGGGAATTATCTACCCTATCTCAGATAGCTCATGGGTAAGTCCGGTTCAATGCATGCCAAAGAAAGGGGGAACGACTCTAGTTGCGAATGAGCATAATGAATTGATCCCAACTCGAACAGTTACGGGTTGGCGGGTGTGTATGGATTACAGAAAGTTGAATAAGGCCACTCGTAAGGACCATTTTCCTCTACCATTCATAGATCAGATGTTGGACAGGCTTGCAGGGCACGAGTATTATTGTCTCTTGGATGGATACTCAGGCTATAAACAGATTGCCATTGCACCCAAGGATCAGGAGAAAACAACATTCACATACCCATATGGTACCTTTGCTTTTTTCAGAATGTCTTTTGGGTTATGTAATGCGTCAGCGACATTTCAACGGTGTATGATGGCTATTTTTTCCGATATGGTTGAACAAAATCCCGAGGTATTTATGGATGATTTTTTAGTTTTTGGGGATTCGTTTGATTATTGTTTGGAAAATCTCACGTTCGTGCTCAAACAGTGTATGGAAACGAATTTGGTTTTAAACTGGGAGAAATGTCATTTTATGGTGCAAGAGGGGATAATCTTGGGTCATCGAGTATCATCAAAAGGAATTGAGGTTGATAGAGCTAAGATCGAAACCATTGAGAACCTACCACCACCTATTTCTGTAAAGGGTATTCGAAGTTTTTTGGGACACGCTGGTTTTTATAGACGATTTATAAAAGACTTCTCCAAAATCACGAAACCACTTTGCAATCTTTTGGAGAATGATGTCCCATTCAACTTTGATCAAGCATGCCTGGAAGATTTTGATGTGTTGAAGAAGAAACTTGTTACCGCACCTGTAATCATTGCGCCAGATTGGAATATCTCATTCGAATTAATGTGTGATGCTAGCGACTTTGCGATTGGCGCAGTTCTTGGCCAACGATAGGATAAAATTTTTCATGCTATATACTATGCTAGTAAGACATTGACGGATGTCCAACTGAATTATACCACTACCGAGAAGGAGCTATTAGCAGTTGTTTATGCATTTGATAAATTTCGCTCATATTTGATTAGGACAAAGGTGATCGTGTTTATAGATCATTCGGCAATTAAGTACTTAATAGCAAAGAAAGACGCAAAACCGAGATTAATTAGATGGGTATTATTGCTACAAGAGTTTGACTTGGAGATCCAAGACCGAAAAGGAACAAAAAATCAGGTTGCTGATCATTTATCACGATTAGAGAATTCAGAACTAAAAAAAATGACACAACAGTGATCAATGAAATTTTTCCGGATGAACAACTATTTGCTGTAAGGATGGATATACCATGGTATGCAAATTTTGTAAATTTCATTGTGAGTAAGGTGTTTCCGCCTGATTTGACAAGTCAGTAGAAGAAGAAATTTCTCCATGATGTGAAACAGTATTTATGGGATGAGCCATTTTTATTTAAACAATGTGGCGATCAAGTAATAAGAAGGTGCATCCCGAAAATTGAAATGGAGAATATTTTATACCAATGTCATGCATCTGACTATGGTGGCCATTTTGGGGGAGAAAGAACGGCAGCTAAAGTGTTTCAATGTGGATTTTTCTGGCCAACACTCTTTAAAAATGCCCGTGTGTTTTCATTAAAATGTGACAGATGCCAAAGAGTTGGTAATATATCAAAGCGACACGAGATGCCACTTAATATGATCTTGGAAGTCGAATTGTTTGATGTTTGGGGCATTGACTTCGTGGGACCATTCCCACCATCTTTCTGTAACTCCTATATACTTCTAGCAGTGGACTACGTTTCGAAGTGGGTAGAAGCTATAGCATCGCCCACCAATGATGCGAAGGTTGTGATTAAGTTCATTCGGAAGAATATTCTCTCCAGATTCGGCACTCCTCGTGCAATCATTAGTGATGAAGGCACGCACTTCTGTAATAAGCAGTTCTCAGCTATCCTCGCTAAGTACGGAATCACTCATAAGATAGCTACTGCTTACCATCCACAAACAAGTGGTCAAGCCGAGGTATCTAACCGAGAAGTGAAACGAATCCTCGAGAAGATAGTGAATCCTAGTCGGAAAGATTGGTCTAGCAAGTTGGACAATGTTTTATGGGCATACTGTACAGCTTACAAAACTCCGATAGGGATGTCTCCGTACAGGTTAGTTTATGGGAAGACATGCCATCTTCCAGTTGAACTCGAACATAGTGCTTATTGGGCAATTCGAAAGTTAAACTTTGATATGTCTGCTGCGGGAGAGAAGTGCCTTTTACAATTGAACCAAATGGAAGAATTCAGACTCCAATCGTACGAGAACGCGAAGTTATATAAAGAAAAGATTAAGAGGTGGCATGATGAGAAAATTCTGGAAAGAAAGTTTGAAGCAGGGCAAACAGTGTTATTATACAATTCAAGGCTTAAACTGTTTCCTGGAAAGTTGAAATCTCGTTGGTCAGGGCCATTTATCATTACAAAAGTTTATCCTCATGGAGCTGTGGAGGTGGAAGACCCGAATTCCAAACATAATTTTAAAATCAACGGTCAAAGATTGAAGCACTACTATGGGGGTTGTGTTGATCGTGAAAAGACATCGGTCAACCTTGCTGATTAGAACAGAAGAGAAAGTCAGGCCGAAGACTATAAACCAAGCGCTAACTGGGAGGCAACCCAGGAATTTTTTTATTATTATTTGGTATTTTTACTTTTATTAATTTGCTCTACTGTTAGTTTATTTAGTGGTTAAAATTTTATAGTTTAGGATTTGTTACACCCCTGACGTTCTCTAACAGATATTCAATTTATTGCAGGAAAGGAGGCCAAGCATTTATGATCTTAATAAGATGAATGTCCACTCGTCAAAATCTCAAATTTCTAATCATTTCCGTAAATTTTGGTGTGGAAGGAAACAAGTTATTGGAGGTATGGCATACAAGAAGCACAAAACACCAAAATAAGCAATGTACACTGGCCAAGCGCCTAGGCGCTCCAGACAAGTCAATATCAAGCGCCTAGGCGCTCCAAGTCAGTAGCAAAAATGCAGCACAAGCGCCTAAGCGCTCATTTTTAAGCCAAACCAAGCGCCTAGGCGCTCCAAGTTTTTAAGGCATTCTGCAGCCAACCGCCTAGGTGGTCCAGACAAGGCTATCTCAAGCGCCTAGGCGCTCCAACAAAAAAAAATAAAAAATAAAAATAAAAGCTCTAATCGGGCTAAACTCTTCCAATACCAAATCAAACACATTCTTGCTTTCTTACTCCAACTCTAACTCACTCAACTCTCAACCCTCATCTAATCTAGCCACAACAACCATCTTTCTCTTCCAAATCCTAATCAAACACTAAATCTCCCAAACTAAGGCACTTAAGCTCCATCTTGTCATCCTTCTTCACCAATTCGGGCATCAATTTACATTCAAGCCACATCTATCTAAAATAAGGGTTCAAAGCTCAAATTGCTCATCCAACTTTGATTGAAACATCATATTTGGCTATAACCAAGTAAGTACATAAGATTTTATTGCAAATTATTTGGATTCACTTGGATAATAGCTATGTTAGTACTTTGAAGCTAGTTTCTATCATTGTGTTGGCTCAAGTAGGTGTGGGTACTCTTAATTGTTGCTTGTATTGCCTTGGAAGTATAGTGTGCTTAGTAATTGGCAAATTTGGTGAAAATTAAGTTTGGGGGAGTGCCTACCAATAGTGTTCAAAATCAGTGCACACCAAGTGTTCGATAATTTGTCACAAAGAGGATTTGGCTATCCTAAGTCACTGAATATCATTTGGTTTGGCAAGAACATATTAGATAAGACTATGGCTACTAAGAGACAAAGAGGAGAGACTTCGGGCACTTCGCAAAAGTTTGACAAAAAGAGATTTACAAGCGCTAAAGCGTCCGAAAGATATTACAATGTACTTTCTAGTAAAGCACTAATTCCCGAGCATGGATTATTGCCAGAGATAGAAGATGGGGAATTATTACAAATGATTGGGAGTAGAAGATGGGTGAACTTTACAGCCCAACCGGATGCATCGGTTGTTAAAATTGTTAAGGAATTCTACTCCAATGAAAAAGATTATGTTGGTAACATAATTTAGGTTCGCAGAAAATCAGTGGAGGTCAGTTTTAGGACAATAAATGCCTATTGCGGCTTGAACATAATACCCAATAATGGCTACATGCAATATTTAGAGCACGAGCTAGACTACAATGAGATCATTCAAGCCTTGTGTGTACCTGGAACAACATGAAAATTAACAGATCAACAAGAAGCTGTGTTGTTCCCTGCATCCACACTAAGCAGTTATGGGAAAGCATGGCATGCCTTTATTTGTGCCAAGTTGATGTCGTGTAGGCATATGAGTTATGTTATAAATCAACGGGCAGCATTGCTTTTCTGCATTGCACAAGGAAAAACTATAGATGTGGGTCAGGTTATACATGATTCCATTAATAGAGCAATTCAAGGAGGGACCTCAGGTGGATTACCACACCCATCTTTGATCACTGGACTATGTCAACAAGCTGGGGTAAAATGGGATGCCGAGGAAGCTACACAACCTCCTTTAGCCGCAATTGACCACTCGCTTATTAAGAAGTACAAGGTATGGGGTGGGGGTATACCACACCCAAGAGGGTTAGGATTCATTATTGTTCCTCCCTAGCTTGCAGACGAGCCTAATCAACAGTTCCACGACAATCCTTCTGTAGCTGGAAGTTCTGGGCCACCACCAAATTTTTTTGAAGATATTCGTCGAGATTTAAGCAATCAAACTAGAAGGATTGACATGGTGGCCACTCGAGTTCAGCAGGGTTTTGACCGAATGGAAAGAAATCAGGATAGCCTAGCTCAGCGACAAACGGAGGTGTATCTGAATTTTAGTGCAGCATTCCTAGAGATGTTTGCCCACATGAATCCAGCTGCCGCTCCCTACCAATTTCTACCATTGTCTGCATACCCCCCGGCGGAAGAAGAAGAAGAAGAAGAAAAAGAGGAGGAGGATACTGACGAGGAATAAAGCATCTATCTTTCAGGGAAGTCCTCAGTGCTTAATTTCTTATATTTTGTTTGTTATATACAATGAGAACATTGCATCGGTTAAGTTTGGGGGTGCAATCTTCCAGCTCCAGTGCATTCATGTAGTATTCATCTAGAACATGCATATAGTATTCAGTTAATAGTTTTTCATGTAGTTTTCATTTTAATTTCTTAAAAAAAAATTAAGTATTTGCATGTTTCCAGCCGTTAGATAGTTTAAGTCTGTTTTGGCCAGTGATGAGATTGGAATTGAGTAGACAAGTATAGTATTGTTTGTTAAGACTTTGATGTGATTTCTTGTCATGATTTGAATCTTTACCTGTTTGAAACTGATATAATAAGGATAGCATAGTAAAAACAACTATGTTGACTGATTGAGTTTAAATTGACACATAATGGACTTCTAGAGGATAATGCTAGTTTGAATGAATGAAAGACATGAATAGGCGAAGATAACTGAATTTAGATAAAAACTTAAGTTTGGGGGAAAAATTTGGGATATATAAGCTTGAAAAGAAAAAATAAAAAAAATAAAAAAATAAAAAATAATACCGTGGCTAGTTTTGTTTCAGGGCCTTTGTTACTTGAGCAAGTACGCCCGAAGAGGTATCTTAAAACCTAGCGACCTAAGGTCTTATATGGTCTGGGAGTCGTTGGCCGAAAGCTCGCTAAGGGGTAGCACTGTTAGCCTAATGGAATGAGAAATTGCACAGTCATGGTTAAAAAAATATATATATATATGAAAAAAAAAATAATAAAACGGGAAAAGAGCAAAAAGCCCCCGTAAAGCACAATAAAGCATAAGTATCCCGGATTGGACTCTTAAATTTGGTGGATATTTGTCTTTAGTTGGTTTTAGCTTGTTCGTGAATTTTGTGAGTTTACACTGTATGATTCCTTTAAAGAGATTTATTATGTGTTGTATTTAGCATCATATCAGTTAGTATGGATGTTAAGCACACACACACTATATCAATAATAACAGGTTAAGATTTGATGATTGACGAGGAAATTATTAATCTGTCTTGATATGATGTACTAGCATGTTTATTGTGATTTCTCTGAGGCTTGATGAATAGATTTTGTTCTATTTGACTGCTGGAATTTAAGTATTTATCTAGTTGCATTTGCATTGCATATTTAGTTATTGCATTGTGTTGTGTTGCTTGGGGACAAGCAATTGGTTAAGTTTGGGGGTACTTGATGAGTAGGTTTTATACCTATGAATTCAATATTATTAAACTTAATTATTGTTATCTTTAATTGTTTTTTAGTATCTTTTTATGTGTTTTGTGTTTATTTGTTGTAGGTTGGAGCTGGAGGGACAAATTGGTCATTTCGGAGAAGAAAAAGGTCAAAAATCATGAAAATTAAAGCTGAGTGGCATTTTTGTAATTATGTGGTCCTGGTCAAGCGCCTAGGCACTTGAAAATGGCCTGTGATGAGCGCCTAAGCGCTCATGTGCGGAAAGAGGAGCGTTTTTCTACTGCTAATTGGGTTTTTGAAGCCAAAGAGAAGTCTGAATGAGGGCTGAGACTAATACAAATAGGAGAAGACTTTAGAAAAGAGGTATCAACTAATTTTTCAGGAGATTTGCAGAGAGAACAACAAGAAAAACACGAAAGAAAATTGCAAAGGCTGGAGATCTAAGAGAGAGTATTGGAGTAAATTCAGAGTTTCTTCTTCTCTTCTCTAGTTTTATTTTTTGTAACTATCTGGGATGTTTGGATTATTAATTTGGATGATGTTTTTCTTTATTATTATTATGAACTAAATTTTAATTAAGATTGCAACGGAACTTGGTATGTAGTTTAAATTGCAAGCTTCCCATTGAATGAAAGTTGGTTTTTATTGAATTGTTTATTATATCTTATGTTTATTGATTAATTGTTTGGCCAACAATTACTGTGATAATCTATATAAAATTGGAAGATGGAGTATAGATTGAGATTTGGATATGATAACATCTGTTCATATAATCTGAATAGGGTTAATATGATTAGCGTGTAGGATAGGAATATACCTATGTGTCTTTTGTATCCATTGAAAGAATTTGTGCATAAACCCTAATTAACTTGATTGACATATGAATATACTGAGTTGATCAACTGGGGTGTTCCTTGTAATTCCGCATCTTAAAGATTGGATTTAGGAGGATTTGTTCACGTGTCTTTGGAAGAAGTGCGTGAATATTCATAAAGCATTCTTGGATAATGATTCATATTAATTGATTTATTTTAAATGGGAAGTAAGTTAGTTTAAATGAAATACCAAGGGAAGTTGTAATCTTAACCTATTAAATCTGCAGTTATTCTTGTAAAGTCCCCGAACCTGGATACTTGAAACCCGAACTCGGTACTTCACGATACCATTTCTATGAGCGGAATTCTACTAATAATAATAACAATAATATAAAACTTAAACTTAAATTTATAATTACATCAGAGTCTTTCTCCCAAGTACGTAACCTTTAATCATTCATTACATGTCATAACATATATAAATATATATATCATAGTCTTCATAATCTAAAACTATTACAAACAGTAGCATAAAAAGTCATTCAGCAACTTTCCCTTTTCCCTTATTCTTGACAGATCCTTCTGGTCCTTCACACTTAACTGAAAACATTTAAATTAAGCAAGGATGAGCATTTGAGTGCCCAGCAAGTATTATATATATATATAGGCTGAAAGAATTTAAATGTTTTCTTTATAATATTCTTCTACAACTAGTCAGTAGTTGTGAAGTAATCTGTACCAATAATAATAGCATAACAACCCTCTTTCAAATTTTTGAAACTACGTATTGACTATACATGGGGTTTCTGTGACATACTATGAACATTGTTTTCATTTTCGAAACGGTTTGAACAGAAATTCATCTGTAAACCGTCATAACTTACGGGCACGGAGGGTGATCAGCCCCGTTGTACCCTGTATTGATCAATACTACATGTATAAGAACGATGTTATCGTTCACTCTATCCGCCTTGGGCGCATAAAAATATTCCCATTATCGGGATGTTCATACCTGTCGGGTTTTTATAACAAAAGTCTTATCTTATTCAACAATAATATATAATTCAATATATATGTATATCAAAGGTGTATCAACATGCGATTGAATATAATGATTATCCAAATGGGGACACTTGTATAATCATTTATAAAAATTAACGAACAGAATATATATTCGAATTATCATATACTAACATGTTGATAATCAATGGGTGTATATAATATAAGTTTAACAATCTGTACAATAATAACAATAATTCTGAACTTCTCACTTTTGTCCATTGCATAGAGAAAATGCAAAGTTAGGATACTTGCCTGATGCGTTGCTTACACTTTGCAACTTAGTTTTATCTTTTATGAAATCACCTAACATTAATCAGATTATTTTGCTGATTAGTACAACATAACGTACATACAATACTGCCTATTGCAGTTAGCACATTCCCTATTCACATTATCACACATGTTCAACAATCGTTGACTCATAATCAAACATCAACACCTTCCTAATCATATTGTCATACAACCTTGATAACCATTGAATCACAAATAAACAATTAACTAACCAATTTGTCTAAGTCCAGATCAATTTCTGATCTATGTCGGTCTACCGACAGCTTTATCGGTTAAATATCGAGTCTAAGACTCTAATTCGTAGTTCAATATCCATTTGGATAACTTAAACATCAGTCGCGCTATTTTTCATGGCCTTATAATAATTATTAAATAATTATTATCATTTATTATAATTTTTGAAATATCAGAATCATTATGAAATAATTTAAATATTAAACAATTCTATTATCATTAATATTTAATTAATATTAAACTATTAATGAAACCATTGCCAAAATATTAAAGTTATGTATAATAACTCAAAATATTTTTAAAGTATTTATAATACCCTTAAATGATTTTTAAAACATTTAAAATCATCATTAAATAATTACCATTAATATGTAAATATTAATGAACTATTTATCCAAATATTAAAAGTCATTAATTATAACTTAAAATATTTTTAAATCATTAATATCCTTTTTAAATGATTTTTAAATAAATAAAACCATTTTTAAACTATTTATTTAATATAATTATTAAATAAATTTAATATCATTAATAATAATTTAATAATCATTAATATTAAATTATTAAAGAAATTATCCTTTAAATATTAAAAGTTATATTTTATAACTTCAAATATCTTTAAACACTTTATTTTTATTTAAAATGATTATTATAATAATAAAATCATTTTTAAACTAAATTATTTAATATAATTATTAAATAACTTTATTATCATTAATCATAATTAATTAATGAACTTTACCTTTAAATATTAAAAATTATATTTTATAACTTAAAATATTTTTAAATACCTTATTATTATTTAAAATGATTTTTAATATAATAAAATCATTTTTAATTCATTTAATAAATAACTTAATTATCATTAATATTTAATTTATTAATGAAAATTATCACATAATATTAAAAGTTATCAAAAATAACTTAAATTATTTTCTTATACCATAATATAATTTTAAATGATTTTTCACATATTAAAATCATTTTTAAATAATTTATTTAATATTATAATTAAATAAATTAATTACTTTTAATATTCCCAAAAATATTAAATATTTATGAAATATATTCAAAATAATTAAAAACTAATTTTTAGAATTTAAAATAATTTTTAATAATTTATTTTGTATTTTTAATAATAAAAAACTATTTTTTTCTATTTATTAATTAATTTTCAAAAATTATTAATAAAACTGTCGCTAAAGGGCTATAGCGACACTTTCTGTCGCTATAGGTGCTCTTAAGGATTTCCAGAAACATAAATCAGTGTGCTAGGGGGTGGTTTGACCATGAATAACTTTCTGTACAAAATGTTTCTAGGCGATCTAACACATAAATATTGTAGTACTCATGTAACACTACAATTACCAACAAACATAATGTCTTAACAACAACAGATCTCAGAGATATTGGCCATCAAAGTAGCTGTCAGAGCTGTTCTTCACGAAGAACCGCTCGAGGTGCCTACTTTGGACCCCTATAACTTGATGATCGTGTAACGTTTATGTGATATATCAATTTCAGTGTGTAGACATCATGTAGGAATACAACTATAAAGCTTCATAACATATTAACATCAAAACATGAGCAAGATATTTCCGGTCAAACATGAACACGGAAGTTGCTTAAAAAAATTCTGGGTTCGTGTTCTTGAGCAGTTTCGGTCAACGGGTTTTGACAATGAATAACTCATGATCTATAACAGATATGAACTTGATTCTTTTTTCACCTTAAATATCACATTACATACTACATATAACAACTTACAAACACCCAAAAAAACTAAATAATAATAGAGATATAAGGCCTGACATTTGCCTAAAAATAACAGATTTTGGTTTTTTTAAAAGTTGGAAAAACTTTGATTTTGAGCACTTTGATGTTATGGGTCATAAATCTAACAACCCAGAACATTAATACACTCCTTATTACACATATTTAACAAATCAATTTCATCAATTAACATCAAATCAAAGGATTTCTAAAATTAGGGTTTTTATACCTTTATGCCTTGATTTTTATTTCTTAGCTTCCAATTTGTTTGTGATTGGATTATGGTGAACGTGGGGCTTGATAAAGGGACTGATTTAGCAACAAATTTCGTTGGTTTGAGAGAAAATGAGAGTTGGTTGAGTATTGAATAAAATTGGCTAGCAAAATCACTTTTTCTCTCTCTCAAATCTATTTATAGACCACTAAGGTGCATGAATTGGCTGAGCTATGCTTGTTGCTGTCATTAAAGAGCATGTGGAGTTGTTGAGAGTTGTTGAATCACCTCCCCTAATTGTCAAAACCTAAGTTTGTAGCTTCAATAATGCAAAAGGGACATTTTTGTCATTTCCTTAAATTTCTAGAAAATTGCTTTAGGGTTTAGGGTTTAGACATTTTAGTGTTTAGGGTTTAACATTTAACCCTTAAAGATTTAGCAACTAGGATTTCAAAAATTTCCAAATTTAGGATTTAGCAATTAGGGTTTATTACAAAAAAATTAATAATATAAAATAACTAAATTTTAGTTTCTAAAATTAGACAATTTAGGTTTGTTAATTAGATTAATATTCTAATTACTTTATACCATGACATTAGGGTTTAGATCATATAATTATTGTTGACTTTGCTAATTTAGCAATTAGGGTTTACTCTTTCGGTAATTAGGGTTACCAAATTACAATTAGGGTTCTAATTACTAAATTATGGTTTAATAATTTAGGGTTTCTAAATTTAATAATTGTAATCATAATACTTGTGAATTAATTACATTAATACAATAACCAACAATCTCAAACTCTAATTTTAAATTAGGGTTACTAATTATAGCAATTAGGATTTCCAAAATTTTAATTAGGGTTTACCTAATTAATACATTAAATACATGACATAATTAATATTATACACTTATAAAATAACATTATACTCTAATTTGGATCTCAAATTAGGGTTTAACATCCTTCTAGGGTTTGGTCAAAATACACCGTAATTAACCAACCATTATCAATACGAACATACCGTACATATTCATAGCACTGAAAAATCAAAATATAATTAATATAATATTATTATTCTAATACCTTGACAATAATCCAAAATTAGGGTTTGGATTCCATATCTGATGTATCCTTTCTATTTAACCTTAATAATTAAGGTAAAATAATTAACTTAATAATCTGTACAAAAATTCATTTAATAAAATAAGTATTATATTTATTCTAAAAAATCACTTCATATATTATTTAAATAATATATGATTATATATTTATGGAAAATAATTAATAAAAATATTTCTATCTTAAAATTAATTATTATAAAAATATACTTTATAATAATCAATAATTCTAAAATAAATTTACTTGTAAATATTCATGTAATAAATATATTTTTATTTACCACATACATACATATACACATAATCTTGTACAAATCCTCATCCTTAAAATATAAAAAAAATTTATACGCAAAATTTATGATTTATTTATATAGAAAATATCGGGTTGTCACAATTCTTGTGAAATTTTGATTTTTAATCATTAGTTTTGTTAAGTTTAAATTTCAAATCACAAACAAAATTTTCGTAGTTTAAAATAGGATTAATTGCATTAGAGTTAGTAATTGATAAATATTAGTTTATTTCCTCGTGGGAACGATATCCTTGCTTGCTCCCATTTAAAATAAATGGGAAGTAAGTTAGTTTAAATAAAATACCAAGGGAAGTTGTAATCTTAACCTATTAAATCTGCAATTATTCTTGTGAAATTCTTATTTTAATTATTAGTTTGTTAAGTTTAATTTTGAAATCACAAACAATATTTCGTAGTTTAAAATAGGATTAATTGTATTAGAATTAGTAATTGATAAATATTAGTCTATTTCCTCGTGGGAACGATATCCTTGCTTGCTGAATATTACAATTGAACGCGTATACTTGCGTGGTATAGTGCTATTAAAAATTTAGGCAACAAAGTGGCACAGGAGGTGGAAATTTCAATCAGAAGAAAAGGTGGAACGACAGCTCATCTTCGGCGAATCAGCAAGGTAATCAGAAGAAAAGAATCAAAGCATGCCCAACTTGCGGGAAAGCCCATCTGGGAGTCTGTATGAAAGGAAAAAGAGTGTGCTACAATTGTGGTCAGGAAGGCCACATAGCACCAAACTGTCCAAACCCAAAGAAGGGTGCTTGTTTTACTTGTGGTTCGAAGGACCATCTAGCATGAGATTGTCCCAAGAAGAGATCAGGAGGGTCAGGATCAGGAGAAAACCGGGGAAACAACAGTGGAAATGCCTTAACCATCACCGGACCTACCGCAACAAACCGACCGACCGCCCGGACTTTTAAAATGACGGTGCAAGATGCAGTTCAATCCCGTGATGTGGTGTCAGGTATCATTCCAATCAATAAAGTTAATGTTTACGTATTATTTGATTCGGGTGCTACTTGTTCCTTTATATCTGATGATTTTGCCAAGAATTTAGATTTGCCTAAGAATGAATTGGATTACCCCATGAACATAGAAATTGCGAATAGAGAAATAATCCCTGTTAAGTACGTACATAAGAACTGTAGAGTGGATATTAAGGGTAATATCATGAACGTAGATCTTATCCTTATTCGACATGGGGAATTTGACGTTATTTTGGGAATGGACTGGTTATTCAATTATGGAGCTGTAATTGATTGCCAAAAGAAGCGTATTAACCTTATAACTCCGTCAAAGGTTGTATTTTATGGTAGCAAGTTTCCTAGACAAGCGAGTTGTCTGACAATGATGAGATACCAATTGTGAGGGATTTCGTCGACATATTTCCAGACGATTTGCTAGGACTTCCACCAGATAGAGAAGTAGATTTCGTGATCGATTTGGCACCCGAAACCGCTCCAATATTGAAGGCACCATACCGAATGGCACCAGTAGAGATGAAGGAATTAATGGTACAACTACAAGAATTGTTGGACAAGAAGTACATTCAACCGAGTGTATCGCCGTGGGTAGCGCCGGTGTTGTTTGTGAAAAAGAAGGACGGATCGATGCGGCTCTGCATTGACTACAGAGAACTGAATAAGGTTACGATTAAGAATAGATATCCATTACCGAGGATCGACGACCTGTTTGATCAATTGAAGGGAGTGAGATACTTTTCAATGATAGACTTGAGAAGAGGTTATCATCAACTAAAGGTGAGGCCAGAGGATGTACCGAAGATAGCATTCAGAATGCGATACAGTCACTATGAATTTTTAGTAATGTCGTTTGGTCTAACGAATGCTCCTGCAGCATTTATGGGACTAATGAATGGTGTGTTCAAGCGATTTTTGGACAAATTCGTGGTGGTATTTATAGATGACATTTTGGTATATTCCAAAACCAAAGAAGAACACGAAGAACATTTGAGGTTAACGTTGGAAGTATTGAGAAGGGAGAAGTTGTACGCTAAATTATTGAAATACGAATTCTGGATTGAGTGAGTATAATTTCTTGGTCACGTGATCGATAAAAATAGAATTTTGATAGATCCATCCAAAGTTGAAGCCGTGATTAACTGGGATCAGCCGAGAACGCCGTCAGAAGTAAGAAGTTTTCTTGGATTGGCGGGATTATAGAAGGTTCAAACAAGACTTTTCCAAGATTGCAACTCCGTTAACGAATTTAACTCAAAAAGCTGTGAAATTTGTTTGGACGAATAAGTGTGAGGAAAGTTTTCAAGAATTGAAGAAGAGGTTGAGTACGACACCTATGTTATCTCTTCCGGATGATACAGGAAATTTTGTTGTTTTAGCGATGCGTCGCATAAAGGACTTGGCTGTGTTCTTATGCAAAATGGCAGAGTCATTGCGTATGCATCACGACAGTTGAAGGATTACGAGAAGGGTTACCTGACCCATGATTTGGAGTTAGCTGCAGTTGTTTTTACTCTAAAAATTTGGTGGCACTACCTCTACGGGGAGAAGTGTGAAATATATACAGACCATAAGAGTCTGAAATATATTTTCACACAGAAGGATTTTAATATGCGTCAAAGAAGGTGGTTAGAGTTAATTAAGGACTACGACTGTGAGATTTTATACCATCCGGGAAAAGCAAATGTTGTTGCTGACGCCTTAAGTAGAAAGGGTCGTGAGAAATTGATGATGTTAACTGCTCAAGAGGAGCTAATTTTAGAAATGGAGAAACTGGAGTTAGAGGTGAAGTATCCTATGAAAATTGATGAGAAGCTATTTCAGATGCAATCGGGTACAACCCTACTGGATAAAGTTATGGAGGCTCAGCTTCAGGACGAAGAATGTAAAAAGGTGACAACGAAGATATCTGAAGGAACTGAACCGAGATTTAAGATGGATAAAGAAGGAATATTGAGATTTGAGAGTAGAATTTGGGTACCGCCAGTACATGAAATTAAGGAAGATATTTTGAGCGAGGCTCATAGTTCACGATATTCGATTCACCCTAGTAGTACCAAGATGTATCAAGATCTTCGACCACATTTTTGGTGGCCGAATTTGAAATGTGATGTTGCAGAATGTGTTGCCAAGTGTCTGACCTGTCAGAAAGTGAAGGTAGAATATCAGAGACCGAGTGGATTGCTACAACCGTTAGAGATTCTAGAATAAAAATGGGAACATATTATAATGGACTTCGTGGTTGGCCTTTCGACGACTCAGAAAGGCTACGACGCAGTATGGGTTATCGTTGACCGACTGACAAAATCCGCACACTTCTTTTCGATCAAAATCAAATTTAACTTAGATCAGTTGGCAAGGTTTTATGTGAAAGAGATTATTTCAAGGCACGGAGTGCCGGTGTCAATTGTTTCTGATAGAGATCCGCGTTTTACATCGAATTTCTGGAAACGTCTACAGGAATGTATGGGAACGCAATTGTGAATGAGTACAGCATACCACCCTCAAACAGAAGGACAGAGTGGAAGAACGATTCAGACATTAGAAGATATGCTAAGAGTCTGTGTGATGGACTTTAAAGGAAATTGGGATGATGACTTACCGTTAGTATAGTTCGGCTACAACAACAGTTACCACGCTAGTATTGGCATGCCGCCTTACGAAGCGTTATACGGCAAAAAGTGCAGAACTCCGCTTTACTGGGATGAAGTTGGTGAGAGACAATTGTTAGGCCCTGAATTAGTACAGCAGATGATAGAAATAGTCAAAGTGATCCGAGCACGATTGGTAGCGGCTCAAGATCGACAGAAGAAATACGCTGATCCACATCATAAAAATATCTAGTTTGAATCAGGTAGTTATGTTTTCTTAAAGGTCTCTCCTTGGAAGGGGAAAATCAGGTTCGGAAAGAAAGGAAAATTGAGCCCAAGATTCATTGGACCCTTTGAAGTACTGAGAAGAATCGGAGAAGTTGAGTACGAGGTAGCCTTACCTCTAGCACTCGAGAATGTCCACAACGTCTTCCATGTTTCTCTATTACGACCATACAAAGCCTATTACAAGCATGTAATTGAATACAAACCCCTGCATTTTGAGAAAGACTTATCTTATAAAGAAATTCCTGTCCAAATTGTCGACCGAAAAGAACAAGTTCTCTGAAATAAAGTTATACCTTCTGTTAAAGTAATTTGGAGGAACCACAACGCTAAAGAAGCTACGTGGGAACTCGAAGAGAATATGATGAAGAATTACCCTCATTTATTTGCTTAATTATGTATAAACGATTCTGGGGACAGAATCTTTGTAAGGGGGAGAATGTAACGTGTCGAATTTATTGAGTCGTGATTCTGGGGACAGAATCCTTTTAAGGAGGGAAAGATGTGACGAATGAGAATTTTGTAATTTATTTTAATATTTATTGAATTAAATAAATATTTTTCGATGATTTAATTTTTAGATTAAATAATTAATTGATGCAATTATGGAAGATTAATTTAATTATATGTGTTACATTTATTAAATTCATGTAGAGAATTTTTATTATCAAGATATGTAATTATATGAGCTTATTGAATTAAATGAAATATTTAATTAAGCATGATGTTATTTAATTAATTTAATTATTAATTAGAGAGTTAATAATTTGACATTATTAATTAATGAGTAAATTAATTATATGACTATGTGAATTTATGAGAAGTTATTATATTTATTTTATATTAAATTAAATAAGATATTTAAATTGGGTGTGACATGATTTAAACTATATGATAAAAGAGTTATTAAATTAAATGAGAATAAGCCTTTTAAGGCTAGCCAAATATGGCACTAGTAGAGGTTGAGGGCAGTTAACCCATGATGGGTAACTGACCTTAATGCGCCAGTTTATTATTACGACGTATTCTCTTTTCTTTCTTCATTTTTCCTAAGTCTATAAACTATTCACAGAGAAAAAATCAGAGAGGGTTGTCAGAGAGAAATTGTGAGTCTGTGAAAGTGATTTAAGAGTGAGGAATCTAAGCCTACTAATTTATACTCTGCAGGGTAATCTCTCCTTCCCAATTTCTATTTTACGTTGTTTGAGTTTTACAAAAATGGCTTTCACAGTTTTCTGTAAAGTCTCTGTATTTATAAAGGGTGTGGATTATGTGTTGTATATGTGGTAAATGTTACTACATTGTATTTAATTATATATATTTCACAAACCATATCATCTGTTTCATTAAAATACATGGCGTATATGTTTTTCAAAATTACAGAGTATGGGTTTTGGCCTTATGGCATTATACGTGATATTTTACGTATTGATAGTATATTATCCCTAAATTTTACACTTGTATGTTGTTATGTATGTTGATACGAAGAGACCAAAGTTTAAATAAACGGATTCGGTGTTATAACGAATCCGTAGTTACAATTTTCATGTTTTATTTTCAAAACCTCCAAGAACATCAAAGTCAGTGAAATTCACATGCTTTAAATCTTTTATTATGTGTTTAAATTTGTTAATGTTAGTATATAAATGTTGGGTTATGATTATACATGAATTATATCATGTGGGTATGATTAAATTCGAGTAGTAATAATTTTATTGGAGTTCCTTGGCCATGTTCTTCAATTTTTGCGAATTACAGAACTGAAACTGGAGCCTCGCATTGCGGCGCCGACTCCAGGCCTTGAGACTCTCACCGCAGCGCCACCGCGCCGCAGTGCCAAAGACCACGCTACAGCGTCGAGAACCAGTGTAACAGTGGCACCGCAGCGCCACTCTCCAGAATGTTCAGAATGAGATTTTTAAAATGTTTAAGTCTAACAATGTGTTAGTAAATTAATGTAATGAACATGTAAACGTGTTAGAAGTATAATGAGATGTAAATTAGATGTTTAACATATAAATAACATAATTACATGTGGATTGAGTTATTGAATACATAATTAGTTTGATATTCATGAAGTAAAAATTATGTGACAATGTGATAATTTGACTAAGTATAGTCATAACCAAAGTTTAGATAAAAGAATGATCATTGATGATTAGTTAAGTTATAATTAACTGGTATTGTGAATGTGAATGGTATGTAGGATTAAATTCAAAGAACGAGTTTAGTTAAAGTGTAATCTACGCACGAGGCAAGTTTCCTAACCCTACTTGTCACTATTGTTCAAGTTTATTATTTACCTCGAGTAATTATCATTAATATTATTCAAGTTCGAATTATTATATTAAAGATTGATTATCTTTTCAAAGTATGATTTTGTTATACAATAATAGTTCTATTGTATACTCCTTAAGATTATTATTCAATTTGAATATCATTATTATTGAACCTTATTAGACTAGTGAACCCTTATTGATTCAACTAGTCCATAGTTGTTGAGTGTTCTAAATTTCAGAACCCATGATGAATTATCCAAACCAAACTTCCTTTGGTGCGGACTCAAATGTTAAACTGAGATGAACAACAATACAGAGGGATTTACTTATGCGTTAGCGTTAAGATATTGTGCACAGTATGGTACTAAGGGTTGATCCCCCTAAGTACGAGTAGAAAGGTCCATAATCTAATGACTATTAAAGGTTTCAAGTATAACCCTTGATAACCTAGGACATAGTTCAAGGTCTTATGACCCTCAGAATTCTTTTGATTCTTGTTATTCATTCTTGATTCAAAAGTTGAGCTTTTATTCAGATGTCTTTGATTTACTCGCATGTTATTATACTATTATTTCATTGTTATACTTGTGGGCAATAGTGCTCATTCTTGCTTAATAATAACATTGCAGTTAAGAATGAAAGAACCGATGAACCTTCCACTAGTAAAGGAAATGGCAAAGTTAGCAAATGATGAAGACTTGTTATTTTGTTTGATGATGTATTTATGTTGTACTTGAGTTAATGATGTTGTTTAAGACTTATTATTTATATTTTCGCACAGATGTTTAAGGTTAGTTTAACCTGGGATTATGTTTATGATTCAGATGATGTAACCCTTTAAAGGGAAGATTTTATTTCTATCTATTGCATGGTTTGCATTTATTATGGGTAGATAGATAGATGATATTTGTACAGTGAACACCAAATCCCGTGGAATCGAAGTATCCGGATTTGGGGGTGTCACAGTAGGCCTGGTGATACTCGACTGCAGCTCAGTCACCTTAGGTGTTACAAAATCCCTCAACGCCTTCTGGTCTTCGGCAGCCATTGCTTCTTCCTTATCAGAGTTTTCTAAGTCATCCCTTATCTCCTTGATCCACTTACTTAACCTCTGAAACCTTCTCTCAATGTCGTCCTCAAAAGGAAGCAAGTCTAGATTTTTGGATCGAGTTTGCATAAACCAACTTCAAAAACCTGAAATAAGAAGAACAAAACAAAAACAAAAGTGTTTAAGTAAAATTGGACTAATTAAACTGATATTGCAAAATAATAAAATCTATACTAGAGTCCCCGGCAACGGCGCCAAAAACTTGTTGGGTAAAATATATATACGCACAGCACGCAAGTATACGTGGTCAACAAGTAATATAATAGTAAGTAGAGTATCGTTCCCTCAGAGACTTAGCAAGAAATTAACCTCACAATTACCAATCTTCTATTAATCCTAATTTTATTAAACTAATAAATTTCCAATTTTTAGTAAAAATATTAAAAATCAAATAAATACCAACAAACCCTTAAACTGAATTTTAAAAAAAATTTGGAGAATTAGGCTTACAACTTCACTCTAAGCATCCCTCTGATTATTATTCCCTTATTCCCGTTTAATTCACTATCCCGGTTTATTAATCAAGAATATATAAATAGTATTAACCACCTCTCGATGTATTAAAATCGTATTAACCCAAATCTACAATAAAGATAGTGTGACGCCCCCAAAATTAGGTATACATCACCCATCTTGGGTCGTCAGATATATGGTACAGAATTCAAATACAACATACTAATACAACTGTCGTGTAAAATACGACAAAACATAAACTGAGTTTGAATACAAATATTATCTACTAGAGATTATACAAACTCAATAGGAGTCCTCATTACAATTATTATCACATTATTTCACAGAATAGTGAGGACTACTAATGCTATCCACTGGACCATCACTCCGTTCCCCGACTCGTCCCAGCTATATTCTCATTTCCTGAAGAGAACAGTGAAAGAAAGGGTGAGTTCAACTAGCCCAGTAAGAAATATTATGACTAAGATAATGCAGAATAAATTATCATTAGTCTCCAATAATTTTAAAATGATAAAATATAATAGACATCAAGTTTAACTACAGCGGAACAAGCAATCCATTAAAAGAGTGAAGTAGAAAATAAAATCTACTATCTTTTATGATTAAAAAGGTTTTTCATCACTGTTATTGCTGAGACTCGGCTTAATAAACATTCCACATCATCGAATCACCCCTGCACTACAGCCAAGGATATTCTTTAGTATCACGACCACAATTATCCATGCACTACTGGCCAAGAATATTTGTGTATTCATTAATGGTCATGATCATGCCAACAACTGTCCATCAATGCACTACGGGCCAATAAGGACTTTTACCACATCATTTGTAATATTACGGTCATGATTACACCAAATAATCCCTGGTCATAATCATACCAAGTCCATCTATGCACTACAGGCCACAGATGACTTTTAACATAATATAAACATGAGGATGATGACAATGATATAAGAATTCAATAAAACAAGTTCAAGAATTAATTTGTCAAAGAACTACTAATGTCCAAATTGTCAACATGATTTTACTTTATAGAGTAAAATTCAAGAATGATCAGAAGAATATTTCCATGAAAAGATACTGGATGAAGCGCAAATATCAAGGATATTCTACTAATTTCATGGAGTATAGAAGTCAAAACTTTAACCAACTGAGTATAATAAAGAATGGAATAACAAAAGAAATCACCATGCATGCAGTACTTCGCATAGACAGGTTATTCCAATAGAATACTAAATAACGGAACCATGTCAGGCGAAATTCGCACCGACAGGATGTTCCAAACAGAATAATAAAGAATGGAATAACAACAGAAATCACCATGCATGCGGTACTTCGAATAAACGGATTATTCCAACAATATACTAATAAGGACGGAATCAGGTCCAGCGTAAAATGTACAGACAGGATATTTCAACAGAATAATAATAAAGACGGAACCAGGTCCGGCGTAAAACGCACAGACAGGATATTCCAACAGAATAATAAATACAGAATCAGGTCCGGCGTAAAATACACAGACAGGATATTCCAACAGAATAGTAAAGACGGAATGATAGAAGAATGTCACCAAGTATAGGGTAGACCGCGTAAATAGGTTATTCCAACAGAATAATAAAGAATGGAATAACATAAGTTCTCTTCATGGATACAAAAGAATAACACCCCTTACGAGTACAACAAATAATATTCCCTACCTTAAGAAGAAGAGTACTGGATATATAAGTAGTGAAGTAGCAAAATAATTTCTTCTTTCTCTCTATAGTTTATCTCTCTAGAGTTCAGTGAATTCGTAAGAAAATAATAAAGGAATGAGCTTCTATTTATAGAAAAATGGATTGCATAGTAACTAACTCATGAACTGTCCAGATGGATTTACTTTAATCTGACGATCCATATTTAAAGCAAAATCTTTTAAATAAAATATAATATATTCTATTTATAATCTAATAAAACGAATAACTTTATAAAATATTTTACTATGCAAATACTATACATAATAAAATATAATATATTCTAATTATTGTCTAATAAAATAGATAGCTTTATAAAAGTATTCTGTTTTATATAAAAAGATTTTGCTATGCAAAACACTATGCAGACAATATGCAACACTATGCATAATAGAATATAATATATTCTATTTATAGAATAACTTTATAATAGTATTTTGTTTTATATAAAAAGATTTTCTGTATTGTTACATTAATAATACCAACAAAACTGAGTGACTTATCACGTAAGCATCAATAATCAATATCGTGTGCTACTATGCAACCACGCGTATTACTATACTTTTAACACCGGGTGTTTCAACAGTTAATGGTAAAACTTCCGCCGTTATTTTCATAAAGTATTTTTGTCGTTTTCTCAATCCGACAATAATTTCGTTGAGGGGTCCACCAATGATTGTGTCGTTGTACGAATATTCCCTGTTAAAATAAATATTCCCCGACCAATCGAATATTATATAACAACTTGCGTACTTTGCAAAATTTATAAATATTACCCACAACTATAACATTATATCAATTTCACTCCATAATATTCAAAAATAATATTTATAGAAAATTCATTTTTGTTCAAAAAGTTGGGGTTTTACAATCTCCCCTTCTTATGAAATTTCACCCTCGAAATTAGGGTACGTACCTGGTATGTCGAAGAGGTAAGGATACCTTGATTTCATTTCAGATTCTAACTCCCAAGTCATTTCCTTAACATCGTGGTTTCTCCACAAAACTTTGACTTGAGGTATAACCTTGGTGCGTAGAATATGTTCCTTCTTATCCAAGATTTGAATAGGAACATCTTCATACGTCAAATCTTTCGCTATTTCGTCCGGTTCCAACTCAATAATGTGGTTCGGGTCTTCCACATATTTACGTAACATGGATATGTGAAAAACGTTATGAACACGAGATATACTTGGCGGTAAAACGAGTCTATAGGCCACAGTTCCTACTCGATCAAGAATTAAAAATGGGCCGATGAATCGAGGATTGAGCTTTCCTCTCTTTCTAAATCTCGTAACTCCTTTCCATGGAGCAACACGTAACAACACGTGATCTCCTATATCGAATTCCACATCCTTTTGATGAAGATTAACATAACTCTTTTGTCGATCTTGTGAGGTTTTTATACGTTGCCGGATCGTTTGAATCTTTTTCGTAGTCATACGTACCAACTCCGGTCCCAACAACGTTGATTCACCCACCTCATCCCAGTATACTGGAGAACGACATTTACTTCCATACAACGCTTCGAATGGAGTCATGCCAATACTTGCTTGATAACTGTTGTTGTAGGAAAACTCCACCAATGGTAAGAACTTGTCCCAACTTCCCTTGAAATCAAGGATACAGAGTCTTAATAGATCTTCAAGAGTTTGAATAGTCCTCTCCGACTGTCCTTCCGTCTGAGGATGATATGCCAAGCTAAATCGTAAATCTGTGCCCATAGTTTTTTGCAAACTAACCCAAAATCGCGAAGTGAATCTTGAGTCTCGATCAGAAACTATGGATACTGGCATACCATACAATCTTACAACCTCGTTTATGTACATACGAACAAGATGTTCAAGTGTATAAGTTTCTCGTATCGGTAAGAAATGAGCAGACTTGGTCAATCTATCAACAATGACCCAAATCGCATCTATGCCTTAAGAAACTTTGGGAAGACCAGTAACGAAATCCATGGTAATGTGCTCCCACTTCCATTCTAGAATTTCAAGTGGTTGCAATGGACCTTTTGGTACTTGATGCTCCGCCTTGACTCGTTGATACATTAGACACCTTGAGATAAACAATGATATCTCTCTCTTCATATTGCCCCACCAAAATGTATGTCGAAGATCATGATACATTTTGGTACTCCCAGGATGGATTGCAAACGGTGTGTTGTGCGCCTCCATCATGATTTTATACTTTAAATCAAGGTCGTTAGGAACACAAAGTTTGGAGTTGACTCGAAGTATTCCTTATTCATCGATTCTTATTTCTGGCATCGCACCTTCTTGAACTTTCTTCCTCATACGCATCAGCTACGGATCTGTAACTTGAGAAGCTTTAATTTTATCAATTAAAGTCGGTTCTACTCGTATATTTTCCATCATCACGTCGGTCCCTGGAGTCTTTATCTCTATCTCCATCCTTTACAAGTCATACAAAATGGGCCTTTGCGTTGACAATATTGCACTCGTACCAGCATATGATCTTCTACTCAATGCGTCAGCTACCAAGTTCATAGTCTGATCATAATCTTTCAACATTTCAAGCCAACGTCGTTGTCGCATGTTGAGTTCCTTTTGAGTGAATAAATATTTGAGGCTTTTATGATCCGTAAAGATCTCCACTTTCTCCCTATACAAGTAATGCCACCAAATCTTTAGTGCGAAGACAACAGCTGCCAACTCTAGATCATGAGTAGGATAATTCCTCTCATATTCTTTGAGTTGTCGTGAGGCATAGGCTATGACTTTCCCATATTGCATGAGAACACATCCTAACCCTTTGCCCGAAGCATTACTGTAGATGACAAATCCCTCCGAACCAGATGGTATTGTCAGAACAGGTGCTAAAATGAGTCTCCTCTTGAGTTCTTGAAAACTCTTCTCACATTCCTCGCTCCAACCGAACTTTGTATCTTTCCGAGTCAGCTGAGTTAGTGGAGTAGCGATTCGAGAAAACCCTTCTACGAATCTTTGATAATAACCAGCTAAGCCGAGAAAGCTACGTACTTCGATCACTGATTTAGGTTGCTCCCAGCTTTGAATAGCTTCAATCTTTGCTGGGTCAAAAGATATTCCATGACTTGATACCACATGCCCAAGGAATGCTACTTCCTCAAGCCAGAACTCGCATTTCTTCAACTTGGCATAAAGCTTATATTCACGAAGCTTTTGGAGTATCAGCCTCAAGTGTTGCTCATGATCTTCACGTGTTTTAGAATATATGAGGATGTCATCAATAAAGACGACCACAAAGTGATCCAAATATTCCTTGAATATTGGGTTCATCATATTCATGAAGGCAGCAGGAGCATTAGTCAATCCAAAGGACGTGACTAGGAATTCATAATGTCCGTACTGAGTTCTGAAAGCCATCTTTGGAATGTCATCAGTTCTAATCTTCAATTGGTGATATCCGAAACGAAGATCAATCTTTGAAAAGAATTTGTCTCCTTACAACTGGTCAAACATGTCATCAATACGTGGAAATGGGTACCTATTTTTGATGGTGACATGATTCAACTCCCGATAATCAATACCAAGTCGCATACTCCCATCTTTCTTCTTCACGAATAGAACAGGAGCACCCCAAGGAGAAGTACTAGGACGAATAAAGCCAATGTCTAACAATTCCTGTAGTTGAGTTTTTAACTCCTGAAGTTTAATAGGAGCCATTCGATATGGGGATTTAGAAATGGGTTTTGTACCCGGTTCAAGGTCGATACAAAATTCAATTTCACGTTTTGGGGGTAGGCCAGGAAGTTCTTCATGGAATACGTCAAGAAATTCATTAACAATAGAAATATTATTCAAAACTGACGTATTTTTGTTTAAATCTGTGACATGAGCTAAGAAAGCTTGACATCCGTTTTTCAATAAATGAATAGCTTTATGGCTTGAGATGACAGTGATTGATTTTAATGGTTTGGTTGCTTGAATTCGCATAATAGGTCGATTAGGAATATGAAAGCTAACAACCTTACGAAAACAATCAATTTTTGCATGATGAGTAGTTAACCAATCAATCCCTAGAATTACATCAAATGCAAGTATTTTTAATGCAATAAGATCGACAGGTAATGTGTGGGTACCAACTTGAACCAAACAAGACTTATAAACCATGGATGTAATGAAGGTTTCTCCCAACGGAGTTTCCACAGATAAGTCAAAGTCTAATTTCTCCGGAGTCAAATTTAATCGTTGAGTTCAAGTAGGAGAAATAAAAGAATGGGTAGAACTGGTATTAAATAAAGTATAGACTTCGCTAGAGTTTATGATAAGCTTACCCGTGATGACCTCATTCGAGTTCCTTTCTTTCTGGGAGGTCACAACAAACGCTCTCCCTTGCACTACCGGCTTTGACTTTTCTAGGACAGCCTTTGGTGCCTCCATCCTAGCTGAATTTGTCTTCAGTGAATGACAAAATCGGGCTAAGTGACCTTCTCTTCCATAATTATAACATGATTTGGACGGCATCGCGCAATTTGGACTGATGTGTCCCTCCCCTTCGCATTTGAAGCGTATGGTAGGTGGTCTTTCTCCTTCCTTAACAACGGGTGATGGTGCTGACGTCTTTCCATCATTGTTGAATCTCCTCTTCTTGAAATGTCCATTCTTATTATTTTGGCCCTGATTACCACCAAAGTGGTTACCATTTCTGGCCTGTTGATTCCCTCCACGCTTTTTATCACCGCTTCGATGACTGGTCTCACTGGTATTATCATTTTGTCGGCTGCTCTCTTTTGGTTGCGTTGACTCGTTATCGCGCTCCACCAACTGAGCCCTATTTACAACATCTGAATACAAACACAGTTTATGAGAAATAAGATGTTGACGTATCTCCGGCTTCAAACCTCTTAAAAACATTCGCTCCATTCTCTCTTCATTATCCACCATGGAGGACGCAAGCCGGGATAACTCCGCAAATTTTGCCTCGTATTGTGACACGGTCATATTGTTTTGCTCCAATTTGATAAACTCCACCTCCTTCATATGACGAATACTTTCGGGAAAGTATTTGTCGTTGACCAGCTCTTGGAACTTCTCCCAAGACATCTTTAGTACAGCAAGTTGAGTACATTTTACCAATTTCCACCAGTAATCTGCCTCTCCGCGCAACATAAAGGCGGCAAAGGGAACCTTTTGATCCTCGGAGTATCCCAAGACATCAAATATCTTGGTGATCTGCTTTATCCATGCTTCCGCCATAAGTGGTTTTGGCTCTCCCTTAAACTCTAGTGGTCCCAGCTCCTTAAACTGTTTAGTGGTGACCGCCCGAGAGTTTCCAGTGTTTCCACCTACATTCTGGATAGGAGCCGCTCTCGCATGCTGTTCCATGAATTGCATAAAGCCTCTGAACAATCCATCATTCATCATTTGGTCAGTGTTGCTATTTGCATGAGGATTGTCGCCTTCCTGATGCACATTTTCCTTATTATTGATATGTGGAGACTCAACGGTCTCTTGTGCTCCATTGCTATTCTCAACATTTTCGGATGTTATTTTCAGATACTTCCACAAAACAAAGGTTAATTGACAAGTAACATAATATCTCTAAACTCTGACCAACCAATTTAGATACAAAATAAATTTAACTAGGTCATACTAGCGAAGGAATTCCCTGTCTCTCCCCTCCTAGTTCTAGTCTCACATCTTAGCCAGGAATCATATCCCTAAGCTTTGATACCAACTGTGATTCCCCCAAAATTAGATATACATCACCCATCTTGGGTCGCCAGATACATGGTACATAATTCAAATACAACTTACTAATACAACTGTCGTGTACAATACAACAAAACATAAACTGTGAGTTTGAATACAAATATTGTCTACTAGAGATTATACAAATTCAAAAGGAGTCCTCATTGCAATTATTATCACACTATTTCACAGAATAGTGAGGACTACTAATGTTATCCAATAGACCATCACTCCATTCCCCGACTCATCCCAGCTATATTCTCATTTCCTGAAGAGAACAGTGAAAGAAAGGGTGAGCTCAACTAGCCCAATAAGAAATATTATGACTAAGATAATGCAGAATAAATTATCATTAGTCTCCAACAATGTTAAACTGATAAAATATAATAGACATCAAGTTTAACTGCAGCGGAACAAGCAATCCATTAAAAGAGTCAAGTAGAAAATAAAATCTACTATCTTTTATGATTAAAAAGGTTTTTCATCACTGTTATCGCTGAGACTCAGCTTAATAAATATTCCACATCATTGAATCACCCATGCACTACGGCCAAGGATATTCTTTAGTATCACGACCACAATTATCCATGCACTACGGGACAAGAATATTTATGTATTCATTAATGGTCATGATCATGCCAACAACTGTCCATCAATGCACTACGGGCCAATGAGGACTTTTACCACATCATTTGTAACATTACGGTCATGGTTACACTGAATAATCCCTGGTCATAATCATACCAAGTCCATCTATGCACAACAGGCCACAGATGATTTTTAACATAATATAAACATGAGGATGATGACAATGATATAAGAATTCAATAAAACAAGTTCAAGAATTAATTTTTCCAAGAACTACTAATGTCCAAATTGTCAACATGATACTGCTTTGTAGAGTAAAATTCAAGAATGATCAGAAGAATATTTCCACGAAAAGATACTGGATGAAGCGCAAATATCAAGGATATTCTACTAATTTCATGGAGTATAGAAGTCAAAACTTTAACCAACTAAGTATAATAAAGAATGGAATAACAAAAGAAATCACCATGCATGCGGTACTTCACATAGACATATTATTCCAACAGAATACTAAATAACGGAACCAGGTCAGGCGAAATTCGCACCGACAGGATGTTCCAACAGAATAATAAAGAATGGAATAACAACAGAAATCACCATGCATGCGGTACTTCGCATAGACAGGTTATTCCAATAGAATACTAATAATGACGGAATCAGGTCCGGCGTAAAACTCATAGACAGGATATTCCAACAGAATATTAATAAAGAAGGAACCAGGTCCGGCATAAAATGCACAGACAGGATATTCCAACAGAATAATAAAGACGGAATCAGGTCCGACGTAAAACGAACAGACATGATATTCCAACAGAATAGTAAAGACGGAATGATATTAGAATGTCACCAAGTATAGGGTAGACCGCGTATACAGGTTATTCCAACATAATAATAAAGAATGGAATAACATAAGTTCTCTTCATGAATACAAAAGAATAACACCCTTTACGAGTACAACAAATAATATTCCCTACCTTAAGAAGAAGAGTACTAGATATATAAGTAGTAAAGTAGCAGAATACTTTCTTCTTTCTCTCTAGAGTTCAGTGAATTCGTAAGAAAATAATGAAGGAATGAGCTTCTATTTATAGAAAAATAGACTGTATAGTAACTAACTCATGAACGGTCTAGATTGATTTACTTTAATCTGACGGTCCATATTTAAAGCAAAATCTTTAAAATAAAATATAATATATATTCTATTTATAATCTAATAAAACGAATAACTTTATAAAAGATTTTACTATGCAAACATTATACAGGCACTATGCAAACACTATGCATAATAAAATATAATATATTCTAATTATTGTCTAATAAAACAGATAGCTTTATAAAAGTATTCTGTTTTATAAAAAAAGATTTTACTATGCAAAACACTATGCAGACACTATGCAACACTATGCATAATAGAATATGATATATTCTATTTATAGAATAACTTTATAAAAGTATTATGTTTTATATAAAAAGATTTTCTGTATTATTACATTAATAATACCAACAAAACTGAGTGACTTATCACGTAAGCATCAATAATCAATACCGTGTGCTACTATGCAACCACGCGTATTACTGTACTTTTAACACCTGGTGTTTCAACAGTTAACGGTAAAATTTCCGCCGTTGTTTTCATAAAGTATTTTTGTCATTTTCTCAATCTGACAATAATTCCGTTGTGGGGTCCACCAATGATTGTGTCGTTGTATGAATATTCCCTATTAAAACGAATATTTCCCGACCAATCGAATATTATATATCAACTTGCGTACTTTGCAAATTTTATAAATATTACCCATAACTATAACATTATATCAATTTCACTCCATAATATTCAAAAATAATATTTATAGAAAATTTATCTTTATTCAAAAAGTTGGGATTTTACATATAGAATTAAGTTAAACACCTTAATCAACCAACTCACTTTATCTCTATGTGAATTACACTCAAAGAAGGTTTAAGTTTAATTTCTCTTTATGATTACATGCGATCTCAAGCATATCTCTATCTTAGCATACATCAAGATTCTTTTCATTCACATAAATCAAGAACGCATGCTATATTAATTAAGTCTAGATTCATATTTCATCTCTCGAATTCATACAAATCCACATAAAATTATTGATCAGGTAATTCATAAATTCAAGCTCAAATTAATATAGATAAACTGCATAATAGCTTATTAAACTGAAAACCAAGGTTACATAATCATCATTCCACTTAAAGATCCATTATAAGCCTAATAAGTAATTTAGTTCATAGCTACTGAATTAAATACTTAATAAATAAAAGAAAAATCATCCCAATTACAAAATTTGAAATTAAAGGAGAATAGTAATACACCACCCTTCTCGCCCTTCAAATCTGAATCTTCGTGAAATTGTTCTTCTTTTTTGTTCCTCCAAGCTCTTGCTCTTCAATTTCGTTCTCAAAGTGTGTCTAAATGAATCCTCTATTTTTTTCCACACTCCATAAGAGTAGCTTCAACTCAGCTCCATACCACAATCCTAATCCAACTCTAACTCATCACATAGAAAGTTCAATAGAAATCCAAATCATTTTCAATATCAAAAACCATTAGTCAAAGACTCCCACAAAATGATCTAACAACCATCCCACAATCCTAGTATGATCACATTACATAAAAAATTAATAACTCCACACAATACCCAACTTCCAGCAAAAAATTACATTTAGCCCAGAATTTATGCCGACGCAGCGCGCCCCGCGCTAGGTAGTACTCTTCGACAGTGCCGCCCGCGCTATCGCCCCAAGAGAATTCCACGATCCAGTGTGCCTCGCGCTACTCCAATACTCATCTCAGTGCGGTCCGCGCTAGGTAGCCAGAAACTCCAGAGATTGCTTAAAATCTCCTTCCAAAGCTAGCATTCTGATAGGCACATGGATTATCCTACAACAAGCACAAAACCAATCTAAAGTAACATGAAAGTACCAAAAGCTAACAATATAACAAGCTAAACGAACATAAATCATAGGTTGAAAACCTACTAATCATATCACTTTTTCAGAATATGGTAAAGGATATTATTTTCTATTCTCGTAAGGAATATCATTTTCTTTCATACTCCATATTATGGTAATAGATTATTATTCGTTTCTTTAGCTTATCATTAAATGGTAAAAAGTCTTGAAATGATAAGAATATCCTTAATAGTTGTGCTTCATCTTCTTTCATACTGTGACGCCCCCAAAATTAGGTATACATCACCCATCTTAGGTCGCCAGATACATGGTACAGAATTCAAATACAACTTACTAATACAACTGTCGTGTACAATACGACAAAACATAAAGTGTGAGTTTGAATATAATTATTGTCTACTAGAGGTTATACAAACTCAAAAGGAGTTCTCATTACAATTATTATCACACTATTTCAAAAAATAGTGAGGACTACTAATGATATCCTCTGGACCATCACTCCATTCCCCAACTCGTCCCAGCTATATTCTCATTTCCTGGAGAGGACAGTGAAAGAAAGGGTGAGCTCAACTAGCCCAGTAAGAAATATTATGACTAAGATAATGCAGAATAAATTATCATTAGCCTCCAACAATGTTAAATTGATAAAATACAATAGACATCAAGTTTAACTGCAGCGGAACAAGCAATCCATTAAAAGAGTCAACTAGAGAATAGAATCTACTATCTTTTATGATTTAAAAAGTTTTTCATCACTTTTATCGCTGAGACTCAGCTCAATAAATAATCCATATCATTAAATCATCCCTGCACTACAGGCCAATGATATTCTTTAGTATCACGACCACGAATTATCCATGCACTACGGGCCAAAGATAATCGTGTTTTCATCAACGGTCCTGATCATGCCATAAAATAATTCATCTTTGCTCCCTTGGCCGAAAAGAATCCATAGCCATAATCATACCAAAAACTGTCCACCAATGCACTACGGGCCAATGAGAACTTTAAATTTTCACATCATTTGTAACATTACGGACATGATTATACCAAATAATCCCTGGTCATAATCATACCAAGTCTATCTATGCACCACATGCCACAGATGACTTTCAACATAACATAAACATGAGGATGATGACAATGATATAAGAATTCAATTAAACAAGTTCAAGAATTAATTTGTCCAGGAACCAATAACGTCCAAATTGTCAACATGATACTGCTTTGTAGAGTAAAATTCAAGAATGCTCAGAAGAATATTTCTACGAAAAAATACTAGATGAAGCGCAAATATCAAGAATATTCCACTGATTTCATGGAGTATAGAAGTCAAAATTTTAATCAACTGAGTATAATACCGAATGGAATAACAAAAGATATCACCATACATGCGGTACTTCGCATAGACGGTTATTTTAACAGAATAATAATAACGGAACCAGGTCAGGTGAAATTCACACCGATAGGATGTTCCAACAGAATAATAAATGCGGAATAATAAATGAAGGAACCAGGCCCGGCGTATATCACAGACAGGATATTCCGACAGAATAATAAAGATGGAATAATAAAAATGGAACCAGGACCAGCATATAGCACAGACAGGATATTCCGACAAAATAGTAAAGACAGAATAATAGAATAATGTCACCAAGTATAGGGTAGCCCGCGTATACAGGTTATTCCAACAGAACAATAAAGAAATGGAATAACAGAAGTTCTCTTCTTGAATACAAAAGAATAATATCCCTTACCGTAAAATAATACTTGATATAAGAGTAGTGAAGTAGCAGAAAACTTTTCTTCTATCTCTCTATAGTTTCTCTCTCTAGAGTTCAGTGATTTCGTAAGAAAATAATGAAGGAATGAGCTTCTATTTATAGAAAATGGAATGCATAGTAAATAATCCATGAACGGTCTAGATTGATTTACTTTAATCTGACGGACCATATTTAAAGAAAAATCTTTTTAATAAAATATAATATATTCTATTTATATAAAAAGATTTTTATTATGCAAACACTATGCGGGCAATATGCAAACACTATGCATAATAAAATATAATATATTCTATTTATAGAATAACTTTAATAAAGTATTCTGTTTTATATAAAAAGATTTTACTATGCAAAAAACTATGCATAATAGAATATAATATATTCAATTTATAGAATAACTTTAATAAAGTATCCTGTTTTATATAAAAAAATGTTTCTATTTTATTACGTGAATAAAAAAACTTCTAAATCAACAATAATTGATTCAAATAATGTGAGATACTATGCAGCAACTATTGTAGCAATAATTGAACAAAACTGAGTGACTTCTCACATAAATATTAATAATCAATACCATGTGTTACTATGCAACAATGCGTATTACTGTACTTTTACTACCGAGAAGTTCAACACTATCAACGGTAAAACTTCCACTGTTATTTTTAATAAAATATTTTTATCGTTTTCTCAATCCGACAATGATTCCGTTGTGGGGTCCACCAATGATTGTGTCGTCGAACGAATATTTCCTATTTAAAACGAATATTCCCCGACCAATCGAATATAATATGACAACTTGCATACTTTGCAAAATTTATAAATATTACCCACAACTATAACATTATCTCAAATTCACACCATAATATAAAAAAATTATTTTGAGAAAATTAATTCTTTATTCATAAAATCTGGGGTTTCACAATCTCCCCTCCTTATGGAATTTCGCCCTCGAAATTTACGTACGTACCTGGTATGCCGAACAGGTGAGGATACCTTGACTTCATTTCAGATTCTAACTCTTGAGGTATAACCCTTGAGTGTTGGATACGATTCTTCTTATCCAAGATTTTAACATGAGATCTCATACGTTAAATCATCCGCTATCTCATCCAATTCTAAATTAATAATGTGGTTCGGGTCATCCACATATTTACGTAACATTGATACGTTAAAAATGTTATGAGCACGCGACATACTTGGTGGTAAAACGAGTCTATAAGCCACAGTTCCTACTCAATCGAGGATTTCAAATGGGCCAATTAAATCGAAGGTTGATATTTCCTCTCTTCAGCAACTCTTGCTTCTAGAATAATGCCCTCTTAAAACTTCTTCTTCACATTCATCAGATTCGGGTATGTAGCTTGAGAGTCTTTAACTTTATCGATTAAAGTCGATTTTACTCGTATATTCATTATCTTCACGTGGGTCCCTAGAGTCTTTAACTCTATCTTCATTATTTGCAAGTTATATACGAAATGAGTCTTTGTGTTAACAACATCGCACTTATAAATGCATACGATCTTCTACTCAACACGTCAGCTACAACGTTCACTCTTCCACGATGATATTGAATAGTATGATCGTAATCTTCAACAGCTCGAGTTAACGTCTTTGGCGCATGTTACGTTCGTTTTAGTTGAAGAAATATTTTGAGGGTTTAAGAAATGGGTTTTGTACTGGTGTCAATACAAAATTCAATTTCACACTCTGGGGTAGGCTAGGAAGTCTTCAGGAATACGTCAAGAGATTTATTAATGATAGAAATATCATTCAAAACTATTACTCTCATCCAAGACTTGGATAGTACGTCACATTGATACCAATTGTGACTTCTATCCCTTAACCTAGATAGCACCTCACAATGATACCTATCAACTTCTCATCGTCATTCACGACGTCGCCTACAGAAAGTCTGGCTTCGGTGCATTCCACACAAGGAAGTCATCAACAAAAGGATCGGGGCTCTTTACTTATGCCTTGATATGACAATGATTGAATTTAGTGATTTGGTTGCTTGAATTCGCATAATAGGTTGGTTAGGAATATGAAAGCTAACAACCTTACGAAAAACATGATGAGTAGTTAACCAATCTTTTTAAAAAAACCACATCAAAGGCAAGTATTTTCAAAGAGATAAGATCGACAGGTAACGTGAAAGTGTCGATTTGAATCAAACAAGATTTATAAACAGTGGAGGTAACGAAGGTTTCTCCCACTGGAGTTTCAATAGATAAATCAAAGTTTAACTTTTCCGGAGTAAAGTACAAACATTGAACACAACTAGGTGAAATAAAAGAGTGAGTAGAAATGATATCTAACACAGTATAGACTTCGTAAGAGCTTATGATTAACTTACCCGTGATAATTTTATTCAAGTTCCTCATCACGAGAAAAAAAATGCTCACTCTTAAACTACCGGCTTTGGCTTGTCTGGGACATCCTTTGGCATCACTATCCCGGTTGGACTTGACTTCACCATACGACAAAATCGAGCTAGGTGACCTTCTCTTCCGTAATTAAAACACGCTTTGGATTGTTGCGTACAGTTTGGACGGATGTGTCCCTCTTGTCCACATTTAAAACATACGACTGATGGGCGTTCTTCTTCCTTTGAAACGGGTGCTGGTGCCGACGTCTTCACGTCATTGTTCAACCTTCTCTTCATAAAATGTCCATTCTTATTATCTTGGCCATGATTACCACCGAAATGGTTACCATTCTTGGCATGATAATATCCCCCACGATGGTTATCGTTGTTCTGATGACCGTTGCCACCGGTATGATTATTATCGTGTTGTTGGTCGTTGCCTTTTGGTTGTGCTGACTCATTATCGCGCTCCAATAACTGAACCCTATTCACAACATCTAAATATAAACAAAGTTTGTGAGAAATAAGGTATTGACGTATATCGGGTTTCAAACCTCGCAAAAATATTCGCGTCATTCGCTCCTCATTATCGACCAAATGGGATGTAAACCGGGATAACTCCGTAAACTTAGCCTCGTATTGCGACACGGTCATACTTTTTTGCTCTAGATTGATGAATTCTACCTCCTTCATGTGACGAATACTTTCAGGAAAGTACTTGTCGTTGAATAATTCTTGGAACTTCTCCCAAGACATCTTGAGTGCGTCAGGCTGGGTACGTTTTCTAGATACCCACCAATGATCTCCTTCTTCACGCAACATAAAAGTGACGAATGGAACCTTTTGCTCCTCTGAGCATTCCAAGACATCAAATATCATGGTAATCTGCTTTATCCATGTGTCTGCCTTAAGTGGTTCTGGCTTTCCCAAAAACTCCGGTGGTCCCAGCTCCTTGAACTGCTTAGCGGTGACCAACCGTGGGTTACCATTGTTTCCACCTACATTATGGACAGGAGCTGCCTTCGCCCGTTGTTGCATGAATTGCTCCTTAAACTGCTTAGCGGTGACCATCCGAGAGTTATCAGTATTTCTACCTGCATTTTGGATATGAGCTGCCTTCGCCTATTGTTGTATGAATTGCATAAAGTCTCTGACCATCCCATCATTCACCATTTCATCGGTGTTATTATTTTCATGAGGATTATTGTCCTCTGGTTGCACATTGTCCTAATTATTGATCTGTGGAGACTCAACAGTCTCCTGTGCTCCATTAATAATCTAAAAATTCTTGGATGCCATTTTCAAACACTGCCACAAAACAAGGGTTAATTAACATATCACATATTATCCCTATACTTTAACCGACCAATTAAATACCAAATAAACTTAGGTAGGTCATACTAGCAAAGGAATTCCCCGTCTCTCCCCTCCTAGTTCTTATCTCACATCTTAGCCAGGGATCATATCCCTAAGCTTTGATACCAACTATGACGCCCCCAAAATTAGGTATACATCACTCATCTTGGGTCGCCAGATACATGGTACAGAATTCAAATACAACCTACTAATACAACTGTCGTGTACAATACGATAAAACATAAACTATGATTTTGAATATAATTATTGTCTACTAGAGATTATACAAACTCAAAAGGAGTCCTCATTACAATTATTATCACACTATTTCACAAAATAGTGAGGAATACTAATGTTATCCTCTGGACCATCACTCCGTTCCCCGACTCGTCCCAGCTATATTCGCATTTCCTGAAGAGATCAGTGAAAGAAAGGGTGAGCTCAACTAGCCCAGTAAGAAATATTATGACTAAGATAATGCAGAATAAATTATCATTAGCCTCCAACAATGTTAAACTGATAAAATACAATAGACATCAAGTTTAACTGCAGCGAAACAAGTAATCCATTAAAAGAGTCAAGTAGAGAATAGAATCTACTATCTTTTATGATTTAAAAAGTTTTTCATCACTTTTATCGCTGAGACTCAGCTCAATAAATAATCCACAACATTAAATCATCCCTGCACTACAGGCCAAGGATATTCTTTAGTATCACGACCATGAATTATCCATGCACTACGGACCAAAGATAATCGTGTTTTCATCAACGGTCCTGATCATGCCATAAAAAATTCATCTTTGCTTCCTTGGCCGAAGAGAATCCATAGCCATAATCATACCAAAAACTCTCCATCAATGAACTACGGGCCAATTAGGACTTTAAATTTTCTCATCATTTATAACATTATGGTCATGATTATACCGAATAATCCCTGGTCATAATCATACCAAGTCCATCTATGCACCACAGGCCACAGATGACTTTCAACATAACATAAAATGAGGATGAAGATAATGATATAAGAATTCAATTAAACAAGTTCAAGAATTAATTTGTCCAGGAACCAATAACGTCCAAATTGTCAACATGATACTGCTTTGTAGAGTAAAATTCAAGAATGCTCAAAAGAATATTTCCACGAAAAGATACTGGATGAAGCGCAAATATCAAGGATATTCCACTAATTTTATAGAGTATAGAAGTCAAAATTTTAATCAACTAAGTATAATACCAAATGGAATAACAAAAGATATCACCATGCATGCGGTGCTTCGCATAGACGGTTATTTTAACAGAATAATAATAACGGAACCAGGTCAGGTGAAATTCACACCGACAGGATGTTCCAACAGAATAATAAATGCGGAATAATAAATAATGGAACCAGGTCCGGCGTATAGCACAGACAGGATATTCTGACAGAATAATAAAGATGGAATAATAAAAATGGAACCAGGTCCGGCGTATAGCACTGACAGGATACTCCGACAGAATAGTAATGACAGAATAATAGAAGAATGTCACCAAGTATAGGGTAGCCCGCGTATACATGTTATTCCAACAGAACAATAAAGAAATGAAATAACAAAAGTTCTCTTCTTGAATACAAAAGAATAATATCCCATACCGTAAAATAATACTTGTTATAAGAGTAGTGAAGTAGCAGAAAACTTTTCTTCTATCTCTCTATAGTCTCTCTCTATAGTTTCTCTCTCTAGAGTTCAGTGAATTCGTAAGAAAATAATGAAGGAATGAGCTTCTATTTATAGGAAAATGGAATGCATAGTAACTAATCCATGAACGGTCCAGATTGATTTACTTTAATCTGACGGTCCATATTTAAAGAAAAATCTTTTAAATTAAATATAATATATTCTATTTATATAAAAAGATTTTTATTATGCAAACACTATGCGGACACTATGCAAACACTATGCATAATAAAATATAATATATTCTATTTATAGAATAACTTTAATAAAATATTCTGTTTTATATAAAAAGATTTTACTATGCAAAACACTATACATAATAGAGTATAATATATTCTATTTATAGAATAACTTTAATAAAGTATTCTGTTTTATATAAAAAAAATGTTTCTATTTTAATACGTGAATAAAACAAAACTTCTGAATCAACAATAATTGAATCAAATAATGTGAGATACTATGCAGCAACTATTGTAGCAATAATTGAATAAAACTGAGTGACTTCTCACATAAATATCAATAATAAATACCGTGTGCTACTATGCAACAACGCGTATTACTGTACTTTTACTATCGAGTAGTTCAACGGTATCAACGGTAAAACTTCCGTCGTTATTTTCAATAAAATATTTTTGTCGTTTTCTCAATCCGACAATAATTCTGTTGTGACGTCCACCAATGATTGTGTCGTCGTACGAATATTTCCTGTTTAAAATGAATATTCCCCGACCAATCGAATATAATATGACAACTTTCATACTTTGTAAAATTTATAAATATTACCCACAACTATAACATTATCTCAAATTCACACCATAATATAAAAAAATTATTTCGAGAAAATTAATTCTTTATTCATAAAATCTGGGGTTTCACACATACTCCATATTATGGTAATAGATTATTATTCGTTTCCACGATCCAGCGTGCCCCGCGCTACTGCAATACTCATCACAACGCGCGCCGCGCTAGGTAGCCAAAAACTCCAGAGAATGCTTGAAATCTCATTCCAATGTTAGCATTCTGATAGGCACATGGATTATCCTACAACAAGCACAAAACCCATCAAAAGTAACATGAAAGTACCAAAAGCTAACAATATAACAAGCTAAACGAACATAAATCATAGGTTGAAAACCTACTCATCATATCACTTTTTGATAACATGGTAAAGGATATTATTTTCTATACTCGTAAGGAATATCATTTTCTTTCATACTCCATATTATGGTAATAGATTATTATTTGTTTCTTTAGCTTATCATTAAATGGTAAAAAGTTCTGAAATGATAAGAATATCCTTAATAGTTGTGCTTCATCTTCTTTCATACTCCATATTATGGTAATAGATTACTATTCGTTTCTTTAGCTTATCATTAAATGGTGAAAAGTTCTAAAATGATTAGAATATCCTTAATAATTGTGCTTCATCTAATATCCTGAATCTTTCTATTCAGTTTTAAGTTATTATATTTGAGCCGGGAACTTTACATTTACTTGAACTTTATATTCTACCAAAAATTATAATCAATTTTCTGGATATCGGGTTGGCAAATTTGGACTCTAGATAATTAAGTTGAAAATCACTAAGATCTATTTTATCTTATTATTTTGATTATTTCTGTTCATTCATCATATATATCATTGTTATAATCATTGTAGTGAAATTTCTAATTGGTCCGTAGTGAAAAAATGAACTGATAATTATTAGTTTTACAGTTGTTTGTCTTTGGCCCGTAGTGCAAAGATGGACTGTTGATTATTGATTTTACAATTGTATGTCTTTGGCCCGCAGTGCAAAGATGGACTGTTGATTGGCATGCCATTGATTTTATAGTTGTATATCTTTGGCTCGTAGTACAAAGATAGAGTGTTGATTGGCATGACCATTGGTTTTATAGTATTATGTCTTTGACCCGTAGTGCAAAAATGGACTGTTGATTAGCATGACCATTAGTTTTACAGTTGTATATCTTTTGCCCGTAGTGCAAAGATGGACTGTAATTGGCATGACCATTGCTGTTACAGTTGACTATCTTTGGCCCGGAGTGCAAAGATGAATTTAATGGTATAATTATAAACATGAACTGCGAATTGGTATAACCATTGTGAGACCCCAAATTTTATGAATAAAGATTTAAATTTCTCAAAATATTTTTTTAAATATTATGGTGTGGATTTGATATAATGTTATAGTTGTGGGTAATATTTATAAATTTTGTAAAGTATGCAAGTTGTTATAAAATATTCGTTTGGCCGGGAAATATTCTTTTTACCGGGGAATATTCGTACGATGGCACAATCATTGGTGGACCCCACAACGGAAGTATTGTCGTCGTTAGAAAACGATATAATTATCTTTTTATAAAAATAACGGCGAAAGTGTTACCGTTAAAACTGTTGAACTACCCAATAGTAAAAGTACAGTAATACGTGTGGTTGCATAATAGCATACGGTATTGATTATTGATGCTTACGTAAGAAGTCACTCAGTTATACTCAATTATTGCTACAATAATTGTTGCATCATATCTCTCCCATATTATTGATTCAATTATTGTCACAGTATCATCTGTATAATATGTTATATTATTAAATCAATGATTGAGACGGCAAAGTTATTCATATTATTATTTGCAATATTGACAATGTCTAGAAGTTCTGTCACGGAGAGGTTTGGTCACCTAATTGCGCGCCAATAAGGAGAAATCCATATCGGAAAGCCCCCTCTTTCCTGGGAACGACTTGGTTGTTAAATATTGTGAATTATAATATTAATGATGAATAAGTTCGTGTTGATTAAAGATGAAATTGATAGTTCCATTGTGTTGAAATTATTAGTGTTAGTGAAAATTGACATTTATTTCGATAATAATTGATGTCTGGAGGTTATATTAACTAATCGATTAATTAACCGGATAAATGAGCAATTAATTGCTATTAATTCACATGATTATAACTATTTGTTCACTTGTGTGTACTATTGATTCACATTCTCGTACTATTAGGGGTGGTGGTGCAAGATTGATAATACTTGCATGACTAAGTTAAAAATGGAGGTATAGACTGAGGTACTATACTGTAATTATTTTTTTCACATGTTTAGAACTATTGAGTCACATGATTTACTATTAATTCACATAATTTACTATTCGGGGAGGTGGTGCAAGTTAGATAATACTTGCAAGACTAAATTAAAAATGAAGGAAAAGAGGAAGGTATTATACTGTAATATTTCGAGCCCCAAAACGTGCAATTATTGAAACTATATTTTCCTATAAATAGAAGCTCATTCTTCTTTCATTCTCACCAATTCACTAAGTCTCACAAGAGTAATTATTATAGAGAGAAAGAAGAAGAGAAGTCAGCTACCTCAATATTCCAGTATCCAGTTTCTTCCAAGGTAAGGGTATTATTTCTTTCGTATTCATGAAGAGAGCTTCTGTTATTCCATTCTTTATTATTATGTTGGAATAACCTGTCTATGCGAAGTACCGCATACATGGTGAAATTCTTCTGTTATTCCATTCTTTATTATTATGTTGGAATAACCTGTCTATGCGAAGTACCGCATATATGGTGAAATTATTCTGTTATTCCATTCTTTATTATTCTGTTGGAATATCCTGTCTATGACGCCCCCAAAACAGGTATACATCACCCATCTTGAGTCGCCAGATACAAGGTATTGAATACAAATACAACTTAAATATACAACAGTCATGTAAAATACGACAAAACATAGGCTGTGAGTTTTAATACAAATATTGTCATCTAGACAATATCCACACTCAATGGAGTCCTAATTACATTTATCATCACATTATTTCACAGAATAGTAAGGACTACTAATGCACCATCTAGGATCATAACTCTGTTCCCCGACTAGTCCTAGCTACGTTCTCATTTCCTGAAGAGAACAGTGAAAGAAAGGGTGAGCTCAACTAGCCCAGTAAGAAATATTATGACTAACATAATGTAAAATAAATTATCATTAGCATTCAACAATGTTAAACTTATAGAATATAATAGACAACAAGTTTAACTGCAACGGATCAAGCAATCCATTAGAAGAGTCAAGTAAGGTATAAAATCTACTATCTTCTATGATTTAAAAAGTTTTTCATCAACTTTATCGCCGAGACTCAGCTTAATAAATAAAATCAAATCATCCCTGCTCCACGGTCAAGGATATTCATGTAATCATCAATGGTCATGACTATACCGAATAATCCCTGGTCATAATAATACCAACAATTGTCCACTAATGAACTACAGGTCAACGAGGACTTTTACCACATCATTCGTCACATTACGGTCATTATTATACCGAATAATCCTTGGTCATAATCATACTAAATCCATCTATGCACGTAAGCCAAAGATGACTTTCATCACAATATAAGCATAAGGATGATGACAATGACATAATAATTAAAAAAAACAAGTTCAAGAATTAATTTTAAAGATTTATAAATTAATTTATCCAGGAACCAATAACGTCTAAATTGTCAACATGATACTACTTTATAGAGTAAAATTCAAGAATTCTTAGATTATTATTTTCATGAAAAGATACTGGATGAAGCGCAAATATCAAGGATATTCCACTAATTTTATGGAGTATAGAAGCCAAAGCTTTAACCAACTGAGTATAATAGAATATACGAAACTGCAAATGGATTTTCGCCCAACATGCGGTAATTAACGTAGACAGATCATTTCCACAATTTAATAAAGAATGACTACGAAGGATCATTCACCATGCATGTGGTAATCCACATAGACATGTTATTCCAACAGAATAATAAAGAATGGAATAACAGAAGGATTCACCATGCGTGCGATAGACTGCACAGACAGGTTATTCCCAACAGAATAATAAATAATGGAACCAGGTCCGGCGTAAACGCACAGACAGGATATTCTGACAGAATAATAAATAATGGAACCAGGTCCAGCGTAAACGCACAGACAGAATATTCTGACAGAATAATAAAGAACGGAATATTAGAAGAATTTCACCATGTATGCAGTACTTCGTATAAACAGGTTATTCCAACAGAATAATAAGAATGGAATAACAACAGAATTCACCAGGCATGCGATAGACTGCACAGATAGGTTATTTTAACAGAATAATAAAGAATGGAATAACAGAAGAATTTCACCATGTATGCGGTACTTCGCATAAACAGGCTATTCCAACATAATAATAAAGAATGGAATAACAGAAGTTCTCTTCATGAATACAAAAGAAATAATACCCCTTACGAGTACAACAAATAATATCCCTTACCTTAGAAGAAACTGGAAATTGGAGTAGTGAAGTAGCAGAATATTTTTCATCTTTCTCTCTATAGTTTCTCACTCTATAGTTTTAGTGAATTCCTAAGAAATAATGCATGAATGAGCTTCTATTTATAGGAGAATGGACTGAATAGTAACTAATTCATGAACGGTCCAGATCGATTTATTTTTAAACGGACGGTCCATATTGATTTACTATTAAAACTTAAAGCAACGGTCCATACTGATTTACTATTAAAACTTTAAACCAGCGATCCATATTGATTTACTATTATAACTTTCCACCAGCGGTCCATATTGAATTACTATTATATCTTCAACCAACGATCTATACTAATTTATTATTATAACTTCAACCAACGGTCTGAAAAATTATTACATCTCCTCATGGAATAATATTGTACCCAAAAATGATTTGGACCTAAAAAAAATAAATTTTTTGGGTGAATAGTACCCCGTGAATAGTACTTCGAGAATAGTACTCTGACACGAAAAATGTCCCAAATACCCGAGTGAACAATACTAGAGTGAATAGTAACTAAGTGAATAGTAAGTCGTGAATAGTACTCCGACACGAAAAGTGACCCGAATACCCGATTGGTCAATATAACCTCCAGAAATTAATTATTATCGAAATGAATGTCGATTTCTACTAACACTAATAATCCCAACACAATGAAACTATCAATTTCCGATATGGATTTCTCCTTATTAGCGCGCAATTAGGTGACCAAACTCTCCTTGACAGAACTTCTAGACATTGTCAATATTGCAAATAATAATATGAATAACTTTGTCATCTCAATTATTGAGTTAATAATATAACATATTATACAGATGATACTGTGACAATAATTGAATCAATAATATGAGAGATATGATGCAGCAATTACTATAGCGGTAATTGAGTATAACTGAGTGACTTCTTACGTAAGCATCAATAATCAATACCGTGTGCTACTATTCAACCACGCATATTACTGTACTTTTACTACCGAGTAGTTTAACAGTTTTAACGGTAACACTTTCGCCGTTATTTGTATAAAAATATTTTTGTCGTTTTCTCAATCCGACAATAATTCTGTTGTGGGGTCCACCAATGATTGTACCGTCGTACGGATATTCCCCTACAAAAAGAATATTCCCCAACCAATCGAATATTATACAACAACTTGCATACTTTGCAAAATTTATAAATATTACCCACAACTATAACATTATATCAAATCCACACCATAATATTAAAAAAATATTTTGAGAAATTTAAATCTTTATTCATAAAATTTGGGGTCTCACAATCTCCCCTCTCTATGAAATTTTTCCCTCAAAATTTATGTACGTACCTGGTATGCCGAAGAGATGAGGATACCTTGACTTCATTTCAGATTCTAACTCTTGAGGTATAACCTTTGAGTGTTGAATACGATCCTTCTTATCCAAGATTTTAACACGTAACTCTTCATACGTTAAATCTTCTGCTATCTCGTCTAGTTTTAATTCAATAATGTGGTTTGGATCGTCCACTTACTTACGTAACATCGATACGTGAAAAATGTTATAAACATGCGACATACTTGACGGTAAAACAAGTGTATAATCCACAGTTCCTACTTAATCAAGGATTTCAAATGGGCCAATAAAATCGAGGGTTGAGATTTCCTCTCTTCATCGATTCTTGCTTCTAGAATAACGTCCTCTTGAACCTTCTTCTTCACATTCATCAGCTCTAAGTATGTAGCTTGAGCAGCTTTAACTTTATCGATTAAAGTCTATTCTAATCGTATATTCGTTATCTTCACGTGGGTCCCTAGAGTCTTTAACTCTATCTCCATCATTTGTAAGTTATACGAAATGGGTCTTTGTGTTAACAACATCACACTTGTAAACGCATACGATCTTCTACTCAACGCGTCAGCTACCACGTTCGTTTTTCCCATGATGATATTGAATGGTACGATCGTAATCTTCAACTGCTCGAGCCAACGTCTTTAGCACATTATACGTTCATTTTGGGTGAAGAAAATATTTGAGGGTTTTAGAAATGGGTTTTGTACTGGGTTCAATACAAAATTCGATTTCACGCTCTAGGTTAGGCTAAGAAGTCTTCAAGAATACGTCAGGAAATTTATTAACAATAGAAATATCATTCAAAACTGTGACTCTCATCCAAGACTTGGATAGCACGTCACATTGATACCTATCAACTTGCCACCGTTATTCACAACGTCCCCTACGAAAAGTTCGGCTTCAGTGCATTTCACATAAGGAAGTCACCAGCGAAAGGCTCAGGGCTCTTTACTTATGACTTGATATGACAATTATTAACTTTAGTGGTTTGGTTTCTTGAATTCGCATAACAGCTTGGTTAGGAATATGAAAGCTAACAACATTACGAAAAGCATGATGAGTAGTTAACCAATCGATTCCTAAAATCACATAAAAGGTAAGTATTTTCAAAGAGATAAGATCGACAGGTAACGTGAAAGTGTCGATTTAAATCAACAAGATCTATAAACAGTGGAGGTAACGAAAGTTTCTACTATCGAAGTTTCAACCACTAAATTGAAGTCTAATTTCTCCGAAGTCAAATTTAAACGTTGAGCGCAAGCAAGAGACATAAAAGAATGGGTAGAACCGGTATCTAATAAAGTATAGACTTCACAAGAATTTATAATTAACGAACCCGTGCTAACTTTGTTTGGGTCACTCGCTTTTTGAGAAGTCACAAAAAATGCTCTTCCTGAAACCACCGACTTTGTTTTGTCTGTATCCGCCTTTGGTACCACCGTCCCAGCTGGACTTGACTTTAGTGCACGACAAAATCGGACCAGGTGACCTTCTTTTCCATAATTGTAACATGCTTTGGACTGCATCATGCATTTTGGACTGATATGTCCCTCCCCTCTGCATTTGAAGCATACGACTGGCGGTCGTTCTCTTTCCTTAACAGGTGATGGTGTTGTTGTCTTTCCATAATTATTAAACCTTCTCTTCTTGAAATTTCCACTTCTATTATCTTGGCCATGATTACCACCGAAGTGGTTACCATTCTTGGCGTGATAATTTTCCCCACGATGGTTATCATTGTTACGATGGTCGTTGCCACAGGTACGATTATTATCGTGTTGTTGGTCGTTGCCATTTGGTTGTGCTGAATCATTATCGCGCTCCAATAACTGAGCCCTATTCACAACATCTGAATATAAACATAGTTTGTGAGAAATGAGGTATTGACGTATATCGGGTTTCAAACCTCTTAGAAACATTCGCATCATTCTCTCCTCATTATCAACCAAATGGGATGCAAATCGGGATAACTCGGCAAACTTAGCCTCGTACTACGACACGATCATATTGTTTTGCTCCAACTTGATAAACTCCACCTCCTTCATGTGACGAATACTTTCAGAAAAGTACTTGTCGTTGAACAGCTCTTGGAACTTCTCCCAAGACATCTTGAGTGCGTCAGGCTGGGTACGTTTTACAGATTCCCACTAATAATCTGCTTCTTCACGCAACATAAAGGTGGCAAAGGGAACCTTTTGCTCCTCGGAGCATCCAAAGACATCAAATATCTTGGTGATCTGCTTTAACCACGTCTCCGCCTTAAGTGGTTCTGGCTTTCCCAAAAACTCAGGTGGTCCCAGTTCCTTGAACTGCATAGCGGTGACCGACCGTGGGTTGCCATTGTTTCCACCTGCATTATGAACAGGAGTCTCTCTCGCCTGATGTTGCATGAATTGCATAAAGCCTCTGAACATCCCATCGTTCATCATTTCATCGGTGTTATTGTTTACCTGAGGATTATTGTCTTCCTGTTGCACATTATCCTGGATATTGATCGTTGGTGACTCAACGGTCTAATGTGCTTCATTGCTTATCCCAAATTTTCGGATGCCATTTTCAAATACTGCCATAAAATAAGGGTTAATTAACATATCACATATTATCCCTACACTCTGACCGACCAATTAAATACCAAATAAACTTAGGTAGGTCATACTAGCGAAGGAATTCCCCGTCTCTCTCCTCCTAGTTCTTGTCTCACATATCAGCCATGGATCATATCCCTAAGCTTTGATACCAACTGTGATGCCCCCAAAACAGGTATACATCACCCATCTTGAGTCGCCAGATACAAGGTACTGAATACAAATACAACTTAATTATACAACAGTCGTGTAAAATACGACAAAACATAGGCTGTGAGTTTTAATACAAATATTGTCATCTAGACAATATCCATACTCAATGGAGTCCTCATTACATGTATTATCACACTATTTCACAGAATAGTGAGGACTACTAATGCACCATCTAGGACCATCACTCTGTTCCCCGACTAGTCCAAGCTACCTTCTCATTTCCTGAAGAGAACAGTGAAAGAAAGGGTGAGCTCAACTAGCCTAGTAAGAAATATTATGAATAAGATAATGCAGAATAAATTATCATTAGCCTTCAATAATGTTAAACTGATAGAATATAATAGACAACAAGTTTAACTGCAACGGATCAAGCAATCCATTAGAAGAGTCAAGTAAGGTATAAAATCTACTATCTTCTATGATTTAAAAAGTTTTTCATCAACTTCATCACCGAGACTCAACTTAATAAATAAAATCGAATCATCCCTGCTCCACGGCCAAGGATATTCATGTAATCATCAATTTTCATGACTATATCGAATAATCCCTGGTCATAATCATACCAACAACTGTCCACCAATGAACTACAGGCCAATTAGGACTTTTACCACATCATTTGTCACATTACGATCATGATTATACCGAATAATCTCTGGTCATAATCATACCAAGTCCATCTATACATGTAAGCCAAAGATGGCTTTCATCACAATATAAGCATGAGGATGATGACAATGACATAATAATTAAATAAAACAAGTTCAAGAATAAATTTTAAAGATTAATAAATTAATTTATCCAGGAACCAATAACGTTCAAATTGTTAACATGATACTGCTTTGTAGAGTAAAATTCAAGAATGCTCAGAATAATATTTCCATGAAAAGATACTGGATGAAGCGCAAATATCAAGGATATTCCACTAATTTCATGGAGTATAGAAGCCAAAGCTTTAACCAACTGAGTATAATAGAATATATGAAACTGCAAATGGATTTTCGTCCGCCATGCGATAATCAACGTAGACAGATCATTTCCACAATTTAATAAGGAATGAATACGAAGGATCATTTACCATGCATTTGGTAATCCACATAGACAGGTTATTCCAACAGAATAATAAAGAATGGAATAACAGAAGGATTCAACATGCGTGTGATAGACTGCACAGACTAGTTATTCCCAACAGAATAATAAATAATGGAACCAGGTCCGACGTAAACTCACAGACAGGATATTCCGACAGAATAATAAATAATGGAACCAAGTCCGGTGTAAACGCACAGACAGGATATTTTGACAGAATAATAAAGAACGGAATATTAGAAGAATTTCACCATGTATGCGGTACTTTGCATAAACAGGTTATTCCAACATAATAATAAGAATGGAATAACAATATAATTCACCAGGCATGCGATAGACCGCACAGACAGGTTATTCCAACAAAATAATAAAGAATGGAATAAAATAAGAATTTCACCATGTATGCGGTACTTCGCATAAACATGTTATTCCAACATAATTATAAAGAATGGAATAACAGAAGTTCTCTTCATGAATACGAAAGAAATAATTCCCCTTACGAGTACAACAAATAATACCCCTTACCTTAGAAGAAATTGGATATTGGAGTAGTGAAGTAGCAGAATACTTTTCTTCTTTCTCTCTAGAGTTTCAGTGAATTCGTAAGAAATAATAAAGGAATGAGCTTCTATTTATAGGAGAATGGACTGAATAATAACTAATTCATGAACGGTCCAGATTGATTTACTTTTAAACAGACGGTTCATATTGATTTACTATTAAAACTTAAAACAACGGTCCATACTGATTTACTATTAAAACTTTAAACCAGTGATCGATATTGATTTACTATTATAACTTTCCACCAACGGTCCATATTGATTTACTATTATATCTTCAACCAATGATCTATATTGATTTACTATTATAACTTCAACCAACGGTCTAAAAAATTATCACATCTCCTCATGGAATAATATTGTACCTAAAAATGATTTGGACTGAAAAGAAATATATTTTTTGGGTGAATGTACCTCGTGAATAGTACTTCGAGAATAGTACTCTGACACAAAAAAGTGTCCCAAATACCCAATTGAATACTAGAGTGAATACTAATCGGGTGAATAGTAAGCCGTGAATAGTACTCTAACACGAAAAGTACCCCGAATACCCTATTGGTCAATATAACCTCCAGACATTAATTATTATCGAAATAAATGTCGATTTCTACTAACACTAATAATCCCAACACAATGGAACTATCAATTTCATCTTTAATCAACACGAACGTATTCATCATTAATATTATAACTCATAATATTTAACAATCAGGCCGTTCCCAGGAAAGAGAGGGCTTTCCAATAAGGATTTTTCCTTATTGGCGCGTAATTAGGTGACCAAACCTCTCCTTGACAGAACTTCTAGACATTGTCAATATTGCAAATAATAATATGAATAAATTTGCCGTCTCAATTATTGATTTAATAATATAACATATTATACAGATGATACTGTGATAATAATTAAATCAATAATGTGAGAGATATGATGCAGCAATTACTGTAGCAGTAATTGTGTATGACTGAGTGACTTCTTACGTAAGCATCAATAATCAATATCGTGTGCTACTATGCAACCACGCGTATTACTATACTTTTACTACCGAGTAGTTCAACATTTTTAACGGTAACACTTTCGTCGTTATTTATATAAAAATATTTTTGTCGTTTTCTCAATCCGATAATAATTCCGTTGTGGGGTCCACCAATGATTGTACCTTCGTACGGATATTCCCGGATAAAAAGAATATTCCCCGACAAATCGAATATTATACAACAACTTGCATACTTTGCAAAATTTATAAATATTACCCACAACTATAACATTATATCAAATTCACACCATAATATTAAAAAAAATATTTTGAGAAATTTAAAATTTTATTCATAAAATTTGGGGTCTCACACTATCTATGCGGATTACGCATGACCTGGTTACATTCTTTATTATTCTGTTGGAATATCATGTCTGTGCGCATTACGCATGACCTGGTTCCATTATTTGTTATTCTGTTGGGAATAACCTGTTTGTGCGGTCTATCGCATGCTTGGTGAATTCTTCTATTATTCTATTTTTTATTATTCTGTTGAAATAACCTGTCTATGTGGATTACCGTATGCATGGTGAATGATCCTTCGTATTCATTCTTTATTAAATTGTGGAAATGATTTGTCTACGTGGATTACCGCATGGCGGGTGAAAATCCATTTGCAGTTTCGTATATTCTATTATACTCGTATGAGATATCATTTCTTTTGTACTTGTCATGCAATATCATTTTCTTTGGTATTTTTTTTACGAGTTACTATTCACGAGTTACTATTCACCAGATTATTATTCACTCTAGTATTATTCACACAGGTATTTGGGGCACTTTTCGTGTCGGAGTACTATTCACGAGTTACTACTCACGGGTTACTATTCACCTAAATTACTATTCACCCGAATACTATTCACTCGGGTATTTGGGGTACTTTTTATGTCGGGGTACTATTCATAAAATACTATTCACGGGGTAGTATTTACCTGAAAATATATTTCTTTTATGTTCAAATTATTTTTGGTACATGAATATTATTCTTGAATTTTACTGCACAAAGCAGTATCATGTTGACAATTTGGACGTTATTGATTTCTGGATAAATTTAATTATAAATCATTAAAATTTATCCTTGAACTTGTTTTATTGAATTATTATGTCATTGTCATCATCCTCGTGCTTATATTGTGATGAAAGTCATCTTTGGCTTACGTGCACAGATAGACTTGGTATGATTATGACCATGGATTATTCGGTATAATTATGATCGTAATGCGACGAATGATGTGTGTCAGGAATAAACATGTGAATGATATTCCTATGATAGATAATAGAAATATATGTACAAGGACTTAGAATGAATTGATCAAATATGTTAGGTTGATCCTACATAAGCAAAACAGCTTTGTAAAGTCCTTCAAAAGAAATGATGTACAATGACTATAAATATAGAAAGATCAAGCCTGTTAGGTTGATCTTATGATGTAATAGATAGGCTTGTCTGATCGTTGAGCACTGCACCAGAAGTCGTAGTCTGCCAGGAGAGTCAGAGTTAACTCGGGAGCTATCGAGGCAGAATAGGAGTATGCAAGATAGTGAGATCTCGGAGTTCATAGACTTCCAGGGGAAACGAAGAATGATCGTAGTGTGTCGAGAAGAGCTTCCTCGGGATCGTAGTGTGCTGAGGAAGTCATGTTCAGAATCGTAGAGACAGCCTGTCTATAAGCCGAACGACCATCTGCCAAAGCCAAGTATGAAACGTAGACTACACTCAGAGTGGTAGAGTCTAGCGATGCCAAAGCAAAGACAAGGATCGTAGGCTACACTTTGAGATCGTAGAGTCCACTGAATGAATGCAGAGATTGTAGTCGGGCAAGATCAAATGAAGACAACAAGCATAAGGCAGAAATCGTAGAGTGTCAAGATCTTATCGCAGGATCATAGTGTCTGCAAAGCCAAAGCTGAATCGTAGAGTGCAGGACTACGACTCTAACAGAAGTGCTCACAATGCTAAGTCAGAATCGTAGAATAGATACGATTCTCAACGAATGAGTACTCCCAGAATATCCAAAGGAACGAAGCCTCTGGTTGGCGCTGCAAAGATGCAATACACAGTAAGGGAACTAGAGAGCACTCAACGAATGGCATGCAGGCTAGCAGAAGAAGTAAGTACCAATCCAATCAGTATCAAGATTGAGTTGAAAGGCCATTCATGATGAAGTCTTCCACAAGATGATTCAAAGAAGACTTCAGCAGCTGACTAAGGAAAAGCCAGCTAATGAAGTTGTTATTAAGAGAACAAAAGACAACGATCTTGGAAGCAACCAGGATCGTAGTGTTTGTTAGACAAAGAAAGAACTGATGGAAGGTGAACCGAGATACTGGTCAGCTTTTGAAGAGCAATAAAGTGATTAAGTACAGGGTCAGTTCATTGAAGTGAGCGGAAGATCACCAGGAGAAAGCTAGACGCGCCACAAATCTGAAGTGTCTTGATATTCAGAAGGGGACCAGAGCAAGGAATTAGGCCATCAGTATCTGAGAACAGTCGAAGTAAACAGAAGTATTGAAGCACTACACAATACAGTGAAGAGGTGTTCTTCAGTGAAGATCCAAGCAACACTCTTTCAGGATCGTAGTGTTAACTCTACTAGTCAACGAGCAACAATCAACAAGACACTACGATCAGGTCCTTGAAGACATGCATCAGAATCGTAGAGTTCGAATACCTGAAGACTGAAGCATTGGCAACGGTTCAATCTGAAGGGTAACATTCGGACTAGTGCTTATTGAGAGCATCGATGCAATAGGACAACCTCTGATCGAGAAATCAGAAAGAGGTAATAAAGTCTTCGACCTGCCCAAGACATTAAAGTGATACATCTGACAAGATAGGTGAAACAGTAGACTACAGCGTCAAAAAAGTATGTCATGTCACATCAAGCAATCTACCTCAAGCAACTCGAGATTTGTGAAGACATTTGAATAGCTTCCAACGGCTACTAATATTCTTGTTTAAACTCTCAGCTATGTTTTGTCGTATTTTACACGACTGTTGTATAATTAAGTTGTATTTGAATTTATGTACCATGTATCTAGCGACTCAAGATGGGTGATGTATACCTGTTTTGGGGGCATCACAACCATGATCTTTGGTATTTCAGGTAAAGACATGTGGTGAAAGTTCTCTTTGTCTTGGGTACAACGAATAATTTTGGATTGGTGTTACAGGAATAAAATATTGATGATGGATTTTTAATTTGCAGAAAAAAGTAGACATTATGTTCTACTTGACTCTTCTAATGAATTGTTGATTCTGCTACAATTATGGTTGAAAACTTATCATCTACCACATGTTCTAAATATCTGATTTATTACTGATGAAGACTATTTATAATTTAGTTATGATATTCTTTAGTAGGCTATTTGTGCTCACATTTTTGCTTCACAATTCCTTTCAGGATATAAAAGTGTAGCTGGGACTAACAGAGAGAACATGGGTATAAAGTGGTGTTTCGAATTAGTCGCGGTCCTCATCAAGTTACAGAACAGTGTGGCATAATAATTGTACTGAGAATTTAAAATGTATGTGTCGCATTTTATACGTCATTTAATAGTTGATTTTGGTGAACCAAATAGGGTGATGTGAACCCGAATTTGGAAGCGTAAAAAAACCCATTTTTTACTCAGATCTTGGATTTTTCTCTCTTAGACCCTCTATCTCTCTAAAATTGCTGAAATGAGCTGGGGGGGGGGGGGCTTACCCTTTTCCGAATCCAGAAAGATTGGTCCATGACCAGAATAGCATTTTCAGGTCTTTGCAGGTAGTCTGTTGAGCTATTTTTGAGTAGTTTGCACTCGGGATTGCTTTGATGGCTCTTAATGACCATGTCTACAGCTGGATGTCTGTGGTTTTATGATGTGTTGTCAACACTCCCCTTTTGCCTGCCCGGAATAATCTCCGGGGTTGAAGTGGTTTTTGTTTTTCCCTCGGGGATGTCTCTGGGGTTTGACTGCTGTCAACTTTTCTTTTTCTTAGTGTTATTCTCCAAGGTTGATTTGATATTCCATGGGGATGTCTCAGAGTTTAATGGTTGTTATAACCTCTTCTCGGGGTTGTCTCCGAGATGTAAAAAGACACTTTTGTCCTCCTGCAAGATTAGTACCAGGAAAATAAAATTTTGAGTGTTTACACATGTCATGTTGCTTTTACTTAGCTTTAAGGTTGTATAAAAACAAGACCAGATTTCAAGTAATGTTACTGTCTCTTTCATGATCTAGAATTTTAATATGTTTGTTGCTTGAACAATCATATATTTGCTATGAAGCATTTTAAAGGGAAAAAAATGATTTATCAATTCATTAGTAATGGAATATGTGGATTTGATGTATCCTTTAATAGTTTTATTGGAGTTATTCAAAAGTAAATTGTTTGACATGGAGTGAACAGTGTTACTATAATAAAATATTAAATGCTAATTTGTTATTAGAGAATTATAAGAGGTTTACAATGATTGTCACATAACGTATTGCTGTTACATAGAATATTATAGTTATATATGTTGCTTTTCTAGGTAAATATGACATGTTCCCTGAACTTTAACGAGGGGAATCAATACATGATAAAATCACAGTATTTCAAAAGAAAGAAATATATTTTCTTGGGTGTGGGCAATGTTTTAAAAGGCTAGGTGGAGGAGGGGGCGCCTAGCACCTAGGCTGCGGCTTGGCATTCTCTTAGGCGGACTAGGCATTTTCTTAGGCTATTTTATTTCTATAATTTTCTACACATGATTGTTATACTATACAAGCATATAGTAGATGTACTTTTTAAAAAAATACATGAAAAATTACCTATAAAAACATATTTTAAGGCTTACTTTGTGTTAATGCGCACCATATTTTGATTATTTTAGTTAATTTATCTCATTGTGTTTGTGTGTCTGAACCTTTTAGATTTTGTTTGAGGTCCTTGATTAGGTATAATCCTAGTATTAAGATTCCTTAAAACTGCTCCCGACATTTTCTGAATGGTGAGTGTTTGCAGGGCCCTTTCTCTCCAATGATTTTCATATTTGGTTTTTCCGTTGGATTAATGAGTTCATTTTTGCTCTAGCATTGCTTCAGGTTGGTGGCGTGGTTATGTAAAAGTGAGAGGCTCTCATGAAAATTTCTTCTTGTTAATGTTCTTACCCAGATGTTCTACTATATATGGAAGTACATTTGGTTAGAAATGAGACCATCTATTGAAGGTTTTTGGCTTTCTGGGTTTGCAAAAGATTAGTGGTTATTTGGTTGGTTTTGAGCTCCCAAGCTAAACTGCTTATATTATTTGAACATATTTGGTATTGGTGTACTCAAAACAAGATTATTATCATTGGAGGATCCCAGCTAGGGAAAGAGATAGGGATAAGAAGTGAGAAAGTCACAGATACAAGTACAAGTTTCTTGTCGTAACTCTTATATTCAATTATAGTTGTATAGTGTGGAGCAAATGATTGCACTATAGGGATGCAATGCACTTGTTTTCATTGTTAATGACAACTCTGCACAATATTAATACATATAATTTCCTAATTACTAATACATTGTAAATTTTAAAACAATATTAACTGTTGCTAGAGGTTAGCTTTGTTAGCAACTTTTTACCTTTGTCGTTTGTTTTGTGCAGGTTAATATAGTTAAGTTGGAAGTTGTTACTAGTTCATATAATACACACTATTGGGATATTTCACATGAATCCCACGTAAGATAAACTCAAGAGTATAGATGGGTTAATAAGTATGGTGAAGCCTCAACCTAATAAGTTAATCTTTTAGATAAAAAGGTGATCCAACATGATTATTAGGTCAGTCTACATAGGTGTGCACTGCATTAATGATGAATTGATTTGGGATGTGTTATTTTATGTATGTACACACCTAGAGGGGGGGTGAATAGGTGTTTAAGCTAAAAGTGATAAACGGTGAAACTTTTTGAAATTTTCTGCAACAGGTTTAATTCAGACAGCTACGCATGTCTGCTTTAGTGTCTGCTTTAGCTTATGTTCTTCGTTTCTTATTATCAAATAGCTAGACCTGTCTACTTTAGTGTCTGGATAGTGGCGTCAATAACAAAAAAGTGCAGAACGTGAATGACAGTTCAAGAGATAAACAGAAGTAAAAATCACACCAAGATTTTTACGTGGTTCAGCCCCTATCCTCTAATCTAGTGGCCTAATCCACGTCCAATCCCAACTAGGATTGGAGACTCTTTTTATTAAACTTAATATTCAATTAAATAAAATAAAAAGAACTCCCTTTTACAAAGAAGCTTTCCACTGATGGACACCTCTGCAACCTTTCTCACCACTGAGACCTTTGCACCTCTGTAACCTTGAAAGCTCTCTTTGAACAGACCCTATCCACTACTGGATCGATCAAGCCAGACAAGCTTTGAACTTTGAATATAATAGAAGAAATTACAATAGACTTCTTATTTTCCAGCCACAAAGAATTATAGACACTACAATGAATAGCTGAAAATAAACAATGAAAGCTCTCAATAGGATTCTTCCATGTATAGCAACGTGAATTAGCTTCTTGTATCCCTATGCTTCTTAGCCGTGAGATAAGACTATATATAAAGAGAGACCCAACGGCTATAAAAACAGTTAGCAAAGAAATCTCAGTTCCATTAGCAATCATCTATAATTTCAGCAGCTTTTTATTACCAGAAAGCAATTATACGCCTGCTATTTGATTTTGACGAGCTGAAATAAAGGAGAGAAATTCTACCCACAATCAATTGTGTTAAACAGGAACAAAGGAGATAATTAAGGATAAGACCCAATAGCTTCTTTAAGACTCCTTTTCAAAATAGACTACTAACTCATGTGGGCTCCACTAAGCAAGATAAAATCCTTAAATAAAATATCACCCGCGGAATACTCTATGATGAATTACAAGTACCAATTTGGGCTAGCTGGAATAACATTTAATAGCATAAAACCATCTAATAATATTTGATAGCATTAAAAATTATAAATACCAACATTCCTTAATAAACTCAAATTCAAATCATCCTTAATAAACTCCAAATCAAATCTTCCTTAATAGACTCCAAATCAAGTCTTCCTTAAAAGACTCCAAATCAAATCTTCCTTAAAAGTGTTCATGTAATAATCATAACCCATGCATATTAATTATAATATTATAACAAACCATGAAACATGCACATGTCTAATATACTTAAATTAGTCATCATTCAAAATATCATAAAATCAAAAACCAACATTCTCCCCCTTTTTGATGATGACAATTTATGCACCAACATGCTCCCCCTAAGTATATGGCTCCCCCTAAATTTATGCATATTAAGGAGCAAAAGAAAATTACTTTATCCAAATAACCATCATTGCATATTCCAGCATAATATAGTATCTCAATATCAACATGAATACAAATTCAAACCAATTTAAATATACCCAAATATCTCTCCCCCTTTGTCATTATCAAAAAATAAATCATCAAGTTATATCTCTCCCCCTTTGTCATCAACAAAAAATAATTCATATTAATTAAGTTGAAGATAGTTATCTCACCCCATTTGCCAAATTAAAAAAATAAGCAAAAAGAATGATAATAGACCAAGGTTATAACAAAATCACATTTAGCAAGTAAACAATATAATCATACTTTTGTAATTTGTTGCCTATATATCAACCTTTTATCAAGATTGTCATGTATATTGAGTATGGAGCATAATAAATGATGTTATGAACCTTTGTAATACGAAATCCATAGAGTTTTTATAATAATATATCTAATTAAAACTCTATTTAAAAAACAACATGAGTTACTTACAGATTCCGCCAAATAATTTATAAGTAACTTACTCTCTCAAAGTAAAGAATCATCCATCTCCTTTTTGATCTTGAGATATCTACAAAATAGACAAATCTTCTCTACCTTTTTGGTACCCAAATTTTCTTGGGTCCATTTCGGTTTGTAACATATAAATCACATTTCTTTACCCAAATTTATTTTATTCTAATTTTATTACAATTAGAATCAAAATGACCTTTAAAACCACATTTTTTACAAGTAACAAACGGTGAACAATAAAGTGGTTTATGCCTTGATTTACTATTAATCATTCTAATATTATTATTAGTCCAATTTTTCACATTTTTAATAGGATTATACCAAATCCCTTGTTTATCAAGACTGGACCTTTGTGCCCCTAACATAACATTTAGGTTCTCTTCTCCTTGCACAAATTTAGCAAGATCATTTTTTAAAGACGTTATTTCTGCATTTATTACATTATTATCATATTGCATATTCATAATTTTTCCATCATTAAAAGCATCTATGCATACTTCTCTCATTTTCAATTTTTCTTCTAAACTTAGATTTTCATTTTTAAGATATTCATTTTCTTTTCTTTCTTCAATAAGTGACTCAACTTCATTCATTAGCTCGTTTACACAGTTTTTAAAATAAGCAGTTTTCTTTTTAAGCCTTTGATTTTCATTTTGTAAAGCAAGATAATCAGATGTAGATATTTCAAAATTTTCATGAAAATTTGTTACCTCAAGTTGATCATCATCTTCTAGTCCCATGAAACAGAGTTGGACAGTTTCTTCTTCTTATTCCGTTTTGAACTTACTCACTTGAGTTGAGCTACCTTTTGATTTTTCCTTTGTTTCTTTCTTTGAAGCAGTCTCTCTAGTTTTCTTGAGAGCATGTCAATTTCTTCATCAAAATCTTCGTGATCATTTTCATCGTTGCTCTCGATTTGAAGTGCCAATGTTTTCTTTATTAATGCTTCATCCTCTTCATCATACCTCTTGAGTTGATTTTCAAATTCTTCAAGCTCTCCAAACAAGGTAAGAGTTTCCATGGTACTAATTGTTGGTGAGTCTTGGAGAGTTGTGACTTTCAGAGAAAACCGTTTGGGCATGACTCTTAGAAGCTTTCGGTTGATTTCCTTTTGATCAATCTTTCGTCCGAGCATGCTTAGAGAATTCATTAGAGTAAGAAATCTTGCTTGGGCATCTTTAATTGATTCATTTTTCTCCAATTTGAATAGTTCATATTCGTGCATTAACATGCTTAGCTTGACTTCCTTCACCTTAGTAGTTCTCTCGTGGCTCATGATGATTGTGTCCCATATTTCCTTGGCCGTAGTACAAGAAGAGACTTTATCTATCTCTGACTGAACCATGCCACTTAAAAGTGTATTCATAGCCTTGGAATTATAAGATACCATATACAATTAATTTGAGTCCATTTCCATGAGATTCTTTGGCTTGCCATCATTATGTCGCAGAATGACTGGTCCATTTTCGACAACCCACCATTCCCATGGATCACGGTTAAGAAAAATCTTCATTATGAACTTCCAAAAGTTGAAGTCTTCACTTCCGAACAACAGCGGTGGCCTACTTGTGGACTGACCTTCTTGAAAGTTTAGGTGTGTCATAGGATCTTCCCCTACGACCTGCAACAATCAATATTAGTAGAGCCTTGCTTTGATACCAAATGTTATTCTATGTATGTGCACACCTAGAGGGGGGTGAATAGGTGTTTAAGCTAAAAGTTATAAACGGTGAAACTTTTTGAAATTTTCTGCAACAGGTTTAATTTAGACAGCTACGCCTGTCTGCTTTAGTGTCTGCTTTAGCTTATGTTCTTCGTTTCTTATTATCAGACAGCTAGACCTGTCTGCTTTAGTGTCTGGACAGTGGCGTGAATAACAAAAAAGTGCAGAACGTGAATGACAGTTAAAGAGATAAACAGAAGTAAAAATCAGACCAAGATTTTTACGTGGTTCAGCCCCTATCCTCTAATTTAGTGGCCTAATCCACGTCCAATCTCAACTAGGATTGGAGACTCTTTTTATTAAACTTAATATTCAATTAAATACAATAAAAAGAACTCCCTGTTACAAAAAAGCTTTCCACTAATGGACACCTTTGCCCCCTTTGCACCTCTACAACCTTTCTCACCACTGAGACCTTTGCACCTCTGCAACCTTGAAAGCTCTCTTTGAACAGACCCTATCCACTACTGGATCGATCAAGCCAGACAAGCTTTGAACTTTGAATATAATAGAAGAAATTACATTAGACTTCTTATTTTCCAGCCACAAAGAATTATAGACAGTACAATGAATAGCTGAAAATAAAACAATGAAAGCTATCAATAGGATTCTTCTATGTATAGCAATGTGAATTAGCTTCTTGTATCCCTATGATGCTTAGCCGTGAGATAAGACTATATATAAAGAGAGACCCGACGGCTATAAAATCTGTTAGCAAAGAAATCTCAGTCCCGTTAGCAATCATCCATAATTTCAGCAACTTTTTATTACCAGAAAGCAATTATACGCCTGCTATTTGATTTTGACGAGCTGAAATAAAGGAGAGAAATTCTACCCACAATCAATTGTGTTAAACAGGAACAGAAGAGATAATTAAGGATAAGACCCAATAGCTTCTTTAAGACTCCTTTTCAAAATAGACTACTAACTCATGTGGGCTCCACTAAGCAAGATAAAATCCTTAAATAAAATATCACCCACGGAATACTCTGTGATGAATTACAAGTACCAATTTGGGCTAGCTGGAATAACATTTAATAACATAAACCCATCTAATAATATTTGATAGCATTAAAAATTATAAATACCAACATTCCTTAATAAACTCAAATTCAAATCATCCTTAATAGACTCCAAATCAAATCTTCCTTAATAGACTCCAAATCAAATCTTCCTTAAAAGACTCCAAATCAAATCTTCCTTAAAAGTGTTCATGTAATAATCATAACCCATGCATATTAATTATAATATTATAACAAACCATGAACCATGCACATGTCTAATATACTTAAATTAGTCATCATTCAAAACATCATAAAATCAAAAACCAATAGGATGGATCGCGCAATTCCCCTACAAGTGGAATCAGAGCTCACGGTTCGTTAAGCCGTGGAGCGAGCTTAAGATGGCTATGAAAAACTTGCTCATGATTAAGGGTTCACAAAGAGCAAAGTTGTACTCTCACATTTGCCTCGGGCGTGGTGGAGTAGTATTAGAGTCGAGCAGAACTCTTGAAGGACTCAAAGAAGCTGTGCTTAATGGTGACTACTCTAGTATGATACTTGTGAATCCTACATCAGATAAATTCAAGAGTATAGATGAGTTAATAAGTATAGTGGAGCCTCAACCTAATAGGTTAACGTTTTAGGTAAGTAGGTGATCCAACGTGCTTTTGGACCAGTTTAGACAGGTGTGCGCATACTTGAACAAGCACACACTTTCACATACATCAAGGTTATGCGACTGTCATAGTATTTGTAACATCAGTGGCATAAAACAACTTCCTATATCAAGGTCATGATATAACCATATTTGTTTAGGTTAATATATTTAAGTTGGAAGATGTTACTAGATCTGTTTGTTTTACATAACTAGATTTGTTTTTATCATCTCTCTTGTTTATATACCACTAGGGATTGCTAAGATTTTCATTATCTCTACTTTAAGTGGTTAATGTTGGAGTGTGCTAGAGTTAAATATGATAATTTTCTTGATTATTTTAATAAGTGACAGGTCCCATTATGTTTAAAGTCTTTTCACCTAAAAAAGTTATGGCTCATCCGAGTTTTATATGTTTGAATTTGCCAGCGTTGTATATATCATACACATTGTCTTTTTGTGAATATAAAACATTGTTCTTCTCTAGCTTATCTCCCTCATCATTTGTTGTGATAGAGGTAGCTTTTCTTGCTTCCCTCTTGGTTTTGGTCATGGTTGCATTTGCATCTCTAGTTCAGACATACATAAAGATTGGGGGTTGTCCTTAACCGGGGACTTGTCTCTTTTAAATTATAGGTGATTATAAATAACTTTGAATAAACTACACATGGTTATTTGCAAATTACTCTAAAGAATATTTAGTTGTTATTTGACTTTTGCAACAGTAATTCTATTTTATGTTAATTAAGTCGTTCAATAATTTATTTTACGTTAATAAGATTATTCAATATTTTGTGTGGTTAGTTAAATGTTATTTAAGTTACCAATGTAGTGTTAATAATAATGGTTTTGTGTGTATGTGGTGGTGGAGAAGAAGATATTTTTTTGTGTGTGGGTGTATTTGAAATTATTTGATTAGAGTATTCGAGTCTTTTTAACTAGTTCAATACTAAATATAATCAAACGTATAGAGCTTGTGTTAATCATTATACATACTTTGTAGCATTAAGTTATTTTTTTAGTAAGTTGGTCAATTGGCTAATAGAATACTGACACACATACAATCTCGCATGCGTGTCAATATTCTATTGGTCAATTAATCAACTTACCTCAAAATAAACTTCATACTAACCATTTCCTTTGGTAGAGACGTACTAAAATTAAAATTTTAATACATAATTTAACATGAACGAGTTAAAAATGTATGCACAGCTAGTGTATAAATGAGCAGTAGGATTATGACTTTTTATTAAAATAATATTTTTTCTGAGTTAAAATATCGTATTGACAATATATACGTGAGTTATATTAAGATTATGACATATTATGAAAATAAGGATAATTTTGTCCAACACAGTGCATACACTTTAAGTGTATTAAATTTTAATTCTTTCATTAATAAGGTGTCATAATCCTAATACATACACCGAAACTTTGTTGTTTTATTTTTTTATTTTTTTGTAAAGATAATTAAAATTCTAGTCAAATCCATAATTTAACAATCTATTAAATTGTATTTTCTCCATTCCAAAAATGGTAAAACATAGATATATTTTTTTAAAATTCGATTTGAATTAAAATTAAAATTAATTTATTTAATTTTAGTTGATATGACTAATGTAAATTATTTAGAAAACTCTATAAATAATAAAAATTATTATTTCATAAATTTTAATCAATCATATCAATTTTAAATTTAAAAATAACTTAAATTAATTTTCAAAAGTCGTAGAATAATTACGAATAAAGGAAGAGAGAATAAGATAGTAACCTCAATATCATAATTCATAAAATCCGCCAAATATGCATTTAACTAATTTTCTCTCGCTGCGAATTATTCAATTAAACCCAAAATTCCTTTACAAAAATATGCACCATGTATATATACTCCAAAACTTGGGCATCTAAAAGCCACCATGCATATATATACTTTAGCTTCTCTTCCTAAATACTCGCCAATAACTACATTAATATTGCAACCCAAATATACACGAGAGAACAGAAGAGAAAGATATATCTTGTTCAGCTTTATTTATAACTACTAAAACCTCTCCTGGAAAAAAAAATATATGATTAAGGATCATTACTTACTGGATCCGCAATCCATATTATCTGTACAGCAATGCTTCTTCAGTTCTTCTTCTCCATATTGGAATGCCTCAGGAAGAATGAGAAGATGATAAAGCCATGTGCCTTTCTGTAAATGTGGTATTTAATCTCAGTACAAAGGAATCTTAAATTTTCTGGTTATAAAGAAAAAATAAGGTTTCCTCACCTCCAGCAGTTACGAGCTTTTCAACACGAGAAACAATATGTTTGCCGTAAGTATACCTCTTCAGAGCATTCAAGTGCACCTTGATGCGAGAGAGAATTAGTTCACGGCTATGATCATCACAAGTCTCTAGAACCTTCTGCACAACATAGTTCCCAAACGGATCTTTCATCATAGCCTGCATTTTGCATTTCAAAAATTTTGGTTACCCAAAAAGCAGGAACAGTGGATGACAAACAGAATGGCCTCAATAGGAGCTTTTAAACCATCAACAGTGGACAATTACTTTTGGCATGGAAGGGAAGTGCCATTCCTTGCATGTTTATTGAAAGCCAAATAACGTTATAGTTTTAATTTAAAGAAACCTAGAAACTGACCACAAGATTAAATAATCATTAGTATTGAGTAATACGAGGATTCCCACCAATTATGTTTTAATTGATTGAGTTCGATACAACTCTAAACCCAAGGCGTGACCCTAGGTGTGATGCCTATTTCTTCTATTTTCCGCAAATTCAACCATAAAATTAGACCTGCAATCAGATCTGAACTCTTTTTCCTTCCAATCCTAAAACTCATATTCTACATACCCAAAAACTCATTTAAACCCTAGCATTGCACCACAAAACTAAGCCCTGGTTTCGTATTCATGAGTTAATGTTCACAGCCTCCAAACAGGCCTGAACTTGCCTCTAGTAAGTACATACACAAGCTGTAAACACTAGCCATTCCAAGGCTTTTACAAGTTGCAAATTCCATAAAACCTTATCCACCCTTTAGCCCCAAAATACCTCAAAACAAGGCTCGGAAAAACCTTATTTGAAACTGTTTTAATCAACTAAGGCTTTTATGGTAAGTACATCAACCAAGGCTTTATTCTCAAATTTTATAAGCATGTCTAGTTTACAAAGTTCCCGTAAAAGGTACAAAATTAATTTCCCAGAAAAATTTGTGCAATCTACAACCTCAGTGTTGCAAACATCATATACCAGAATTTTATGAAAAATCAGATAGAAGCTAAAAATGATTTAACCCGAGTGAGCAAGTTTTACTGTACTCTAAACATATGAAGAATATCACTCCTGATGCCAGAGGCGGTTACATTTACATTAAGAAACTTCACGCATACTTTCCCAGAAACGTATAGCAAACACCAGCTATCATGCTCATGAAAAAGAAGGCACCATTCTAATTGAAACTAGGTGGAGTGTAGATAAGACATTCACTGAAGCACATGACAGGATTTTCACTAAACTACTAAAGTAACATCCAACTAGTGATTTTCTAATCAGGCATACAACACAACGCCATAATGTTTATGGAATTCTTTAATTGAAAAAATTTAGTTATCTAATTCATTTTCTTTTTCATCTTTCTCGTCATGGGAAATATAATACTCCAATAGGATACAAGTGGTGAACCCAATATTTCTTAGATAAATACTCATTTCTTCAACAGATTCCACTTTATATAATTTAAATTCTAGTCGATCAATAACCCTGTTAAAAAGAAATGGCCTCTTGTATATAATATAAATGACTTCATGAGTTGGATAGTTACCATGTTAGGACAGGGGCCTCAAGGAAATTTCAATGAAAATTAAGGACTGCTATGTCAGGACAGGGCAGATAAGTAATTAAAGTTATTTGAATAAGTAGCACGGTCCATGTTGATAGTTGTGGTATAGTCCAACTTAGCTAGTTACCTATTGTAAGCCTCTAGTATAAGTAGTATAAAATGTAGTCTAATATTCATTGCTTAATGAAAATTTGACAAAAGTTCACAAGTTTGTACTCTCTACCAATCTCCCCGTTTGCTTTATTTTCTCATCTATATCTATCCCTTCTCATCTCAATTTCTTCTTCTAACATACCACTTCTCATTTCTAAATACTTTATTAGAGAAAAATAGTTGCCAATTACATTTTACATCAAAGATCTAATAAATTCAAATGAATTTTAACAAACCAGGAAATCTTGAATATGCTGTGAAATTCCACTGCTCCGATCATGTTAGTTGACGCCAACAAATCAGTTTAATGAAATACATAAAATTGTTAACAAAATGAAATGGTGGGAAATGCACAATACATGTGACTTAACAGCCCTTTATATTCTCTTCCAAATCATATATTTACTTTCAGATAAAGAATATCAAAAACTTTTCAATGTTTCACAATACCAAGAGGAAACGGTACACTAATAATGGAAAGGGACTGTGAGATACCTGTAGGGGCTCATTTTCATCTGTGGAACCAAGCATCTCATTCACCAAAAGTTGACGCTCTTCTGGACCGCAAAAAGTCAAGCACTTTTCAACAACATTCGAAGCAAACTTTTGCTGGCTCATCTTTACGATTTGTCCAGCAAGCTTTTGAATAATAACAGATCGTTCGTAGGGCTTCCCATGTTGCAGGACATGCTAACCAAGAAAAATTATAAAGGTTATCAAGAAGAAATAGTGGAAGAAAACATTCTGCATATTATGGACTGTAAAAACAAGTAAAAGTTCAAGTCTAACAAACCAATGAAGTCAACAAAAATTGTATGTTAGCATATATTCATAAATTCCATTAATCCAGCTTTGGTAGAGACGAATATTCTTAGATACAACAATTCATATTTCAAATCTATCTTAAAATTAATTAATTGGGATCACTAAACTCTATATACCATAGTCAACTCTATAAACATCCATAAGTTCAACAATAATGAAATAAACCAAGTCAGAAAATATTACAAAGTCTGTGGATATGCAGAAGACCGTGTTGCTAGTAGCAGAAGATAAGAAGATAGAATGTTCAACTCTAACATGAGTAAAAACTATCTTCTTGATAAAGGTAAACAATCCTTTCTAGAACTTTCCTTATTCCATTTTTTTATTTTACATTTCTGGTTTGATTCTTTACGAAGCAACATTACCTACTGATAATATATAACACCCTATCCATTCTAGAAATTTTATTCTCTCTAGAGCAACTTTTAAGTTTAGGTCATAGAGGGGTGAAGACTTTCTTCATTGCCTCTGACCATCCTAATTGTAAGAACTAGTAACATCAAAAATGCATACAACTCCATCCAAGTGATTGAACTGATCTCCTATTATACATGACTGAACCATCATTAAGAAACATCCTCACATAAACACCTTTAAATAGGATGAAAATCTGCATAGCAAGTCTAATCATGTAACTCAAACTCTACAATGTATCTAGGACAATGAAAAACTGAATCCGCACACATAGCAATAAGAGCCTTGAAGTACATGTAAAAGAAATTCTATCATCAAAGGAGCAAACCTTTGATGAGTTATTTGTTTGTCACACAAAAAAATCCTTTTTTATTTTCTAGTAGAATCATGACTCTTGAACAAAATCTTAAGAAGAATCAACCATATATATGTAAAATATAAGAGGGATAAGCCATATGTGCATAAAGCATAAGAGGAATCAACCATATAAATGCAGAAAGACCATCACATCACCCAATGCACTAACTATCGAGCCTCAACACATTAGAAAAACATGCAAGACTACATGTAATGGGAAGGTGGAGTACGAGTACCTGAATAACATAATTTCCGTATTGGTCTTGTGCCAGAGTACACACAGATTTCATGATTTCATCCATTATAATTTGCTGTGTATTTGGTTCATCACAGTGCTCAAGAACCCTCTGCTGACATCAAAGAGCATTACACATTGATGGCAAAAAATATACAGCATAAAAAGAAAACAAAAGAAGTATTGAACCTGTATAACACGACAGCCATATGGATGGGTGGATAGAGACACAACTTCCCCGAAGAAGGATGATACTATGAACTGAATTCGATCTTGAGGGACACATTCTACACACTTCTGAATAACATGATTACCATTCTGATCCCGAACACATTTCATGACAGAACCATCAAGTTCTGCAACCATTTTGGTCTTCTGATCCACATCAACCACCTCCAACGCCTTTGTTCAGAAATAGATCAACACAATTAAGATCACAGATGGAAGAAATTAATTCCTCTTAAAATATGAAAACTCCAGGATACATGTGAGAATTTGTATGGAATGAAGTAATTACACCATCACTCCCTTGCCAAATGTTATGAAGGACATGGATAAAATCCCTATTCCATGACCTCCTTTCTCTTTCTTGACTTGTGAAAGGGTTGAAACAATGTAGGAGGGGAAAGGAAACTTATCCAAAATTTCAAAGTAAAATCAATTACATGAATTACAATAATGTTTTAAGAAGAAATGGTTATATTGTTTGATGTGGGACATTAGGATCGCAATAAAATCTAAAAGAAAATATAGCAGAAAGCCCACCTAAAATATCTAAATACCATCTAGGACCATAAATTAATATCCACATTGATTTTACATATAGTTAAGGAGAACTAACTGACTGCGTTGTCAATGGTGATATTATCTTAAATTTCCAATTTTACCCTAATGGGAATGAATTTTGAAAAATAATATTAATTTAATTCATTAACAAATGGTATGTTTGAGAAGTAGCATAAATAAAAGTTTGACTTGTCAAAGTGGAAATATTTTGGGACTTCCCAAAAGGAAGTGTGGACATTTATTTAGTGGTCGAGGGAGTTATATAATATCAATGCTCAAACAAATGTTCCCAAAGCCTTCCACAATCTCTTCAAAAATAGCAAGTCTCACTAAATTTGCACCCGTAACAAGATAAGTAAGCATTAATATTCACCAACAACCTACACCAAGGGAAATTGGTCTATCCCAACTAGCACCAAGCAGAATAATTCTCTTCTTGAATAATTCTCTTCCCAGCCTCATATTCATGTCTTCCATCAATATACTTTTCCAGATAACAATATCCTATATTAACTTGGAGTTTGTTTTAGGTTCAGGATAAAATTGGGGACACTCAGGTATTTAGAGCATGTCCCCAAATTTTGAATGGATCTATTTGTTTGTGGTATTTGATATTTAAACTCCAATTTTCAAGGAACTCGTTTAGGAAATGACATAAAACAATGAATCATGTCATTCATGAAAACCTTAAGATTCATGGAAGATATCCATATCCTGCGTGGCAAAACATAATACTGAAAAGTTGATGAATTCTTGTTCTGCAACTTATCCTATTCTTATCAGGGAAAAAAATAAAATAGGAGACTAAATATACTATGGTATAAGTGATGTAGTTGAGAAAAACAAAAGAATGTCCATGATAAAGTCTGAACGTGAACCTTCTGAATTACTCTGCAACCATACATTTGAAGACTTAGAGGCAAAACATGACCAGTAAGTTGATTGGCCAACTCCATCCTTTCATTTTCAGTGCCATGCTCAAAAAACTGCATATTCAACAAAAATATGTAAATAAATTCAGAAACTTTATCAGAACAGTTTCTAAAATGATTGGAAAATGAAATGTACTTTCTGTATGACATAATTCCCAAAGACGTCAGTCATCAAACTACGAGCATGGGGAATTATCTCTCGAAATATCTTCATCTTTTCTTCTGCTGTCGCAGTTTCAAGTTTCTGCTGAATAAATCGGCTACCATACTGATCCGTACTGATTACAGAAAAGTGTACAAACAACTCAGAGTAAATCTGGAGATTTATGAATCAAGTGAATAGGACATAGCAACATTATATGCACACCTGAATTCGACGACATGATTGACAACATCCAAAAGTTCAAAAGACCTGCTTTTATTGTTCTTAATCTCTTCTAGTAATGATGCTGTAAAACTTCCTTCCACATTAATTCCAGTTTCTGGATGCCAGGACCCAGAAGATACTCCCATTGGACTTCGCAACATAGATGTAAAACCTGAAGTTCGATCTTTTTGAAGCATAGGACTTCCAGATCCAACGGAGGGTACAGAATTTGCAATTGGGACTCCTTGGTATCGCATGGCAGGACCAAATGATGTATTCCCATAGTACTGATGGTTCAAGCTGCTAGATTTACCTAAAAGTGAAGACTCGTACTGTTGTTTCTGTTGAGCAACCAGCGTAGCAAGATACGCTTTTTGAAGACTTTGCAAATCTCCATAGCCAAAGGAAGAACCTGGACTGTTCCCTTGTTGAGAATGATCACCAAAAGCTGCAGCATGTGTTGCGTAATCAGAAGATTGCTGCAAGTACTCAATATAGCGTGGATCCATGACTGGCAAATGATGGTTAGACCCCGGCTGGTTGCTACTTCTCAGCTTTCGCCCATTTCCAGTAACACTGAAAGTTGCAGCTGAAAATAAATTGTAAACAATGTGCTTTTAAAAATGCTATGTCAAGATAAGACAAAAAGGTTTAATGCAAAAAAGATATCAACAAATATTTATAAAAAAAACCTTTATCAAGTTGATTATTAACTGCTGTTCTCAGCTTCTGACCAGTAAAATATCCACTATGGCCAGCGAAGTCCATATGAGGGTAATTGTCAGCTAAATAAGAACTTTCCAAGCTTACAATGCCAGAAGAATTTAATTTCGACTTTAGATTGGTAGAGGAAGATGTTCGTCTGGGAAAGTTCACTTGTTCATTTATCCCTAGCTTTACAGCATTCGAATCTGTTACAAGTCCATTTTCCTTCAGTGAATCAACATAGTTGGTAGCGAGGGCCAAATTTTCAGCTCTGGACTTGTCAGTAAATTGTTGTTGCAAACTCTGTCTATAATCGTTTGGCATATCAAATAGTTTACTGCATTCTTTATCAAATCTCTTTGGGAGCTGAGGTTGTAAAAGATCATCATGTTTTGAAAGGCTTAGGCCAGATAAAGAACCTACAACATCAGCAAGTTCAGTCATAATAGAAGAATGACTTAGGGCATTGGAGCCATCAATTTTGTTCTCAACGAGGGAAATCCTGCTTCCAACAGGAGCCACACTACGACTTGGAGATCTCCCAACCAGATGAGTCTCGGGTGTTCTACTTCTTGACAAAGATGAACCCACAGCAGATGCAAAAGAATGAACTGCAGAACCATGGTTCTGAACTCTAGGCAGGCCTGCAGCAACTGTCCCAGGATGCAAGCCTTCTGCAGATGCTGTTCCATTACATAACTCGGATGAATCAGGTCTAGAGAAACTTCTTGCATCTGCAATTTCACTAAATGAATTACGGTTTGCAGGCTGTGAGAGACAACTTGACAAGGAAGCAGGTTGCTCAAGTCCTTCCTGCAAAAAACATGCTCATATCAATTAACAGCCAAGTCTCAACTTTAAGGTTAAGATGTGATGTGGCAAGCTTAGTTTTTAAAACATCAAAAATCGGCACAAAAAGAAAAGGAAAAAATAAATAAAACTGGCTTGAAATCTTATAGAAAGAGCTCATCAATATAACAATAGCCTATAGTCACAATCCACTGAAAGGGTATCTAATTTGATAAATATCGGATATCCCGGAGTGAAATAACACATTCCCAATAAGAACAACTAGGACTTTGTGCACACCTTTAATATCAAGTGGATTAACTCATTTAAATCCTCATTTCTACATGCCTTTGGATTTGGGCCTTGCCTTCCTATCATCTATGCTTTACATTAACTGGCAGTGCTACTTAATTTATGATTGACCACATCTTTTGAGTAAGTTTGATAATCAAATTTTATTACCAAGTGTAAATAAGCACATATTATCTTTGTTCATTAGAATAAACCGTCTTATTTTCACAACTCAATATAATTTGAAGAGAAAGAGAGTATGGTAGGAACTCAATGGAGGAAAACAGAGCAAGACAGGTAACTATGGATGCACACAAGAAATTATTCTGTCGTGTCTGGTATGGGTACGTTTAACCAAAAGCATAGGCTCTTTCTACTCCCCAAAATTCAACGAATTCTGTTCAATAACGTTTTGTCCAACATGGTCTACAAACAAGGACTTGACATATTTCAAAGAAACATGGAAAATGAAGAATATTAGTGAATATTTGCCTAGTGTCAACTTTTAACTTGACATGTTTATCGTTTGCAAGCACCACCATAAAATGAAATAGATATACATATCCAAACATAATTAGGGGAGAGAGAGGGAGCGTGGCTCCTCCTAAAAGTTTTGGATTCATTATGTTTGAGTGGTCTTTTAGAACTATAAAAATATTTTTGGGTACAGCTCCCTTGGAATTAAACACAAATTAACTTTTGTCATTTGATAGGAATATTATCATAAAGACACTTCATCAAAATATATTTTTTTAAAACCAGTCCCATTTAAGACATAACCATTCAATGAATTTTAGGTATCCATTATACCATATAATTATCTTCTCCTTTCTCTTGGGATCTATTTTTTAGGATTCCTGATTGTAGCTCTCTCTCTCTCTGTGTGTGTGTGTGTGCTTGTGTTTGGGTGTTCTCCCATTAAGTTTCTTTGCAGAGTACATTTGTAGAGAACAAATATATCATATATTAAACAAATTGTACTTAGTCTTCAACAGTAATTACTACTCAACATTCAATAATTTTCTCTATGAAAATTAAAAGCATATTCTGTATAGAAGAGTTTGTCATAACTCAGCATTATGGCATTTTTTTCCAGATTTTCTTGTGGCCTCTTCTAGGTTCTTACATAATCATGTATTTTCTACAAAAGTACAACAGTCATTAGGAAAGCCCACTTAACACATACTTCTATTCTAATGTGTTCTATGAAAAATCTGTCTAGAGTTCAGCACAAAGGTTATTATGAGATGAATTATTTGCAATTAAGAGCATTTCATCTAACTGTTCCACAACAAACCAATCATTTGATTAGTTACAATCCAAAATAAAAGATAGAGCTTAACAGCAATGAAAAAAATTATTAATCTTCAAAACTACAAAATTTAGAACTAAAATAGAAATTAAACCGCTAACTATGTTATAAACAACATAATAAAATACACTGCTAGATCAATCACCTGAAGAATGTCAGCGAAACTCCTCCTCCTCATACCCATTCCAGCTCTTGGCCCCACAATTAATCCATCAGAACCTCTGTCTAGAAATTCAGCAGAGTTTTTCCGAGACATATTCCTTGTGGCAGCCTTCCTCAATTCCATTAACTCATCTTCAGCCCTATTCACAGCTATCCCTGGCTGCATGGAGAACAACGAACCACCACCACCATCAACAAAATTCTTTCTCAAGTCCCCAATTCCCCCAAATGAAGATCCACCTGACTGAAACCTCTGTGCCACCCGCCAATCTTCTTTTGACAGTAAAGGTGGTGGTAATCTCGGATTAAGATTTTCATGGGAATAATAGTACGATAGATATGCTGGGTGTGATCGAATTTCTTCTTCAGATAAAACCCCATTGGCACTACTACCACTACCATAATTATTGTCAATCTGCATAAAATTTGGATTCCCAAACAAACTGCCCACTGCAGTCAGCGAACCTTCAACAGTTGGTGGAGCACTACCACTCCTAAACATATTTAAATCCCTCTCTGGACCAATTGTGCCACGATTACGTCGAGCCCTCAGCAGTAACTCAAGCTCACTCTCCAAACTACTCTTTTCTAAATTCCCGTTTGATCCCCTCATCATTATATCATTTATATTAGTTCCTACATTTACATTGGATAGCATCTCTCCCTGATTCTCATTAAAAGCCCTAATTTTACCAAACAAAAAATCAGCAAAAATCAAAACTAGTACACTCAATTTACTAATATCTACCAAAAAAACAAACAAATTGTAATTACACACCGTTCATGAAATTCCGGCATCAATACAACAGAATATACTATGATTCGTCCTCAAACTGATTCTACGAACACCGAAATTAATCATTCAAGTTAGTAATAATAAACTCTACAGCCAATTCAATTCAGAGTATGAAAAGGCGTTATATTTCAAGAAAATTTGTGGATTTAGAGATTAATTAAAGAAAATAACTAAATGAATTAAAAGAGTTTAGACTTACGAACGAGAGCGAATACTTAAAGCTTCGAAATTAATACAGGCGAAATTGGCGAGATTGAAGCAAGAAACGGCCTTTGATCGAAAATCTAGCAACCAGTTTAGAACAAATCGATTATTCGAAGAAAGAGAGAAATACAGAGCCGAACAAAAAGGTGATTTTTCGAAACGGAATCCTTCTGCTACAACGTGTATGATATGAATGACAAGGAGGCATAGTTTGTGTTTGGATATTTATATATAAAAAAATTGTTTAATTTAACATGGGACTGAGTTTACGTGCATGGGAAGATTACGGAAATTGTATTTATATATAAAAAAATTGAACTTTTTTTGGAAATAGGGATTTTTTTAAGGAAAGAAGATATTTGAGCTTTATATGGGATTTGGGAAGTAAATTGACACGGTCCCTCGGTTCCATATTAAGTGAAAAACTGATTTCTAATTAATTGTTCTTGGCAGATTTTTAAGAAAAATTCTCATATTTTTCTGATTTACCTCTAAATATCTCTCTTTTCAAGTGCAACACTTTCCAAGTAAATTTATTTCGCTAAAAACACTACGCCTAATTCCTCTACACTTTCTAAGAAAATTTATTCCTATAAAAACACTACTTACTCTATTCTATTCTCTCTTATTTAAGGAGAGATACACGTTAGTTTGCACCTTAATTGGAGGAGAGAGACTACCAACACATAAGAGGTAAATATGGAAATTGGGACCTATATTAATTACAAAGTAATGATATTCTTAATATGTGTGTTTTATATAATAACGACACTTAATATGGAATCGAGGGAGTAACTCTTAATGAGTCGAACCGAAGCTGTGTTGTTTCAAATTTAGATATTAATATCTTAAATTAGGTGTTTCACAATCTAATTTCAATAACAACTATAATTTAATACAACGAAAATAACAGAATAATTAAATTAATAGAATATAATCATTGTAGTCTAGTCCCCAGATCTCACAACCATAATTATCTTAATACATAACTTAAATTAAACATCTTAAAATAATACATAAAGGGAATTGTTAAATCCACAATATTTTTTGTTATTTTCACAACAAAAGTGTTGCTGTAGATGTATAGCGACGGTTTTCACCGTCGCTATAGGATATATAGCGACACTTTTGTTGTGGAAATAATATTTTTTGTTGTGGATTTAACAATTCCCTACATAAATCATACTTAAGTTTCTAATACAACATAAATATTTATTTCGACATAATTATATTATTCTAACATAGGGAAATAGTTATTCAGAGCATTCACAACAGTTTCTTTATCTTTATTCCTACTCTGTAGTGCTATTGGGTCATTCTGTAGGATAGGGATTCAATTTTTTCATTATGTACCCAACAGGTTCCTTATATTGTTTCCTTCAATTTTAAATTTTGAAATATAAAATTAAAATTTAAAAGTTAAAATTTGAAAGTTCCAACAGTCAAATCATATTTTGAACGTTGTAACTATTTTTTATTTAAAAGTAATTGTTGTTTGAATTTAAAATTTGCAATTATTTTAATTTAAAAATAGATATTGCTAGAAATCAAAATTTACAACGATCATTATGTGTTTATGAGAACTTTATTTTAATTATAAAATAATAAAATTTATAATTATTAGTAATATTTTTTACAAAAATGATCAAAATCAAAATTTGACTGATTTTTAATTTTTTTATAGTTCTCTTTCTTCTTTAAATCCTTTGTTTAAAAAATAAAAATGAGTGAATTTGATTGGTATACCCAAATCAGCAATTAAGTGAGATAAGATCATTTAACCAACATAAAATTGCAATAAATAGGGTGTGAAATGTCATTTTACATAAATAGGGAACACTATTTTGATTCCCTCATCCCGAGGAGTCAAATCATATATAAGGATTAAAATAGAGAATTATATAAGGATAAGGAAACTGTTAGATACTGATTTATTGATATATTCTTCAAATGTGGGGATAGAGAATCTATTGGGGAAACTGTTGTGAATGCTCTCAGTAGCCTTGACCTTATACTTATCTTTGCCTAAGGGTTCATCACGTTCCATCTTCACTGAAATGTTTGAGGAAAAGCAAAGGTGAGTAACAAGTTTGCTTAGCAAGTATATAAAGAAAAACATACATAAATATCAAGATAAATGATAGCTCAAGAGTTTTCAGTAATAATTTTGTAAGTGAAGAAATATCAACAGTTCTATCTTTCAAATTGAAGTAAGAGTCACTATGGACCAAGAATTATCATTAGAATTCAAGGATTTCAATACTGCAATAATTAAGAATTTCAGATATTGAGTAGTCGCCAAGTACTAAGAACTTCTATCAGATTTAGTAGCGATTCACTCATAAATCTCAATAAACGAGTACAACATGTGATCAACCTAAAGTACCATACATTATGCATAACATTTAATTATACTGTTTGTTTGCACGCCGGTTCCCCGACAATATAAAATTTCCCCTTCTAAGAGGGTTGTTTATCTCAGTAATTATAAGAGTCCGCACTAAATCAATTGATTTGGATAACATTTTCAAATATTCAGTTAATGGTCTTGCCGAATCAAATGGCTGAGATCTCCTTTTTAATACATTTAGGAACAATAAGTTCCAACTTGCAATATGGTTCAAGATTTATAAGGTTTAGGTCGAATTTTAGAATAAGAGTAACAATTCTTACGAGGATAAATATTTGCTCAATAATTTAAAACTAGCACGACATAGAGTAAGGTTTGAATACTTGCACCATAAGAGATAGTGTAAGCTAGAGAACTTGCACAAAAATAAGATCTGAGAAGATTCAAGAAACTTGCATTTAATGTCGATTACCACTTAGAGCTTAATTCTTTCAACAACTATGTTATCCTATATATATAAGTATTCACATTAGTCAAATATATCTGATATAAGAAAACCAATCCCTTACACATACTTAACCATCAAGCATATAATTTAAGTCTTATTTTAGTTACACCATAACATCATACTATTATCACATCAATATTGATTTGGTTTTAAAAACTTTGTCTAAAAATCTTTTAGCATTGATTCAATGTAGTCGTTATATACTTAAGCACTTAAAACATCGCTTTCATCATGCATTATATCATTAAACAATTATTTAAACTGTGACGCCCTCAAAATAAGTATTCACAACACATTCTGAGTCGCCAAATACATGGTACAGAATTCAAATACAAACTTAATTTATACAATACGACAAATGTAAACTGAGAGTTTTAACACAAATATTGTCTCGTAGACAATATCCAAACTCAAATGAAGTTCTCATTACAATTATTATCACACTATTTCATAGAATAGTGATGACTACTACAGCCACCATCTTGGACCATCATTCCATTCCTTGACTAGTTCCAACTATATTCTCATTTTCTGAAGAGATCTAATGAAAGAAAAGGGTGAGCTCAACTAGCCTAGTAAAGAATATTATGACTAAGATAATGTAGAATAAATTATAATTAGCCTTCAATAGTATAAAAACTGATAGAATACAATAAACAACAAGTTTAACTACAGCGGAACAAGTAATCCATTAGCAGAGTCAAGTAGAGCATGATATCTACTATCTTTTATGATTTAAAAGTTCATCATCAATATTTTATCTCTGCAACACATCTCAATAAATAATCCACATCACCGAATTATCTATGTACTACGAGCCAAGGATATTCGTTAGTATCACATCCACAAATTATCCATACACTACAGGCCAAGGATATTTGTTAGTATCACCAATGGTCATGATCATGCCAAACAACTGTTCATCAATGCACTACGGGCCAATAAGAACTTTTACTACATAATTTGTAACATTACAGGTCATAATTATATCGATACATAATTCTTGGTCATAATCATACCAATCAACAGTCCATCTATGCACTACGGGCCAAAGATGACTTTCATCATAATATAAGCATGAGGATGATGACAATAATATAAGAATTCAATTAAGTGAGATCAAGGATAAATTTTAAAGATTTATAATTCAATTTATCCAGAGTTTAAGAATGTCCAAATTGTCAACATGATAACGGCTTTGTGGAGTAAAATTCAAGAATAATATTCATGTATCAAAAATAATTTGGACAGAAAAGAAATCAATTTTGTCGTGAATAGTACCCCGGGTGAATAGTACTCGAGTGAATAATATCATGTGAATAGTACCTAAGTGAATAGTACTCCGTGAATAAATAGTACCATATGAATAGTATCGTATATATGAATAGTGTCGTATGTATGAATAGTACCCATGAATAGTACTCCGGCATGAAAAGATTAAAATTTAACAAGAATGTCCCGAAAAATATTTCAGTGAAACGATACTAGATGAAGCGCAAATTTTAGGGATATTCTACTAATTTCAAAGAGTATAGAAGCAATACTTATCAAAATAAGTGTAGAATTAGGAATATGAAATGAAATAATATTACTTACATATTACAGAGTATGGAAGAAAATATTATTTCTTACGAATATTGAATGAAAATAATATCTCTTATCTTAAAAGGAGAGTACTTCTGACTGGTATGACGGAGATATTCTTGAAGAAAACTTGTACTGTTTTCTACACTCAAAGCTTCCTTAAACTCAAAGAAATACACTTGATATTATAGAAGAAGAATTCTCTGATTCTAGTGTGATTTTTATTTCTAAAACTAAGCATCCTATTTATAGGATAATGACAGGATACTATTTAAAAAGAAAAATCACGGACTACACATGAGAAGGATTCACGGGAGAATTAACGAATTCGTTTGAAAATTTGATTTTATTATGCTGCATTATGCAACACTATGCAAACACTATGTAATACTATACAGTACTATGCAATAAAATAAAATATAATATATTCTATTTATAAAAAGTATTCTATTTTATATAAAAAAATTTCTATTTTATTACTATTATAATAATAATAAAACAAAAACATAGATAACTTTCTACCGACGATTTTGAAAAATTAGTAAGTGGGGGTCCATGTAATAAGTCAAACTTACAACAAATACTTCATATCCCCCCTCTATTTATCATAAATCACATGACTTCTCTAAACACATTTTTAATAACATCTATTCATCATTAATATTATAACTCGCAATATTAACAACCAGATCATTCACAGGAAAGAGGGGGCTTTCTGAAAAGGACTTCTCCTTATTGGCGCGCTATTAGATGAACAAACTCCTTTCCTCGATAAAACTCTCTAGACGTTGTCAATAATGAAAATAATAATATGAATAATTGTGTTGTCCCATTTATTGATTTAATAATATAAAATATTATGCAGATGATATTGTGACAATAATTGAATCAATAATATGATATACTATGCATCAACTACTGTTGTAATAATTAAATAAAACTGAGTGACTTCTCACGTAGGCTGTGACGCCCCCAAAATTAGGTACACATCACCCATCTTGGGTCGCCACTTTTATGGTACATAATACAAATACAAACTAACTTATACAACATGAGCTGTGAGTTTTAAATACGTATATGGTCATCTAGACAGTATACAAACTCAATGGAGTCATCGTTACATTTATTATCACACTATTTCATAGAATAGTGAGGACTACTAATACACCATCTAGGACATCACTCTGTTCCCCAACTAGTCCCAGCTACGTTCTCATTTTCTGAAGAGAACAGTGAAAGAAAGGGTGAGCTCAACTAGCCCAGTAAGAAATATTATGACTAAGATAATGCAGAATAATTTATTGTTAGCCTTCAACAATGTTAAATTGATAAAATATAATAAATATCAAGTTTAACTGCAGCGGAACAAATAATCCATTAAAAGAGTCAAGTAGAGAATGAAATCTACTATCTTTTATGATTTAAAAAGTTTTTCATCACTTTTATCGCTGAGACTCAGCTCAATAAATAATCCACATCATTAAATCATCCCTGCACTACAGGCCAATGATATTCTTTAGTATCACGACCACAAATTATCCATGCACTACGGGCCAAAGATAATTATGTTTTCATCAATGATCCTGATCATGCCATAAACCAATTCATCTTTGCTCCCTTGGCTGAAGAGAATCCATAGCCATAATCATACCAAAAACTGTCCATCAATGCACTACGGGCCAATGAGGACTTTTACCACATCATTTGTAACATTACGGTCATGATTACACCGCATAATCCCTGATCATAATCATACCAAGTCCATCTATGCACTACAGGCCACAGATGACTTTCAACATAATATAAACATGAGGATGATGACAATGATATAATAATTCAATAAAACAAGTTCAAGAATTAATTTATCCATAAACCAATAACGTCCAAATTGTCAACATGATACTGCTTTGTAGAGTAAAATTCAAGAATGCTCAGAAGAATATTTCCATGAAAAGATACTGGATGAAGCGCAAATATCAAGGATATTCCACTAATTTCATGGAGTATGGAAGTCAAAACTTTAACCAACTGAGTATAATAAAGAATGGAATAACAAAAGAAATCACCATGCATGCGGTACTTCTCATAGATAGGTTATTCCAACAGGATAATAATAACGGAACCAGGTCATGCGTAAAGCACAGACAGGAAGTTCCAACAGAATAATAAAGAACAGAATAATAACAGAAATCACCATGCATGCAGTATTTCGCATAGACATTTTATTCCAACAAAATACTAATAAAGACGGAACCAGGTCTGGAGTAAAACGCATAGACAGGATATTCCAACAGAATAATAATAAAGACAGAACCAGGTCCGACGTAAAACGCACAGACAGGATATTCCAACAGAATAATAATGAATGAAATAACAGAAGAATTTCACCAAGTATAGGGTATCCCGCGTATACAGGTTATTCCAACAGAATAATAAAGAATGGAATAACAGAAGTTCTCTTCATGAATACAAAAGAAATAATAGTCCTTACCATAAAATAATACTTGATATAAGAGTAGTGAAATAGCAGAAAACTTTTCTTCTATCTCTCTATAGTCTCTCTCTCTAGAGTTCAGTGAATTCGTAAGAAAATAATGAAGGAATGAGCTTCTATTTATAGGAAAATGGAATGCATAGTAACTAATTCCATGAACGGTCCAGATTGATTTACTTTAATCTGACGGTCCATATTTAAAGCAAAATCTTTTAAATAAAATATAATATATTCTATTTTATATAAAAAGATTTTTACTTTGCAAACATTATGCATAATAAAATATAATATATTCTATTTATAGAATAACTTTAATAAAGTATTCTGTTTTATATAAAAATATTTTACTATGCAAAATACTATGCATAATATAATATAATATATTCTATTTATAGAATAACTTTAATAAAGTATTCTGTTTTATATAAAAAGATGTTTCTATTTTATTACGTTAATAATACGAATAAAACAAAATTTATAAATCAACAGTAATTGAATCAAATAATGTGAGATACTATGCAGCAACTATTGTAACAATAATTGAACAAAACTGAGTGACTTCTCACATAAATATCAATAATCAATACCGTGTGCTACTATGCAACAACGCGTATTACTGTACTTTTACTACCGAGTAGTTCAACAGTATCAACGGTAAAACTTCCGCCGTTATTTTCAATAAAATATTTTTGTCGTTTTCTTAATTCGACAATAATTCTGGTGTGGGGTCCACCAATGATTGTACCGTCGTACGGATATTTTTCGACACAAAAAATATTCCCTGACTAATCGAATATAATATGAAAACTTGCATACTTTGCAAAATTTATAAATACTATCCACAACTATAACATTATATCAAATCCACACCATAATATAAAAAAAAATATTTCGGGAAATTTAAATCTTTATTTATAAAATCTGGGGTCTCAAAATCTCCCCTCTTTATGAAATTTCGCCCTCAAAATTTACGTACGTATCTGGTATACCGAAGAGGTGAGGATCTCTTGACTTCATTTCAGATTCTAATTCTTGAGGTATAACCTTTGAGTGTTGAATATGATCCTTCTTATCTAAGATTTTAACATGTATCTCCTCATACGTTAAATCTTTTGCTATTTCATCCGGTTTTAAATTAATAATGTGGTTCGGGTCGTCCACATATTTACGTAACATCGATACGTTAAAAACGTTATGAATACGCGACATACTTGGCGGTAAAACGAGTCTATAGACCACAGTTCCTACTTCATCAAGGATTTCAAATGGGCCAATTAAATCGAGGGTTGAGATTTCCTCTCTTCGTCGATTCTTGCTTCTAGAATAACGCCCTCTTGAACCTTTTTCCTCACATTCATCTGTTCCAGGTGTATAGCTTGAACGACTTTAACGTTATCGATTAAAGTCGATTCTACTCGTATATTCGTTATCTTCACGTGGGTCCCTAGAGTCTTTAACTCTATCTTCATCATTTGTAAGTTATACGAAATGGGTCTTTGTGTTAACAACATCGCACTCGCATACGATCTTCTACTCAACGCGTCAGCTACCACGTTCGCACTTCCACGATGATATTGAATGGTACGATCGTAATCTTCAACAGCTCGAGCCAACGTCTTTGGCTCATGTTACGTTCGCTTTAGTTGAAGAAATATTTAATGGTTTAAGAAATGGGTTTTGTACTGGGGTCAATACAAAATTCGATTTCACGCTCTGGAGTAGACCAGGAAGTCTTCAAAAATACGTCAAGAAATTTATTAATAATAGAAATATCATTCAAAACTGTGACTCTCATTCAAGACTTGGATAACACGTGACATTGATACCTATCAACTTGCCATCGTCATTCACAACGTCTCCTACGGAAAGTCTGGCTTCGGTGCATTCCACACAAGAAAGTCAACAACGAAAGGACCGGGGATCTTTACTTATGGGTTGATATGACAATGATTGACTTTAGTGGTTTGGTTTCTTGAATTCACATAACAGGTTGGTTAGGAATATGAAAGCTAACAACCTTAAGAAAAGCATGATGAGTAGTTAACCAATTGATTCCTAAAATCGCATCAAAGGCAAGTATTTTCAAAGAGACAAGATCAACACGTAACGTGAAAATGTTGATTTGAACAAGATTTATAAATAGTGGAGGTAACGAAGGTTTCTCTGAACTGAGTTTAAACAGATATATCAAAGTCTAACTTCTCTAGAGTTAACTTCAAACATTGAACACAACTAGGTGAAATAAAAGAGTGAGTAGAACCGGTATCTAACACGGTATAGACTTCGCAAGAGTTTATGACTAACATACCAGTGATAAATTTATTCAGCTTCCTTGTCACGAAAAAAAACGCTCTTTCTTAAACTACCAGCTTTAGCTTGTCTGGGACATCCTTTGGCATCACTATCCCAGTTGGACTTGACTTCACTATACGACAAAATCGAGCTAGGTGACCTTCTCTTCCGTAATTAAAACACGCTTTGGATTGTTGCATATAGTTTGGACAGATGTGTCCCTCTTGTCCGCATTTGAAACATACGACCGATGGGCGTTCTTCTTCCTTTGAAACGGATGCTGGTGCCGACGTCTTGACATCATTGTTGAACCTTCTCTTCTTAAAATATCCATTCTTATTATCTTGGCCATGATTACCACCGAAATGGTTACCATTCTTGGCATGATAATATCCCCCACGATGGTTATCGTTGTTTCGATGACCGTTGTCACTGGTATGATTATTATCGTGTTGTTGGTCGTTGCCTTTTGGTTGTGCTGACTCATTATCGTGCTCCAATAACTGAGCCCTATTCACAACATCTGAATATAAACAAAGTTTGTGAGAAATGAGGTATTGACGTATATCGGGTTTCAAACCTCGTAAAAACATTCGCATCATTCGCTCCTCATTATCGACCAAATGGGATGCAAACCGGGATAACTCCGTAAACTTAGCCTCGTACTGCGACACGGTCATATTGTTTTGCTCCAACTTGATGAATTCTACCTCCTTCATGTGACGAATACTTTCAGGAAAGTACTTGTCGTTGAATAATTCTTGGAAATTCTCCCAAGACATCTTGAGTGCGTCAGGCTGGGTACGTTTTACAGATTCCCACCAATGATCTCCTTCTTCACGCAACATAAAGGTGGCGAATGGAACCTTTTTCTCCTCTGAGCATTCCAAGACATCAAATATCTTGATAATCTGCTTTATCCATTATTCCGCCTTAAGTGGTTCTGGCTTTCCCAAAAACTCCGGTGGTCCCAGCTCCTTGAACTGCTTAGCGGTGACCGTCTGAGAGTTATCAGTATTTTTACCTACATTTTGGACAGGAGCTGCCTTCGCCTGTTGTTGCATGAATTGAATAAAGCCTCAGACCATCCCATCATTCACCATTTCATCGGTGTTATTATTTTCATGAGGAGTATTATCCTCTGGTTGCACATTATCCTGATTATTAATCTGTGGAGACTCAACGGCCTCCTGTGCTCCATTGATAATCTCAACATTCTCGGATGCCATTTTCAAACACTGCCATAAAACAAGGGTTAATTAACATATCACATATTATCCCTATACTTTGACCGACCAATTAAATACCAAATAAACTTAGGTAGGTCATACTAACGAAGGAATTTCCCTTCTCTCCCCTCCTAGTTCTTATCTCACATCTTAGCCAGGGATCATATCCCTAAGCTTTGTTACCAACTGTGACGCCCCCAAAATTAGGTACACATCACCCATCTTGGGTCGCCACTCTCATGGTACATAATACAAATACAAACTAACTTATACAACATGAGCTGTGAGTTTTAAATACGTATATGGTCATCTAGACAGTATACAAACTCAATGGAGTCATTGTTACATTTATTGTCACACTATTTAACAGAATAGTGAGGACTACTAATGCACCATCTAGGACCATCACTCTGTTCCCCGACTAGTCCCAACTACGTTCTCATTTCCTGAAGAGAACAGTGAAAGAAAGGGTGAGCTCAACTAGCTCAGTAAGAAATATTATGACTAAGATAATGCAGAATAATTTATCGTTAGCCTTCAACAATGTTAAATTGATAAAATATAATAAATATAAAGTTTAACTGCAGCGGAACAAGCAATCAATTAAAAGAGTTAAGTAGGGAATAAAATCTACTATCTTTTATGATTTAAAAAGTTTTTCATCACTTTTATCGTTGAGACTCAGCTCAATAAATAATCCACATCATTAAATCATCCTTGCATTACAAGCCAGTGATATTCTTTAGTATCACGATCACGAATTATCAATGCACTACGGGCCAAAGATAATCGTGTTTTCATCAACGGTCCTCATCATGCCATAAAAAAATTCATCTTTGCTCCCTTGGCCGAAGAGAATCCATAGCCATAATCATACCAAAAACTGTCATTCAATACACTACGGGCCAATGAGGACTTTTACCACATCATTTGTAACATTACGGTCATGATTACACCGCATAATCCCTGGTTATAATCATACCAGGTCCATCTATGCACTACAGGCCACAGATGACTTTCAACATAATATAAACATGAGGATGATGACAATGATATAAGAATTCAATAAAAAAAGTTCAAGAATTAATTTATCCATGAACCAATAACGTCCAAATTGTCAACATGATACTGCTTTGAAGAGTAAAATTCAAGAATGCTCAGAAGAAAATTTCTATGAAAAGATACTAGATGAAGCACAAATATCATGGATATTCCACTAATTTCATGGAGTATGAAAGTCAAAACTTTAACCAACTGAGTATAATAAAGAATGGAATAACAAAAGAAATCTCCATGCATGCGGTACTTCGCATAGACAGGTTATTCCAACAGGATAATAATAACGGAACCAGGTCATGCGTAAAGCACAGATAGGATGTTCCAACAAAATAATAAAGAACGGAATAATAACAGAAATCACCATGCATACGGAACTTCGCATAGACATGTTATTCTAACAGAATACTAATAAAGACGGAACCAGATCTGGCGTAAAACTCACAGACATGATATTCCAACAGAATAATAATAAAGACGGAACCAGGTCCGGTGTAAAACGCACAGACAGGATATTCCAACAGAATAATAAAGAATAAAATAACAGAAGAATTTCACCAAGTATAGGGTATCCCGCGTATACAGGTTATTCCAACAGAATAATAAAGAATGGAATAACAGAAGTTCTCTTCATGAATACAAAAGAAATAATATTCCTTACCGTAAAATAATACTTGATATAAGAGTAGTGAAGTAGCAGAAAACTTTTCTTCTATCTCTCTATAGTCTCTCTCTATAGTTTCTCTCTCTAGAGTTCAGTGAATTCGTAAGAAAATAATGAAGGAATGAGCTTCTATTTATAGGAAAATGGAATACATAGTAACTAATTCCATGAACGGTCCAGATTGATTTACTTTAATCTGACGGTCCATATTTAAAGCAAAATCTTTTAAATAAAATATAATATATTTTATTTTATATAAAAAGATTTTTACTATGCAAATACTATGCAGGTTCTATACAAACACTATGCATAATAAAATATAATATATTCTATTTATAGAATAACTTTAATAAAGTATTCTATTTTATATAAAAATATTTTACTATGCAAAATACTATGCATAATAGAATATAATATATTCTATTTATAGAATAACTTTAATATAGTATTCTGTTTTATATAAAAAGATGTTTCTATTTTATTACGTTAATAATACGAATAAAACAAAACTTATAAATCAACAATAATTGAATCAAATAATGTGAGATACTATGCAGCAACTATTGTAACAATAATTGAACAAAACTGAGTGACTTCTCACATAAATATCAATAATCAATACCGTGTGCTACTATGCAACAACGCATATTACTGTACTTTTACTACCGAATAGTTCAACAGTATCAACAGTAAAACTTCCGTCGTTATTTTCAATAAAATATTTTTGTCGTTTTCTCAATCCGACAATAATTCTGTTGTGGGGTCCACCAATGATTTTACCGTCGTACGGATATTTTTTGACACAAAGAATATTCCCTGACCAATCGAATATAATATGACAACTTGCATACTTTGCAAAATTTATAAATACAACCCACAACTATAACATTATATCAAATCCACACCATAATATAAAAAAAATATTTTGGGAAATTTAAATATTTATTTATAAAATCTGGGGTCTCACATAAGCATCAATAATCAAAGATACTGTACAATACTGTGTGCTACTGTGCAACCACGTGTATTATTGTACTTTTATCACAGGGTATTTTAACAGTTAACGGTAAAAGTTTTGCCGTTATTTTTATAAAAAGGTTATTTATGTCGCTTTCTATATCCGATAGTAATTCTGTTGTGGGGTCCACCAATGATTGTGCCGTCGTACGAATATTCTCCAACAAAAAGAATATTCTCCGGCCAAACGAATATTTTATGACAACTTGCTTACTTTGCAAAATTTTTAAATAATACCCACAACTATAATATTATATCAAATCCACACCTTATTATTCAAAATAATATTTAGAGAAAATTAAATCTTTATTCATAAAAGTTGGGGCCTTACAACCTTCTATTCTTATGAAATTTCATCCTCGAAATTAGTGTACGTACATGGTATGTCGAAGAGGTGAGGATACATTGTTTTCATTTCAGATTCTAACTCTCAGGTCATTTTCTCAATATCGTGGTTTCTACACAAAACTTTGACTTGAGGTATAACTTTTGAGTGTAGAATATGTTCCTTTTTATCTAAGATTTTAACAGGTACCTCTTCATACGTTAAATCTTCTGTTATCTCATCTGGTTCTAATTCAATAATGTGGTTCGGGTCTTCTACATATTTATGTAACATAGATATTTGAAAAATGTTATGAACATGAGACATACTAGGCGGTAAGGCGAGTGTTGCCTAATTTTTTAATAGCACTTTACCACGCAAGTATACGCGTTCAATTGTAATATTCAGCAAGCAAGGATATCGTTCCCACGAGGAAATAGACTAATATTTATCAATTACTAACTCTAATGCAATTAATCTTATTTTAAACTAAGAAAATTTTGATTAAGATTTGAAATTTAAACTTAACAAAACTAATGATTAAAAATCAAAATTTCACAAGAATAACTGCAGATTTAACAGGTTAAGATTACAACTTTCCTTGGTATTTCATTTAAACTAACTTACTTCCCATTTAAAATAAATCAATTAATATGAATTGTTATCCAAGAATGCTTTATGAATATTCACGCACTTCTTCCAAAGACACGTGAACAAATCCTCCTAAATCCAATCTTTAAGATGCGGAATTACAAGGAACACCCCAGTTAATCAACTCACTATATTCCTATGTGAATCAAGTTAATTAGGGTTTACGCACAAATTCTTTCAATGGATACAAAAGACACATAGGTATATTCCTATCCTACACGCTAATCATATTAACCCTATTCAGATTATATGAACAGATGTTATCATATCCAGATCTCAATCTATACTCCATCTTCCAATTTTATATAGATTATCACAGTAATTGTTGGCCAAACAATTAATCAATAAACATAAGATATAATAAACAATTCAATAATAACTAACTTTCATTCAATGGGAAGTTTGCAATTTAAACTACATACCAAGTTCCGTTGCAATCTTAATTAAAATTTAGTTCATGATAATAATAAAGAAAAACATCATCCAAATTAATAATCCAAACATCCCAGATAATTACAAAAGATAAAACTAGAAAAGAGAAGAAGAAACTCTGAATTTGCTCTTAAACTCTCTCTTAGATCTTTAGCCTTTGCAATTCTCCTTCGTGTTTTCCTCGTTTGTTCTCTCTGCAAATCTCTTGAAAAATTGATTGATTCCTTGCAAAATTCGTTACTTCCCCCTTTTCTAGAGTCCTCTCCTATTTGTATTGGTCTCAGCCCTCATTCACACTCCTCTTTGGCTTTAAAAACCCACTTGACAGCAGAAAAACGCACATCTTTACGCACTAGAGCGCCTAGGCACTCAACATAGGCTAATTCCAAGCGCCTAGGCGCTTGGCCAGGACCACAGAATTACAAAAATGCCAATCAGCTTTAATTTTCATGATTTTTGACCTTTTTCTTCTCCGAAATGACCAATTTGTCCCTCCAGCTCCAACCTACAACAAATAAACACAAAACACATAAAAAGATACTAAAAAACAATTAAGGATAACAATAATTAAGTTTAATAATATCAGATTCATAAGTATAAAACCTACTCATCAAATACCCCCAAACTTAACCAATTGCTTGTCCCCAAGCAACACAACATAATGCAATAACTAAATATGCAATGCAAATGCAGCTATCTAAATGCCTACATTCCAGCAGTCAAACAGAACAAAATCTATTCATCAAGCCTCAGAGAAATCACAATAAACATGCTAGTACATCATATCAAAACAGATTAATAATTTCCTCGTCAATCATCAAATCTTAACCTGTTATTATTGATATAGTGTGTGTGTGCTTAACATCCATGCTAACTGATATGATGCTAAATACAACACATAATAAATCTCTTTAAAGGAATCATATAGTGTAAATTCACAAAATTCACGAACAAGCAAAAACCAACTAAAGTCAAACATCCACCAAGTTCAAGAGTCTAATCTGGGATACTTATGCTTTATTGTGCTTTACGGGGGCTTTTTGCTCTTTTCCCGTTTTATTGTTTTTTTTCTTTCATATATATATTTTTTTAACCATGACTGTGCAATGTCTCATTCCATTAGGCTAACAGTGCTACCCCTTAGCGAGCTTTCGACCAACGACTCCCAGACCATATAAGACCTTAGGGCGCTAGGTTTTAAGATCCCCCTTCGGGCGTACTTGTTCAAGTAACAAAGGCCCCGAAACAAAACTAGCCACGGTATTATTTTTTCTTCTTCTTTTTTTAAGCTTATATATCCCAAAATTTTCCCCCAAACTTAAGTTTTTATCTAAATTCAGTCATCTTCGCCTATTCATGTCTTTCATTCATTCAAACTAGCATTATCCTCTAGAAGTCCATTATGTGTCAATTTAAACTCAATCAGTCAACATAGTTATTTTTACTGTGCTATCCTTATTATATCAGTTTCAAACAGGTACAGATTCAAATCATGACAAGAAATCACATCAAAGTCTTAACAGACAATACTATACTTGTCTACTCAATTCCAAACTCATCACTGGCCAAAACAGACTTAAACTATCTAACGGCTGGAAACATGCAAAAACTACTATATGCAAAACAGACTTAATTTTTTTTTTAAATGAATGCAAACTACATGAAAAACTATTAACTAAATACTATATGAATGCACCAGATGAAAACTACATGCATGAACTGGAGCTGGACAATTACACCCCCAAACTTAACCAATGCAATGTCCTCATTGTATATAAGAAACAAAATTTAAGACATTAAGCACTGAGGACTTCCCTGAAAGAAAGAAGCTTTATTCCTCGTCAGAATATTCTTCCTCTTCTTCTTCATCTGGGGGGTACGCAGACAATGGTGGAAATTGGTAGGGAGCGGCACCTGGATTCATGCGGGCAAACATTTCAAGGAATGCTGCACTAAAATTCTGATACACCTCTGTTTGCCGCTGAGCTAAACTATCCTGATTTCTTTCCATTCGGTTAAAACCTTGCTGAACTTGAGTGGCCACCATGTCGATCCTTCGAGTTTGATTTCTCAAATCTCGACGGATATCTTCATAAAAATTAGGTGGTTGCCCAGAACTTCCAGCTGCAGGAGGATTGTCGTGTAATTATTGAATAGGCTCTGCTGCAGGCTCGGGAGGAGCATTAATGAATCTTAACCCTCTCGGGTGTGATATACCCCCACCCCATACCTTGTACTTCTTAATAAGCGAGTGGTCAATTGCGGCTAAAGGAGGATGTGTAGCTTCCTCGGCATCCCATTTTACCCCAGCCTGTTGACATAGTCCTGTGATCAAAGATGGGTGTGGTAATCCACCTGAGGTCCCTCCTCGAATTGCTTTATCAATGGAATCATGAATAACTTGGCCCACATCTATAATTTTTCCTGATGCAATGCAGAAAAGCAATGTTGCCCTTTGATTTATAACATCACTCATATGCCTACATGGCATCAACTTGGCACAAATAAAGGCATGCCATGCTTTCCCATAACTGCTTAGTTTGGATGCGGGGAACAAAACAGCTTCTTGTTGATCTGTTAATTTCCATGTTGTTCCAGGTACACACAAGGCTTGAATGATTTCACTGTAGTCTAGCTCGTGTTCTAAATATTGCATGTATCCATTATTGGGTATCATGTTCAAGCCGTAATAAGCATTTATTGACCCAAAACTGACCTCCACAGATTTACCGCGAACCCAAATTATGTTACCCACATGATCTATTGTATTGGCGTAGAATTCCTTAACAATTTTAACAACCGATGCATCCGGTTGGGCTGTAAAGTTCACCCATCTTCTACTCCCAATCATTTGTAATAATTCCCCATCTTCTATCTCAGGCAATAATCCACACTCGGGAATTAGTGCTTTATTAGAAAGTACATTATAATATCTTTCGGATGCTTTAGCACTTGTAAATCTCTTTTTGTCATACTTTTGCGAAGTGCCCGAAGTCTCTCCTCTTTGTCTCTTAGTAGCCATAGTCTTATTTACTAAGTTCTTGCCAACCCAAATGATACTCAATGACTTAGTATAGCCAAAATCATCTTTGTGACAAACTATCGAACACTTGGTGTGCATAGATTTGGAATACTATTGGTAGGCACTCCCCCAAACTTAATTTTCACCAATTTTTTTCCAATTATTAAGCCCACTATACATCCAAGGCAATACAAGCAACAACTAAGAGTACCCACACCCACTTGAGCCAACACAATGATAGAAACTAGCTTCAAAGTACTAACATTGCTATTATCCAAGTGAATCCAAATAATTTGCGATAAAATCTTGTGTACTTACTTGGGTATAGCCAAATATGATGTTCAATCAAAGTTGGATGAGCAATTTGAGCTTTGAACCCTTACTTTAGATAGATGTGGCTTGAATGCAAGTTGAATCCCGAATTAGTGAAGAAGGATGACAATATGGAACTTAGTTGCCTTGGTTTGGGTAGAGATTTAGTGTTTGATTAGGATTTGGAAGAGAAAGATTGGTTGTTTAGGCTAGATTAGATGAGGGTTTAGAGTTGTGGCGAGTTAGAGATGGAGTAGGAGAGTAAGAGAGTGTTTGATTTGGAATTGGAGAAGTGTAGCCCGAATTGGGGCTTTTATTATTATTTTTTTGTATTGGAGCGCCTAGGCGCTGGATATTGTGCTGTCTGGACCGCCTAGGCGGTTGCTTGCAGAAGGCTTGGGTCGTGTGGAGTGCCTAGGCGCTTGGTTTGGCCTTGGCTGGACCGCCTAGGCGCTTGGTCATGAGAACAGGTACTGACTTTGAGCGCCTAGGCGCTTGATTTGGCTTGAAGAGGAGCGCCTAGGCGCTTGGGCTACATTTTAGGTTCTGACTTGGAGCGCCTAGGCGCTTGGTCTTTGCTTGTCTGGAGCGCCTAGGCGCTTGGTCTGTGTAGAGTGCTTGTTTTAGTGTTTTACGCTTCTTGCATGCCATACCTCCAATGACGTGTTTCCTTCCACACCAAAATTTGCGAAAATGATTAGAAATTTGAGATTTTGATGAGAAGACGTTCAACTTATTAATATCATAAATGCTTGGCCTCCTTTCCTGCAATCAATTGAATATCTGTTAGAGAACGATGGATGTAACAAATCCTAAACTATTAAAATTTAACCCCTAAATAAACTAACAGTAAAGCAAATTAATAAAAGTAAAAATAGCAAATAACAATAAAAATTTCTGGGTTGCCTCCCAGTTAGCGCTTGGGTTATAGTCTTCAGCTTGACTTTCTCCTCTTTTCTAATCAGCAAGGTTGACTGATGTCTTTTCACGATCAACACAACCCCCATAGTAGTGCTTCAATCTTTGACCGTTGACTTTAAAATTACGTTTTGAATTCGGGTCATCCACTTCTACAGCTCCATGAAGATAGACTTTTGTAATTATAAATGGCCCAGACCAACGAGATTTCAACTTTCCAGGAAACAGTTTAAGCCTTGAATTGTATAATAACACTGTTTGACCTGCTTCAAACTTTCTTTCCAGAATTTTCTCATCATGCCACCTCTTAATCTTTTCTTTATATAACTTCACGTTCTCATACGATTGGAGTCTGAATTCATCCATTTGATTCAATTGTAAGAGGCGCTTCTCCCCCGCGGCAGATATATCAAAGTTTAACTTCCGAATTGCCCAATAAGCACTGTGTTCGAGTTCAACTGGAAGATGGCATGCCTTCCCAAAAACTAACCTGTATGGAGACATTCCTATCGGAGTTTTATAAGCTGTACGGTATGCCCATAAAGCATCGTCCAACTTGCTAGACCAATTTTTCCGACTAGGATTCACTATCTTCTCGAGGATTCGTTTCACTTCTCGGTTAGATACCTCGGCTTGACCACTTGTTTGTGGATGGTAAGCAGTAGCTATCCTATAAGTGACTCCGTACTTAGAGAGGATAGCTGAAAACTGCTTATTACAGAAGTGCGTTCCTTCATCACTAATGATTGCGCGAGGAGTGCCGAATCTAGAGAAAATGTTCTTCCGAATGAACTTAATCACAACCTTCGCATCATTGGTGGGCGATGCTATAGCTTCTACCCACTTCGAAACGTAGTCCACCGCTAGAAGTATATAGGAATTACTGAACGATGGTGGAAATGGTCCCATGAAGTCAATGCCCCAAACATCAAATAATTCGACTTCGAGGATCATGTTAAGTGGCATCTCGTGTCGCTTTGATATATTACCAACTCTTTGGCATCTGTCACATTTTAAAGAAAACACACGGGCATCTTTGAAGAGTGTTGGCCAGAAAAATCCACATTGAAGCACTTTAGCTGCCGTTCTTTCTCCCCCAAAATGTCCACCATAGTCAGATGCATGACATTGGCATAGAATACTCTCCATTTCAACTTCCGGGACGCACCTTCTTATTACTTGATCGCCACATTGTTTAAATAAAAATGGCTCATCCCATAAATACTGTTTCACATCATGGAGAAATTTCTTCTTCTGCTGGCTTGTCAAATCTGGCGGAAACACCTTACTGACAATGAAATTTACATAATCTGCATACCATGGTGTATCCATCCTTACCGCAAATAGCTGTTCATCCGGAAAAAATTCGTTGATCACTGTTGTGTCATTTTTCTTTAGTTCTGAATTCTCTAACCGTGATAAATGATCAGCAACCTGATTTTCTGTTCCTTTTCGGTCCCGGATCTCCAAGTCAAACTCTTGTAGCAATAATACCCATCAAATTAATCTCGGCTTCGCGTCTTTCTTTGCTATTAAGTACTTAATTGCAGAATGATCTGTAAACACAATCACCTTTGTCCCAATTAAATATGAGCGAAATTTATCAAATGCATAAACAACTGCTAATAGCTATTTCTTGGTAGTGGTATAATTCAGTTGAGCATCCGTCAATGTTTTACTAGCATAGTATATAGCATGAAAAATTTTATCCTTTCGTTGGCCAAGAACTGCGCCAATCGCAAAGTCGCTAGCATCACACATTAATTCGAACGAGATATTCCAATCTGGTGCTATGATTACAGGTGCGGTAACAAGTTTCTTCTTTAACACATCAAAAGCTTCTAGGCATGCTTGATCAAAGTTGAATGGGACATCCTTCTCCAAAAGATTGCAAAGTGGTTTTGTGATTTTGGAGAAGTCTTTTATAAATCGTCTATAGAAACCAGCGTGTCCCAAAAAACTTTGAATACCCTTTACAGAAATTGGTGGTGGCAGGTTCTCAATGGTTTCGATTTTAGCTCTATCAACCTCAATTACTTTTGATGATACTCGGTGACCCAAGATTATCCCCTCTTGTACCATAAAATGACATTTCTCTCAATTTAAAACCAAATTCGTTTCCATACACCATTTGAGTACGAGGGTGAGATTTTCCAAACAATAATCAAACGAATCCCCAAAAATTGAAAAATCATCCATAAATACCTCAAGATTTTGTTCAACCATATCTGAAAAAATAGCCATCATACACCATTGAAATGTCGCTGGCGCATTACATAACCCAAAAGACATTCTGGGAAAAGCAAAGGTGCCATATGGGCATGTGAATGTTGTTTTCTCCTGATCCTCGGGTGCAATGGCAATCTAGTTATATCCCGAGTATCCATCCAAGAGACAATAATACTCGTGCCCTGCAAGCCTGTCCAACATCTGATCTATGAATGGTAGAGGAAAATGGTCCTTACGAGTGGCCTTATTCAACTTTCTGTAATCCATACACACCCGCCAACCAGTAACTGTTCGAGTTGGGATTAATTCCTTATGCTCATTCGCAACTACTGTCATTCCCCCTTTCTTTGGCACGCATTGAACCGGACTTACCCATGAGCTATCTGAGATAGGGTAGATAATTCCCGCATCCAACCATTTAATGATCTCCTTTTTAACGACTTCCTTCATGATGGGATTGAGTCTTCGTTGTTGTTCAATAGTAGGTTTCGCTTCGTCTTCCAACAAAATCTTATGCATACAAATAGATGGGCTTATTCCCTTGATATCTGCAATAGTCCATCCAAGAGCAGTCTTGTATTGTCGAAGTACCCTTAGTAGCTTTTCTTCTTGAACCTTGTCAAGTGATGCAGAAATAATGACTGGCAAGGAGGAAGAAGAACCAAGGTAGGTGTACCGGAGGTGGTTAGGCAATGGCTTAAGTTCCAAGGTAGGCGGTTCTTCTACGGATGATGTCACCTTTTCATCTAGCTTTCCCCGATAATCCAGAGGTTCAAATTTTTGTAGACATCATGTGAACTTCGGAGTTGAATCTAACATTTGGACCCATTCTATCACAGTTGAATCATCAAATAAATTTTCACTAATCAATGCGGTTTCAAGAGGGTCTTCAATCACAGATTCACTAAATACCTCTTCAGTTGCTTCTTCAATTAGATCAACTCTTAAGCACTCTTCCTCTTCCTTCGGGAATTTCATAGCCTTGAAAACATTAAAAGTTATTTCTTCATCTTGAACTCTCTTTGTTAACTCTCCCTTTTGTACATCAATTAATGTCCTTCCAGTGGCTAAAAACGGTCTTCCAAGGATAATGGGTATGTCTTTATCCTCTTCGTAGTCCAACACAATGAAGTCAGCTGGAAATATGAATTTGTCCACCTTCACTAATATGTCTTCCACAATGCCCCTAGGGTATGTCACTGATCTATCTGCGAGCTGTAGAGAGATATTTGTTGGCTTTGGTGCTGGTAATCCCAACTGAGTGTAGATCGAAAGTGGCATCAAGTTAATACTTGCACCCAAATCACACAAACATCTGTTAAAGAACTGGGGCCCAATCGTGCACGGTATAGTGAAGCTACCCGGATCCTTCAACTTCGGTGGTAACTTTCTTTGCAGAATTGCGCTACATTCTTCTGTTAATGCTATAGTTTCGAACTCCCCTAGCTTCTTCTTTCTTGTCAAAATATCTTTCATAAATTTTGCATAACTAGGCATTTGTTCTAAAGCATCTGCGAATGGAATGTTGATTTGCAGCTTTTTGAACACTTCTAAAAATTTTGAAAATTGTTTATCTAATTTCTGCTTTTGAAAACTTTGAGGAAACGGCACAGGTGGTACAACTGTTGTTTGCTTATCTTCTTGTTGCTTTATCACAACTTTTCCCCAGATTTACGTTCCGAATTTCCACTCTCTTGCTCACCATCCTCAGCAGAAATTATTTTCTTGTGTCCGTCCAAATCTGTAGTCAACTCCTTCCCGCTTCTGAGTGTAACTGCCTTATAGTGCTCATTTCCATCATTCCTTGGATTTTTCTCCGTATCACTAGGTAAAGAACCTGGAGTTCTAGTATTCAAAGCATTAGCCATTTGCCCCATTTGATTCTCAAGATTCTTGATTGTCGCTGATTGGTTTTTCGTTGTGGCTTCAAACTGAGTTGCCAATCTTGCCAACAATTCTTCCATTTGTGATAACTTATCAGGTTGATGTGGTTGTGGGTGTTATTAAGTTTGTTGATGTGGCTGAAATCCAGGTGGATATGTTTGCCTTGGAGCTTGGGCTTGAGCATGTGACTGATTATTACTCCAAGAAAAATTCGGGTGGTTTCTCACTCCTGAATTGTAGTTGTTTGCATAACTGCCCTGCTGCCTGTTATAATTGGAAACAAACTGGATTGACTCAGGATTTATTGCGCATTGATCACTTGAGTGGTTACCCGCACATATTTCACATATCATTTCCATTTTCTGAACTGGTTGTACCCCAAGTGCATCTATCTTCTTTGTAAGAGCAGAAATCTGAGCTGTCACTTGAGCTGACAATGCTGTCATTGCATCTACTTCATACACTCCGACTGTCCTTGGCTGAGTTGTTCTTGCTGTTGGCCACTGATAATTATTAGCTGCCATGGTTTCAAGCAACTGATACCCCTCATCACAATTCTTGGCCATAATAGCTCCTCCTGCTGCAGCATCTATAATCGATCTCACTGTGCTCAATAAACCGTTATAAAAAGTTTGCACCTGAAGCCATTTAGGAATCCCATGGTGTGGACATTTTCGCAATGAATCTTTGAATCTCTCCCAAGCTTCATATAGTGATTCTGAATCGTGCTGAACGAAAGAGAAGATATCGTTCCGCAACTTTGCTGTTTTTGTAGGCGGGAAAAACTTTGCAAGAAATTTCTGGGCTAGATCATTCCATGTAGTAATCGAGCCTGGTGGTAATGAATGGAGCCAACTCTTAGCCTTATCTCTGAGAGTAAATGGAAATAGCCTTAGCCTTATTGCATCCTCTGACACATTATTGTACTTGAAAGTATCGCAGATTTCTATAAAGCTGACTATGTGATCGTTCGGATCATCGTTTGGTAACCCTCTAAACTGACATGAATTTTAAATCATCTGTATTGTCCCCGGTTTTATCTCAAAACTTGTAGCAGTAATGGCAGGTCTCGTAATACTCGACTGAATTTCAGTAACCCGCGGCGTAACGTAATCCCGCAGTGCTTTTTGCTCTTCTTCAGCCATAGTATCTTTCTTATCAAGTGCTTCTTTGGTTTCTTTAACCCACTTACGCAACCGCTGAAATCTTTTCTCGATGTCGTCCTCGTGAGGCAATAAATCTGGCTTCTTCGATCGCGTTTGCATACACTAGTCAAGAACACCTGAATAGAACAGAACAGAAAAAGTTTAAATTAAGATTAGCGCTATAAAAATCAATAATGACAAAATATTAAACTAATGTCCCCGGCAACGGCGCCAAAAACTTGTTGCCTAATTTTTTAATAGCACTTTACCACGCAAGTATACGCGTTCAATTGTAATATTCAGCAAGCAAAGATATCGTTCCCACGAGGAAATAGACTAATATTTATCAATTACTAACTCTAATGAAATTAATCTTATTTTAAACTAAGAAAATTTTGATTAAGATTTGAAATTTAAACTTAACAAAACTAATGATTAAAAATCAAAATTTCACAAGAATAACTGCAGATTTAACAGGTTAAGATTACAACTTTCCTTGGTATTTCATTTAAACTAACTTACTTCCCATTTAAAATAAATCAATTAATATGAATTGTTATCCAAGAATGCTTTATGAATATTCACGCACTTCTTCCAAAGACACGTGAACAAATCCTCCTAAATCCAATCTTTAAGATGCGGAATTACAAGGAACACCCCAGTTAATCAACTCACTATATTCCTATGTGAATCAAGTTAATTAGGGTTTACGCACAAATTCTTTCAATGGATACAAAAGACACATAGGTATATTCCTATCCTACACGCTAATCATATTAACCCTATTCAGATTATATGAACAGATGTTATCATATCCAGATCTCAATCTATACTCCATCTTCCAATTTTATATAGATTATCACAGTAATTGTTGGCCAAACAATTAATCAATAAACATAAGATATAATAAACAATTCAATAATAACTAACTTTCATTCAATGGGAAGTTTGCAATTTAAACTACATACCAAGTTCCGTTGCAATCTTAATTAAAATTTAGTTCATGATAATAATAAAGAAAAACATCATCCAAATTAATAATCCAAACATCCCAGATAATTACAAAAGATAAAACTAGAAAAGAGAAGAAGAAACTCTGAATTTGCTCTTAAACTCTCTCTTAGATCTTTAGCCTTTGCAATTCTCCTTCGTGTTTTCCTCGTTTGTTCTCTCTGCAAATCTCTTGAAAAATTGATTGATTCCTTGCAAAATTCGTTACTTCCCCCTTTTCTAGAGTCCTCTCCTATTTGTATTGGTCTCAGCCCTCATTCAGACTCCTCTTTGGCTTTAAAAACCCACTTGACAGCAGAAAAACGCACATCTTTACGCACTAGAGCTCCTAGGCACTCAACATAGGCTAATTCCAAGCGCCTAGGCGCTTGGCCAGGACCACAGAATTACAAAAATGCCAATCAGCTTTAATTTTCATGATTTTTGACCTTTTTCTTCTCCGAAATGACCAATTTGTCCCTCTAGCTCCAACCTACAATAAATAAACACAAAACACATAAAAAGATACTAAAAACAATTAAGGATAACAATAATTAAGTTTAATAATATCAGATTCATAGGTATAAAACCTACTCATCAGCGAGTCTATATGCCACAGTTCCTACTCGATCAAGGATTTCAAATGAGCCAATGAATCAAGGATTGAGCTTTCCTCTCTTTTCAAATCTCGTAACTCCTTTCCATGGAACAACACGTAACAACACATGATCTCAAACATTGAATTCCACGTTCCTTCGATGAAGATTAACATAACTCTTTTGTCGATCTTGTGAGGTTTTTATACGTTGCCGGATCATTTGAATCTTTTTTGTTGTCACGCGTACCAATTTTGGTCCCAGCAACATTGCTTCACTAATCTCATCCCAGCATACTAGAGAACGACACTTTCGTCCATACAACGCCTCGAATGGAGCCATGCCTATACTTGCTTGATAAATGTTGTTGTAGGAGAATTCCACTAATGACAAGTACTTGTCCCAACTTCCTTTGAAGTCTAGGATACAGGGTCTTAATAGATCTTCAAGATTTTGAATAGTCCTCTCCGACACCCGTCCGTCTGAGGATGATATGCCGAACTGAATCGTAAATCTGCGCCCATAGCTTTCTGCAAACTAACCCAAAATCGTGAAGTAAATCTTGGGTCTCGATCAAAAACTATGGATAATGACATACCATGCAGTCTTTCAATCTCATCTATGTATATACGAGCAAGACGTTCAAGTTAATAAGTTTCTCGTATAGGTAAGAAATGAGCAGACTTGGTTAATCTATCAACAATGAACCAAATTACATCTATGCCTTGAGAAACCTCGGGAAGACCAGTAATTAAATCCATGTTAATGTACTCCCACTTCCATTCTGGAATTTCAAGTGGTTGCAATGGACCTTTTGGCACTTGATGCTCCGCCTTGACACGTTGACAAGTCAAACACCTTGAGATAAACTCCGCTATCTCTCTCTTCATATTGCTCCATAATGTATGTCGAAGATCATGATGCATTTTGGTACTTCCAAGATGGATTACAAACGATGTATTGTGTGCCTCTATCATGATTTTATACTTCAAATCAGAGTTGTTAGGAACACAAAGTCTGGAGTTGACTCGAAGTATTCCTTTTTCATCGATTCTTACTTCTGGAATAACACCTTCTTACACTTTCTTCTTCATATGCATTAGCTCCGGATCTATCGCTTGAGCATCTTTAACTTTATCGATTAAAGTCGGTTCTACTCGTATATTTGATGTAACAACCCCAAAATTCATACAATTTAATTCTCGACTTCAGTCGTTAATAATAAATTCAACCTCTAATTTTACATCATTAAACGATAATACACCCATTGAAATTTGTAGAATAATTAAAATTTTCTATTACAAACTATCCTAGTTCCCAAAACGCTCAACCTTTACATCTAAATATATATCTCAGAATCATTTTAATACTACAATAGTTTACATCGCAAAACGATATTACAATTCAACATTAATACATTATTCGGAACCTTAAACATGGTTCAAATAATAATAATCATTGGAATATTGGTGTCACGCTATTAATGTATATGTGGTGAAAAGGTGATTCTTTTTTCATGTGTATATATGATAGTTAGAAACTATTAAGATTAGTCAGATATTATTAGGATTAGGTGCGGTTATTAAAACTAATGCATATGGTAAGTCCGTGACTCATAATAATATAGTATGTTTTGAACCTCTCAGCAAATGGACGCCTATGGTCTGACTAGGATAAGTTCTTAAACTCATATTATTGTGGCAAGTTCCTGAACTTTAAATGTACGGTAAGTTTGATGAACTATACTGGGGATATAGGAAGATTGTAAGTTGAAATACAAGAATATTTAGTATACGAGCATTAGTGGTGCTAGAAATAAAAAAAAAGAATTGGTTAAGTAATGAAGTAATGGAGTAAAGATTGAAGTTGATGGATACCTGAATATTCTAAATCTACTAGCTATGCTAGACTTTCGAAATTTATTGACTTCGTGCTGATGTTTGCACTTCTATTTTCTTGAAAAACATTGGATTAAATTATGAAACCAATGAGTTTTAAAAACAATACCGTTATTCGTATGTCTATGCTAATTGCTTCGGCTAGACAAAAATGATTTGAAATATATCAAAATGTATTTTTTATATCATCAATGCATCATGGAACCTGGTGCAGAGATGATAAAAAACGATGGAGTCATCAATGCAGTATTACTTAGTGTTGGATGTGATCTAAGGATCGTCAGCCCACTATGGTATGATGCAGTATGAAAATACAGTGCGGTATCATGACGCCATAAAAGATTTTTGAGATTTCTTTAAGATATGGTAATATATATATATATATATATATATGTATATGTATATTTCGATTGATGATCAAATTATTGTAGAAGTCTACGCTATTTGATTCAGCTAGACGAATATTGAAAGATGTTCATGAAATTCAAGTGTTTCTTGAGAAGTTATGCCAAACCAAATTATTTTGGTGCGGATTCAGATGTTGAAAAGCTGAAATGAACAACCCTATAAGGGGACATATTTTCGGGGACAATGTTTCTGAGCGTAACGCATATAGTTGTTACAAAACACTACGTTGCGGCCCAACGTAGTGGTACAATAGGTTGGCCACCTAGTGTACGTGTGGAGGGTGTTTTCAGTCTTTGTGATTGATAAACACTCTGGTTTGCAGTGTGAAGGATTGTGTTGAAACACTAGCAAATCTAGATGAAAATTTCACAGTCTTGTGACCCCTCAGCATGATTTGGAATCTTTTAAATTTCTGAGTTATTCATACTACTTCCCAATGATTGAGCAATTGTGGAAGATTTTTGCTATTCTAAAATGCGGATGTGGTAAGGATGATTTTCCTTCGAAAGTAGTGAGTCGTAGAATGCGACACTGAATGATGAATATATTGAATGAGTGAGAAATTTTTTTTTGAAATGAGAAGGAGATGAGTTATCGAAGAATAATGTAAAACTTTTAATAGAAAAGTTTAATAATTGTAGAAAGATCTTTGTGGAAAGAAAGTGGTTATAGAACCCAATGAATGAATAAAGTAATAATGTAAAATCTATTTTGATAGATTGAATAAATGAAGAGTAATAAATAAAATGTTGAGGACGAAATTCTTAGAAGAATGGGTGAATGTAATATCCCAAGTGTTTATGATAATGATCCTTAGAGAAAGATAATGAACGGGTCAAAGAATATGTAATACTCAAATATAATTGAGTCTAAGTAAATTTTATGAAATAAAACTTACAAGAATTTATTGAGAAGAATGGTTGGAGTGGTAATAAATAAAACCTATATTAAGGTAATGCGTTGAAGATATTCAATGGTAAATTTTGAAAAGAGATTTGATGAAAACCTGAGTAAGGTAGGGTTTCGGTGATTCCGAGGATAGAATCCTTATAAGGAGGGAAAGATGTGACAACCTGAATTTTCAGAAATTATTTAAATAAGAATTTAATAAATAAAATTCTTATTATAAGATGTTTTGAGTTTGGATATGTGTATATATGTGCTATATATTATGAATATGTAATTTGGTGTGAAGAAAATTATGTATATTCATGTATTAGGAAAAAGAGGTCCAATAGTTAATTAAACTATTGAAGAAATTAATGTAATTGTTATGAAAAGAAAATTAACTGAGTAATATTAGTTAATTTGATTAAGTTAAAATTATATTATGAGAGAGTATAATTTAATTATTATTGTGACGATTGAGATTATTATGAATTAAGTTTCGTAAATTATGTGGGTGATTCACTTAATTAAAATAGTGAAATAACGTAAATATATTTGTTTTAATAAAATAAGAAGATAATGTGAATGTAATACGATTATGAATTTCGTATATAGTCAAAATATTTATAGAATAAAATAAATATTTTATGAGAATTGTTATGGGATAATTTATTTAAAATGTGATAGTATTGATGGAATGAGAAATATTATATTTTAATTAAATAATTAAATTAGAGGATTAATGATTTATTAACTAAAATTAGAGTTATATTGGTTAAGTAATTTAATCAAATAAAGGGTGACATTTGTGAACCATATGATAAGCGGGATTATTAAAATAAATTAAAAAGAAAATTGGGTTCTAGCCAAACATGGCCTAGAGACCCTTTGTATTTTGTAATTGCTATTTTAAGTGTGCCTTTAATGGATTGGCCATCAATTTTTTTTATGTATTGTAATAGTTAACCTATATTGACACTAAGAAGAAGAAAGTTGTAGTGAATTGAGAGAGGAGATAGATTTATGAGAAATTGAGAGAGTTTTGAGAATCTAAGGAGGAAGAAGAAGGAGATTAATATCATCTAATTGAGCTTAGAAGAATCAAAGGCAAGTTCTAATGTTTTTGTTTATTTCTAAAGTATACTTCTCTAAAAATGAATTTCTATGGTTAATCTATTAAGGAATTTGTTATATATGTTCTCGGGTATGTATAATATATTCTATATTGTTTATTGTTGAGTTTTTCGGTAAACAAATTCATATTATTGATGATAAATAAGAAGAGTTTGATTTTGGCTTAAAATATATATTTTGGGTCTGTTTTGAGACTAAAATTGGTTAGAATTTTTGTTTATAATTGTAAAATTGGTGATGGATTGTGTTAATATGATAAGAAACAAAAAGAACGCAAGGTGAATGAATCAATTTGGTTAAGAAATGAATTTGTAGTGAATGAATTCTTTAAACATGTTAAAATATGAAAATTTAGTATGAACATGAGTTTTGGGCTAAGATTTAGGCTAGCTAGTGTTTTTGTAAATTGTTATAATTCTAGTATGTTGTAGTTCTATGAATTACGAATCCATAGAATCAAAAAAGGACTAATTTGGATGTGTATAACTTAAGTTATGAAGATTAGTAGGAGAAAAAGGGTCAAAAATTATGAGAACAGTAGCTTCAGGTCCCGTTTCTGCTAACGGGCGCAGCTGTGCTGTGCCCTAAGTCATTTGGGGCGCAGCTGTGCTCTAAGGCACAGCTGTGTTGTGACCAAGGCTTAATTGGGCGCAGCCACGCCCAAACTATGTTAGGTGTGACTGTTTTGACCTATTTTAGTAAAATAGGCATAACATTTTCATACGAACTCCGACTAAGGCGATTCAAGATGATCCGGAACGAGGAAGAATAGACCTAAAACTTTTATTCTTTATGTTGTTCAATTTGAGGTCACTAACAGTAGTAAAAATGGTAATATTTGTGACTGATGCGTATTCGGAGGCAATCAGAGGACGTCGGTCATGCATATACACAAGTATAGTGAGTTCGACGATAATAGATGTTGTTCTAAGTTATAGAACATGAATATTATGAAGTATAATGATGTTTAACATTAATAAATAATATATTAGATAAGTTGTATACGCATACTAAGCACACACAAGAGAGACAAATTGGGCGTGTGACGAATAAACGTCGAAATGTCGTGATAAGTGTTAATGAACATAAAAAGAGTTTTAAATCAAATGAAATGAATATTATAAGATATTGAATAGAGTTAATATAAAACCAATAAGTAATCCTAGCAAGATTTAAACACTTGAATGAACTTCGAGTTTGACTAAGAAGAAATATAGTGAGTTATAAGTCTAAAGTTAACACAATCAAATTGAACATTGTGTATTGATTAATAGGAAGGGTTATAGGATGTAGATTAAAGTTTATATTATAACTACTATACATTTCTATGTAACTAATAGTTAATGTGAATGATTAAATAATTGTGCAAGGCACGTGAAGTGCAGATATCTATAAGCTATTAAACTGTTATTGGTAAACAACGATCAAGGCAAGTCTTTCAGTTCCTATTTGCTATGTAAACTTGATGAATAACTTTTTTTAAATTTTTATTGTAAAGAGCATGATGTGTTATATATGTTGAAAGTATGAAATGTTAAAGTCAATTCATGACTACATTGATTGAGTAAAACATGCTGATTGAGTAAGGAACTCAATCTTTATACTTGTTATATGAACTGTAGCATTTATGTTATGTTAGTCCAATGTTTGTGAGATATGTGTTGAGCATGTTATTATGTGTTATATAATGCATGAAAACTGTTAGACTTTGCCGAACTGTCGAGCTCAACCTTGCAAATAACCACTTTTGCAGGTTCAAGATTCAAGGAAAAGTTATGTGTTACTTGAAAGACATGAATCAGGTGTGATACTTGAAGATTTATACACTTTGGTTGTGTTATTATTATTTGAACCATGTTTAAGGTTCCGAATAATGTATTAATGTTGAATTGTAATATCGTTTTACGATGTAAACTATTGTGGTATTAAAATGATTCTGAGATATTTAGATGTAAAGGTTGAGGGTTTTGGGAACGAGGATAGTTTGTAATAGAAAATTTTAATTATTCTGCAAATTTCAATGGTTGTATTATCGTTTAATGATGTAAAATTAGAGGTTGAATGTATTATTAACGACCGAAGTTGAGAATTAAATATTATAAATTTTGGGGTCGTTACATTTGACATCATCATGTGGGTCCCTGAAGTCTTTAACTCTATCTCCATCCTTTGTAAATTATACAAAATGGGCTTTTGTGTTGACAATATCACACTCGTACCCGCATATGATCTTCTACTTAACGCGTCAGCTACCACATTCGCTTTTCCATGATGATATTGAATTGTATGATTGTAATATTTCAACAACTCAAGCCAATGTCGTTGCCGCGTATTGAGTTCCTTTTGGGTGAAAAATATTTGAGGCTTTTATGATCTGTATAGATCTCCACCTTCTCCTCATACATGTAATGTCTCCAGATCTTTAGCGCAAAAATGACTGCTGCCAACTCTAGATCATGAGTAGGATTGTGAAGAATGAATTTATCGAGTGGTGATTCTGGGCATAAAATCCTTTTAAGGAGGGAAGGATGTAACGATCAAGAAATTTTGTAATTAAATTTAAATATTTATTGAATTAAATAAATATTTTAATTTATTTATTGAGATAAATAAAATAATTGATGAAATTGTGGTGCAATAATTTAGTTAAGTGTGTATGTTAACTAAATTAATGAATGGTAATTTTATTATTTGAAGATTTAATTTAATGAAAATAACTAAATTAAATGAATTGTTTAATATTTAAATGAATTATTTGATATCAAAGAAAATAATTAAAATAAATAAAATGATGTTCTAGTTTAATTTAATAATTAAATTAAATGTGTAATAATTTGTTAAGTATAAAAATAATTATAATGGAATTATAATTATAATGATAAGAACATAAATTAATTAAAGTAAAGTGTGACAAGTGAAATTATATAATATAAATGTTATCAAAATAAATAGAAAGAAGGGAATTTTGTGTAGGCAAACATGGCCTTATGACCTTTGGCATAACATAACTGATAGGCGCTTTATTTTTTTTAACTGAAGTGTACGTGGGGGGAAAGGCCATATCAGTTTGTTTTTATGCGTGATATCCCAAGGCTAAGAAGAACAGAGAAAGAGAGAAACACAGAGAAAATTGTTAGAGGGTTAGAGAAGATCTATTTCAAACATAAGCTTAACGACAACTGAGTAGCACCATTCAAGAACTTAACTACTATTATAACGACCATGAATTTTAAACTCCTTATTAATTAAATATGTGATTTAATTTTAACAAGTTAGTTTTGTGAGTTTATTTAAACCTTATATGGTTATGAGAATTTATGAAATGAATAAAGGGAGTCACTAATAGTTATTTAAATTAGTGGACTAACCCTAAGAGTTTGATATCAAGGATTATTAATAATTAAATATTCAATTTATTTGAATATAGTAGCAAGAGTTGAGCATATTGATTAATTGCAATTATGGGAAATTAATTGATAGTGTTAATTGATAATTATTATGAATAAATAATTATTAATGAGTATGAGATTAATAATTTATAAAATAATTATATGTTTACATGATTAATTTGTGCAATATAGTAAACCTTTATTATATGGTAGCTAACTATATATTTTATATAGTACAAGGTGGCACATTAATATGTCTATATAGTATATATATAGACTATATAGCAAGAGTTATTTGTATTCATGTGAGTTGCATAATAATATTGTTATATGTATGTGCACTACTAGATATCTTGTAATTGGGAAATACGGTGTATGCCCTTTTAAATTATTATACCCTATGTTAGATGAAATAAATTGTGTAGACATATTTTATAACCAAAGTTTATATTATGTGTATATTTGTTATAAGCCAAATGTTGCATTTCATTATTTTGCTAGTGCTGGAAATTACTTTGTCCCATATTAGAGTCCCATTTCTTCTTCCCACGTGAACAAGCCTAGCTTAGCCTATCTCCACCTCAAAATCAACCAACATAGATGGGGAGTGGGATTCATGAGTAGAATTACCAACTCTCACCAACTCTTTCTTAACCCTTGTGCATTCTTGAAATTCAATGGATTGATTTGGGAGGTAATCTCTTTGTCTAGATAATCAATCTTCTATAAATGGGACATCATTCTTCTTTGTTACAATTTGCTGAGAATTAGTTTGCTAGAGTGAGTATAGAGCAACTGAGTTGAGTCACAAAGGTATAACTTCCATTCCCATTCTTAATTTTTGATAAATTGTCTAAATGGGTTGATTCTTTGATTTAAGCATGAATTGGTTGTTAGTTGATGTGAGTTATGTTTCTTAGTGTTATACATGGTTATAAGTGTGTTGAGTTATGTTAGAAGCAATGTTGTAAGGATTTTTACTTGATGGGTTGCTGAACTGCCGAACAGAGCAAAGCTACTGTCTCTAATACAGACACGGCGCAACTGCGCCTTATTTGTACTAGGGTGCAGCGCAGCTGCGCCGTAACCCGAATTCAGTTTTGTCTCAGGCATGGCGCAGCTGCGCCAGACCTGCACCAGACCTGAGATGTTCTGTTAATGTTTTTGTTCATGCTAACTTGTTAGTACATAGTAGAGCAAGATTATAAACTGTTTTAACATGCACATGTAAGCACATGCATATAGGTTGAGCAAGTATAGCAATGAATGACACTATACTTGTGCTCTTGAAATGAGATTTGGGATTTCAAAGGTGAACTTTGCCACGAACACATCATGTGAGCATTGTGACTTTATGAGTATGTTGATATTGTTATATTGACATGAAATACAAGACTAAAGTGATTGAACACACTAGCTTACATGATTGAAAGATTTGACTATTTCAGAGATAAGAAACTTAAGATTTTTCAAAGAGAACATGACGAAGATTTTTATCTAGTAAATTCTGACTTTTTGAGCATGTATATGTAACTTTAAGATATGTTGTAAATGCATGAGAGTTGTATACTAATATGCCTTGTATATGCTATGTTGACTTAGTGTTAAATTCAAAGAAAGTTAGAATGAGAAAGCTAATATCATCAAGTAATGGGTAAAGTATGTTATGACCATTCAAGCATGTGTATTAGGATTCATTATGCCTATAGACATATTGACATGAACATCGTTTGGTTAAGATATGGTTTTCACTTAGGCACACATAGTCATAAAGAAAAGGAAATTTCTAGAATATGAACTATGTGAGTAAAGTATACATGTGTTGTTTTTATACAAGCATGACTACTAAGTATTGTATGACCAAGATTTTGCAAAGCATGATGATTACATGAACTTTTTATGTTTTAATGACATATAGGTTGTAAGTTAAACTTGAAGTAATGAATTCAAGTATGGTCATGAGCTATATTTGAAACTCTAGCATGTATGTATATTAAATGGTATGTGTGATTAGTGTGTTAGAGTTGGACTGAGGTTAGGAGAGCACAACTCAAACCTGGTCTGGCCAGGGGCTAGCGCAGCTGCGCCGTCCCTAGGCCTAGACTAGGTGCAGCTGCGCCGTCCTGCAGTCTTGCCAAGATTCTGCTTTTGGTTCTGAAATTTATGGCATGCTTACATGTTTTCCTTACCTGTAATACATGACCAATATGCCATATAATGTGTTGAGTAGCATGCTATGTGATGACTTGATTGTTGTTAGTGTAAACACATACTAGTTTACACATACTAATTGAAATGATCGACTTGATAATGTTAGGTCGTTTCAACACAAGTAGTTAAAGTTAGAATTATATTGTAGCTGAGCAAACAGGCAAGTTCCTTAATTCTTACTCTTTTATTTGAGCAAGTATCCTAAAATCTTGTTTTACTTTATTCAATGGATATAGTAAGCAAGTATCTAAACCTTACGCACTACCTTTATTTGGTGCAAATAGGTATATATTTATGCAAGTTCTTTGAACCCTACTTTCATTGAGCAAGTTCCTTGAACCATACTTTTGTTAAGCAAGTTTCCCTGAACTTACCCTAAATTATATTGAGCAGGTTATTTTTGAATTGAAAGTTATTCGTTTAAGCTTGAACTTTATTTCCAAGCATGATTATTAAGTGGGTTAATTACCTTACAATTATTCCACATCGATATTATCGACATACGCACTTAATGCACTTGATTTCGTACAGTCTTGGACTTGTACTTCATTTAAAGTTCTATAATTCTTGAACTGTGTCAGATAGAGTTTGAACCTTTGTTCGGTCAGGCAAATATATGAAATTTTATAAAAGCTATCCCAACCAATTGATGGTAAGGATTCTTAGACTGTATGAACACCCCTCTTATGATAGGGGAGTACCCCAGTTATCTAATCTAAGATACAAAGAACATATTTAAATGTTATGCATATACATGGTGTACGCGAGGCTGATCCCCTCAAGTACTTATTCTATAGCCAGTAACCAAAGGGTCAATTGATTTTTGATTCCATTGGAGTGTTATAGTTCAAATTTTACTTGACTAGCAGTTATTCTAAAAGCAATTATTATCTTTGCTTCTAATATTCATATTGTTGAATCCTTCGGATATTCATATTGTTGAATTCCTTGTCAGATATTTTCCTTTCATCATGATATATCCTTATTGTTGTATTTAAACTTGTTGAACAAACTTGTTGCTCATCCGTGCTATATCATGAATTATATTGTAGCTAAACCCGAGACCTCAGGAAAGGACAAGGGTAAAGGAAAGATGTAGGATAGTCGCTAGGAGCAAACTTTACTATATGCCTAGTTTAAATTTCTGTTATGTAATGTGAAACCTAATTATTATTTTAGGGTATGTTTGTAAGAATATTTTAAGGTTATCGAATCTTGGATTAGTAACACCTTTTGAATGAACGACGTACGTTTATTATATTTCGCATTTTAGTTATCGTATGTTGTTTAGAGGTGGATGTTTGTAGTTTATCGTGATGACCGAACTGGGGTCAGAGGACCCAGATTCGGGGCTGTCACAACTATCAAGTGAAGTAAGAAGTTCCAAGTCAGAAGGACTTGAAGAGTTTAAGTGAACTGAGAAGTACTAAGTCTGCTGGACTTGAAGAGTTCAAAAGTGAACTAAGAAGTTCCAAGACTGCTGATCTTGAAGGAATCTTTGATGAGATTCAAAGATTGTAAAGATATCCTTAGTGGATTTCGTGGACTAGGAGCTTTAAGTGCTCTGAACCACTTAAAAACACTGTGTCTCTTATATTCTTGATATAACTGTCATAATTGCTTAACTCCAATTAACTCATTATATCTTAATGGGAAAACAAACAAATCTCAAATTCTGCTGTGTTTAAATCATTATCTAAACTAACAAGTATTTTGTAAAAGAATTTTAAAATATCTATTCAACCCCCCTTCTAGATAACTATTGTGCCTCTGGGAACTAATAATTGGTATCCATGCAGGTTCTATCAAATAGCCTACAAAGCTTAAGTAGATCCAATGGCACATCTGATAAGCGAATCAAAGACTGGAGGAGGCAGCAAGCCACCTATGTGCATTAAAGATAAATTCACCAACTGGAAAGTTCGTATGCAAGCCTACATGGATTCAATAGATGAAGATCTATTTGAAACTGTTCAGAATGGGCCCTACGTTCCTGCAAAGCTTTCACCAACTTTAGACGATCCAGATAGAATTCAGATCAAGGTCAAAGCAGAATGGACTGACAAAGAAAAGAAAGCTGTCCAACTCGACAAAAAGGCTAAAAACATTTTATTCCAATCTTTAGAAGATGACCTATTTGAGAATGTGGTCAATAGCAAAAAAGTAAAGGAAGTATGGGAAGCATTGCTCATCATGCATGAAGGAACAAAAGAAGTTAGAGAAAACAAGCAATCTCTCGTGACTCAACAATATGAAATGTTTGCCCACGTTCAAGGCGAAAATGTCACTTGCACCTACGAATGATTCAATGTTCTGCTCAACTCTCTTCGAGCCTTTGGAACGATCTATCCAAATAAAGATCTAATCATCAAGTTTATGAGAGCTTTACCTAGCAAGTGGGATGCCAAAACCACTGCCATCAAAGAATCAATGAATCTCCATGAAATGACTGTTCAACAGTTATATGGCAACCTTCTCACATATGAACTGGAGCTAACTCAACGAGCAGAAACTCTATATGAAGGAAAAAAGAAGGATAAAGGGGTTGTTCTCAAAGAAACAAACAACATCTCCAAAGCCAACATTGAAAATGACTCTGACTATGATGAAGATGATGATGAGGACTGTGCAATACTGGTAAGAAGACTCAAAAGGTTCATGCGTCAATGCAGAATAAGAAAACTAAAGAAAGTTAACAACTATAGCAACCAGGAGCAGATAAATGACTTATGCTACAACTGCAAGAAGCTTGGCCATTTCATTATAAACTGCAATAAACCTCTTAGAGAAGAACTAAAGAGGAAATCAAATTCAAAGAAAGAATTCAAAGGAAACAAAAGGCCTCAGAAGAAAGACAAAGGTCTTGTGGCCGGAGGATCGTGGAGTGACTCATACAACGACTTAACTCCCGAATCTGGAGATGATGAAGATTCTCAAATGGCAAATCTTTGCTTGATGGACACACATGCAAAGGATAAGAAGATCTCTGACATTCATGAAGTAAGTATAGATGAGGTATTTGACTTTAACTCTCCTGATGTAGATATTGATGATTTAAGAACTGCACTACATGGCATAACATCTGATCTGCATTAATACATGAAATGGTTCAGGGTTCTGTCCAAATATTATTCTCTTCTTCAGAAAGAGAAAGAGAAAGTTCAGGAAGAACTGGAAACAACTCTTCTAAGTACCAACTCTCTCTCTAAATTTGAAGTTGATAGTAAGCTCTTAAAATAGACCAATGAACTTAATGCACAAAGAGAGTCAAGTCTAACCTCTAAAATTGAGGAACTAGAAAGGCCAATCTCTACATGGAATAAATCCTCTTCTTCCATGGACTGCCTGATCTCTAGTAAGAGAAGTGCATCTGACAGAACATGTTTAGGTTTTGGGGAATCCACCTCAGAACCATATGTGGAAAAGATAAAGGAAACTAGCTCCAGTAATGCTTCAAGTTTTAGTAGAAGCATTAAATTTATGAAATCCTCACAGAATGAAGAACCAGTCCAACCCTGCTCTTCTGATCCAATCCATGTTCCAAGGAATAAAGGATCCCGTGATGGCCTAGGTTTCAGAAAAGAGAAGAGTAACTCAGTCACTACTCTCCAACCTCGAAGGATCGTAGAGTCAAGTAAAATCAACTCCATGAACCAACTGGGAAGGAACTGTAGAGTTAAGATTCACTCCTCACAAATCATGAAACACAAGGACACATGGAAAAAGTAGAATCAGTACAAAGGAAGGATTGCTGAGAACCCACATAAGTCCAAATGGAGGAAGAATCCATATACACACACTAGCATGCATCATATTAGATGCTTTGCATGTAATAAGATTGGTCATAAGGCTGCAATATGCTACCATAATTCGATGCATGTGAGATCCAAAATCAAGAAAATTTGAGTTCCCAAGGGTACTAACAAAATAGGACCCATGCAAGTATGGGTACCAAAATGAGAGTTTAATCTTAAAACAGGAACATAGCTCCATGATCACAACCTGGTATCTGGACAATGGATGCTCAAGGCATATGATCGGGAACAAAGCCCTTTTATCTAACTTCATAGAGAAGGAGGGTCCGTCAGTCATCTTCAGAGAGAATGGCTCTGGCAAGACAAGAGGATATGGCTCAACTGGTAATGGTGCAATGTCCTTCACTAAAGTAGCCTATGTGGAAGGATTACAACACAATCTTATGAGCATAAGCCAACTCTGCGACAAGGGTCATCAAGTCACCTTCATCAATAATCAATGTCAAGTCAAAGATCTGAAGACATCCTCTATAAAGCTGACCGGAACAAGAGAAGGAAATGTCTTCACTGTAATCTTGGTCAACTAAGCTCGGACGAGACGATATGCTTTCTGGTTAAAGCATCTGAAGAAATGAGCTGGTTATGGCATACAAAACTATCTCATCTCAACTTCAAAAGCATGTCTAAACTGACCTCCAATGATCTAGTAGCAGGTTTACCCAAGTTCAGCTTCGTCAAAGAAAGGTCATGCAATGCCCGTCAGCTTGGAAAGCAGACTAGAAGCTCATTCAAGAGCAAAACTGTCAACCTAATTGACAAGCCAGCTGCTTCACATGGATCTATTTAGGCCAATTCCAACAACAAGCCTTAGAGGGAAGAGATACTCACTGGTCGTAGTGGATGACTACACTAGATTCACATGGGTGTTCTTTCTAAACTCAAAAGATGAAACGAGCTCCCATCTAATCAAGATGTTCAGACTTGTGATGTGACGCCCCCAAAATAGGTATACATCACCCATTCTGAGTCACCAAACATGGTACATAAATCAAATATGAACTTCTTTTATGCAATACGACAAAAGCGTAACTGAGAGTTTTTACATGAATATTGTCTCATAGACATTATTTAAACTCAAATGAAGTCCTCATTACATTTATTATCACACTATTTCATAAAATAGTGAGAACTACTATAGCCACCATCTCGGACCGTCACTCTGTTCCTCAACTAGTCCCGGCTACATTCTTATTTCCTGAAGAGAATAATGAAAGCAAAAGGGTGATCTCAACTAGCCCAGTAAGAAATATTATGACTAAGATAATGCATAATAAATTATCGTTAGCCTTCAACAGTGTTAAACTAATAAACAACAAGTTTAACTGCAGCGGAACAAACAATCTATTAGAAGAGTCAAGTAGAACATGATATCTACTATCTTCTATGATTTAAAAAGTTTATCATAAATTTTATCATTGAGACTCAACTTAATAAATAAACCACATAATCGAATCATCCCTGCACTACAAGTGAAGGATATTAATTGTTATCAGGACCACGAATTATCCATGCACTACGGGCCAAGGATATTCGTGTTTTCACAAATGGTTATGATCATACCAGCAACTGTCCATCAATGCACTTCGGGCCAATGAGGACTTTTACCACGTCATTTGTAACATTACGGGTCATGATTATACCAAATAATCACTAGTCATAATCATAACAATCAACAATCCATCTATGCACTACGGCCAAAGATGACTTTCATCACAATATAAGCATGAGGAAGATGACAATGATATAAGAATTCAATTAAAAGAAAATCAAAGGATAAATTTTTAAAGATTTATAATTTAATTTATCCAAAATTCAATAATGTCTAAATTGTAAACATGATACTGCTTTGTGGAGTAAAATTCAAGAATAATATTGTATCAAAAATGATTTGGACCGAAAAGAAATCAGTTTTTGTCATGAATATTACTCCAGGTGAACAGTACCCGAATGAATAGTACCCCGTAAATAGTATTTCGGGAATAATATCTCGTGAATAGTACTTTGTGAATAGTACTTTATGAATATTATCTTATGAATAGTATCTATGAATAGTACTTTATGAATAATACCCCGTGAATAGTACTTTGTGAATAGTACCCCCTGAATAGTATTCCGGCATGAAAAGATCAATAATTATCAAGAATGCTCAGAATAATATTTCAACGAAAAGATATTGGATAAAGCGCAAATATTAAGGATATTCTACTAATTTCACGGAGTATAGAAACAATACTTTAACAGAATGAGTGTAGAATCAGAAATACGAAACAAAATAATATTACTCACATACTACAGAGTATGGAAGAAAATATTATTTCTTACGAATACTGAACAAAAATAATATCCTTTACTTTAGAAGTAGACTGGATACTGGAATAGTGAAGTAGCAGAATATTCTTCTTCTTCGTCTCTATAACTTCTCTCTTTATAGCTTCTCTCTCTATAATTGTTCTTGTGAGTCTTAGTGAATTGGTGAGAATGAAAGAAGAATGAGCTACAATTGATAGGAAAACATAGTTTTGATAATTGCACGTTTTGGGGCACGAATTATTACAGTATAATACCTTCATCTTTTTCTCTATTTTTAATTTAGTCATACAAGTATTATCAATCTTGCACCACCTCCCCTAATAGTACATGCATGTGAATCAATAGTTCCATTCATGTGAACAAATAGTTATATGCATGTGAACTAATAACAATTAATTTCTCATTTATCCGATTAATTTCCCGTTTGGTCAATTTAACATCCAGAAATCAATTATTATCAAAATAAATGTCGATTTCTGCTAACATAAATAATTCCAACACAATGGAAATATTTTTATCAATAATTTGAACTTTAATAATTACAAACTTATTCATCATTAATACTATAACTCACAATATTTAATAATCAGATCATTCCCAGCAAGAGGAGACTTTCCTATAAGGATTTTTCCTACTGGCGAGCAATTAGGTGACCAAACTCCTTTCCTCGACAGAACTTTCTAGACATCGTCAATATTGTAAATAATAATATGAATAACTTTATCATCTCAATTATTGATTTAAAAAATATAAAATATTATGCAGATGATACTATGACAATAATTAAATCAATAATATGAGAGATATTATGCAACAATTACTGTATCAATAATTGGGTATAATTGAGTGACTTCTCACGTAAGCATCAATAATCAATACCGTGTGGTACTATGTAACCACGCGTATTACTGTACTTTTACCACCGGGTAGTTCAACGGTAAAACTTTTGCCGTTATTTTTATAAAAAGATATTTCTGTCGTTTTCTAACTACGACAATACTTCCGTTGTGGGGTGTGACGACCCGAGAATTTGAATATTTATAAAATCTTAAAATATTGAATTAAGGTTAAATAATAGACCTAGACATAAAATCAGTGAATGGATTTGAGATTTTCGAGAAGGAATTTTAAGAATTTGAAAATGTTTCTGGTGAATTATTTAGGATTAAGGGGGTGTTTTTTTAGAGCTAAATGGAGCTGAATCTGAATGGCTGAATCGGTTAGTGCGTTTGTTTTGGTCTGAATGGCTGAATCGGTAAGATAGACGAGCTGAATGACTAAGTCAGATTTTTGAGCTGAATGGCTGAATGAACAGCTGAATGAAGTAAAAAAAATTAAAAAATTTAAAAACAAATATTAACTATTATATTAAGTAATATTAAATAAATTACAACAATTTTGAATTTTTTAGAGGTGGTAAAATAATAAAGTTTTGTTATTCAGATGTTTCAGACATGTCAATTATCAAACAGTTTTTTATTCAGATTCAGATTTATTCAGTTTTTATCAAACACCCGCTAAGTATATAAGTGATTATGTTCTGTGTATATGGTATTATATGTGTACAATATGTGGTTAAGGGTCAAGGGTTGACCCGATAACCTATATCAGTGGACGACCCTAATATTATATTAAGAACGTCAATGTTCAGTACGAAAATTCTTATGATTATTAAAAAACTCTAAAAATCCATTCTAGAAACCCTAATTTTAGTTCTGGTAATTTGAAACCCTAATTTGGGGATTTAAATACAAGGTATAAGGTTTTTGTGTATTTATCACACATTTAATTAGGGATAACCCTAATGATTAATTAGAATTATAATTATTAAAAACCCTAATTATTAGAAACCTTAAATTGTATATTTGAAACCCTAATTGGTAATTAGGTAATTTTAATTTTTATTAGGAAATAATAATCCTAATTAACAAGCTTGATTTATGATTAGTAAATTTTAATATAATTAGAGAATTCTAATTATAATTTAGAAATATTAATTTTCTATTTTGAAAACCAAAATTTGGAAATCTTAGAAATTAAATTTCAAAAATCTTTAGGGTTAAACCCTAAACCCTAAGGGTTAGGGCAAATGTCAAGTTAGCCATTAAAATTAAAAGCCAAATGTCCATAATGCCCTTTTTGGTATTTTTATAAGTTATCTTGCAAATCTTGACATGATCTTGGGTTAGTGACTAACCCTAGCCCTAGCTACGTGTCAATTACCAGCCATCGATTGCTAGCAAATGCATTAAATCATGCCATTTATATAGATTAAGAGAGAGAAAATGGACACTTTCATTTTTAATTTTCTCCAAGACTTTCTCTCTCTATATTTTCGAAATGGAGAGTGAGAGAGAGTGAGATACAAAGCCAAGATCACCTCTTAGCTTAACAAGATCAGAATAAAAAATGGAGCATCAAAGTGGTATAAACCCTAATATTAGAAATCTTATGATTTGATGTTAAATGTTGTTAATGATTGTCTAGATGTGTGTTATAGGGTGTCTTTTAGTGATCTGGGTTGTTATATCCCAGATCCATAAAATCAAAGTGCTCGAAATTAAAGTTTTAAGAAATCTGGAAAACTAGAAATATTGTGTCTGACAGTCAAATGTCAGGTCTCCTAGATCTATCTTTGTTAATGGTTTTAGTGTTTTAAATGTTTGAACTTGTAGTATGTTATGTGGGCTTTGATCTGGAACTTGAATCAAGCCCATATCATGTATATATTGCAAGATATAATTGGTCAAAGTGCGTTGACCGAGCACAAAACTTAGAATCTGGGCAGCACAGAATTTTCCAAGTGGCTCTGACAAGCTTTTCAAAGCCTCTGATCTTACTAATCTTTACTGTTTTGGCCAAGTTGTTGTTGTTATGTTGTAGAATGGTATGTGAACTACACATACAAGTCAATAGAACACCTAGATCCATAATAGAATCAAAGTAGTGAGTGGTCAAACCAGCGTTGACCACCAGCCTTATGAAGAAATTTGAAAAACCCAGATTTCTCAAGAACACATTTCTGACTGGCCTAGATCTTACTGTTATGATGTTGTTATGATGATCTGATGATATAGAGTTGTTCTTTGATATCTCTACTACATGTAATGTGACAACCCGAGAATTTGGGCAAATTATTTAAATCTTAAATGATTGATTTAAGGTCAGATATTAGACCTAGACAGAAAATAAGTGTATGCGTTTAATGTTTTTAGGATTGAATTTTGAGGATTTCAAAATTTAGTGAAGGAAATAGGTGAATTATTCAGGATTAAGGATTTATGTAAATATGCTTTGTGTATATGGTTAATGTTGTGTTCAGAATGTGGTTAAGGGTCATGGGTTGACCAGATAAATTACATCTGTGATAAACCCTAAGTATATATTAAGAACGACAACGTTTGAATAGAAAACCCTAACGCCTGACAAGAAACCCTAGAAATCGGTTCTGGAAACCCTAGTTTCAGTTCTGGAAGTCCGAAACCCTAATTCGGATATTGAAAACCCTAGATTGGGAATGCAATGATATATTTAAGGTTAAACGTAATTAATTAGGGAAAACCCTAATGAATTATTTAAAATCTTAATTGATTATTTGAAAACCCTAATACCAGATCTGAAAACCCTAATTTCAGATTCTGATAAAATGAAACCCTAATCTGGGAATATAACGGACAATTTTAATGCTTAAGTGCTATTAATTAAGTAATAATTAGGGTAAAGGTTAATTAATTAACAAACCCTAATTTCCAATTTTTGGAACCCTAATTGTTCCGTCAAAAACCCTAATGCTAAATTATCGAATTAATTGCTAAAATTAGCAATGCTAATTAGGAAACCCTAATCCTAATTATTTCAATTTTTGTGTAATTAGAAAACCCTAATCTAATTACGAGATTTAATTTATAAATGAGAAAATTTAGCTTTTCTATTTAAAACCCTAAAATGTGGTTTTGAACCCTAATGACCATTTTGATCCTAATTAATTTATTAGCGATTGTAATTAGGAAATGCTAATCCTAATTATCAAGAATGAATTTATGATTAAGAAATTTTTATACAATTAGAAAATTCTAATTATAAGTTAGAATTGTTTATTTTTTAATTTGAAAATCTAAATTCGGAAATGTTAGAAATTAAATTTGCAAAGTTAAGGGTTAAAATCTAAACCCTAAAATGCCCCAAACCCTAAACCCTAAGGGTTTCATCAATTGCAAATCCTAGAAAATAAATGGAAAGGACAAAAATGTCCCTTTTGTGTATTAATTGAAGAAGCTTGCAAATCTTGGTAAGATCTTGGGTTGTTGAGCAACCCTAGCTATAACCTAGCCCTAGCATTTGACAAAATGTCCAGCAACCTCAGCAAATCAGATCATGCAATGAATCAAGAAAATTATATAAGGATTTGGAGAGAGAAAGTGTCCAAAAACTTAGCCAATCTCATTTTTGCTCTTACCAACTCCTATTCTCTCTCAAAACCACGAAATCATAGTGTGATTTCAGTCTCAATTCAAGCCCCACGTGTACCAGAAACGGATCAAAGAATCAGATTCATGAATTAAAGCAAAAAAGGTATAAAAACCCTAAATTTCGAAATCCTTGAATTTGATGTTTAATGTTGTTGTTTGTTGGTTAAACATGTGTATTTAGGTGTCATTTAGTGATCTGGGTTGTTAAATCTCAGATCCATAACATCAAGATACTCGAATCAAGCATTTTAAGAAATCTGGAAATGATGAACAAAGTGGCCTGACAGTCGAATGTCAGAGGCCTTAGATCTTTACGTGTTAAAGGATTTGTGTGTTTTATGTTTTAAATGTGTTCTATGACGTGAGGACTTTGATCTGAAACTAGAATCAGGGTTAGATCTAGTCTAGATCATCAATTATGCTCGGTCAAACCACGTTGACCGTTCACAGAAACTGAAAATCTGGGCAGCCCAGAATTCTAGTAACTTCTGACAAGTTTGTTCATGCATCTGATCTTGCGTCTGACATGTGTTTTAGCCAAGTTGTTGATTGTTTAGTGTAGTCTGGTATATAGACTATATGCTAAAGTAATTAGAACACCTAGATCATAACTGGAATGGCAGGAAATTGTGGTCAAAGTACCATTGACCAACTGTTCTTGACGAAATATGGAAAACCCAGAAATCGTGAAGAACAGTTCTTGATCAATACTATGACCGGCTTGAATCTGGTTCATCTTTTGTTGTTAAGATGATCTAGTGAATTGCTGTTGTACCTTGGCATAACTACTATAGAATTAGACCTTAACATTACCTGAAACACTACTGGAACCTAGATTTAATCGAGCCATAAGATGGCCACTCGAACCTGTCTGGAAATCTTGGAAACCCAGAAATCTTTGCAGGTCTCTGACATCGACTTTGCAGGCTTGGATCTTGCGATTATGTTGCTTAATGACTCATATGGTGATATATAATTGTAGTACTACATAAATACTACAAGGCTAACATCTTAACAAACCCAGAAATCATCAAGAACACAGTTTAAATTCCGGTCAAATCTACCCACTCGGTATCTGTCAAGAACACTCAAGAACACCAATGGCGATAGACAAGTGTCGCTAAAGACCTATAGCGACAGATTATTATTTATTTTTCCAGAAATTAATTAAAAATTAGAAAAAAATAGTTTTTAATTATTAAAAATACAAAATAAATTATAAAAAATTATTTTAAAGTCTGAAAAATAGTTTTTAACTATTTTGAGTATATTTTGAAAATATTTAATATTTTTGGAATATAAATGGTATTTATTTATTTATTTATAATATTAAATAAATTATTTAAAAATAGTTTTTAATTCATGAAAAATCATGAAAAATAATATTATGATAAAAGAAAATATTTTAAGTTATTTTTGATAACTTTTGATATTTTGTGATAAAATTCATTAATAATTTATTATTAATGGTAAATTGTTTATTTAATAGATATATTAAATAAATTATTGAAAATTAGTATTAATGATTTATAAATCATGTAAAAATGATTTAAATGTTATAAAAATATTTTAAGTTATAAAATATAACTTTTGATATTTTGGCATGAAAATATTAATATTTTTATATTAATAGCAATTATCGGATAATGGATTAAAGTGTTGGAAAATCATATAAATATGATTTTAAGGTATTAAAAATACTTTTATATATTATAATTATATTATAATATTATGTAAGGATTTTCATTAATATTTTATATTAAATAAATATTAATGATTAAGGTATTAAGTGGTATTTAATTCATTTAAATACGGTACTATGATTGAAAAATGTTGATAAATGGTAATAATTATCCGAAAATTATTCGAGCCTAGGAAAAAATGTTTTGTCTGATAAGAAGTTATCTGTGATAATTGTTAAGTGGTTAGACAGACTTTAATTGAACTTAAACTCGATAAAAGTCCGACTAGACCGTCGGGATGTTAGAATTTTGTCGGGTTCAACTCAGACTGCAATAGTTTGACTTGATACCTAGTCTTATGTGTTGTAAAGACTAATAGGGTTATGTGGTAATGTGTTTAGGTTATTCTGTGTGTATAAATATAATAGTATTATACTGTGATGATATTATTCTAATATTGGAGATCTATATTATTAATATTAGGTGTTCGGATAAAGCATTATTAAATTGCGTGCGGTAATCAACGGTTCAGGCAAGTTTTCTTATACTTAACTCTAATAAGAGTGTTTTATTCAAGCTGATGGTTAATCATTGTTGATTGCCATGAAAATTGTACTCTGTACATCTTGTATGTATAAGTCAGGTATGAAAGGCTGATCACCCTCATTACCAATTGGTTCAGAAATGTTTGTTCATGTTTAAAACTTGTTCAGTCAAAAGTTTATTCGTGATAATTCTCAACTATATTGATGAATTATAGTCAGCTTATTATTCATACTCTTCAATCATGATATATTGTTATATTGTTGTATTTAAACTTGCTGGGCAACTTTCATGCTCACCCTTGCTATATCATGATAAACATTGCAGATAAAGCGAATGCGTTCGGATAAAGGAAAAGGTTAAAGTCAAGTTCTACTTGGGTTAAAAGTGCGGCTAGTTTGTAAATAGCGTATTTGATAAATATTGTTGTATAATAGATATTATATGAATGGTGTATAAGTTAAGGTTACTCGACCTTGGGGATAAGTGTGTAATGTATTGTATAAACAATTTATGTTTATATCTTCCGCAAATAGTTATAGAAATAGTATACCGGATCCGAGGTGATTTGGGACCTAGATTCGGGGCCGCTACATGTATGAACCTTTATAACACATTAATCAAGCTTGGACATCATGGATTTAAGGGCTCAAATAAGGTACCTCGACTGTTCTTCAATTTCTAGAAAACCCAGAAACTGAAGAACAATGTCTGACAAGTTTTGTGTGGCTTGAATCTCACTGTTGTGATGTGTTTTAACCATGAACTAAGTTGGAATATGTAGTATTACATGAGTACTACATGTTTAACACCAGTACAAGACCAGAAAGTAACAAGAACATAGAATTAAAACTGGTCAAACCTCCTACCTTAACCTTTGACATGAGTTTCTGGGTTTGATGAAGAACAGACCAAGAACACCATTAGCGACAGTTTTGTCACCTATGGTACCTTTAGCGACAGATAATTTTGGAAAATAATTATTTTAATTAATAAATAGATAAAAATAGTTTTTAATTATTAAAAATACAAAATAAATTCCTAAAAATTATTTTAAAGTCTAAAATTAGTTTTTAATTATTTTGAGTATATTTTATAAATATTTAATATTTTTGGAATATAAATGGTATTTAATTTATTTAATTATAATATTAAATAAATTATTTAAAAATGATTTTAATACTTGAAAAATCATGAAAAATTATATTATGGTATTAGAAAATATTTTAAGTTAAATTTTAATGACTTTTAATATTTTGTGATGAATTTCATTAATTAATTAATATTAATGATAATTAGTTTATTTAATAAATATATTAATAAATTATGAAAAAAATAGAATTAATGATTTAAAAATCATATATAAATGATTTAAGTGTTATAAAAATATTTTAAGTTATAATATATAACTTTTGATATTTTGTCATGAAAATATTAATATTTTATTATTAAAAGCAATTATCGGATAATGGATTTAATTGTTTAAAAATCATATAAATGTGATTTTAAGGTATTAAAAATACTTTGATATATTATACATATATTATAATATTATGTTATGATTTTCATTAATATTTAGTATTAAATAAATATTAATGATAAAGGAATTATGTGGTATTTAATTCGTATAAATACGTTTTTAATGATTGAAAATTCACGATAAATGATAATAATTATGTGAAAATTATTTTGAGCTTATGAAAAATGTTTTGACTAATAATATAATTATCTAAGATAATTTCTAAGTGTTAGGCAGAGTTTAATTGAACTTAAACTCGATATTTGTCCGACTAGACCATCGGGATGTTAGAATTTTTCCGAACTCGACTTAGACTGTAAAAGTTTGACTTGAGGTTAGTGTTGGGAGAATACATAGCATGATTTGATGTTTTAATATGCTTGTGATTATTGTAAGGTCCTTAATTGAATTTATGTACAAGGACTTAGTGATGGAAAGATCAAGATTGTTAGGCTGATCTAAGCTTTCAACGTGTATCATTCTGTTCTAGAATGTATAGATAAAAAGATCAAAACTATTAGGTTGATCTTATGATGTAATAGATAGGCTTGTCTGATCGTCGAGCACTGCACCAGAAGTCGTAGTCTGCCAGGAGAGTCAGAGTCAACTCGGGAGCTATCGTGGCGGAATAGGAGTATGCAAGATAGTGAGATCTCAGAGTTCGTAGACTTCTAGGGGAAATGAAGAAGGATCGTAGTGTGTTGAGAAGAGCTTCCTCGGGATCGTAGTGTACTGAGGAAGTCATGTTCTGAATCGTAGAGACAGCCTGCCTATAAGCCAAACGACTATCTGCCAAAGCTAAGTATGAAATGCACTGTACGCTCAAAGTCGTAGAGTCTAGCGATGCCAAAGTCAAAGACAAGGATCGTAGACCACACTCTGCGATCGTAGAGTCCACTGAACAAATACAGAGATCGTAGTCAGACAAGATCAGATGAAGACAACAAGCTCAAGTCAGCGATCGTAGAGTGGACTCAACGTTCAACAAGCTAACTTTACGATCGTAGTATGCAGAGTCAGCGATCGTAGTATGCTCTCGGGATCGTAGAGTCAACAACACGATCTGAATCATAGAGTACAACAATCCAAAACGTAGAGCAACATCTGTCATGTCAGAAAACGTTAAAGACTTATGAGTTGTTAATTCAACAATACGAGGAATGGATCCTAGATGCTGCAGTGCCCATCAGTCCCAGAATAAATGAAATATCCTTAGTATGCAACAAAGAAGCGTATTGAAGAAGCTAAGGATAGTACTATGAATGAAAGGGACAAAACACCTTTTCAGGTGGTAGGTGAAAAAGCAGCCTGCAGTGTCAGTGGTCCAGAATGCAAAATTCAGAAGATGTGCAGAAATGTCTCCATCACAGTACAGAAAATTCAGATGCATTTAATGCCACAACGGATGGATCCAACAGATAGTTTTCAACATCACATATATACAGATCAGACAGATGAAAGAAAACAAGCAAGCATAAACAATCAACGTGAAGAACTCTCTAAGGCTCAACTCTACGATCTGAGATATTACAAAGCTTGCTCAGCTACTCAGCTATTACGAACCAGAGCTTACACAACAAACTGAGTAGCAACCTTCAGAACGCAACAACAACAATCATCAATCAACTGAAGAAGTATACCAAGTCTGCTGGACTTGAAGAGTTCGTAGTGAACTGTAAGAAAGCCAAGTCTGCTGGACTTGAAGAGTTCAAAAGTGAACTAGAAAAGTTCCTAGACTGCTGGTCTAGAAGGAATCTGTGTGATTTAGAAGATTGTATAAGACATCCTTAGTGGATATCCTACTAGTTGAGTAGAAGAGTGGACTAGGAGCTTTGAGTGCTCCGAACCACTTAAAAACAACTGTGTCGTTTACATTCATTCTATAACTGCTATAACTGCTATATCTGCTATAACTGCCTTACTCGCTCATAACTTCATTGCTTGGTAAAGAAGATTAAAACAAACATTAATTCCGCAAAGTTTTAATAATTATCTAAGAACAAGTTAAAACGAAAAGATCTTCAAATATCTATTCAACCCCCCCTTCTAGATAACTTGTGCCTACTAAGGACTAACAATTGGTATTAGAGCAGGTTCTATTTTACAGCTTACACGCTTTAGTAGATCCAATGGCACTCATACCAAGCGAATCCAGGACCGGGGGAGGCAGCAAGCCACCAATGTGCAACAAGGATAAATTTGCGAACTGAAAAGTCAGGATGCAAGCTTACATGGACTCAATAGATGAAGATCTATTTGAGACTGTTCTTAACGGGCCCTATATACCAACAAAGCTTGCACCAACCATTGACGATCCTAACAGAGTACAAATAAAAGTAAAAGAAGAATGGACAGACACAGAGAAGAGAGCTGTGCAACTTGACAAAAAGGCGAAGAACATCCTGTTCCAATCCTTAGAGGACGATCTGTTTGAAAATGTTGTAAACAGCAAAACAGCTAAGGAGGTTTGGGAAGCACTGCTGATCATGCACGAAGGAACTGAAGAAGTTAGAGAGAACAAATAGTCTCTTCTAACACAGCAGTACGAAATGTTTGCTCATGTGCAAGGCGAAAATGTAACTGCCACTTATGAAAGATTCAACATTCTGCTCAACTCTCTACGAGCTTATTGAAAGATCTATCCCAACAAAGATCTGACTATAAAGTTCATGATATCTCTACCGAGCAAGTGGGATGCAAAGACCACTGCAATAAGAGAGTCAAAGAATCTTAATGAGATGACAGTTCAATAACTGTATGGCAATCTCCTAACATACGAGCTGGAGCTAACCCAACGTGCTGAAACCCTTTCAGAAGGAAGAAGAAAAGACAAGGGTGTTGCTCTCAAGGCAAATGAAGGTGCATCAAAAGTCATAACTGAGACTGACTATGATAATGATGAAGACGATGATGATGACTTTGCTATGCTGGTAAAGAGACTAAGAAGGTTCATGCGACAAGGCAGAATCGGCAAGCCAAGGAAAGTCAGCAACTACGTCAGCCAGGAACAAATAAATGATTTATGCTACAACTGCAAGAAACCTGGTCATTTCATTGCCAACTGCAACAAGCCTATCAAAGAAGAGCTAAAGAAGAAATCCAAGGCAAAGAAAGAATACAAAGGAACCAAGGGGCCTCAGAAAAGAGACAAAGGCCTGGTTGTCGGAGGATCGTAGAGTGATTCAGATAACGACTCAAATGCAGACTCCGGAGATGAGGAAGAACCATATATGGCCAATCTGTGCTTAATGGCCAAACATGCAAAGGACAAACAAAGCCAAAGTATACATGATGTAAGTATCGATGAGGTATTTGATTTTAATTCTCCTGATGTAGATATAAGTGACTTAAGAACTGCTTTGCATGGCATAACCACTGATCTACATCAATACATGAAGTGGTTCAGAGTCTTGTCTAAAGATCATTCTCTTCTTTAAGAGGAGAAGAAGAAAGTTCAAGAAGAGCTTGAAACAGCCCTTTTAAGTACTAATCTTCTCTCCAAGCTTGAAGTTGAGAATGAAACTTTGAATCAGACAAACACACATCATGCTCAAAGAGAGTCTATGCTAACCTCTAAAATTGAGGATCTAGAGAAGACTATCTCTGCATGGAACAGATCCACATCTTCCATGGATTGCCTGCTCTCTAGTCAAAAAAGCGCATTCGACAGAACGGGCTTAGGCTTTGGGGGATCCATCTCAGAGCTAAGTATGGAAAAGATAATGGAAACTAGCACCAGTAATGTCTCAAGTTTTGGTAGAGGCATTGCTTGTGTAAAATCCTCGCAGTTGGAAGAACCAGTTCAACCTTGTTCCACTGTCTCTAGTTATACTCAGAGAAGTAAAGGATCTCACGCTGGTCTGGGTTTCATCAAGGAAAAGAGTAACCCAACCTCTACTTACCAACCTCGAAGAATCATAGAGTCAAACAAAATCAACTCTACGAATCAACTGGGAAGGTACAGTAGCGGTAAGGCACACTCATCACTATTTATGAAACCTAAGGACTCGTGGAAGAAAGAGAGTCAGTTTAACAGAAGGTTAACTAAGGAACCATACAAGTCCAAGTGGAAGATGAATCACCACACACACATAGGCATGCATTATAATAGATGCTTCATATGCAATAAATATGGTCATAGGGCCACAAAGTGTTATTATAATTCCATGCATGTGAGACCCAAGATTAGACAAATTTGGGTCCCCAAAGGCACTAACAAAGAAGGACCCATGCAAATATGGGTACCAAAATGAAGGTTAAAATGTTTTGACAGGAAAAGAGCTCCACGTCCTCAACATGGTATCTGGACAGTGGTTGTTCGAGGCATAGGACAGGGAACAAAGCTCTACTATCCAACTATGTAGAAAAGGAGGGTCCCTCAGTCATCTTTGGAGATAATGGTACTGGCAAGACAAGAGGCTATGGCTCAGTCGAAAATGGTGTGATATCATTCAGTAAAGTGGCCTATGTGGAAGGTCTACAACACAACTTTCTAAGAATTAGTCAACTCTACGACAAGGGACATCAAGTAATATTCATCAATAATCAATGTCAAGTCAGAGATTTGAAGACATCTGCAGTAAAGCTAACCGGAACAAGAGAAGGAAATGTCTACACAGTAAATCTTGGACAACTAAGCTCGGACGAGATAATATGTTTTCTAGCTAAAGCCTCTGAAGAGATGAGCTGGCTATGGCATCGAAGATTATCCCATCTCAACTTTAAAAGCATGTCCAAACTAGCATCAAAAAATCTCATGGCTGGCCTTCCTAAGTTCAACTTTGTGAAGGAAAGGCCCTGTAATGCCTGTCAGTTTGGAAAACAAACCAGAAGCTCATTTAAAAGCAAGACTGATAACTTTATTGACAAGCCCCTGCAGTTGCTTCACATGGATCTTTTTGGGACCAATCCCAACAACCAGTCTCGGAGGAAAAAGATACTCTCTAGTCATAGTCGACGACTATACTCGATTCACATTGGTATTCTTCCTAACTTCAAAGGATGAGACAAGCTCCGAATTAATCAAGATGTTCAGAATGGTGATGAACGAGAAAGGAGAGAAAATCAAGGCTATAAGAAGTGATCATGGTAGAGAATTCAATTTCTCAAAAATGGATCAGTTCTGCACAGACAATGGCATCAATCATAACTTCTCAGCTCCACGAACTCCTCAACAAAATGGAGTCGCTGAAAGAAAGAACAGAACCCTGATAGAGGCTGGGAGAACTTTACTAGCAGCAGCCCGTCTGCCTGAATACTTTTGGGCAGAAGCAGTCAACACTACATGCTACACTCAGAACAGATCACTAATTCACTCTACGATCAAGAAGACGCCCTACGAACTATGGAAAGGAAGAAAGCCAAGTGTCAGCTACTTCCATGTCTTTGGATGTGCATGCTGTATTCTCAACAATGGAAAACAATACCTGACAAAATTTCAACCAAAATCAGATGATGGAATCTTCCTTGGGTATGCCACGGACAACAAGGCATATAGAGTGTTCAACAAAAAGACGCTGAATGTTGAAGTCTCAATACACGTCATTTTTGATGAAACTTACTTAGACAAAGGAGTACCTCAAGACACTATGACCAATGATGCGAACACTACGACTGAAGTTGTCGAGGCCAACACTACGAGTGTTGTACCAGACAGAGAAGTCGTAGAGCATGATAATGAAATCGTAGAGAGGACCATCCAAGATAATGAATCTCCACTTCAAGAAGAAGAAATAGACCTCGAGGACTTAAGACAGGAAGGCATCAGGACAGATGTTCCAACTGGCAGCAGATGGGCAAGAGATCACACTCAGAATCTAATCATTGGAGATCCGAATGCTAGAATCAAAACAAGATCTGCTACTCAGAATGAATGTTTTTATCTAAGCTTCCTGTCACAAATTGAGCCAAAGAAAATAGAGGATGCAATGGAAGACTCCAGTTGGATAGAAGCTATGCAAGAAGAACTCAACCAATTTGAACGAAGCAAAGTGTGGAGATTGGTGCCAAGACCAAATAATCATCCAGTGATAGGAACTAAGTGGGTCTTCAGAAACAAAATGGATGAAGATGGGGTCATTACCAGGAACAAGGCAAGATTAGTGGCAAAGGGCTATTCTCAAGAAGAAGGTATCGACTATGATGAGACTGTTGCACCCGTTGCAAGACTAGAAGCCATCATAATCTTTCTTTCTTTTGCTGCCCACATGAAGTTCAAAGTCTTTCAGATGGATGTCAAGAGTGCATTTCTAAACGGAGAGCTTCAAGAAGAAGTCTATGTCGAACAACCTCCAGGTTTTATCAATCCATCTCTTTCCAATTATGTCTATAGATTAGATAAAGCCTTATATGGTCTTAAACAAGCACCTAGAGCATGGTATGAAACACTAACTAACTTTTTAATAGAAAATGGGTTCACTAGAGGCAGGGTAGATACCAAATTATTCCTTAGAAAGCACAAAGACAAAGTCTTACTAGTTCAAATATATGTTGATGACATCATTTTTGGTTCTACTGACGAAAAATTATGCAAGAGATTCTCTAAGCTAATGCAGAGCAAGTTTGAAATGAGCATGATGGGTGAGCTGAATTTCTTCCTTGGACTACAAGTGAAGCAAACTGATGAAGGAATATTCATAAATCAAGCCAAATACATCAAAGACTTGTTAAAGAAGTACGGCATGGAATCAGCTTCTCCCATGAAAACACTAATTGCTCCTGCAACTAAGCTTGACAAAGATGAGAATGGTAAAGGTATTGATATAACTCAACACAGAGGTATGATAGGTTCTCTTTTATACCTAACTGCTAGTAGACCAGACATAATGTTCGCAACATGCATATGTGCTAGATTTTAGGCTAACCCTAAAGAGTCTCATTTATCTGCTGTAAAAAGGATCTTCAGGTATCTCAAAGGCACACCTTACTTGGGGCTTTGGTATCCCAAGGAATCCTCATTTGAACTAACAGGATACACAGATGCTGATTTTGCAGGATGTAAGATAGATAGAAAGAGTACCAGTGGCACCTGTCAGTTGCTAGGAAATAGGCTTGTGTCCTGGTTCAGCAAAAAGCAAAACTCAGTGTCCACTTCGACTGCAGAAGCTGAATATATTGCTGCTGGCAGCTGCTGTGATCAAATTCTATGGATGAGAAACCAGCTAGCTGACTATGGGTTTGATTTCAAATCAATACCCATACACTGTGATAACACAAGTGCCATAGCAATAACTCATAATCCTGTTATGCATTCTAGGACCAAGCATATTGAAATAAGGTATCACTTCATTAGGGATCATGTGCAAAATGGAACTATATCACTACAATATATCCCTACTGAAAATCAACTTGCAGATGTTTTTACTAAACCACTAGATGAATCCATATTCAATAAGTTATTAAGTGAACTAGGCATGCTTAATCTTCAACCATGAAATATATGCTCTAGAATGTGCTAACCATAACAGGTACAAAGGCTAAACTCAATATCATAGACATAATCAAGGGAAGTCCACGACCGTAGAGTAGAAAGGATAGACTCGACGATCGTAAGATAGACTCGACGATCGTAGGACAGACTCTACGAATAATGATCAGACAACGATGCCGGATAGACTCTACGAATGATGATCAAACTCAACGACTGTCGAACGGACTCGACGATCGTAAAACAGACTCGACGATCGTAGGACAGACTCTACGAATGGTAGACAGACTCAACGACCAGAAGACTACCTCAACGATCGTAGTCATTCTAAGGACATCTCAGCACTGAAGACTCAAAGGGCAAATCAGTACATTCAAGCAAATCAAAAACGTAGAGCCAAGCAAAAGGCGACACCTGTCCCACTAAGTTAAAAAGAGAGAGGGAAGCTACAAGTACAAATTGGAACCGTATTTTTGAAATCTGGAGTTCAAAAGATTATCTCTCTCTCTCTCTCTCAGCAAAACCCTAACTCAAGAGAAAGCTCAATCGTATTCCACTTCTCAACCACAGAATCATGGCTGTTTCAAATGTAATCTCAGGCTACAGACTCGGTTTCGATAAGTTCAAGGATGCTCCACCAAAGTTTCACAAGACCTTAGCACTACTAAAGAAGGCAGGTCTCGAAGAGGCACTGAGTACCGACACCCTCATCTATCCCGAGTTAGTGAAAGAGTTCTACAAGAATGGAGTGTACGAACTCAACACCATCACTACACGAGTAAGAGGAGTTGAAATGACGCTAAGGGAAGAAAACTTCAATCTGGCCCTAGGTTTCAAGGATACAGGGCACTCACTTCTCGACAGCATAAGATTTGAAGAGGGATTGAAGAGAATGCATCACAAAAAGAACTCCTCTGTAAAAGGTTATAAAAAGAAGGAATTCCCTCAAAGGTATGAATTTCTGGCTGATATTGTTGGGAAGTGTATCTGATGTAAGAGTTCAGGTCATGACTCTGTTAATGAAGTTCAACTCAAACTCATGACTGCCATAACTCTTGGAATTCAACTAAATTATGGAGCCATACTACTGGAGTGGATCGACAAGTGGATTGTAGGCTCGAAGAAATCAAAAAGTACTCAGAAGATGCTGTATGGGAGATTTATTAGCATCATTCTGCAATCTGCTGTGGGTGATAAAATTGGGGATGATGAAGGAGAAGCCATCAACCCAAACCGAAGAATGACACAACAGTTGTTTAAAAACTGGGAAAGAAACCCGGCTGAATATACAAGAATGATGACAGAGTCCAGTGGGAGAACTGGGGAACAAGGGGAAGCAGGAATGGCTATTGTCAATGAGGCTGAAGAAGAAGAAGAAACAGATAAGGGAGAACCCTCTGCTCTTGTCAGGAAAAGCAAGGGCAAGAGAAAGCTGAGGGGAACACAAGTCGAAGAGCCTCAGGGATCTGCAACTAACATGCCTGTAGAGTCCTCTGACATAGAGACTCTAAGGAGGCTGAGGAACATACAACAGCAAGAAGAGGCTGAAGAGGATCAAGCCACCATTTCACATCTCTTAAAGAAGAATAAGGCTGGTCATGAGTCCAAAAGACCAACAGTGTCTTCAATCGTAAAGACTCTGCTGTTCTCTGAAACCAGGCCAAGTGTGGCAGAAATTGAGGAAGCTGCTTCAAGGACAGTGGCCGGTCAATGTGGCAAAACAACCAAAGAAAAACCGGCAAAGCAGAGAGAAAGCTGATCAAGAAGTATATTCTTGAAAATGAAAAAGTTTTGAAGAAGGAAGCCAAGAGCATGGCTGTAAAAGTAGAACTTCCCCAAGCAACCGAAGAGAAGAATGCATCAGCTGAGGGGGAGAAGCCTACTGCTCAAGAAGAAGTTCTAGCTGAGGGGGAGTTTCTAAAAGAAGATGATCATATTTAGGGGGAGCCTCACAATATCCTAATGACTAAAGAAGAAGTCCTTGCTCAAGATAAAGATGAACCAATGCCAAAGGTCATTGAGATAATGGATTCTTCAGAAGACAACAAAGAAGAGAAAGAGGATGATGATGATGAGCTTGAAATAACTGGTGTAGGTAAAGATGGATACAGAAGCTATCTGTACAACCAAATGTTTTCTTACCTACCCATGATGGCATACCATCAAGCTCAGATTCTGAAATCATGGGACCACATGTTCTGGAGCTTCAAGGAATATCCAGCAATCACAGTTCTGGCTCATGGATTTCCAAGGGAAGTCATCTTTGCTAAAAAGTTGATTACAAACTATTCCTCATCAAATGCCAAATCTGAGGTATTGACTATCCCCACAAGCTTTAGAGTTAATCATCAGCCATTATCTTCATTTAGTTATTTCTATGAATTTCCTAAATGGCTGGAAGTGGTTCTCAACCCAATAAATCAGTTTCCAGTTACAGAATCCCAAAATTCTGTAACTGAAGAACCAAAAGAAGCCAACTTTGCTCAGCTCCAACAAATCCCCTGCTCTACGATTCCAGGCTATAGTCCTCTAGAAGAATCAAATATCGAAATCGTAGAGTCACCTATCCCATCCATCCAAACTCAAGCCCCTCCATCAGACATCCCTTCCTCGTCCAGAAATGATTGCTTTAATCTTGAACTTGCTCTTTGCTCACTAAAAGAACAATTCAACAATGCACCACCCTCTTCCTCAAGATTTCCCCAGATGGATGAGATTCTCTCAGAATTGTCTACCAAGTCCGATCTATCAGCTTTGTCTAAGAATGTGATCAAGGAACTAGAAGAAAGTCTTGACGATCACTCTGAACTGATTCAGCTGAGACTGACATCCATGATCAATGCTGCAAACACCCTTCCACAATCTCTGAGCTCTGAATTGTCCAAAACACTAAAAGAGATCATCAGAAAAATGCTTCAAAGCATAAAGGACAGGGATAACATTCACTTCCAAGCAGCCAAAAGACATAGGGATGCTGTCTTAATCTTACAGCAAAATCAAGAATCTCAGAACAAACAGATGTTGCAGAGCATTCAAAATCTCCAGACTGCTGTCAAAGAGTTTCAACAATTCTATGTCAGCAGCGGCCAACAAACAGACAACATTCTATCCATCCTTCAACAAAGAGAAGCAAGGTCTGAAGTTCTCATTGAAGAAAATAGAGAAGACATTGCTTTGACCAAAAGTCAGCTAAACGAACTTGTCCAAGGAGTTGTTCGTCTGTCAGATGACATTCGAACTCTTGATGCTGACATAAAGGGGGAGAAAAGAGGCAAGGGAGATCGGGAAGGAGATCGTGCAGGCCAAGGACATAAGGGTAGCGGATTCCAAACAACAAGGAATCCGCCTGCAAGGCATATCTCTCAGCAGACTCAACGATCAGATCAGCAGGAAGTCTTAGTGGCTCAATCTTTAAGAAGTCAAGGGCCAGTTTCTAGCTCACAAGGAGTAACCGCAACAGGCCTAAGAATGCCAATTGGAGATCCGGCATTTATGAACAGGCACGACCACAATCCAAGACTAAGTCCCAGTGAGCTCGAAGATTTGGCTAAGAGAGATGAAGCCAGCAGAAAAAGGAGAGCAGAAGAAAAGGCAAATCCTCCAAGGAGCAAGAAGCCAAGAAAATAGAGATAAGTTGAATTTTCACTTCTTATTGATGTATCTATTTCAAATGTAACATCTATCTTCATACATCAATAAATTCATGCTTATTCTCTAGAAATTTCAGCTGCTCACTGAAATACTAAGTCATGTTTATTCTTCTGCACTGCATATAATCAATAATCATAACAACAAATCTCCTTAGTTATGTCAACATCAAATAGGGGGAGATTGTTGGGAGAATGCATAGCATGATTTGATGTTTTAATATGCTTGTGATTATTGTAAGGTCCTTAATTGAATTTATGTACAAGGACTTAGTGATGGAAAGATCAAGATTGTTAGGCTGATCTAAGCTTTCAACGTGTATCATTCTGTTCTAGAATGTATAGATAAAAAGATCAAAACTATTAGGTTGATCTTATGATGTAATAGATAGGCTTGTCTGATCGTCGATCACTGCACCAGAAGTCGTAGTCTGCCAGGAGAGTCAGAGTCAACTCGGGAGCTATCGAGGCGGAATAGGAGTATGCAAGATAGTGAGATCTCAGAGTTCGTAAACTTCCAGGGGAAACGAAGAAGGATCGTAGTGTGTCGAGAAGAGCCTCCTCGGGATCGTAGTGTACTGAGGAAGTCATGTTCTGAATCGTAGAGACAGCCTGCCTATAAGCCAAACGACAATCTGCCAAAGCTAAGTATGAAATGCACTGTACGCTCAGAGTCGTAGAGTCTAGCGATGCCAAAGTCAAAGACAAGGATCGTAGACCACACTCTGCGATCTTAGAGTCCACTGAACAAATACAGAGATCGTAGTCGGACAAGATCAGATGAAGACAACAAGCTCAAGTCAGCGATCGTAGAGTGGACTCAATGTTCACCAAGCTAACTCTACGATCATAGTATGCAGAGTCAGCGATCGTAGTATGCTCTCGGGATCGTAGAGTCAATAACACGATCTGAATCGTAGAGTAAAACAATCCAAAACGTAGAGCAACATCTGTCATGTCAGAAAACGTTAAAGCCTCATGAGTTGTTAATTCAACAATACGAGGAATGGATCCTAGATGCTGCAGTGCCCATCAGTCCCAAAATAAATGAAATATCCTTAGTATGCAACAAAGAAGCGTATTGAAGAAGCTAAGGATAGTACTATGAATGAAAGGGACAAAACACCTTTTCAGGTGGTAGGTGAAAAAGCAGCCTGCAGTGTCAGTGGTCCAGAATGCAGAATTCAGAAGATGTGCAGAAATGTCTCCATCACAGCACAGAAAATTCAGATGCATTTAATGCCACAACGGATGGATCCAACGGATAGTTGTCAACATCACATATATACAGATCAGACAGATGAAAGAAAACAAGAAAGCATAAACATTCAACGTGAAGAACTCTCTAAGGCTCAACTCTACGATCTGAGATATTACAAAGCTTGCTCAGCTACTCAGCTATTACGAACCAGAGCTTACACAACAAACTGAGTAGCAACCTTCAGAACGCAACAACAACAATCATCAATCAACTGAAGAAGTATAACAAGTCTGCTGGACTTGAAGAGTTCGTAGTGAACTGTAAGAAAGCCAAGTCTGCTGGACTTGAAGAGTTCAAAAGTGAACTAGAAAAGTTCCTAGACTGCTGGTCTAGAAGGAATCTGTGTGATTCAGAAGATTGTATAAGACATCCTTAGTGGATATCCTACTTGTTGAGTAGAAGAGTGGACTAGGAGCTTTGAGTGCTCTGAACCACTTAAAAACAACTGTGTCGTTTACATTCATGCTATAACTGCTATAACTGCCTTACTCGCTCATAACTCCATTGCTTGGTAAAGAAGATTAAAACAAACATTAATTCCGCAAAGTTTTAATAATTATCTAAGAACAAGTTAAAACGAAAAGATCTTCAAATATCTATTCAACCCCCCCTTCTAGATAACTTGTGCCTACTAGGGACTAACAGTTAGTCTTATGTGTTATAGACGGATATAATTATGTGATAATGTGTTTAGGTTATTTTAAATACTGTGATGATATTATTCTAATGTGTAGATCAGTATTATTTATATTAGGTTTTCAGACAAAGCTTATTAAATTTCATAGCGGTAATCAACGGTTCAGACAAGTTTTTCTTAACTCAACCTCGAGTTGTATTATTCAATTATACTTGTTGTTAATCATTTCTAATTGCCATGTCTAAGAATTATTAAATCGCACTATGTGCATACTGCATGTATTCATCAGGTATGAAAAGTTGATCACCTTCATTACCATTCGGTGCAGATATATATATGTTCATGTTCAATGTTCATTTAGTTATGAAAAATGTGTTCATGCTAATTCACAACTATATTGTTAAATTATAGCTAGCTTTTGTTCAATTCTTTCTATCATGATATATCTTTAATTTATTAAACTTAAACTTGCTGGGAAAACTTATTGCTCACCCTTGCTATATCACAATTAACATTTCAGATTAAGACGAATACGTCGGATACATGAAAGGACAAAGCAAAGTTCAACTTGGGATTATGTATGCAATTAAATTGTAATAGTATCATATGATAAAAAAAATGTTATATGTTAGACATATTATGTATTGTGTATAAGTTAAGGTTACTTGACCTTCGGGAATAATGTGTAAAGTTTATTGTATAAATAATTTATGTTTATATCTTTCACAATAGTTATAGAATGATTAAACCGGATTCGCAGTGATTCGGGACTCGAATTTGGGGCTGTCACATTGGGTCCACCAATGATTGTTCCGTCGTATGAATATTCCTGTTAAAATGAATATTCCCTGACCAATCAAATATTTTATAAAACTTGCTTACTTTGCAAAATTTATAAATATTACCCATAACTATAACATTATATCAAATTCACACCATAATATTTAAAAATATATTTTGAGAAAAATTAATCTTTATTCTTAAAAGTTGGGGTCTTACAACCTCCCATTCTTATGAAATTTCGTCCTCAAAATTGGGGTACGTACCTAGTATGTCGAAGAGGTGAGGATTCCTTGACTTCATTTCAGATTCTACTCCCAGGTCATTTCTTCAACATCGTGGTTTCTCCACAGAACTTTGACTTGAGGTATGACCTTGGAGCGTAGAATATGATCCTTTTATTCAAGATTTTAACAGGTACTTCTTCATACGTTAAATCTTTCGCTATCTCGTCTAGTTCTAATCCAATAATGTAGTTCGGGTCATCCACATATTTACGTAAATCGATACGTGAAAAATGTTATGAACACGCGACATACTTGGCGGTAAAAGCGAGTCTATAGGTCACAGTTCCTACTCGATTGAGGATTTCAAATAAACCAATAAAATTGAGGGTTGAGATTTCCTCTCTTCGTCGATTCTTGCTTCTATAATAACGCCTTCTTGCACCTTCTTCTTCATATTCATCAGCTCCGGGTGTGTAGCTTGAGAGGCTTTAACTTTATCGATTAAAGTTGATCTACTCGTATATTCGCTATCTACACATAGGTTCTTGGAGTCTTTAACTCTATCTCTATTATTTGTACGTTATATGAAATGGGTATTTATGTTATTAACGTCGCACTCGTAACCATATACGATCTTCTACTCAACGCGTCAGCTACCACGTTCGCTTTTTCCAAGATGGTATTGAATGGTATTATCGTAGTCTTCAATAGCTCGAGCCAACGTCTTTGGCGCATGTTACATTCATTTTGGGTGAAGAAAGATTTGAGGGTTTTAGAAATGGATTTTGTACTGAGGTCAATACAAAATTAAATTTTGCGCTCTAGGGGTAAGCCAGGAAGTCTTCAAGGAATACGTTAGGAAATTTATTAAAGATAGAAATATTATCCAAAACTGTGAGTCTTATCCAAGACTTGGATAACACGTCACAATGATACCTATCAACATGCCACCGTTATTCATGGTGTCTCCTACGGAAAGTCTGGCTTCAGTGCATTCCAAGACTTGGAAGTCACCAACGAAAGGATTGGGGCTCTTTACTTATGGCTTAATATGATAGTAATTGACTTTAGTGGTTTGGTTACTTGAATTTGCATAACAGGTTGGTTAGGAAGGCTAACAACCTTACGAAAATAATTAATTTTAACACGATGAGTAGTTAATCTACCGATTCCTAAAATCACATCAAATACAAGTATTTTAAAAGAGATTAGATCGACATGTAACATGAGGGTGCCAATTTGAATCAAACAAGATTAATAAACAGTGGATGTAATGAAAGTTTCTCCTAATGGAGTTTCAATAGATAAGTTAGAGTTTAATTTCTTAGGGGCCAAGTTCAAATATTGAGCGCATGTAGGAGAAATAAAAGAGTGGGTAGAACCGGCATCGAATAAGGTAGACTTCACAAGAGTTTATAATTAACTTACCCGTGATAACTTCGTTCGGGTTCCTCGACATACGCTATCACTTAAACTACCGACTATGACTTTTTTCTGGGACATCCTTTGGCGTCACCATCCCAGCTAGACTTGACTTCATTACACGACAAAATCGAGCAAAATGACATTTTCTTCTGCAATTAAAACACGCTTTGGGTTGCTGTGTACAATTTGGACGGATGTGTCCCTCATGTCTGCATTTAAAGCATACGACCGGTAGTCGTTCTTCTTCCTTTGAAATGGGTACTGCTATTTTTCCAACATTATTGAACTTTCTCTTCTTGATGTTTCCACTTCTATTGTCTTGGCCATGATTACCAACGAAGTGGTTACCATTTCTGGCATGTTGATTCCCTCCACGTTTGTTGTCACCGCTTCGATGACTACTACCACTAGTATTATCGTTTTGTCAGCTGCTCTCTCTTGGTTGGGTTGACTCATTATCGCACTCCAATAACTGAGCCCTATTTACAACATCTGAATACAAACACAATTTGTGAGAAATGAGGTATTGACGTATTTCAGGTTTCAAATCTCTTAGAAACATTCGCGTCATTCTCTCCTCATTATCAACCAAATGAGACGCAAATCGGGACAACTCGACAAACTTAGCTTTATACTGCGACACGGTCATATTGTTTTTCTCTAGCTTGATGAACTCCACCTCCTTTATGTGATGAATACTTTCGGGAAAGTACTTGTCGTTGAACAGTTCTTAGAAATTCTCCCAACACATTTTGAGTGCGGCAGGCTGAGTACGTTTTACTGATTCCCACCAGTAATCTGCCTCTCCTCTCAACATGAAGGTGGCAAAGGGAAACTTTTTCTCCTCGGATCATCCCAAGACATCAAATATCTTGGTGATCTACTTAATCCACGTCTCTGCCTTAAGTGGTTCTGGCTTTCCCAAAAACTCCGGTGGTCCCATCTCCTTGAACTCCTTAGCGGTGACCAGCCATGAGTTACCATTAACTCCACCTGTATTATGAACAGGAGTCTCTCTCGTTTGGTTTTACATGAATTCTAAAAAACTCCTAAACGTACCATTGTTTGTCATTTGGTCGGTGTCGTTGTTTACACGAGGATTATTGCCTTCCTGATGCACATTATCCTGGTTATTGATCGTCGGTGACTCAACGGTCTCATGTGCTTTATTGCTTATCTCAACATTTTTAGATGCCATTCTCAAACATTGTCACAAAACAAGGGTTAATTGACATACCACATATTATCCCTATACTTTGACCAACCAATTAAATAACAAATAAACTTATGTAGGTCATACTAGTGAAGGAATACCCGCCTCTTCCATCCTAGTTCTAGTCTCAAATCTCAGTCAGGGATCATTTCCCTAGGCTTTGATACCAACTGTGACTCCCCCAAAATAGGTATACATCACCCATTCTGAGTCGCCAAATACATGGTACATAAATTAAATACAAACTTCTTTTATACAATACGACAATAGCGTAGCTGAGAGTGTTTACACGAATATTGTCTCATAGACAGTATTCAAACTCAAATGAAGTCCTCATTACATTTATTATCACACTATTTCATAAAATAGTAAAGACAACTATAGCCACCATCTCAAACCGTCACTCTATTCCCCGACTAGTCCCGACTACGTTCTCATTTCCTGAAGAGAACAATGAAGGCAAAAGGGTGAGCTCAACTAGCCCAGTAAGAAATTTTATAACTAAGATAATGCAGGATAGATTTTTGTTAGCCTTCAACAATGTTAAACTAATAAACAACAAGTTTAACTGCAGCGAAACAAGCAATTAATTAGAAGAGTCAAGTAGAGCATGATATCTACTATCTTTTATGATTTAAAAAGTTTATCATAAATTTTATCACTGAGACTCATCTTAATAAATAAACCACATCATCGAATCATCCCTGCACTACAGGCCAAAGATATTCATTAGTATCACGACCACGAATTATCCATGCACTATGGGCCAATGATATTCGTGTTTTGACCAATGGTCATGATCATACTAGCAACTGTCCATTAATGCACTACAGCCCAATGAGGACTTTTATCACATCATTTGTAACATTAAGGGTCATGATTATACCGAATGATCCCTGGTCATAAGCATACCAATCAACAGTCCATCTATGAACTATGACCAAAGATGACTTTCATCACAATATAAGCATGAGGATGATGACAATGATATAAAAATTCAATTAAAAGAAAACAAAGGATAAATTTTTAAAGATTTATAATTTAATTTATCCAGAACTCAATTATGTCCAAATTGTCAACATGATACTATTTTGTGGAGTAAAATTCAAGAATAATATTGTATCAAAAATGATTTGGACTGAAAAAATCAATTTTTGTTATGAATAGTACTCCAGGTGAATAGTATCCAAATGAATAGTATCCTGTGAATAGTACTTTGTGAATAGTACTTTGTAAATAGTACCCGTGAATAGTACTTTGTGAATAGTACCTCGTGAATAGTATTCCAAAAGAAAAAGATTAATAATTATTAAGAATGCTCAGAATAATATATCCATGAAAAGATACCGGATGAAACACAAATATAAAGGATATTCTACTAATTTCACGGAGAATAGAATCAATACTTTAACAGAATGATTGTAGAATCAAGAATATGAAACATAATAATATTACTCACATACTATAAAGTATTTAAGAAAATATTATCTCTTACGAATACTGAACAAAAATAATATCCCTTACCTCAGAAGAAGACTGAATACTGGAATAGTTGTAGACACTCAAAATTTTCTGCACACCTGTCACTAATATTGTAGGAGGACAGATTTTTCTTTCAAGAGGGAACCCTGGAAGATAGTTTTTATCCATTTCGGATACTACCGAAAGTTCAGCATCAACCCCGGAACATACACCGGGAGTAACAATTCTAACCTCGGAGATAACCCTGAGGCGTGCAGATCCAATACCGGAACACACATTGGAGAAGATCGATTAATCTCGGAGATAACCCCGAGGTATCCAGTCTCAGTCCCAATCATGGGAATAAATACCAACCTTGGTGATCACCCCAAGGAATGCAGTTTCGGCGATAACCCCGGAAATGTTAGTTTCAAATGCAACCAGCTTCAATCTTGGTGCTCATAACGAGACACCCAGTATCAACCCAGAGATAATACCGGGAGGACATACACACCTCAGAGTTGACACTGAGGACCTTCAACATTTGCAGCAGTCCAATCTTAGCAATAACCCTGAGCAACGTCTACTTTATCAGCCCAAACCGGTGATAACTCCGGTGAGGGGAAAAGGCATCATCTCGCCACTCTAAAGCCACATCACGCCGTTTTAACATTTCATATACACCTTTCTACACAATGATATCCCACAAGAATCAAGGAAAAAAAAATCCCGAGTGACTATTGTGTAGGGTAACAGATAGAATTTGAAGCTTGAAGACCGGAGGGCACCGTCCTATCTTTATGACTTCGTACAACCTCTAATCCCATGCCATTGTACAACTCTCGACAAACGGCGGTCCGAAATAGGTCCTACATACCTCAGTCGAATGCCCGAATTGCAATTTTGAAAGTTCGAGCGGATATTACAGTGCCTACGTGCACGTACTGCGAGATGACGCGACCCAAGAAACTCGGGGCAACCCGGGCAGCCTCGGGTACACCTGCGGCCCCCCCCTCTATAAATAGAGGGATTGGGGTGGCTATTTTAAGAAGAGAAAGAGCGAGGAAGCCCTGTCAAATTTGCTCTGTACTTTCAATATACTGAGTGCTTTCCCATTTTAAACACTTGTGAGCTCACATATAGCTATTCTTGTACCGGCGGGAGCCGAGTTTCATCTACTTTAAAGATATAGTTTGGCAGCCCACTGTAAGCCTTCTCACACACTTTAAAGCCTTTCTCTTCATCTTTGCACACACCCTTCTTCACGTTGAGAGTCGTGTTGCGTGTGTTTGCCCGGACTTCGGTCCGTGGTTTTATTTCAGTTTGTATATACATATATATTTATATATATGGACTAACATTATCGAGTTATGCCTCGATTGAGCCCAGACTTCGGTTTGGAGCGTTTATTTGCTTATATATATATATATATATATATATATATATATATATATATATATATATATATATATATATATATATGAACTGTGTGCCGGACTTTGTTCGATGAGCCTAGATTTTGGTCTATAGCGTTTACTACTTTAATATATATATATATATATATATATAGAGTCCAGATCAGGTCCGGACTCCCGGATTTTGTTAAAATCAGGACCATTTTTTTTTTTTTTTGCTTTTTTTTTTGAAACAACTAAAAAAAAAAATTATGGAATTGGAATTTTTACATTATACAGTGTTTTGGGTGTGATTTGGATGCCTATAACAAAACATGTCTGTACAGTCTGGGCAGACTGTACATACATTGGTTGGTGTAGGTATTAAAAACACACCCAAAACACTGTATTATTGAAAAATTTCAGTTCCATAAATTTATTTATTTATTTTTTTAGTTGTTCTACAAAAAAAAAGAAAAAAAAAAATCGGGTCCGGATTTTCTCCCGTCCGGGAGGTCCAGACCTGATCCATTATATATATATATATATATATATATATATATATATATATATATATATATATATATACTTATATATATGAACTGTTGTCGAACTCTGTTCGATGAGCCTGGATTTTACATCCGATGCGTTTACTTGCTTATATATATATATACTTATATATATGAAATGTTGTCGAACTATGTTCGATGAGCCTGGATTTTATATCCGGTGCGTTTATCGCTTATATATATATATATATATATATTCATCCCACCTAGAGTTTACTTCCTGGTGGTTGATCGTTTTTACAGCTTTCTTTACGTTTCGTCCTGCCTGGAGTTTACTTCGTGGCAGTTGATCGCTTTGTACAGCTTTATTTACGTTTCGTCCCGCCTAGAGTTTCCTCCGTGGTGGTTGATAGCTTTTACAGCTTTATTTACATTTTCTGATCCCCCATGGAGGTGCTTCGGGGTTGGTGATCACGTCTGTATATATATATATATATATATATATATATATATATATATATATATATATATATATATATTTACAACTTTTATATATATACCTGCTTACTGCTTTCATACAAATTGCGGTACCATGCGCATATAAGAATCATGTGATCACAGATTCAGCCTATTGGATCTAGATTCGGTTTCCGTGATGGACATTTTCAGCTGTAAGCAGCTTGTAAATTATTCTGCGGTGTTTGAATTTCCTCAGATTGTTTTCATACCCACGAGGAAATCGACATTATTTTGTACATTATTTTCTTATAGATGCTTCGCATCTCGAAAATAAAATCAATCAAGCCGAGCACTTAATAAAATGGGAGTGTAAAAAGTCTCAATTACTATTGAGTATCAGGGTTTGAAAAACCTCTTTTATAAAACATCACTGCCATATCTTGCTAAAATTGAATTTTTACATAAATTCAAACCTTGTGTATATAGGTGAGAACGAGGCCTCGTACTACTTCCAAATAACAGCACATTGACCCACACTCACACACATTTAGATAACAGTTTCCTGAAAAGAGGCGGTCATCATGGTAACACGGATGTCGGGGGTGGCTAACACCTTCCCTCCGCATAATCAAGTCCCCGGACCTTAATGAATCTCAGTTTCACCGACCCGTTTAGCAGTGTCACATCACTGGGTCAATGTCCAAACCTTTTCTCGGTTGTGTTGGTACAACCATTTAAAAAATCAACTGGCGGCTCTTAACAGTCCATCGTCGAAATTATACATGTCAGACCTTTTTCACTTATTTTCTCAAATAAATCTCACCTAAAATGAGAACACCAAAGAACAAGTAACGGAAAGGGACAATTAAAAATCCCGACGTCGACAGGTGGCGACTCTGCTGGGGATTCCAGTTAGAGGACTTAAGCTGCTATTACAATCTTTTCAAAACAGTTATCTGCTTGTGTGTGGATGTTGCATTTACATTTATGATTGTGTACGAATTCATTTACTTATTGCACTTAGTGCTTCGCACCATATCTGCTTGTGATATTAGTGCTTTGCACATCATTTCCATATAGTGAGACGCGATGTATGTGAATGTATGTTGTGTGGTCCCTCCATTAGGAGGCTATCATGTTGGGGTTTGATTATTGGACTCGTAGGAAGACTAATTCTCGTGAGGCTCAGAAAAGGCACCACCCAAATTCGCTCCAGTTGAAAGACCAAATTAATTTCCCGTTAAGTAAATTGTGATGATTTGGGAACCTTCATGCCAAAAAGCTGCGAGAGTAACCTAAGATAGGTTAGCCTCTGATAAACCCAAAATGGAGGAAACTCTCTTCATGCTTTCTCATTTTTAATTACTTGTAAGCACAAATTACTTGTAATTTTATCCATATCTATCTCCATGTAATGAGAAATATGAAGAAATGTGTACACATACATATTTAAATTGACATGCTACAAAACACCTGACATCAGTTACGCAGGATAAAATTCCTAAAATGGACACATCACATAGCATGTTATTATACACACATTCCCGAAAGACTAAACTATGCAAGTCTTTCGCAGGGAACCAATCGGACCTACTACCCAGTTAAAATCAAAAAAAGGCTGCAAACCTACAGTCAATCATGTCTTCATCTGACCAGACTGGGCATAATGCAGTTTCTCACAAAGAATTTAACGGATTAAGCAAAAAAATTACAGATTTGGCTTTTCTACTTAAAGAACTACACCAGTCTACTCAGGGTCCAAAGATACCCGTAAATGCTGAATCCTCTACACAAGGGGGAGCCCAGGTCATTACAATACCTAAACTGCAGTTGGATACGACCAACAAAACTCATGATGCCACCCATCTCATAGGAGATCAAGACACCGAAGACATCAAAAAGAAAGTCCTCCAAATGGAAGAGACCCTTCGCGCTATCAAAGGAATTAGAACGCACGGAAGTGTTTCATATGCTGACCTTTGCATTTTCCCCTGGTGTTCATTATCCAGAAGAGTTTAAGACTCCTGAATTTGAAAAATATGATTGGTTAGGAGATCCTTACACACATTTGAAAGTATTTATTGGAGAACTTGGATCTTATGCAGAGGACGAGAAGCTTAGAATGCAACTGTTCTAGAAGAGGCTGACTGGAGAAGCCTGTTCATGGTATACCAGATTAGACAATTTAAAGATCCATAGTTGGGAAGAGCTAGCACATGTCTTCCTCACTCAATACAGCTTTCAGTCTCAGATGGCTCCTGACCGATATCAGATTACCAAGGTCAAGAAATAGTCTAACGAGTCTTTTAGAGAGTATGCTCAAAGGTGGAGACGCTTGGCTGACTAAGTTATTCCTTCCATGACAGAATCAGATATGGTCATAACTTTCATAGACATACAAGAAGCTCCTTTCTATGAAAGAGTTTTAGCCGGAATCGGTAAACCATTTTCTGAAATGGTCAAACATGGGGGGAGATGGCTGAGATGGGATTGAAGTCCAGAAAAATTCAAGACCTAGCTGCCCTTAAAGCTGTTACTGATCACATCCAATCCAGAAATTATGGAAACAACCCCCAGAGGGTCCATAAAAAGAAAGAGGAAGATGTTTCCCTGATACTACAGGGTAAAAAAGGCAATCAGAGCATGCCTATTCAAAGAAGAAACTACACTCCCTTTCAAGCATAGTCTTCGAACCCTCCAACACCAAAAGGTGGAGAAGTCAAAATCCCTCGAGTGTTCACACCCTTAGGGGACACACTCGAGAATATTCTCACTCTTCTGACAACATAGAAGAAAGTTACACATCTTCTTCCACGAGCCAGCCCTAATGGACTGGGTTTTAATACTGCTCAGAAATGTGTTTATCATGCCGGGGCACCTGGACATGATACTCAGGATTGTTGGGCCTTGAAACACAAGATCTAAGACCTGATAGACAACGGTGAGATCGTGGTCACCAAACCAGATCAGCCTCACGTTCAAGACAACTCTCTTCCTCAACACAAAGAAGAAGAGGTCAACATGATCAATTGGAGCAATGGACAGAGTTCCAATATCCACTACGAATCATCCCAGACCACCAAAGACGGGGTTGACAAATGGGATTATGCCAAGTTCCAGTTCTCTATGGAACATAAGATGAAAGATCTATGCAAGCAGATTGAACAATTAGCAGAACTGGTGACCTATCAGCATCAAGTGACACGCTAGTTGATCAGCCAGGAGCATGCTAGTCACCTCCCTCTTGTCACGAATATACTCTCGTCACCTTCAGAAAATGAAATACTGGAAGACAAAGTGATAAGGAGAGCAAATGCCAAAGCCCCAGGATCAACTCAGACTACAATAGTTTGACTTGATTCCCAGTCTTATATGTGTTATAGACTAATATGGTTATGTGTTATCACTACTACAAAATAGTAAAAAGACAACGCGAAAAAAATGTTGTGGTTTCAGTCAGAAAAATATCATTTTCACCGTGGTAATATTCACAAACAATCATATACTGACTACATGTTAAAACCAAGTGAGAGATTGAAGTTAGGTAAAGTGTTAGCTCATAACAGTTCGTTAACACTTGAAACAACCAATATATTCCCTAAAGATGTGCACCTGTCTATTACATAAACAACCAATATATTCCATAAAGTGATCAAGAAACACTAGTTTAAAAAACTCAAAAGAACCATTGAAGGTTTAAGTCCTTCATTTACGTGTATCAACAAAATCAAATAAAAGTTATCAATAAACACTGGTTTAAACAACTCAAAAAACCAGGTAATTTTTGTGTCCTCCAATCTTTTATTGAACTAGACACTGATTTTTACAAATTACTCAATAAAGTCCTTCGTTGTTGTCAATAGAAGAGCAATAATTTGCACCCGCGGTTTGATTTCCTCCCAACTGATCCAACTAATGTACTTTAGTTTCATTGCCGCATCAAATACCAGTACAACCACGGTGAAAATTTTCCAAAACTTGACTTCATGTTTTATAGAAAAAACGTTGTGATTTTATAAAAAAAACGTTGTGGGTTAAGTGTTGTCTATTAGGTAATTTGTAGTGTATGTGTTTAGCTTATTCTATGTATATATATATGATAGTATTGTATTGTGATGATATTATTATAATATTAGATATCTATATTACTAATATTAGGTCTTCGGATAAAGCGTTATAAATTTCGTAGTGGTAATCAACGGTTCAGGCAAGTTTTACTTAAGTCTACTAAGAGTTGTTTCATTCAGATATGCTTATGGATAATCATTGCATATTGCCATTGTAGAATTGTACTCTGAACATATTGCATTATAAGTTAGGTATGAAAGGTTGATTACCTTCATTACCATTCGGTCAAGATATATTTGTTCATGTTTAATACTTGTTCAGTCAAAAGTTTGTTCGTGCTAGTTCAAAATTATATTGTTGAATTATAACCAGCTTATTATTCAGACTCTTTCAATCATGATATATCGTTAAATTATTGAACTTAAACTTGTGGGGCAACTTTTTTGCTCACCCTTGCTATATCATGATAAACATTGCAGATTAAGATGAATACGTCGGATACAGGGAAAGGTTAAAGACATTTCCAGCGTAAAGTTAATGTGTACGATTAGATTTGTAATAGTATTATATGATAAAAATGTTATGTGTTAGACAAATTATGAATTGTATATAAGTTAAGGTTACTCGAACTTAGGGAATAGTGTGTAAAATGTATTGTATAAACAATTTATGTTTATATCTTTCGCAGATATAGTAATAGTGTTAGAATGATCGAACCGGATCTGTGGTGATAAGGGACCTCGGATTCAAGGCCCTCACAACATAGATGTTGAACACACACACACACACACACACTATATCAGTAATAACAGTCTAAGATTTGATGATTGATTGGGAAATTACTGGTGAGTTTTGATATGATGTATTATCATGTTTACTTGATTTTGCTGAGGTCAGTTGAATAGACTTGTTTCTGTCATTACTGTTGGATTCGTAAGCATATAGATTAGTTACATTTCATAGCATGTAAATTGCATTTTGTGTTCGTTTTGTAGATTATATGATTGGGAGCTGAAATCGTAAAGTATTGGTATAAAATTGCAAAGAAAAATAATGCGTACATCGTTTGGGCTTTCATGTTCATTTCATGTTCTTGGCTTGGAACTTAGTTTACATTGTAGAGCTTCTTCTTAGCTTTTCAGAAAAACTTGAATCATTTCAATCGGAGTTCGGATGACAGAGTTATGACATTTGTACCAACGGACGTTGAACTTCACTATTTTGGGTGGCCATTTGCATAACAGTCACTTCTAGCCTAATTTCGACCTTCATCCGTTCGTTATTTCTCAATTCTCAAAGATTGAGAGTACTAGAGCTCGTCGATATCTTCGGTTTGATAGGTGGCAGGCCTGGTAACTCGTCTTGGATCAAAGGTTATGACCGTTTTCCTCGTAAATCTAATTACGCACAACTCGCAAGTATACGTGGTCAACAAGTAATAAAGTAAAAGTAGATTATTGTTCTCACGAGGAATTGTTTAATAAAAATCACCAAGTAATAACCCATAACTAATTCAATCTTATTTAAAAGAATGAATTTCAAATTATATAATTAAACTACTATTAAATTCCACTAGTTAAATTAAGATTATGGAGATTTAAGATCACAACTTCACTTATTGCTTCATTTAAGTTAACACACTTCTCATCAATTATTCTCTATCATGAATTTTTAATCAAGAACACTAAAGCAGATAAAACCATCTCTCGATGCATAATACACATACTCACTTAAATCCACAGATGATAGAATTAAGCAAGACACCCTAATTAACTAATCCACTATATCTCTATGTGAATTATAATTAAAAAGGATTTAAAGCACAAGTTCTCTATAAGATTACATACGGTGTAAAGGCATATCTCTATCCTAAACACGAATCATGAATTCTATCTATGCAGAAATCACAAACACATGATATCATGGTTAGATCTAAATCTATACTTCATCTCTCGAGTTCATATAGATTATCACGGTAATTGATAGCTAGGCAATTAAACAATTAAGTCCAAATCACAATAGACAATCCTCATAATAGAACATAATAATTGATAGCGAAACATATTAAAATAAAATACACAATAAGATCCATTTTAATCTTAAACAAAAAATTAGTTCATTGAATTAAAACTAAGAATCCACAATTGAATAAACAATAAACAACAAAGATAGAAGAAGATGAGAAGATAGAATCTATTGTCTGTAGATTTGATGCTCTCTCCTTGCTCCTACTTTGAATCTTCAATGGTATCCAACTTGCTTCAATCTCCAAATCTAACAAGAACTAGGGTTTTGATCTAATCTACTCTAATATAATCTAATGGAATCCTCTTTCCAATCTAATCTCCCCTCTAATCCTTGTGATTCTCCTCATTTTATAAGTCTCTTTATATATCTTTAAGTCCACTTGGAAGTCCTTGAGTCAATCGGATCGAACTAATCCTTCTTGGACTTAAATTTGGCCAAAATTCGCCTTTTCTACGCATACCCCCACCCCGGCGGGGGTTTAGCCTTGTAAAGGGCCCACCCCGACGGGCTAGGGTACTGTTTTCCAGCTGGTACCCCCATCCCGGCGGGGGTCCTTTTTCTACTCTGACATCCTTTGGAAAAACGACCATAACTTTTGATCCATGAAGAGTTATGAGGCCTCCCACCTATTAAATCGAAGATATCGACAATCTCTACAACATTCATTCTTTGAGAATTGAGAAATAACGAACGGATAAAAGTCTAAATTGGGCCGAAAGTGACTGCTATACAAATGGCCACCCAAAACAATGAAGTTCAACGTCCGTTGGTACAAATGTCATAACTCTTGCATTAGAACTCCGATTATAATGACTCAAGTTGTTCCGAAAAGCTAAGAAGAAGATCTACAATGTAATCCAACTTCCAAGCCAAGAACATGAAATGAAAATGAAAGCCCAAACGATGTCTGAATTACTTTTCTTTACGATTTCAGCTCCCAAACATATAATCTACAAAACGAACACAAAATGCATGAAAAGTAACTAAGAAACATGAGTTTAAGTAACTAAATCAAGTAACAGATACCGGATGAGTAGGTATAAAAACTACTTATCACTATGCTACAATATTTCACAATAGTTCAATTAGTTTGATTAAAGAAACATGTAGGTCTACTCAGCTTGCTGCAATGACTATAGATAAAAAATCTGGAAGCATCCTTTCTTATGATCCAAATCTGAGATTTCCATTTTGCCTAACGAAAAGCATCTTTTAAGATGTTAATGAACGACTGTGTTGTGTAGCATTTGTCAGGAATAAGCATGTGAATGATATTCCTATTTATATATGATTTGATTATGATATATATGAATGAATATGGACGTATGCTTGCATTAAGAAAAGCTGTAAAGTCCTTTGATAGATAATAAAAACATATGTACAAGGACATAGAATGAATTGATCAAATGTGTTTGGTTGATCCTACATAAACAAAATAGTTTTGTAAAGTCCTTAAAAAGAAATGATGTACAAGGACTATAAATATAGAAAGATCAAGCTTGTTAGGTTGATCTTATGATGTAATAGATAGGCTTGTCTGATCGTCGAGCATTGCACCAGAAATTGTAGTTTACCATAAGCGTCAAGGAAAACTCGAGAGCTATAGAGGCAGAATCATAGTATGTAAGATAGTAGATCTCGGAGTTCGTAGACTTCTAGGAGAGATTAGGAAGGATCGTAGTGTGTCGAGGAAAACTTCCTCAGAGCCGTAGTCTGCTGAGGAAGCCACGTTCAGAATCGTAGAGACAGCCTGCCTACGAGCCGACCGAGCATCTGCCGAAGCCAAGTTAAGAATCGTAGACTACACTCAGAGTCGTAGAGTCTACTTATCATATCAGAGGAAGAGATCGTAGTCGAGCAAGATCGGATGAAGACAATGAGCATAAAGTTAGAAATTGTAGAGTGTCAAGATCTGATCTCGGAAGTCGTAGTGTCTGCACAGTCGAAGGTGAATCATAAATTAAGTTTGTTATTTAATAAGTTTGTATATTTATGTAAATTAAATAAAAGTAGAGTATGTTTCCCATGAGGAATTATTTAATAAGAATCACCAATTACTAACCAGTAACCAACTCAATCTTATTTAAACGAATGAATTTCAATTTATATAAATTAAATTATTTAATTACACTAATTCTAATTACCACTAATTAAAAATCAGATTACGGAGATTTATGATCACAACTTCACTTAGTGCTTTATTTAAGTTAATACACTTCTCATCAATTATTTTATATCCTGAATTGTTAATCAAGAACACTAAAGCAGATAAAACCACCTCTCGATGCATAATACCCATACTCACTTGAATTCACAGATGATAGAATTAAGCAAGACACCCTAATTAATTAATCCACTATATCTCTATGTGAACTACAATTAAAAATGATTTAAAGCACAAGTTTTCTATAAGATTACATAAGGCGTAAATGCATATCTCTATCCTAAAAATGAATCATGAATTCCATCTATGCAGAAATCACAAACACATGTTATCATGATCAGATCTAAATCTAAACTTCATCTCTCGAGTTCATTAAGATTATCACGGTAATTGTTAGCTAGGAAATTAAGCAATTAAGTCCAAATCATAATTGACAACTCTCATGATAGAACATAATAATTGATAGTGAAGCATATTAAAATAAATTACACAATAAGATCCATTGTAATCTCAAACAAAGAATTAGTTCATAATTATTGAATTAAAACTAAGAATCCGCAATTGAATAATCATTAAAAGACAAAGATAGAAGAAGATAAGAAGATAGAATCTGGTGTCTGCAGATTTGAAGCTCCCTCCTTGCTCCTACTATGAATCTTCAATGGTCTCCAAGTTTCTTCAATCTCCAAATCTCATAAGAACTAAGGTTTTCTCCTATTCTACTCTAATCTAATCTAATAAAATCCTCTCTCTCCACCAATCCTTGTGATTCTCCTCCTTTTATAAGTCTCTTTATATGTCTTTAAGTCCTCTTGGAAGTCCTTGAGTCAATCGGATCGAACCAATCCTTCTTGGACTTAAATTTGGCCAAATTTCGCCTTTTCTACGCGTACCCCCGCCCCGGCGGGGGTTTAGCCTTGTAAAGGGCCCACCCCGATGGGCTAGGGTTCTATTTTCCAGCTGGTACCCCTGTCCCGAAGGTTGTGAAGAGAAAGCCCGCCCTGGCGGGGGTCCCTTTTCTGCTCTGACGTCTTTTGGGAAAACTGCCACAACTTCTACGTCTGAACTCCGATTTTGATGATTCAAGATGTTCCAAAAAGAGGAGACGTAGATATACAACTTTAATTCTTTGAGTTTTTCGAAATAAGGACTGGAGTAAAGTTGAAATTTACTCTGAAATGGCTTTTATGTAAATGGTCCCTAAAAATAGTGAAGTTCAACGTCCGTTGGTACAAAGGCCATAACTTATGCATCCGAACTCTGATTGGAATGATTCAAGATCTTCCAAAAAGCTAAGAAGATGCTATACAATATAATCAAAGTTCCAAGCCAAGAACATGAAAGCCCAAATGATGTCCGGATTTCTTTTCTTTGCGATTTCATACTAATTCTTTACGATTTTAGCTCCCAAGCCTATAATCTACAAAACGAACACAAATTATTGTTATTATTATTAGTATTATTCCGCTCATAGAAATGGTATCGTAAATCACCAAGTTCGGTTTTCAAGTACCTTAATTTGGGGGTGTAACATCAGTCTTTTTCTCTACAACTTGAGCTGAGCCAACAAGAACTCAAGATTGAAGTTGGTAACTCCTCTTACATGATGGAGCAACTAATGTCCAACATGGAGCAGCTTTCTGAAGTGATTAATGACAAAAAGGGGGAGAAAAAGAGGTATAGAAAGAGGCATTCAAGGAGGATCAAGGACAACAGAAGAAAAAAAATAATAAGGCCAAGAGAAAGGCAAAGAAGAAGATAACAGCTACAGAAGCAGAATCATCATCTGAGGGGGAGCCAAAAGATGATGATCATATGAACACAGAGTTTAAGGGGGAGCAAATTAAAGAAGAAGATCATGAGTCTGAAGGGGAGTAGAGCAAAGACAAAGAGTCATTATCCCAGGGGGAGCAGGGGCAAGAAGATTAAGCAGATGAGTAACTGATTAACAGACATCCTAGAAACATACATGGAGCCAAAGAGGTACATCTCTAACTAGTTAGGTATTTTAAGGCTCCAAGATGTAAAGTGTCAAAGTCTATTAAACTCAATATGATTATAAATGACATTCATGATTATCTATCTTAGAAATACAACTGCTCACTTTATATAAGATTCATTCATAACATGCATATGCACTTATTATTTTTGTCATAATCAAATAGGGGGAGATTGTCAGGAATAAGCATGTGAATGATATTCCTATTTATATATGATTTGATTATGATATATATGAATGAATATTCAAGTATGCTTGCATTAAGAAAAGATGTAAAGTCCTTTGATAGATAATAGAAACATATGTACAAGCACTTAGAATGAATTGATCAAATGTGTTAGGTTGATCCTACATAAGCAAAACAACTTCGTAAAGTCCTTAAAAAGAAATGATGTTCAAGGACTATAAATATAGAAAGATCAAGCTTGTTAGGTTGATCTTATGATATAATAGATAGGCTTGTCTGATCGTTGAGCACTGCACCAAAAATCATAGTCTGCCAGGAGAGTCAAGGAAGACTCGAGAGCTGTCAAGGAAGAATCGTAGTCTGCAAGATAGTAGAACTTGGAGTTCGTAGATTGCCATGAGAGACGAGGAAGGATCGTAGTATGTCGAGGAAAACTTCCTTAGATCCGTAGTCTGCGGAGGAAGCCATGTGCAGTCATCGTAGAGGACATGCATCAGCATGAGAAAGTTTTAAGTACCTAACAGAAGAGCTTACAGTCATCTTAGAAACTCATCATGTTCAGCCATCAAGTATAAAAAAGGATGATCTTCACTGCAGTTCAACAAGGGATCATCAGAAGTGGTTGAGTATTTGAAGAAGCTAAGCATTATGCAATACTCAACTGCACCTCAAGGATGATCACATCAAGCTATTAAGCATTCAGAGATGAAGAGCTTAAAGAACATCTTAGCAGCACCTCCAACAAATAAACAACATCAACAACAAGAAGCTAGGGCCTGAGGGGTCCTTGTCCGGAGGGACTAAATGAAGTTCCAAGCCTACTGGGCTTGACGAAATACTAGGGAACTAGAGAAGTTCCAAGGTTGCTGGCCTTGAAGAGTTCTTAGTGAACTGAAGTTCCAAGGCTGCTGGCCTTCCTTAGTGGAAATCCTGCTAGTTGAAATCAGAAGAGTGGATTGGGAGCTTTAGTCTCTGAACCATTTAAAATCCTTGTGTCTTTTACTTTATGTCATTACATTATGTACTTAACTGCTATAACTACTATGTATGTTTTAACTACTTACAATCAAATTAACTCTAATAACAATGTATGCTTGATTATGAATATATCAATGAAGGGGATCTTTTACTTATTTCGCTGTTCTTGAAAAGATTCTTATGTTTATTATATGCTAATTCATTAGCAATACAAAATAAACGAGAAAAGTATTTGAAAATAAAATGGATCTATTCAACCCCCTTTTAGATCTATTGTGTGCCTGCTAGGAACTAACAACACTTACTGGGACTCATGATTCATGAACTGCCAGGTAAGCGAGGATGAAATTTCGTTCTTAACCGTAGGTGATGATCCTCGTGATGATATGTCTATTGATGATAGAAACTAGACTAGGGTCATTAAGCTTAGTCTCAAGGCTACACAAGGCAAATAAAGATATATATGTCTATCCTATTAGCAGTTTATGCACACATTCCATAGGCATGGTCATAACATGTGTTTTTGTATTTAAAGGTTAGATAATAATATCCATTTTTCAATCTCCATTAATGTCAATACCAATTTCTCTATCAAGAAATTAGTTATTAAGCAAGAAATACAACAACAAATTCCAAAATGATTCATTATATAAAATAGGAGAGAAAGTTAATTAAGCTAAACAAAAGGTTACATTACAATCCTAAAAATGGAGTTAGTTCATATCTATGGTACTAATACACATTTTTAACACATTCAACATTCTCAGTAATACACAAATAAATGGGAGATTTGGAATAAGAAAACCCTTGTTTGGAAGTGTTCTGTCTCCAAGTCTTCTCTTCTCCGTGTAGCTCCTAAGCACTATCGGATGCAATAACTTTTCCTCCTTGAAGTACAACTTCTTTCACTTCTACTTAATTAATACTGTAATAAATCCTAGTCTAAGTTATCTGTGTAATAATATCGCAGGTGGCTGCTGTCTGATAAGTATATCTTATCCCCCTCTCTTTAGGTCATTAAAAGCACTCTTACTTCCTGGATATCGAAGCTCGCACTATGGCGCGATCATTGAACTAATAAGTGGCGTTGCGGTGCCACGTAGGCTTAAAAACACCGGAGGTCACGCTGCAGTACGACTCTATGTAGAGCGTTTGGCGTTGTGCCATGAGAATGACATCAGCCCAAGACAGGAGACGACGCTGCGGCGCGAAGAGCAGTAATGAACTCGGCGCTGGGGCACTAACTTTGGCGTTAGGCACTGACTTTGGCACTAAGGTACTGAAATGGCGTCGGCCAAGGCGTTGGGGCCCCATATATAGGTAGGTGTACAGCAGTTCCAACTAACAGTGAGTCTGCCTAGTATTGGCATTGCGGCGCGGGAAATGAGCTATCCTTGGCGCTGCGGCGCCAGTGTAACAAAAATTCCAAATTATGGCCCTGGAAGCTGGAAAAGATATGCAAAGCCCTGCATCATAGACATTATACATAATAACAATATATATATATATATATAAAAACTAACTAAATAACTGAAAATAGGCAACATCTTAAGCCACAAAGGATCTGATTCGTAGGTATAAATCCACTCATCATAACCTAAGATAGGTCAGCCTCTGATAAACCAAACGTGGAGGGAAGCCTCTTAATACTTTCCATTTTAATTACTTGTAAAATCAATTACTTGTAATTTCATTTCCATGTCAAACTCAATGTAATGGGAAATATGAAGGAAAATGTGCACATGCATTCCCTTTTATATCAAAACCTGACATGATATACTGTCATACAAATAGCTAACATCCATTTTGCAAGATAATACTCCTAAAACGGATACATCATATAGCATGTAACATTTCCACATTCCCTAAGACTAAAATACATTAGTCTTTTTGCAGGGAAACAATTGGTCATGTTACCCGTTCAAAATCCAAAAAGTCAATCAGCCTACAACCAAGCATGGCTTCATCTGGCCAGTCTAGTCCTACTCCGGTCTCTCACGAGGATTTCGAAGGACTAAGCCACCAAATTATAGAGTTTGTTGTTCTGCTTAAAGAACCACACAAGTCCACTCAGGGTCCACGAATACCCATACATATAGAATCCTCTACACACAGAGGAACTCAGGGACCAGACAAAGAAATTCCTGTACCTGAATCTCAGTTGGACAAAATAAACAAAACCCCTGAAACCACACATCTCAAAGAAGATCTAGACACCAGTGATATCAGGAAGAAAGTCCTACAAATGGAAGAGACCATTCAGTTTATCAAAGGGATTGAAGCACACATGAGTGTTTCATATACCGACCTTTGTATCTTTCCTAGGGTTCATTATCCAGAGAAATTCAAAACTCACGACTTTGAAAAATACAACGGGTTGGGAGATCCTTACACACATTTGAAAGTCTTCATTAGAGAACTCAGATCTTATGCCGAGGATGAGAAGCTCAGAATGCACCTATTTCAAAAGAGTCTAACTAGTGAAGCTAGATCAGGGTATACTATATTAGACAATTCCAAGATCCATAGTTGGGAAGACCTAGCTCATGCTTTCCTCAGCCAGTATAGTTTCCAAACTCAAATGGCTCCTGATCGACACCAAATTACTAAGGTCAGGAAACAAGCTAATGAATCCTTCAGAGAGTATGCTCAAAGGTGGAGGCACCTTGCTGCTCAAGTTATTCCCTCTATGACTGAGTCTGAGATGGTGATGACCTTCATAGACATTCAAAAGGCTCCTTTCTATAAAAGAGTTTTAGCTGGCATAGGCAAACCATTCTACGAAATGATAAAACATGGGGAAATGGCTGAGATGGGTTTAAAGTCCGAAAAGATTCAAGACATACCTGCTCTGAAAGTTGTTGCTGAGCACATCCAATCCAGAAATTATGGAAACAACCCCCGGAGGGTCCATAAAAAGAAAGAGGAGGATGTTTCCTTGATACTACAAGGGCAAAAAGGTATTCAGAATATGCCTATCCAGAGGAGAAATTACTCCCACTTTCAAGCACAGTTTTCAAACCCTACATTTCCAAAGAGTGGAGAAGTCAGACACACTCAAGTGTTCACACCCTTAGGGGACTCACTTGAGAGCATTCTCAATCTTCTAACAACTCAGAATAAAATTACTCATCTTCTTCCACTAGCCAACCCGAATGGGAAGGGTTTCAATGCTAGCTGAAATGTGCATATCATGTTGGAGCTCCAGGACATGATACTCAAGATTGTTGGGCCTTGAAACATAAGATCCAAGATATGATTGACAATAGACAGATCGTGGTAGCTAAACCCGACCAAACCCATGTGCAAGATAACCCTTTTCCTCAACACAAAGAAGAAAATGTTAACATGATTAATTAGAGTAATGGTCAGACTTCCCATTACAGTGGTAGATCCTCCCTAACCAGCAAAGATAGTGCTGATAAATGGGATTTTGCATAGTTCCAGTTTACAATGGAAAAGAAAATGAAGACTCTCTGTGAGCAAGTTGACCAATTGGCAGAACTGGTGACCCATCAGCACCAAGTCACACGCCAATTATTCAGTCAGGAGCATGCTAGCCTCCTTCCTCTTGTTACAATGACTCCATCACCGATTTTAGAAGGTGAATTATTGGAGGATAAAATTGCCAAAAGAGCAAATGCCAAAGCCCGTTGGGATTTTACCAATAAAAGGGAATTTACATACCTAGGCCAACTGATGGAGGAGATATTTTAGATGTTGATTAATGAAGGAAGAATCATAGCACTGTTGCTTCCAATCAATCCTCGTTCAAGGCGATTCAATTCTAATGGAGTATGTCAGTATCACTCCCACTCTCGCGGTTGCAGCACAGAAGAATGATGGGCACTCCGCCACCTTATTCAGAATTTAATTGACAGCGGTGTCTTACAGCTAGCGGACGATGACACTGTATTACTTGAAAGTGGGGACACAGTTCCTACCAAATGGAAAGAGGTCGTAGCAGTTATTGTGATGCCCCCAAAATAGGTATACAACACCCATTCTGAGTCATCAAAATACATGGTACAGAAATAACTACAACTTTATTAATACAACATAAAAACTGTGAGTTTAAATACAAATATTGTCATCTAGACAATTTCCACACTCAAATAAGTCCTTATTACAATTATTAATACACTATTCTACAGAATAGTGAGGATTACTAAAACCACTTCTAGAACCATCATTCCACACCCCGACTAGTACTCGCTACATTCTCGCCTCCTGAGAAGAAAAATGGAACAACAAGGAAAAGGGTGAGCTCAACTAGCTCAGTAAAGAATATTATGACTAAGATAATATAAAACAAATTATCGTTAGTCTTCAACAGGGAAAAATCTAATAGAATACAATAGACAACAAGTTTTAAATCAATCTTCGCAGTGGAAATAATAATTCATTAGAAGAGTTAAGTAGAAAATGCAAACTACTATCTTCTATATATGAATTTAAAAGTTCATCGTCTATCTTTTATCCCTGTAACATCAATCAATATATATCTGGAATCAAATATTCATCTTTGCACTACAGGCCAAAGATATTCATCAGTTGATCATGTTCATCTAAACACCTGTTCATCTTTGCACTACAGGCTAAAGATATTCATCATAAAATCATTCATCTTTGTACTACGGGCCAAATATATTCAGTTATATCATCATTTATGACTTAGGATGATGAAAAATATTTTAAAGAAAACGAATCCAATGAAACAAAAGAACAAATATTAAGGATTCGTACTTTAAATAATCCAAGTTCAAAAATACTTCATAAATAACTAGAGTGGAGTAAAATTCAAGAATAATCAAAACATGGATACAATCAAAGCTAATATCCATTATAGATATTTTGGACGAAAAATGAAAATTTAATTTTTTGTGAATAGTGTCGTATTCGTGAATAGTGTCGTATACGTGAATAGTAACTCCGACACCAAAAGATAGAAATTTCATAAAAAACATCATCATGCTTCGTGAATTGTAACTCGTGAATAGTAACTCATGAATAGTAATCCCGACATGAAAAAGTTCCAAATTTGATAAAAAGTTCTAACCAATATTTCAGCATAATGATATTGAAGAAATAATATCATTTGAGAAGAAAATAACATCCTTTACCTCGTAAAGACAGTACTTCTAGTTGAAACACCGGATATAAGCTATGACTTGAACTTACACCGTATAACAACACTCAAAGTATTAAAATACTCACAAGAATACGCTCAATATATCGAGAGAGAAAGAGGGAGAAATCTGTAGTTTCTGGTGTGATTTTCAATTCTAACCTAAGAACCCTATTTATAGGAAATTACTTAGAACACCAAAGCAGAAAATTTAATAAAATATTAATATATATTTTTTAAATTTCCTACGCACCCTTATTTTTTCCAAAACATCAGCCACCAAGTAGCCACCACACAAAGCTTACAAAAAACAATTTTCTTATTAAAAATAATTAAAACTTCCAAAAAATCAATTATTTCAGAATTTCGGAACTTCAATAATTCATAATAAATAGCCCTTTTATCAGAAAATTCGAATCTCGCGACTTTTTATAGGAAATTTAATTTTCTACAACTTTACAGAAGAAAGTTTTTCCAAATTTCAAACAGAAATTGACCGAAATCCATAAACGGGCGATTTTACAGGCTATAATTGAATTTCAGTCAAGAAATGGATCCACCAACATGTTTAACATGTTTTAAACAACTTTTGCAACAAAAATACTCTTCCTCCTCACACACTCATATATCCCACATTCATTATAAAAATATCATCGTTATTATATTATAATAATATAATAAAATATTGTTTTATCAGAAAAGATAAAATATCAATTTTTTAACAATTGTCACTTTAAAAATTTTCTCCATCTATAACCACATAAAATCAATATTTTCCTCATCATATAAATCAATAATTAATTATTCACAAATAATATTACAGAATCACAGTACTGGAAACCAGGCCGTTCCTAGGAAAAAGGGGGCTTTCCAATAAGAATTTTTCCTTACTGGCGCGCAATTAAGTGACCAAACCTCTCCTTAGACAGAACTTTCTAGACATCGCCAATAATGTTTTCTAATAATATTATTCAGATAAAATGAATTATTGCTTCGATAATGGAAAATATTGTGTAGTGACAATTATTGAAACAACAGTAATATAAAATATCAACGCAACAATTATTGAATCAATAAAATAAAATACTGAACAGTAACTACTGTAACAATTATTGAGTAGTGCCTTCTTACATAAGAATCAATAATTGGTGCAATACCGTGTGCTACTGTGTAACAACGCGTATTACTGTGTATTAACCACCGGGTATTCCAGCAGTGTTAACGGTAACAACTACGCCGGTATTTATAAACAACTTATACTTGTCATTTTCTTCATCCAATCACTTTCCGTTATGGGGCCCACAAAAGACTGCGCCTTCGTACGAATATTCCCCGACAGCAATAATATTCCACGACCAAACGAATATTCCCCAACAAAAATGAATATTTTATAACCACCTACTTATTAAAAATATTTGTGCATTTTACCCATAACTAACCACATTAATCAAATAAACCTTACTATTTCAAAATAATAAATAGAGGAAAATAAATTTCATTTATTAATAATTTGGGGTCTTACAGTTATATCTTATGAGGGGGATCTGGCTACCACATCACATATAATTCAACCTATTTAACTTAAAGGTGCTGAGAATACTTTGCAAGTGGTTGCGCCAAAGCCAATTATCCTACTGTTTAGACCACAATATCATGTTATCAGCCTACAAAAAGTACCATGGAATTATGGAGAGGCTGAAGGATCTACATCTCACATAACTGTTGTAGTGTCGAAGGAAAATCCACTGTATCTTCCTTAAAGGGTGATGAAGCCTGCCATCAAGTCAAAGGGGAAAGTTCCCATGGAGAAGATAGAAGAATTCATCCGTACTATGGGCCATAATGAAGCCAAAGTGGTTTTATGCTTGAAAGAAGCTCCACAACAGGTTTCCATACTTGATTTAGTTTTCTGCTTGGAATATCACAAGAATGTATTAATGATAGTTTTAGAAGAAGCACATTTACCCAAATCAGTGGATGTGGAACAATTCCGTCACATGGTAGATCACATTTTTAACAGCAATGTGATATCATTTACTGATGATGACATACCTCCTGAAGGGACTGGTCATTGCAAGTCGTTGCATATAGCGGTAATGTCCTCCGGATACGTGGTCGCAGTAGTATTGATAGATGGAGGATCATCCTTGAATGTCTGCCCTTATGCCACCTTGGAGAAGATGAATATCAATCTCAATAGGATCCGAAACAGCCATACGGTTATCAAAGCTTTTGATGGATCCCGACGAAATTCTGTTAAAGAGATTGAATTACCCGTGAAGATTGGTCCACATACATTATGTGTGAGACCCCAAATTTTATGAATAAATATTTAATTTTCTCAAAATAAATTTTTTAAATATTATGGTGTGAATTTGATATAATGTTATAGTTGTGGGTTATATTTATAAATTTTGCAAAGTACGCAAGTTGTTATATAATATTCGATTGGTCGGGGAATATTCTTTTTGTCAGGGAATATCTGTACGAAGGTACAATTATTGGTGGACCCCGTAACAGAATTATAGTCGGATTGAGAAAATGACAAAAATACTTTATGAAAATAACGGCGAAAGTTTTACCGTTAACTGTTGAAATACCCGGTGTTAAAAGTACAGTAATACGCGTGATTGCATAGTAGCACACGGTATTTATTATTGATGCTTACGTGAGAAGTCACTCAGTTATACTCAATTATTGCTACCATAATTGCTGCATCATATCTTTTATATTATTGATTCAATTATTGTTACAATATCATCTGCATAATATGATATATTATTAAATCAATGATTGAGACGACAAAGTTATTCATATTATTGAATTGAAATATTTACAATGTCTAGAGGTTCTGCCAAGGAGAGGTTTGGTCACCTAATTGCGCGCCAATAGGGAGAAATCCTTATTGGAAAGCCCCCTCTTTCTTGGGAACGACCTGGTTGTTAAATAATGTGAGTTATAATATTAATGATGAATGTTATTAAAATTGAAGTTGTGTTCGGAGTTGAATTTGCAGACGCGAACGTGATATTTGAGTCCGGAATGATGAAATTAGTAAAAATACTCTATAAACACAAAATTTTCCGGGATTCACTATTGGTCAAAAAGTCAACAGTTGACTTTTTCGGTAAAAGTCAAACTTCAAAATTTCAAAATTTATATTGTTGACAAAAATAGTTTCATTATGTTGGAATTGTTTGTGTTAGTTAAAATCGACATCTATTTCGATGATAATTGATGTCTGGGGATTATATTGATAAATCGGGTAATTTATCGGATAAATGAGCAATTAATTACTACTAATTCATATGCTTATATAACTATTTGTTCACATGTGTGTACTATTGAATCACATTCTTGTATTATTATGGGAGTTGGTGAAAAATTGATAATACTTGCATGACTAAGTTAAAAATGGAGGTATAGATGGAGGTACTATACTGTAATTATTTTTATCACATGATTAGAACTATTGAGTCACATGATTTACTATTGATTCACATTATTTGCTATTAGGGGAGTTGGTGCAAGTTTGATAATACTTGCAGGACTAAATTAAAAATAAAGAAAAAGAGGAATGTATTATATTGTAATATTTCGAGCCCCAAAACGTGCAATTATCGAAACTATATTTTCCTTTAAATAGAAGCTCATTCTTCCTTCATTTCTCACCAATTCACAAAAGCTTTAAAGCAATTATAATAGAGAGAAAGAAGAAGAGAAGTCTGCTACCTCACTATTCCAGTATCCAGTTTTTTTAAGGTAGGGAATATTATTTGTTGTACTCGTAGGGAGTATTATTTCTTTTGTATTCATGAAGAGAACTTATGTTATTCCATTCTTTATTATTCTATTAGAATAACATGTATACGCGGGCTACCCTATAATTGGTGACATTCTTCTAATATGTCATCTTTATTATTCTGTTGGAATATCCTGTCTGTGCGTTTTACGGCGGACCGGATTCCGTCTTTATTATTCTGTTGGAATATCCTGTCTGTGCATTTTATGCCGGACCTGATTTCGTCTTTATTATTATTCTGTTGGAATATCTTGTCTGTGTGTTTTACGCCGGACCTAATTCCGTCCTTATTAGTATTCTGTTGGATAACCTGTCTATGCGAAGTACCGCATGCGTAGTGATTTCTGTTGTTATTTCATTCTTTATTATTTTGTTGGAACATCCTGTCGGTGCGAATTTTGCCTTACCTGGTTCCGTTATTTAGTATTCTATTGGAATAACCTGTCTATGCGAAGTACCGTATACATGGTGATTTCTTTTGTTATTCCATTCTTTATTATACTTATTTGGTTAAAGTTTTGACTTCTATACTCCATGAAATTAGTGGAATATCCTTGATATTTGCGCTTCATCCAGTATCTTTTCATGGAAATATTCTTCTGAGCATTCTTGAATTTTATTCTACAAAGCAGTATCATGTTGACAATTTGGACATTATGAGTTCCTGGATAAATTAATTCTTGAACTTGTTTTATTGAATTCTTTTATCATTGTCATCATCCTCATGTTTATATTTTGTTGAAATTCATCTGTGGCCTGTAGTGCATAGATGGACTTGGTATGATTATGACCAGGGATTATTCGGTGTAATCATGACCGTAATATTATAAATGATGTGGTAAAAGTCCTCATTGGCCCGTAGTGCATTGATGGACAGTTTTTGGTATGATTATGGCTATGGATTCTCTTCGGCCAAGGGTGCAAAGATGAATTGTTTTATGGCATGATCAGGACCGTTGATGAAAACACGATTATCTTTGGCCTGTAGTGCATGGATAATTCGTGGTCATGATACTAAAAATATCATTGGCCTGTAGTGCAGGGATGAGTTAATGATGTGGATTATTTATTAAGCTAAGTCTCAACGATAAAGTTGGTGAAAAACTTTTTAAATCATAGAAGATAGTAGATTTTATATTTTACTTGACTCTTCTAATGGATTTTTTATTCCGCTGCAGTTTTTGATCTAAAATTTGTTGTCTATTATATTCTATCAGTTGTTATACTGTTGAAGGCTAATGATAATTTATTCTGCATTATCCTAGTCATAATATTTCTTACTGGGATAGTTGAGCTCACCCTTTCCTTCACTGTTCTCTTCAGGAAATGAGAACGTAGCTGAGACTAGTCGGGGAACAGAGTGATGGTCCTAGATATAATAATAGTAATCAGGACTCCTTTTGAGTTTGTATACTCTCTAGTAAACAATATTTGTATTCAAACTCACAGCTCATGTTGTATATTTAAGATTGTATTTGTATCCTGTACCATGTATTTGGCGACTCAGAATAGGTGATGTATTCCTGTTTTGGGGGCGACACATTATGCGTATCCTTTCATGTGCTCAAAATAGCCACAGGATACAACCTACTCTTAGGAAGACCGTGAATTCATATGGTTGGAGCCGTCCCATCCACCCTGCATCAACAACTCAAATACATCATTAACTGTGACAACCCGAGAATTTTGAATATTTTTAAAAATTTTAATTATTGATTTAAGGTTCAAAATTAGAAACTAGACAGAAAATTAGTGTATGCGTTTGATATTTTTAAAATAGAATTTTAAGGATTTCAAAATTCTGTGAAGGATTTAGGTGAATTATTCAGGATTAAGGAATAAGTGAATATGTTATGTGTATATGTGTACAGTATGTGGTCAAGGGTTGGCCAGATAAACGATATCTATAATAAATCCTAATAATATATTAAGAACTTTAACATTCGATTAGAAAACCCTAGCGATTAATAAGAAACCGTAGAAACTAGTTCTGGAAACCTTAATTTCAATTTCGGGAATCCGAAACCCTAATTCGGTGGATGAAACCCTAATCTGGGAACTTAATTAAAGGATAATTGTAATTCTTAAGTGATATTAATTATAATCATAATTAGGTTAAAGCTTAATTATTTAGTAACCCTAATTTCAAATTTAGAAAACCCTAATTTCGGGATTTGAAACCCAAATTTATAATTAAGAAAAACGAAAATGTTAATTTAATATTTTTTGTTAATTAGGAACCTTAATCCTAATTTTCAAGTTAATATTAATTAGAAAACCCTAATCTAATTAGGAAATCTAATTTTGAAATTAGAAATATTATTTTTCTAATTAAAACCCTAATTCTAGGTTAAAAACCCTAATGACCAATTTTGTCGTTAATTGCTTAATTAGCAATTTTAATTAGGAAATATTAATCCTAATTAGTAAGATTTAAAGTATGATTAAGAAATTTTAATATAATTAGAAAATTCTAATTATTATTTAGAAATATTAATTTTCTATTTTTAGAAACCTAATTTGGAAATTCTAAAATCAAAATTTTCAAACCCTAAACCTTAAAGGGTCTAAACCCTAAATCCTAAGGGTTCTAAACCCTAAACCCTAAGGGTTTGGCCAATGTTCAAATTGCCATTAAAATTAAATATGAAAAGACTAAAATGCCCTTTGTTGCATTATTGAAGCTTGCTTGCAAATCTTACCAAAATTGGGAGTTGTTGAACCACTTTACTAACTCCATGTGCACTATATCATATATCCCAATCGAAATTATCAGCTAAAGCATTGAATCATGTCATTTATATAGATATAGAGAGAAAAATGGTTACTTCCATTTTCATTTTCTCCCAAGACCCTCTCTCTCAAAAATTCGGGAATATAGAGTGAGAAAGTGAGATATGATAAGCTAATATCATGTCTTAACATTCCATGATCAGCATCAAAAAATCAGATTCAAGAAATCAAGAATAAAGGTATAAACCTTAGCTTTATAAAAATTTTAGGATTTGATGTTAGATGTTGTTGTTGATTGGTTAAATTATGTGTAATAAGGTATCTTTTAGTGATCTGGGTTGTTAAATCCCAGATCCATAACATCAAAATGCTCGGATTTGATGATTTTTGAAATCTGGAAAAAGTTGGAAGTATGGCATTACAAGCTAATGTTAGGGCCTGTAAATCCTTCTCTGTTTTTGCTTTGTGTTGTTTTATGTTATAAATGTGTTCTATGTCATTAGGACTTTGATCTGAAACTATAACATGGCCAGATCATGAGTGGATTGAGAGATATGAGTAGTCAAACTGCGTTGACCGGTCATAGAGACTGAGTTTCTGGGCAACCCAGAAACCCAGATCTCGTCTAACAACATTTTCTGAGTCTTTGATCTTGCCGTATGTTATTATTTTGGTTATGTTGTTGTTTAATCCTTGTACTCTGGTATAATGAGTACATAAGTAAACCTTTAGTTCACCCAGAATGTACATAGAATCAAAGATATTGTTTGTCAAAGTACCGTTGACCATCTGTTTGGTTGCATTTCTGGAAAACCCAGAAACCTTCAAGACCCGTATTTCTGACAAGGTTTGACTGGCTTGAATCTTGTTAATTAGTTGTTGTTATGATGATCGGTTGCTATAAGATTGTACCCTGACATATGGTCTACAGTATTGAACCAATATTTCACCCAAACAAGTTACAGGATATAAGATATGAGGATTGAAAACTAGTACCCTCAACTGTTCTTCATTTTTTGGAAAACCCATAAATGAAGAACAGTGTTGTCAGAAAGTTTGGAAGCTTAGATCTCTCAGATCTGATGTTTTATGACCATAATACTTGATTTAACTTGTAATATTACACAAGCACTATAATTATAACACCTTAGCAAATCCAACGTCTTATCCAAGAAATTGTTAACAGTCAAACTAGGCACCTGGTAACTGGCGATGAAGTTCTAGGTTTCTTCAAGAACAGCCCAAGAACACCTATAGCGACGGGTCTATCGCTATAGGGCCCTTTAGTGGCAATTATTTTTGAAAAATAGATTAATTAATTTAATAAATCAAATTAAATGGTTTTTAATTATTAAATATACTAAATAAATTCCGAAAATTTATTTAAAATTTTGAAAAATAGTTTTTAATTATTTAGAGTATATTTCATAAATATTTAATATTTTTGGAATATAAATGGTATTTAATTTATTTAATTATAATATTAAATAATTGATTTAAAATGATTTTAATACATAAAAAATCATGAAAAATAATATTACGGTATTAGAAAATATTTAAAGTTATTTTTAGTGACTTTTGATATTTTGTGATGAATTTCATTAATTAATCAATATTAATGATAGTTAACTTATTTAATAAATATATTAAATAAATTAAGGAAAAATAGAATAAATTATTTAAAAATCATATAAAAATTATGTAAGTGTTAGAAAAATATTTTCAGTTATAAAATATAACTTTTGCTATTTTGCCATTAAAATATTAATATTTTAATATTAATAGCAATTATCGGATAATGAATTTAATTGTTTAAAAATCATATAAAGGTGATTTTAAAGTATTAAAAATACTTTATGATATTATAAATATATTATAATATTATGACATGTTTTTCATTAATGTTTGATATTAAATAAATATTAATGATATTAGAATATTGTGGTATTTATATTATATAAATACGATATTAATGATTGAAAATTCAGGATAAATGATAATAATTATTTAAAAATTATTATGAGACTTTGAAAAATATTTCAATTGTTAATAAAATTATCTAAGATAATTGTTAATTGTTAAGTCAGAGTATAATTGAACTTAAACTCGTGAATTGTCCGACTAGACCGTCGGGACGTTAGAATTTTTGTCGGATTTAAGTCAGACTAAAATAGTTTGATCTGATACTGATTCTTATGTGTGTTATAGACTGATAGGGTTACGTGTTATATGTGTTTAGGTTATTCTATGTATATATATATATATATATATATATATATAATAGTATTATATTATGATGATATTATTCTAATATTGGAGATCTATATTACTAATATTAGGTCTTCGGATAAGGCGATATAAATTGCGTAGCGGTAATAACGGTTCAGGCAAGTTTGTTTTACTTAACTCTAATAAGAGTTGTTTCATTCTGATATGCTTATGGATAATCATTGCTGATTGCCATTGTAGAATTGTACTATGTACATATTGCATGTATAAGTCAGGTATTAAAGGCTGATTGTGACGCCTCCAAAATAGGTATACATCACCTATTCTGAGTTGCCAAATACATGGTACAAAATTCAAATACAAATTAATTATACAACAGTCGTGTAAAATACGACTAAACATATGCTGTGAGATTTAATATAAATATTGTCATCTAGACAACATACAAATTCAATGGGGTCCTCATTACATTTATTATCACACTATTTCATAGAATAGTGAGGACTACTAATGCTATATCTGGACCATCACTCTTTTCCCCGACTAGTCCCTGCTACGTTCTCATTTTCTGAAGAGAACAATGAAAGCAAAAGGGTGAGCTCAACTAGCCCAGTAAGAAATATTATGACTAAGATAATGCAAAATAAATTATCATTAGCCTTCAACAGTGTTTAACTGATAAAATATAACAAACATCAAGTTTAACTGCAGCAGAACAAGCAATCCATTAGAAGAGTCAAGTAGAGAATAAAATCTACTGTCTTCTATGATTTAAAAGGTTTTTCATGACTTTTATCGCTGAGACTCAGCTTAATAAATAATCCACATCATCCCTGTACTACGGCTGAGGATATTCATTAGTATCACAACCACAAATTATCCATGCACCACAACCAAGGATATTCATGTATTCATCAATGGTCATGATCATGCCAACAACTGTCCATCAATGCACTATGGGTCAATGAGGACTTTTTCCACATCCTTTGTAACATTACGATCATGATTAAACCGAATAATCCCTGGTCATAATCATACCAAGTCCATCTATGCACTACAGGCCACATATGACTTTCAACATAATATAAACATGAGGATGATGACAATGATATAAGAATTCAATAAAACAATTTCAAGAATTAATTTATCCAGAAACTAATAATGTCCTAATTGTCAACATGATAATGCTTTGTAGAGTAAAATTCAAGAATGCTCAGAAGAATATTTTCATGAAAAGATACTGGATGAATTGTAAATATCAAGGATATTCCACTAATTTCATGGAGTATAGAACTTAAAACTTTAACCAACTGAGTATAATAATGAATGGAATAACAAAAGAAATCACCATGCATGCGGTACTTCGCATAGACAGGTTATTCCAACAGAATAATAAGTAACGGAACCAGGTCAAGCGAAATTCGCACTGACAGGATGTTCCAACAGAATAATAAAGACGGAACCAGGTCTGGCATAAACGCACAGATAGGACATTCCAACAGAATAATAATAAAGATGGAACCAGGTCCGGCGTAAACGCACAGACATGATATTCCAACAGAATAATAATAAAGACGGAATATTAGAAGAATGTCACCAAGTATAGGGTAGTCCGCGTATACTGCTTATTCCAGCAGAATAATAAAGAATGGAATAACAGAAGTTCTCTTCATGAATACAAAAGTAATAATACCCCTTACCGTAAAAGAAAATGGATATAAGAGTAGGGAAGTAGCAGAATACTTTTCTATAGTTTCTCTATAATTTCTCTCTCTGGAGTTTCAGTGAATTCGTAAAAAATAATGAAGGAATGTGCTTCTATTTATAGGAGAATGGAAGGATACTATTGGACTGTACAGTAGGAATTTAGACGAAACAATTTTCAGCTTCATGGGTGAAAGAAAAATTTAGACGCAACCTAATTAATCACATGTGCACACCCTTATTTCAACGACAACTTATATATATATATATATATATATATATATATATATATATATATATATATATATATATATATATATATATATATATAATATTAATACTCATCCCACCATTTCCACTTTTCCACCAAAAATCTATTTTTCCACCATTTTCCACTCACACACATAATATTATATATATTCCACTCACCACACACATAATATTATATATATAAAATTCATTTTTATTTAAAAAGTTGGGGTCTTACAACCTCCCCTTCTTAAGAAATTTTGCCCTCGAAATTAGGGTACGTACCTGGTATGTCGAAGAGGTAAGGATACCTTGATTTCATTACAGAGTCTAACTCCCAAGTCATTTTCTCAACATCGTGGTTTCTCCACAAAACTTTGACTTGAGGTATAACCTTGGAGCGTAGAATATGTTCCTTCTTATCCAAGATTTGAACAAGAACCTCTTCATACGTCAAATCTTCCGCTATTTCGTCCGGTTCTAACTCAATAATGTGGTTCGGGTCTTCCACATATTTACGTAACACGGATATGTGAAAAACGTTATGAACACGAGACATACTTGGCGGTAAAGCGAGTGTATAAGCCACAGTTCCTACTCGATCGAGGATTAAAAATGGGCCGATGAATCGAGGATTGAGTTTTCCTCTCTTTCCAAATCTCGTAACTCCTTTCCATGGAGAAACACGTAACAACACATGATCTCCTATATCGAATTTCACGTCCTTTCGATAAAGATCAGCATAACTCTTTTGTCGATCTTGTGAGGTTTTGATACGTTGTCGGATCATTTAAATCTTTTCCGTAGTCATACGTACCAACTTTGGTCCCAACAATGTTGCTTCACCCACCTCATTCCAGCATACTGGAGAACGACACTTTCTTCCATACAACGGCTCAAATGGAGCCGTGCCAATACTTGCTTGATAACTGTTGTTGTAGGATAACTCCACCAATGGTAAGAACTTATCCCAACTTCCCTTGAAGTCAAGGACACAAAGTCTTAATAAATCTTGAAGAGTTTGAATAGTCCTCTCCGACTGCCCATCTGTCTGAGGATGATATGCCGAGTTAAATCATAAATCTGTGCCCATAGCTTTCTGCAAACTAACCCAAAATCATGAAGTGAATCTTGGGTCTCGATCAGAAACTATGGATACTGGCATACCATGCAGTCTTACAATCTCGTTTATGTACATACGAGCAAGACGTTCAAGTGTATAAGTTTCTCGTATCGATAAAAAATGAGCAGACTTGGTCAATCTATCAACAATGACCCAAATCGCATCTATACCTTGAGAAACCTTAGGAAGACCAGTAACTAAATCCATGGTAATGTGCTCCCACTTCCATTCTGGAATTTCAAGTGGTTGCAATGGACCTTTTGATACTTGATGCTCCGCCTTAACTCGTTGACAGGTTAGACACCTTCAGATAAAAACGTTATCTCTCTTCATATTGCTCCACCAAAATGTATGACGAAGATCACGATACATTTTGGTACTCCCAAGATGAATTGCAAACGGTGTGTTGTGCACCTCCATCATGATTTTATACTTTCAGGGTCGTTAGACACACACAGTCTGGAGTTGACTCGAAGTATTCCTTCTTCATCGATTCTTGTTTCCGGGATACCACCTTCTTGCACTTTCTTCCTCATACGCATCAGTTCCATGTCTGTAGCTTGAGCAGCTTTAACTTTATCAATTAAAGTTGGTTCTACTCGTATATTTGCCATCATTACATGGGTCCCTGGAGTCTTTAACTCTATCTCCATCCTTTGCAAGTCACAAAAAATGGGCCTTTGCGTTGTCAATATTGCACTCGTACCCGCATATGATCTTCTACTCAATGCGTCAGCTACCACGTTCGCTTTTCTAGGATGGTATTGGATGGTATGATCATAATCTTTCAACAGTTCAAGCCAACGTCATTATCGCATATTGAGCTCCTTTTAAGTGAAGAAATATTGGAGACTTTTATGATCCGTAAAGATCTCCACTTTCTCCCCATACAAGTAACGCCTCCAAATTTTAAGTGCGAAGACAACTGCTGTTAACTCTAGGTCATGAGTAGGATAATTCCTCTCATATTCTTTGAGTTATCTTGAGGCATAGGCTATGACTTTCCCATGTTGTATGAGAACACATCCCAACCCTTTGCTCGAAGCATCACTGTAGATGACAAATCCCTCCGAGCCAGATGGTATTGTCAGAACAAGTGCTGAAATGAGTCTCCTCTTGAGTTCTTGAAAACTCTTCTCACATTCTTCACTCCAACCGAACTTTGTATCTTTCCGAGTCAGCTGAGTTAATGGAGTAGCTATTCGAGAAAATCCTTCCACAAATCTCCGATAATAACCAGCTAAGCCGAGAAAGCTACATACTTCGGTCATTGATTTAGGCTGCTCCCAACTTTGAATTGCTTCAATTTTTGCCAAGTCAACAGATATTCCATGACTTGATACTATGTGCCCATGGAATGCTACTTCCTCAAGCCAGAACTCGCATTTCTTCAACTTGACATAAAGCTTGTATTCACGAAGCTTTTGGAGTGTTAGCCTCAAGTGTGTTTCTCATGATCTTCGTGGGTTTTGGAATATATGAGGATGTCATCAATAAAGACGACCACAAAGTGATCCAAATATTCCTTGAATACTCGGTTCATCATATCCATGAAGGCAGCAGGAGCATTAGTCAATCCAAAAGACATGATTAGGAATTCATAATGCCCGTACCGAGTTCTGAAAGCCGTCTTTGGAATGTCATCGGTTCTGATCTTCAATTGGTGATATCCGGAACAAAGATCAATCTTTGAAAAGAATTTGGCTCCTTGCAACTGGTCAAACAAGTCATCAATACGTGGCAATGGGCACCTATTTTTGATGGTGACATGATTCAACTCCCGATAATCAATACAAACTCGTATACTCCCATCTTTCTTCTTCACGAATAGAACAGGAGCACCCCAAGGAGACGTACTAGGACGAATAAAGCCAATGTCAAACAATTCTTGCAGTTGGGTCTTTAACTCCTGAAGTTCAATAGGAGCCATTCGATATGGGGCTTTGGAAATGGGTTTTGTACCGGGTTCAAGGTCGATACAAAATTCAATTTCACGCTCTGGGGGTAGGTCAGGAAGTTCTTCAGGGAATACGTCATGAAATTCATTAACAATATAAATATCATTCAAAACTGACGTATTTTTGTTTAGATCTGTGACATGAGCTAAGAAAGCTTGACATCCATTTATCAATAAACGAATAGCTTTATGGTTTGAGATGACAGTGATTGATTTTAATGGTTTGGTTGCTTGAATTCGCATAATAGGTTGGTTAGAAATATGAAAGCTAACAACCTTACGAAAATAATCAATTTTTGCATGATAATTAATTAACCAATTAATCCCTAGAATTACGTCAAATGCAATTATTTTCAATGATATAAGATCGACGGGTAATGTGAGGGTACCGATTTGAACCGAATAAGACTTAAAAATAGTGGATGTAATGAAAGTTTCTTCCAATGGAGTTTTCACAGATAAGTCAAAGTCTAATTTCTTCGGAGTCAAATTTAATCGTTGAGCGCAAGTAGGAGAAATAAAAGAATGGGTAGAACCGGTATCAAATAAAGTATAGACTTCGCTAGAATTTATGATAAGCTTACCCGTGATGACTTCATTCGGGTTCCTTGCTTTCTGGAGGTCACAACAAACGCTCTCCCTTGCACTACCAACTTTGACTTTTCTGGGACGGCCTTTGGTGCCTCCATCCTGGCTGAACTTATCTTCGGTGAACGACAAAATCGGGCTAAGTGACCTTCTCTTCCACAATTATAACATGCTTTGGACGGCATCGCGCAGTTTAGACTGATATGTCCCTCCCCTCCGCATTTGAAGCATATGATAGGCGGTCGTTCTCCTTCCTTAACAACGGGTGCTGGTGCTGACGTCTTTCCATCATTGTTGAATCTCCTCTTCTTGAAATGTCCATCCTTATTGCTTTGGCCCTAATTACCACTGAAGTGGTTACTACTTCTGGCCTGTTGATTCCCTTCATGCTTGTTGTCATCGCTTCGATGACTGCTCTAATTGGTATTATCATTTTGACGGTTGCTCTCTTTTGGTTGCGTTGACTCGTTATCGCGCTCTACTAACTGAGCCCTATTTACAACATCTGAATACAAACACAGTTTATGAGAAATAAGATGTTGACGTATCTTTGGTTTTAAACCTCTTAAAAACATTCACGTCATTCTCTCTTCATTATCCACCAAGTGGGATGCAAACCGAGACAACTCGACAAACTTCTCTTCATACTGTGACACGGTCATATTATTCTGATCCAACTTGATGAACTCTACCTCTTTTCTGTGATGAATACTTTTAGGAAAGTCCTTATCGTTGAATAGTTCTTGGAACTTCTCCCAAGACATCTTCAGTGCGGCAGGTTAAGTACACTTTACCTATTCCCACCAGTAATCTGCCTCTCCTCGCAACATAAAGGCGGCAAAGGGAACCTTTTGCTCCTCGGAGCATCCCAAGACATCAAATATCTTGGTGGTCTACTTTATCCATGCTTCCGCCTTAAGTGGTTTTGGCTCTCCAATAAACTCCGGTGGTCCAAGCTCCTTAAACTGTTTAGCGGTGACCGTCCGAGAGTTTTCAGTGTTTCCACCTACATTTTGGACAGGAGCCGCTCTCGCCTGCTGTTGCATGAATTGTATAAAGCCTCTAAACATTTTATCATTCATCATTTGGTCAGTGTTGTTGTTTGCATGAGGATTGTCGCCTTCCTGATGCACATTATCCTGATTATTGATATGTGGTGAATCAACGGTCGCCTGTGCTCCATTGATATTCTCAAAATTCTCGGATACCATTTTCAAATACTGCCACAAAATAAGAGTTAAATAACATATCACATATTATCCCTATAAACATGAGGATGATGCCAATGATATAAGAATTCAATAAACAAGTTCAAGAATTAATTTATCACGAAACTAGTAATGTCCAAATTGTCAACATGATACTTCTTTGTAGAGTAAAATTCAAGAATGCTCAGAAGAATATTTCCATGAAAAGATATTGGATGAAGTGCAAATATCAAGGATATTCCACTAATTTCATGGAGTATAGAAGTTAAAACTTTAACCACCTAAGTATAATAACGAATGGAATAAGAAAAGAAATCACCATGCATTCGGTACTTCGCATAGACAGGTTATTCCAACAGAATAATAAGTAACGGAACCAGGTCAGGCAAAATTCGCACCGACAGGATGTTCCAACAGAATAATAAAGACGGAACCAGGTCCAGCATAAACGCACAGACAGGACATTCCAATCGAATAATAATAAAGACAGAACCAGGTCCGGCGTAAATGCACAGATAGGATATTCCAACAGAATAATAATAAAGACAGAATATTAGAAGAATGTCACCAAGTATAGGGTAGTCCGTGTATACTGTTTATTCCAGCAGAATAATAAAGAATAGAATAATAGAAGTTCTCTTCATGAATACAAAAGAAATAATACCCCTTACCGTAAAAGAAATTGGATATAAGAGTAGGCAAGTAGCAGAATACTTTTCTATAGTTTCTCTATAATTTCACTCTTTGGAGTTTCAGTGAATTCGTAAGAAATAATGAAAGAATGAGCTTCTATTTATAGGAGAATAGAAGGATACTATTGGACTGTACAGTAGGAATTCAGATGGAATAATTTTCAGCTTCACGGGTGAAACAAAAATTTTAGACGAAACCTAATTAATCAGATGTATACACCCTTATTTCAACGACAACTTATATATATATATATATATATATATATATATATATATATATATATATATTACATATAACAATCATTTTGGTCACTTATATATATATATATATATATATATATATATATATATATATATATATATATATATATAATACTAATACTCATCCCACCATTTCCACTTTTCCACCAAAATTCTACTTTTCCACCTTTTTCCACTCACACACACATAATATTATATATATTCCACTCACCACACACATACTATTATATATATAAACTCCCTCAATATTTTTAACAACATTTATCATCAATATTATAATTCACAATATTAATCGACCAGGTCATTCCCAGAAAAGAGGGGGTTTTCCAATAAGGATTTCTCCTCATTGGCGTGCAATTAGTTGACCAAACCTCTCCTTGACAGAACTTCTAAACATCGTTAATATTGCAAATAATAATATTAATAACTTTGTCATCTCAATTATTGATTATAAAATATTGACAATAATTGAATCAAATAACGTGAGATATTATGCAACAATTACTGTAACAATAATTGAACAAAACTGTGTGACTTCTCACGTAAGCATCAATAATCAATACCGTGTGCTACTGTACAACTACGCGTATTACTGTACTTTTAACACCGGGTGTTTCAACAGTTAACGGTAAAACTTCTGCCGTTATTTTCATAAAGTATTTTTTATCGTTTTTTAATCCGATAATAATTCCATTGTGGGGTCCACCAATGATTGCGCCATTGTACGAATATTCCCTGTTAAAACGAATATTCCCCGACCAATCGAATATTATATAACAACTTGCGTATTTTGCAAAATTTATAAATATTACCCACAATTATAACATTATATCAAATTCATTCCATAATATTCAAAAATGATATTTATAGAAAATCTATCTTTATTCATAAAAGTTGGGGTCTTACACTGATCACCTTCATTACCCTTCGGTTCTGAAATATTTGTTCATATTTAATACTTGTTCAGTCAAAAGTTTGTTCGTGCTAATTCACAATTATATTGTTGAATTATAGCCAGCCAATTATTCAAATCTTTCAATCATGATATATCGTTATATTATTAAACTTAAACTTGCTGGGCAATCTTTATGCTCACCCTTGCTATATCATGATAAACATTTCAGATTAAGACGAACACGACGGATACAAGGAAAGGTTAAAGACAGTTCCAGCTTAAAGTTAATATGCGCGATTTGTTTTGTAAGAGTGTAGTTTGATAATAATTTTATGTGTTAGATAGTTATGAATTGTGTATAAGTTTAGGTTACTCGACCTTGGGGAAAAGTGTGTAAGTTATTGTATAAACAATTTATGTTTATATCTTCCGCAAAAATAGTAATAGTTGTATAGAATGATCGAACAGGATCCGCGGTGATTCGGGACCTCGGATTTGGGGCCCTCACATTAACAATAGCATAGTCATTGTTAATGTTGAACCGGAGTGTCCTGAACAAGGTGACATCCCTCTCATCAGTTTCACCGAAATTGAACCTGTCAACTTTCATGCCCTGCAGGTGAGCAACACTCACTACCATCCTATTGGGGCGCCACCTTTGATACCCAGAATTTCTGCCGAAGTAATGTCAGCAAGCTAAGAAATGATCTCTTTGGGTTATCAACCTGGGCAGGGGTTGGGCAAAGATCGGCAGGGCATTAAGCACCCAATTCAAGTTCCCAGTCAAACAGGGACAACTGGGTTTGGCTATTCTGCCAGCTCCAGTCAAAGTAATCCTCACAAACACAATCAGGTTCCTTCATCTTCAGCCACACGGTGATTGCTCAAACCTGTAGAGGCTGAACCTGTACAGCCTTCATTCAAGGTTCCTGCTCATGTGATGACTATGTTATTTCCTAAGCCGATATCGGTCAAAGGAAAATAAGTCTTGTTTCCATATTCGGAGGTGGAGGAAAAGGATCGAAGACGTAAACAAGATATTGCAAGGCATTTGTCAAACATACGCATCATAGTCCACATGGACAGTACAAACAGAGTCACCCCAGACGATGATTGTCCAGACATCATGGTCATCATTCGGGAGAATGAGGACGATAACAACCCCTTCATCACTACTATCCATCAGGACTTCACCCTTGACAATTGGAGCAGCACTCCTTTCATTGGTCGACAAGGGTAAAATGGGCTGTAACTTTGATGAAAAGTTGGACTCGGAATTGAAGGAAATACAAGAGGACATTGAGATACCTCAGGAGATCAAAGAATGGGTCGAAGAAAAACCCAAAACAAACCTTGATCAAACCACCTCATTTAATCTTGGAACCTTAGAAAGCCCTAAAGTAATCTAGATTAGTACTGACCTCACTTCAAACCAAAGAAATGACATGGTTACACTATTAACCTAATTCCAGGATGTGTTTGCATGGTCTCACGAAGACATGGTCGATTTATCCACTGACATCATCATCCATCGCTTCCCCATCAAAGAGGGATTCAAGCCGGTCAAGCAGAAACTTAGGAGATTAAAACATGAGTGGAGTTTAAAGGTTAAAGAAGAAATTGTGAAACAATTTCAATCAGACATCTTCATGGTGTCCACATACCCTGAATGGCTATCCAATATAGTCCCTGTGCCTAAACTGGGAGGAAAGGTATGAGTTTTCATGGATTACCAGGATCTGAATAAAGCTTGCCTTAAAGATATCTTTCCCGTGTCATTTATCCACATTCTCATTGACAATACTTCTCAATACGAAATGTACTCCTTTGCTGATTATTTTACGGTGTACCATTAAATTATGGTTGCTGAAGAGGATCATGAGAAAACTACATTCATCACTCCTTGGGGAACCTTTTGCTATAGACGGTTGTCTTTCAGCCTCATAAATGCCAGAGCTACCTACCAAAGAGCCATGACGGCTCTTTTCCACGATTTAATGCACAGTGAGATAGAGATCTACGTGGATGACATCATTGTCAAGTCCTGAATGGAGGAAGACCATCTCAGAAGGCTCTTCAATAGGTTGCATAAGTACAACTTGAAGTTGAATCCAGCCAAGTGCGCCTTTGGCGTTAAATTAGGCAAGTTGCTAGGTTTCCTAGTAAGCCACAATGGGATTGAGTTGGATCCCACCAAAATCCAGGCAATCGCGGAAATGCCCATTCCTCAGACAGAGAAGGAAATACGAGGATTTTTGGAAAGAATCAACTTCATCAGCAGGTTCATCTCCCAACTCACAACAACCTGTGAGCTTATCTTCAAGTTGTTAAAGAAGAAATCCTCCCTGAAATGGAATGATGAGTTCCATAAGGCCTTCCTTACAATCAAAAAATAGCTAGTCAAATCTCCTATTTTGGTACCACCTAGGGATGATGTTCCCCTATTCATGTACATGTCCATCAATGACAGTCCATGGGTTGCATGCTGGGATAGAAAGATGATAGAGGCCAAGAACGAGCTATCTATTACCTCAGCAAAAGATTTAGCAGCAATGAACACAAGTACACTCTGATTGAGAAAACTTATTGTGCTTTAGCATTGACTTCAATGAGATTACAACATTACTTCCATGGTCACACAACCCATGTTATATCCCGTGTGGATCCTCTCAAGTACGTGTTCAGTAAACCCATGTTAAATTATCGACTGTCAACATGGCAGTTGATCCTACAATAATTTGACATCGTCTACGCGACCCAAAAGTCCATCAAAGGTCAAGGAATTGCAGATCAACTAGCCGCCATACCTTAATGGGACTTCAAACCCTTGGAAACATACTTCCCCAATGAAGGGGTAATAACAGGTCAGCAACATCATCAGTACGATGCATGCCAAACATGGAATATGTATTTTGATGGAGCTGTAAACATAGAAGGTTCTGGGGCTGGAGCAGTTCTAGTATCTGTTATGGGGGAGCAGCATCTCGTCGTCGTCAAATTGTAGTTTGCCAACACCAATAACACAGCTGAGTATGAAGGCTGTATCATAGGGCTAAAACTTACCCAATCAATGGGCATCAGGCGGTTAACTGTCTTTGGAGATTCCCAATTGGTAATCAGACAAACAATAGGAATCTATCACACCAAAGGTCTACACTTGATGCCTTACCATCGGCATGTTCTACAGATGGCTTTGGAGTTTGAAGAAATAACCTTCCTCCATATTCCTCGGAATATGAATGACTTTGCGGATGCACTAGTAACCTTGGCCTCCTTGATCAACACACTTGACAAGGAAAACATGACGAGCATCACATTTGCCCGATAAAAGGCTCCAGCCTATGGGAACTACATTGGAGAAGTATCGAATGAGCTACCTCCCATCCAATACCCTTGGTATCAGCATATCAAGGAGTACTAGCAAAATGGATCTACACCCATTGAGTCGAGCCCGACTGAAACAAGGCGGATCCATCGAATGGCTATGAAATTCTACCTGAGCGAAAATGTACTTTACAATAGAGATGCAGGACTAGGTCTCCTTAGATATCTGGACAACGACTAAGCTCAGAGGCTCATGGATGAAATCCATGGTGGAGTATGTGGCCCACACATGAGTGGCCCTCTACTTATTAAAAAGATCCTAAGAACAGGGCATTACTGGATCTCTCTCAAAGCTGACTGTGATGATCATGTCAAGAGATGTTATCAATGCCAAATTCATGGAAATGCTATTCATGCCCCTCTAAGGGAGCTCCACAATATGAGTTTGCCCTGTCCCTTCTCAATGTAGAGGATGGATGTGATCGGGCCCATCGAGCCCAAAGCCATTAATGGGCATCAGTTTATCTTCACCATGATCGACTACTTCACCAAATGGGTAGAAGCAGCTTCCTTCCCTAGGGTTATAAAAGAATTTATCATTGCTTTCATCAGAAACAATGTCATTTGTCAATATAAATAACTAGAGGTAATTGTATTAAACAATGCTAAGAACCTCAACAACAAAATAATGGAGGACTTATGCAATAAATTCCACATCAAACATCTCTACTCCGTCATCTACCATTCGAAGATGAATGGTGTTGTTGAAGCGGCTAACAAAAATATCAAGAAGATCATGCAAAAGATGTCTGCCAATCATAAAGGATGGCCTGACTTATTGCCTCTGACTTTGTTAGCCTACAGAACATCAATGCCCACTTCTACTAGGGCAACCCCCTACGCATTAACCTATGGGATGGAAGCAGTGCTCCCCACAGAAGTGGAAATGGAATCCCTCAGAGTGTTGCTAGACGCTCAGCTGGATGAAGACTAATGGGTATAAGATAGGTATCAACAATTATCTCTAATAGATGAAAGGTGAGCCGCTGCTATCTTCCACGGTCAGTTATATCAACAAAGGATCGCCAGGTCCTACAACAGAAAATTCTGGCTATGGTAGTTTAAATAACATGAATTGGTTTTGAAGAAGATCATTGACAACCAAGATCAGTCCAAAGGAAAATTCGCCCCGAACTGGGAAGGCCCATTTATTGTCAAGGAGGTATTGACATGAGGTTCTCTCAGATTACATGAAATGGATGGCGATGAATTTCCACCGCTCATCAACTCAGACACCGTGAAACGGTACTATGTCTGAAGTTACCAGCAAACAAACATCCTAGTTTTGGATCACCAGATCCCCAGTCATTTCAGGTTTTCTAACCCTTCACTACATATAAACTTTCTTCATACCCATTTTCCCCATTAGGGACAATCACATTTTCCAACCAGCAGCCTTGTTTTCAGATCAGCAGATCCTCTACTCAACTCCTTTTCAAAGCTTTTCACACCTGCAATTTTGTCCGACCAGGGATAAGACTTTTCACACCTGCAGTTTTGTCCCACCAGGGGTAAAAATTTTCACACCTGTAGTTTGTACCACTAGGGATCAAACTTTTCACACCTTTAGTTTATCCTGTATATGGGATTAAACTTTTTGGTTACAACTCGTCCTATACATGGGGTGAACTACGCCGGCCTAATCTCCTTGATACACGGTAGTACGTAGGCAGTTATTTTATATGGTCCGACCGCACTATAAAAAAACATTTCTACACCCTTCTCTATAAAAATATCTCTACACCACTTTGCCACATACGGTGTTGAACCTCTACACCAGGTTCGAACTACGCAGACCTAATCTCATCTTCAATAGGAGTACATAAGCAGCAATTCATGGTTTGGTCTTACCCCCTACCAAAACACAAATACTTGTCAGCGGTACTTGGATCAAACTTCAATCCGCCACATTTCATCGGCTTCAGACCAAAGGGATGGAACTACGTAACATCCCCATAAATGGGAGAATCAGCGACCATCTAAGCTGCGGTTGAATCCTCAAAGAGAAACACTAATCCATAAAAGATGGAACTAATTGGGCGCCCCCATACAAAGGAGTACTGTCGACCATCTGTGGTACGGTCAACCTCAGAGAGGAAAGCCATAATCCTCTCCACATCTACTGTAAGACCCAAACTTTTTATAAATAAAATTGAATTTTCTCTAATTATTATTGTGAATAATAAAGGTGTTAATTTGATATAATACTTTGGTTATGCGTGAAATGTGTAAATTTTGAAAAAGAAGTAAGTGGTTATAAAATATTCATTGTTGTCAGAGAATATTTGTTTGGTCGTTGAATATTATTTCTGTCGGGGAATATTCGTACGACGACGCAGCCATTTGTGGGCCCCATAAAGGAAAATGATCAGATAAAGAAAACGATAAGTTGAGTTTTTATAAATAACGACGTAATGGTTACCGTTAACACTGTTGGAATACCCGATGGTTAAAATACAGTAATACGCGAGGTTACACAGTATTTTTGAATTATTGATTCTTACGTAAGAAGGCACTACTCAATAATTGTTACAGAAATTAATGTTTAATATTTTATTTTATTGATTCAATAATTGCTACATTGTTATTTTATATTATTGTTGTTTCAATAATTGTCACTGCACAGTATCTCCATTATCACATCAATAATTCATATTATTTGAATAATATTGTTAGATAGCATTATTAGCAATGTCTAAGGAAGTTCTGTCTAGGAAAGGGGTTTGGTCACCTAATTACGTGCCAATAAGGAGAAATCCTTATCGGAAAACCCCCTCTTTCCTGGAAACTACCTGGTTGTCATAATTGTGATTCTGTAATATTATTTATGAATAATTAATTATTGATTTATATGATAAAGAAATATTTATTTTATATGGATATAAATGATGGATATATTTATTTTATATGGATATAATTGAAGGAATAAATGCTGAGATATTTTATCAGTATTTTGTCGGAATAGAGGTGTTGAAAGTCGTCCGTATGTGGATTTCGATCATTTTCTGTTTGAAATTTGAAAAAACTTAAAAATACAAAGTTGTAGATAATTTAATTTCCTATGGAATGGACATAAAATTCGTATTTTTCTAATAAAAGGGCTATTTATTATGAATTTTTGAAGTTTCGGAAATTAAATGTATTTATTAAAATTATGGGTGGGACCCACTTTTATTTTTTATGAAAACATGTGCTGGAAATTTTTTTCAAATGTGATGGCCTGATGGCTTTCCAAAATGGCATGCGTAAAAAAGATAAAAAATAATAATATTATTTTATTAATTTAATCTGCTTTGGCATTCTAGCATTTTTCTATAAATAGGGTGCTAAGTTAGAATTGAAAATCACACCAGAAACAAATTTGCTCCCTTTATATTATCGAGCGTATTTTGTGAGTATTTTGATACTTTGAGAGTTGTTATTCAGTGCAAGTTTCTTTCAGCACTATATCCGATATTTCAGTCAGAAGTATTGTTCTTTTGAGGAAAGGGATGTTATTTTCTTCGTAAATGATGTTATTCTTTCAATATCATTATACAGAAATATTGGTATGAATTTTATTATAAAAATTTTACCTTTTCATATCGAAGTTACTATTCACGTATACGATATTATTAACGTATATAACACTATTCACGAATACAGTACTATTCACGAGTATTATTCACGAAGTATGAGTTTTCTTGTGAATTTCAATCTTTTTCTGTCGGGGTTACTATTCATGTATACGGTACTATTCACAAAAAAAATGAAATTTTCTTTTCTTTGTCCAAGTTGTCTATTATGGTTACTATCTTTGATTGTATCCATGTTTTGATCTTCATTCTTGAATTTTGCTCCACAATTGATTATTATAAGGTATTTTTGAACTTGGATAAACTAAAATACGAATCCCTAATCTTTGATCTTTTATCTCACTAGATTCGTTTTCTTTAATATATTTTTCATCATCCTCGGTCTTAAATGATGATATTACTAAATATATTTGGCCTGTAGTGCAAAGATGAATGATTAACTGATGAATATCTTTGGCCCGTAGTGCAAAGATGAACAGGTGTTGAGATGAATATGACCAACTGGTGATACAAATGAATATCTTTGGCCTGTAGTGCAAAGATGAATATTTGATTCAAGATGTATATTGATTGATGTTACAGGGATGAAATATTGATGATTAACTTTTAAATCTTAGAAGATAGTAGAATTCATTCTCTACTTGACTCTTCTAATGGATTGTTGTTTCCACTGCAGTTGTTAATCTAAAACTTGTTGTCTATTATATTCTATCAGATTTTTCCCTGTTGAAGACTAATGATAAATTGTTGTATATTATCTTAGTCATAATATTCTATATTGGGCTATTGAGCTCACCCTTTTCCTTTTTGTTCCAGTTTTATTCTCAGGAGGTGAGAATTTAGCAAGAATTAGCCGAGGTATGGAGTGATGATTTTTGAAAGTTGTTTTAGCAGTCCTCACTATTTTTGTAAAATAATGTATTAATAATTGTAATGAGGACTCCTTTTGAGTTTGAATACTGTCTATTAGACAATATTTGTATTTAAACTCACAGTATATGTGTTGTTGTATTTCGAACGATAATTGTATTAATGAAGTTGTATTTGTTTTTGTATCATATATTCGGCGACTCAGAATGGGTGATGTATACCTATTTTGGGGGCATCACAGTTGGTATCAGAACTTAGGGATATATTCTCTGGCGGAGATCGGAGAATAGAACTAGGAGGGGAGAGACGAGTAAACCTTCGCTAGTGTGTCATACCTAAGCTTATTTGGTTGGTCAGTCGGAGCATATGATTAATATGTGATTTGTTAATTTGTTAATTAACCCTTATTTTGTGGCAGTATTTTAGAATGGCAGCTGAAAATATTAAGAATGGAGTGAATGAGATCGTGGAGACACATTTAATCACCACCTAGGGGAATGTGCAACAGGAAGGCAATATTCCTCCTGTAAACAACACTACCGAACAAATGATGAATGATGGGATGTTTAGAATTTTTTTGCAGTTAATGCAAAATCTGACGAGGGGGACTCGTGTACAAAATATGGATGGAAATGATAGCAATGTGCGGCTTGTCACAGCCAAATAGTTCAAAGAGTTGGGACCACCAAAATTTATGGGAAAGCCAGATTCAATCAAGGCGGAGATGTGGGTTAAACAAATTACCAAGATATTTGATGTCTTGGGATGCACGGAGGAACAGAAGGTTCCATTCGCCACCTTTATGTTTCGTGGTGAGGCAGACTACTGGTGGGAGTCTGTGAAGCGTACCCAGCCAGCTGTACTCAACATATCTTGGGAAACATTTCAGAAACTGTTTAATGGCAAGTACTTTCCTAAAAGTATTCGTCATATGAAGGAGGTGGAGTTTATCAGACTGGAACAAAATAACATGACGGTGTCTCAGTACGAGGAAAAGTTCACAGAGTTATCCAGGTTTGCACCTCATTTGGTAGAGAATGAGGAACGAATGACAAGGATATTTCTGAGAGGTCTAAAACCAGAGATTCGGCAATATCTTATCTCTAATAAATTTTCTTTATATTCAGATGTTTTAAACAGGGCTCAATTATTAGAGCGAGATAATGAGTATGTTCAACCGAGGGACCACAACTAGGGTCATACCGGTGGAAGCAGTCATCGGAGCAATGATAATCAGCGGGGAAGAAAATATTAGGACAAAAGCGGTAACCACTCGGGTGGTAATCGTGGCCATGATGGTAGAAGAAGCGAGTCGGGGGGCGATTTCAAAAAGAGAAGGTACAACAATGATAATGTGAAGACGTCAGCACAAACATCAATTGTTTCTAGGGGAGGAGAACGATCACCAGTCGTTTGTTATAAATGCAGGAAAGAGGGACACATCAGCCCAAACTACCCAAGGTGTGTTATAACTGTAGAAAGGAAAGTAATATAGCTAGAGATTGTCTTGTTGTGAAACCAACTTCAACGGGGATGGTGACTCTAAAGGCTGTCCCAGATAAGTCAAAGTCGGTGGTTCCTGGAAGGGCGTTTGTCGTGACAGCCCAAAACGCGAGGAACCCGAACGAGGTGATCACGGGTAAGCTAATCATAAACTCTTGCGAAGTTTATACCTTATTAGATACCGGTTCTACCCATTCTCTTATCTCTCCTGCTTGTGCTCAATGTTTGAACTTAACTCAGGAGAAATTAGACTTTGACTTATCTGTTGGGACTCAGTTAGGAAAAACTTTCATTACATCTACGGTTTATAAATCTTGCTTGATCCAAGTTGGTACCATCACATTGCCTGCCGATCTTATTTCTTTGAAAATACTTGCATTTGATGTGATTTTAGGGAATGATGTGTTAACCACGCATCAAGCTAAAATTGATTATTTTCGTAAGGTTGTTAGTTTTCATATTCCTAACCAACCTGTTATGCGAATTCAAACAACCAAACCACTAAATTCAATCACTGTCATATCAAGCCATACAACTATTCGTTTATTGGAAAATAGATGTCAAGCTTTCTTAGCCCATGTCACGGACTTGAACAAAAATACGTCAGATTTGAATAATATTTCTATTGTTAGTGAATTTCCTGACGTATTTCCTGAAGAACTTCCCGGTCTACCCCCAGAACATGAAGTTAAATTCTTTATTGACCTTGAACCTGGTACAAAGCCCATTTCTAAAACCCCATATCGAATAGCTCCTATTGAACTTCAGGAGTTAAAGGTCCAACTACAAGAGTTGTTGGACATCGGTTTCATTTGTCCTAGTACATCTCCTTGGGGTGCTCCTGTGTTATTCGTAAATAAAGATGGGAGTATGCGACTTTGTATTGACTACCGGGAATTGGACCATGTCACCATAAAGAATAGGTATCCACTACCTCGCATTGATGACTTGTTTGACCAGTTGTAAGGAGCACAATTCTTGTCAAAGATCGATCTTTGTTCTGGATATCATCAGTTGAAGATTAAAACTGAGGATATTCCATAGACTGCCTTCAGAACTCGGTACAGGCATTATGAATTCTTAGTCATATCTTTTGGATTGACTAATGCTCCTGCTGCTTTCATGGATATGATGAACCGTGTGTTCAAAGAATATTTGGATCAGTTCATTGATGCCTTTATTGATGACATCCTCATCTATTCCAAAAGCTGTGAAGATCATGAGCGACATTTGAAGCTGGTACTTCAAAGGCTTCACGATAACAAGCTATATGCCAAGCTGAAGAAATACGAGTCCTAGCTTGAAGAAGTAGCATTCCTTGGGCATGTGGTGTCAAAACATGGAGTATTTATCGAACCGGCGAAAATTGAAGCAACAGAAAGTTGGGAGCAACCGAAGTCGGTGACCGAAGTACGTAGCTTTCTAGGCTTAGCTGGTTATTATCGGAGATTCGTGGAAGGATTTTCTAGAATCGCTACTCCGTTAACTCAGCTGACTCGGAAAGATACTAAATTCGTATGTAGCGAGGGATGCAAGAAGAGTTTCCAAGAGCTCAAGAGGAGACTCATTTCGGCACCTATTCTGACAATACCATCTGGTTCAAATGGATTTGTTATCTACGGCGATGCTTCAGGGAAAGGGTAAGGATGTGTTCTCATGCAACATGGGAAATTCATAGCATATGCCTCGCAACAACTCAAAGAATATGAGAGGAAATATCCTACTCATGATATGGAGTTGGCAACAGTCGTTTTTGCGTTGAAGATCTGAAGACGCTACCTATATGGGGAGAAAGTGGAGATTTATACGGATCATAAAAGCCTCAAATATTTCTTTACCCTAAAGGAACTTAACATGTGGAAACGACGTTGGCTCGAGCTATTGAAAGATTACGATCATACCATCCAATATCATCCTGGAAAAGTAAACGTGGTAGCTGACTCATTGGGTAGAATATCATATGCGGGTACGAGTGCAATGTTGTTAACACAAAGTCCCATTTTGTATGACTTGCAAAGGATGGAGATAGAGGTAAAGGCTCCAAGTACCCACGTATTGATATCAAGCATACGAGTAGAACCGACTTTAATCGATAAAGTTAAAGCTGCTCAAGCTACGGACCTTGAGTTGATGCGTATGAAGAAGGAAGTGCAAGAAGGTGTTATTCCAGAAGCAAGAATCGATGAAGAAAGAATACTTCGAGTCAACTCCAGACTTTGTGTTCCTAACGATTCTGACTTGAAATATAGAATTATGATGGAGGCACACAACACATCGTTTGCAATCCATCCTAGTAGTACCAAAATGTATCATGATCTTCGACATAAATTTTGGTGGAATAATATGAAGAGAGAGATCGCGGAGTTTAGCTTGAGGTGTTTAACTCGTCAACGTGTAAAGGCGGAGCATCAAGTGCCAAAGGGTCCATTGCAACCACTTGAGATTCCGAAAGGAAGTGGGATCATATTACCATGGATTTTGTTACAGGTCTTCCCAAGGTTTTTCAAGGCATAAATGCGATTTGGGTTATTATTGATAGATTAACCAAGTCTACTCATTTCTTGCCTATACGGGAGACTTATTCCCTTGAACATCTTGCTCGTATTTACGTGAATGAGATTGTGATTGCTTAGCATTCCAGCATCCATAGTTTCGGATCGTGACCCAAGATTCACTTCACAATTTTGGGTTAGCTTGCAGAAAGCTATGGGCACGGATTTACGATTCAGATCTACATACCACCCTCAAACGGACGGAAAATCAGAGAGGACTATTCAAACTCTTGAAGATGTATTAAGACTCTATGTCTTAGATTTCAAATGGAGTTGGGATAAATACTTGCCATTGGTGGAATTCTCTTACAATAACAGTTATCAAGCAAGTGTAGGCATGGCTCCATTCGGGGCGTTGTATGAAAGAAAATGTCGTTCTCCAGTATGCTGGGATGAGGTGGGTGAAGCAAAGTTGTTGGGACCAGAATTGGTACGTATAACTACAGAAAAGATCCAAATGATCCGATAACGTATACAAACGGCACAGGATCGATAAAAGAGTTATGCGGATCTTCATCGAAATGACGTGGAATTTAATATTGGGGATCATGTATTATTACGTGTTGCACCATAGAAGGGAGTTACAAGATTTGGGAAGAAAGGAAAGCTCAATCCACGATTTGTTGGTCCATTTGAGATTCTTGACCGAATAAGAAATGTGGCTTATAGACTCGCATTACCTCCAAGCATGTCTCGTGTTCATAATGTTTTTCACATATCTATGCTTCGTAAATATGTGAAACACCCGAACCACATTATTGAGTTAGAACCAGACGAGATAGCCGAAGATTTACCATACGAGGAGGTACCTGTTAAGATCTTGGATAGGAAAGAGCATGTCCTACACACCAAAGTTATACCACAAGTTATAGTTTTGTGGACGAACCATGCTATTGAAGAAATGACCTGGGAGTTGGAATTGGAAATGAAAACGAGGTATCCTCACCTTTTCGAAACACCAGGTACGTCCGTCAATTTCGAGGACGAAATTTTATAAGAATGAAAGGTTGTAAGACCCCAACTTTTTATAAATAAAATTGAATTTCCTCTAATTATTATTGTGAATAATAAAGGTGTTAATTTGATATAATACTTTGGTAATGGGTGAAATGTGCAAATTTTACCAAAGAAGTAAGTGGTTATAAAATATTTATTGTTGTCGGAGAATATTTGTTTGGTCGTGGAATATTCTTTTTATAGGGAATATTCGTACGACGACACAGCCATTTGTGTGCCCCATAACGAAAAAAGATCGGATGAATAAAACGGCAAGTTGAGTTTTTAAAAATAACGGCATAATGGTTACCGTTAACACTATTGAAATACCCGGTGGTTAAAATACAGAAATACGCATGGTTGCACAGTAGCACACGGTATTGCACAGTATTTTTGAATTATTGATTCTTACGTAAAAAGGCACTACTCAATAATTGTTACAGTAATTACTGTTCAATATTTTATTTTATTGATTCAATAATTACTACGTTGATATTTTATATTATTATTTTTTAAATAATTGTCACTGCACAGTATCTCTATTATCAGATCAATAATTCATATTATTTGAATAATATTGTTAGATAACATTATTGACAATATCTAAGGAAGTTCTATCTAGAAAAGAGGTTTGGTCACCTAATTGCGTGCCAATAAGAAGAAATTCTTATCGGAAAGCCCCCTCTTTCTTGGGAATGACATGGTTGTCATAATTGTGATTCTGTAATATTATTTATGAATAATTAATTATTGATTTATATGATAAGAAAATATTTATTTTATGTGGATATAAATGATGGATATATTTATTTTATGTGGATATAAATGAAGGAATAAATGCTGAGGTGTTTTATCAGTATTTTGTCAGAATAGAGGTGTTGAAAATCGTCTGTATGTAGATTTTGGTCATTTTCTATTCAGAATTTGGAAAAACTTAAAGCTACAAAGTTGTAGATAATTTAATTTCCTATGGAATAGACATAATATTCGTATTTTTCTGATAAAAGGGCCATTTATTATGAATTATTGAAGTTTCAAAAATTAAATATTTTTATTAAAATTATGGGTTGGACCCATTTTTGTTTTTTATGAAAACATGTGCTGGAAAAAAATTTCAAATTTGATGGGATGATGGCTTTCCAAAATGGCATGCGTAGAAAAGAAAAGAATAATAATAATATTTTATTAATTTAGTCTGTTTTGGCATTCTAGCATTTTTCTATAAATAGGGTGCTTAGTTAGAATTGAAAATCACACCAGAAACAAATTTTCTCTCTCTATATTATCGAGTGTATTTTGTGACTATTTTGATACTTTGAGAGTTGTTATTCAGTGCAAGTTTCTTTCAACACTATATCCGATATTCCAGTTAGAAGTACTGTTCTTTTGAGGTAAGGAATGCTATTTTCTTCGTAAATGATGTTATTTTTTCAATATCATTATACATAAATATTGGTACGAATTTTATTATGAAAATTTTACCTTTTCATGTCAAGGTTACTATTCACGTATACGGTACTATTCACGTATACGACACTATTCATGAATACGGTACTATTCACGAGTATTATTCACGAAGTATGAGTTTTCTTGTGGAATTTCTACCTTTTTATGTCGGGGTTATTATTCATGTATACGACACTATTCACAGAAAAAATGAAATTTTCTTTTCTTTGTCCAAGTTGTCTATTATGGTTACAATCTTTGATTGTATCCATGTTTTGATCTTAATTCTTGAATTTTGCTCCACAATTGATTATTATAAGGTATTTTTGAATTTGGATAAACTAAAGTAAGAATCCCTAATCTTTGATCTTTTATCTCACTGGATTGATTTTCTTTAAGATATTTTTCATCATCCTCAGTCCTAAATGATGATATTACTGAATATATTTGGCCTGTAGTGCAAAGATGATTGATTAACTGCTGAATATCTTTGGCCCGTAGTACAAAGATGAACATGTGTTGAGATGAATATGACCAATTGGTGGTACAAATGAATATCTTTGGCCTGTAGTGCAAAGATGAATATTTGATTCAAGATGTATATTGATTGATGTTACAGAGATGAAATATTAATGATGAACTTTTAAATCTTAGAAGATAGTAGAATTCATTCCTTATTTGACTCTTCTAAAGGATTGTTGTTTCCGCTGCAGTTATTGATCTAAAACTTGTTGTCTATTATATTCTATCAGATATTTCCCTGTTGAAGACTAATGATAAATTTTTTTATATTATCTTAGTCATAATATTCTTTACTGGGCTAGTTGAGCTCACCCTTTTCCTTTTTGTTCCATTTTTCTTCTCAGGGTGAGAATTTAGCAGGAAGTAGCCGGGGTATGGAGTGATGATTCTAGATAGTTGTTTTAGCATTCCTCACTATTTTTGTAAAATAGTGTATCAATAATTATAATGAGGACTCCTTTTAAGTTTGAATACTGTTTATTAGAAAATATTTGTATTTAAACTCACAGTATATGTGTTGTCGTATTTCGCACGATAATTGTATTAATAAATTTGTATTTGTTTTTGTATCATATATTTGGCGACTCAGAATGGGTGATGTATACCTATTTTGGGGGCGTCACAATTGGTATCAGAACTTAGGGATATGTTCTCAGGCGGAGATCGGGGAATAGAACTAGGATGGGAGAGACAAGTAATCCTTCGCTGGTGTGTCATACCTAAGCATATTTGGTTGGTCAGTCGGAGCATATGGTTAATATGTGATTTGTTATTTTGTTAATTAACCCTTATTTTGTGGCAGTATTTGAGAATGGCAGCTGGAAATATTAACAATGGAGTGAATGAGATCGTGGAGACACATTTAATCACCACCTAGGGGAACGTGCAATAGGAAGGCAGTATTCCTCTTGTAAACAACACTACCGAACAAATGATGAATGATGGGATGTTTAGAAGTTTTTTGTAGTTCATGCAAAATCAGACGAAGGGGACTCGTGTACAAAATATGGATGGAAATGATAGCAATGTGTGGCTTGTCATAGCCAAATAGTTGAAAGAGTTAGGACCACCAGAATTTATGAGAAAGCTAGATTCAATCAAGGCGAAGATGTGGGTTAAACAAATTACCAAGATATTTGATGTCTTGGGATGCACGGAGGAACAGAAGGTTCCATTCGCCACCTTTATGTTTCGTGGTGAGGCAGACTACTGGTGAGAGTCTGTGAAGCGTACCCAGCCAGCTGTACTCAACATATCTTGGGAAACATTTCAGAAACTGTTTAATGACAAGTACTTTCCTCAAAGTATTCGTCATATAAAGGAGGTAGAGTTTATCAGACTGGAACAAAACAACATGATGGTTTCCCAGTACGAGGCAAAGTTCACAGAGTTATCTAGGTTTGCACCTCATTTGGTAGAGCATGAGGAACGAATGACAAGGATGTTTCTAAGAGGTCTAAAACCAAAGATTCGGTAATATCTTATCTCACACAAATTTTCTTTATATTCAGATGTTGTAAACAGGGCTCAATTATTAGAGCGAGATAATGAGTATGTTCAACCGAGGGACCACAACCAGGGTCATACCGGTGGAAGCAGTCATCAGAGCAATGATAATCAGCGTAGAAGAAAACATTAGGACAAAAGCGATAACCACTCGGGTGGTAATCGTTGCCATAATGGTAGAAGAAGCGAGTCGGGGGGCGATTTCAAAAAGAGAAGGTACAACAATGATAACGTGAAGACGTCAGCACAAACATCAATTGTTTCTAGGGGAGGAGAACGATCACCGGTCGTTTGTTATAAATGCAGGAAAGAGGGACACATCAGCCCAAACTACCCACAATAATCCAAGGTGTGTTATAACTATGGAAAGGAAAGTAATATAGCTAGAGATTGTCTTGTTGTGAAACCAAGTTCAACGGGGATGGTGACTCTAAAGGCTGTCCCAGACAAGTCAATGACGGTGGTTCCTGGAATGGCCTTTGTCATGACTGCCCAAAATGCAAGGAACCCAAACGAGGTGGTCACGGGTAAGCTAATCATAAACTCTTGTGAAGTTTATACCTTATTAGATACCGGTTCTACCCATTCTATTATCTCTCCTGCTTGTGCTCAATGTTTGAACTTGACTTCGGAGAAATTAGACTTTGACTTATCTGTTGAGACTCCATTAGGAGAAACTTTCATTACATCTACGGTTTATAAATCTGGCTTGATCCAAGTTGGTACCATCACATTGTCTGCCGATCTAATTTCGTTGAAAATACTTGCATTTGATGTGAATTTAGGGAATGATGTGTTAACCACGCATCATGATAAAATTAATTATTTTCGTAAGGTTGTTAGTTTTTCATATTCCTAACGAACCTGTTATGCTAATTCAAACAACCAAACCACTAAAGTCAACCACTGTCATATCAAGCCATAATGCTATTCATTTATTGGAAAATAGATGTCAAGCTTTCTTAGCCCATGTCACGGACTTGAACAAAAACACGTCAGATTTGAATAATATTTCTATTGTGAGTGAATTTCCTGACGTATTTCCTGAAGAACTTCCCGGTCTACCCCCAGAACGTGAAGTTGAATTCTTTATTGACCTTGAACCTGGTGCAAAGCCAATTTCTAAAACCCCATATCAAATGGCTCCTATTGAACTTCAGGAGTTAAAGGTCCAACTACAGGGGTTGTTGGACATCGGTTTCATTCATCCTAGTACATCTCCTTGGGGTGTTCCTGTGTTATTCATAAAGAAAAAAGATGGGAGTATGCGACTTTGTATTGACTACTGGGAATTGAACCATGTCACCATCAAGAATAAGTATCCGCTACCTCGCATTGATGACTTGTTTGACCAGTTGCAAGGAGCACAATTCTTTTCAAAGATCGATCTTCGTTCTGGATATCATCAGCTGAAGATTAAAACTGAGGATATTCCAAAGACTGCCTTCAGAACTCGGTACGGGCATTATGAATTCTTAGTCATGTCTTTTGGATTGACTAATGCTCCTGCTGCTTTCATGTATATGATGAACCGTGTGTTCAAAGAATATTTGGATCATTTCGTTGCTGGCTTTATTGATGACATCCTCATCTATTCCAAAAGCTGTGAAGATCATGAGTGCCATTTGAAGATGGTACTTCAAAGGCTTCACGATAACAAGCTATATGCCAAGCTGAAGAAATGCGAGTTCTAGATTGAGGAAGTAGAATTCCTTGGGCACGTGGTGTCAAAACATGGAGTATCTATCAACCCAGCAAAAATTGAAGCAATACAAACTTGGGAGCAACCGAAGTCGATGATCGAAGTACATAGCTTTCTAGGCTTAGCTGGTTATTATTGAAGATTCATGGAAGGAGTTTCTAGAATCGCTACTCCGTTAACTCAGATGACTTAAGAAGATACTAAATTCGTATGTAATGAGGGATGCGAGAAGGGTTTCCAAGAGCTCAAGAGGAGACTCATTTCGGCAACTATTCTGACAATACCATCTGGTTTAGATGGATTTGTTATCTACGGCGATGCTTCAGGGAAAGGGTTAGGATGTGTTCTCATGCAACATAGGAAATTCATAGCATATGCCTCGCGATAAGTCAAAGAATATGAGAGGAATTATCCTACTCATGATCTGGAGTTGGCAGCAGTTGTTTTTGCATTGAAGATCTGAAGACACTACCTATATGGGGAGAAAGTTGAGATTTATACGGATCATAAAAGACTCAAATATTTCTTCACCCTAAAGGAACTTAACATGCATCAACGACGTTGGCTCGAGCTGTTAAAAGATTACGATCATACCATCCAATATCATCCTGGAAAAGCAAATGTGGTAGCTGACGCATTGAGTAGAATATCATATGCGGGTATGAGTGCAATGTTGTTAAAACAAAGGCCCATTTTGTATGACTTGCAAAGGATGGAGATAGAGGTAAAGTCTCCAAGTACCCATGTATTGATATCAAGCATACGAGGAGAACCGACTTTAATCGATAAAGTTAAAGCTGCTCAAGCTATGGACCTGGAGTTGATGCGTATGAAGAAGAAAGTGCAAGAAGGTGTTATTCCAGAAGCAAGAATCGATGAAGAAAGAATACTTCGAGTCAACTCCAGACTTTGTGTTCCTAACGATTCTGACTTGAAACATAGAATCATAATGGAGGCACACAACACACCGTTTGCAATCCATCCTAGTAGTACCAAAATGTATTATGATCTTCGACATACATTTTGGTGGAACAATATAAAGAGAGAGATCGCGGAGTTTATCTCGAGGTGTTTAACTCATCAACGTGTAAAGGCGGAGCATCAAGTGCCAAAGGGTCCATTCCAACCACTTGAGATTCCAAAATAGAAGTGGGAAAATATTACCATAGATTTCGTTACAGGTCTTCCCAAGGTTTTTCAAGGCATAAATGCGATTTGGGTTATTATTGATAGATTAACCAAGTCTACTCATTTCTTGCCTATACGAGGGTCTTATTCCCTTGAACGTCTTTCTCGTATTTACGTGAATGAGATTGTGATTGCTTGGCATTCCAGTATCCATAGTTTTGGATCGTGACCCAAGATTCATTTCACAATTTTGCGTTAGCTTGCAGAAAGCTATGGGCACGAATTTATGATTCAGATCGGCATACCATCCACAAACGGATGGACAATCAGATAGGACTATTCAAACTCTTGAAGATGTATTAAGACTTTGTGTCTTAGATTTCAAAGGGAGTTGGGATAAGTACTTGCCATTGGTGGAATTCTCTTACAATAACAGTTATCAAGCAAGTGTAGGCATGGCTCCATTCGAGGCGTTGTATGGAAGAAAATGTTGTTCTCCAGTATGCTGTGACGAGGTGGGTGAAACAAAGTTGTTGGGACCAGAATTGGTACGTATAACTACAGAAAAGATCCAAATGATCCGATAACGTATACAAACGGCATAGGATCGACAAAAGAGTTGTGTGGATCTTCATCGAAATGACGTGGAATTTAATATTGGGGATAATGTATTGTTACGTGTTGCACCATGGAAGGGAGTTACAAGATTTGGGAAGAAAGGAAAGCTCAATTCACGATTTGTTGGCACATTTGAGATTCTTGACCAAATAGGAAATGTGACCTATAAACTCGCATTACCTCCAAGCATGTCTCGTGTTCATAATGTTTTTCACATATCTATGCTTCGTAACTATGTGAAAGACCCGAACCAAATTATTGAGTTAGAAGCAGACGAGATAGCCGAAGATTTATCGTACGAAGAGGTACCTGTTAAGATCTTGGATAGGAAAGTGCATGTCTTATGCACCAAAGTTATACCACAAGTTAAGGTTTTGTGGACGAACCATGCTATTGAAGAAATAACCTGGGAGTTAGAATCAGAAATAAAAATGAGGTATCCTCACCTTTTCAAAACACCAGGTACATACGTTAATTTCGAGGACGAAATTTCATAAAAAAGGAAGGTTGTAAGACCCCAACTTTTTATAAATAAAATATAATTTCCTCTAATTATTATTGTGAATAATAAAGGTGTTAATTTGATATAATACTTTGGTAATGGGTGAAATGTGCAAATTCTACCAAAAACGTAAGTGGTTATAAAATATTCATTGTTGTCGGGGAATATTCGTTTGGTCGTGGAATATTCTTTCTATCGGGGAATATTCGTACGACAACACAGCCATTTGTGGTCCCCATAACGAAAAACGATTGGATGAATAAAACGACAAGTTGAGTTTTTATAAATAACGGCGTAATGGTTACCGTTAACATTGTTGGAATACCTGGTGGTTAAAATACAATAATACGCATGGTTGCACAGTAGCACACGGTATTGCACAGTATTTTTGAATTATTGATTCTTACGTAAGAATGCACTACTCAATAATTGTTACAGTAATTACTGTTCAATATTTTATTTTATTGATTCAATAATTGCTACGTTGATATTTTATATTATTGTTGTTTCAATAATTGTCACTGCACAATATCTCTATTATCAGATCAATAATTCATATTATTTGAATAATATTGTTAGATAGCATTATTGGCAATATCTAAGAAAGTTCTGTCTAGAAAAGGGGTTTGGTCACCTAATTGCACGCCAATAAGAAGAAATTCTTATAGGAAAGCCCCCTCTTTCTTAGGAATGACCTGGTTGTCATAATTGTGATTCTGTAATATTATTTATGAATAATTAATTATTGATTTATATGATAAGGAAATATTTATTTTATGTGGATATAAATAATGAATATATTTATTTTATGTGGATATAAATGAAGGAATAAATGCTGAGGTGTTTTATCAGTATTTTGTCGGAATAGAGGTGTTAAAAATCGTTTGTATGTGGATTTCGGTCATTTTCTGTTTGCAATTTAGAAAAACTTAAAGCTACAAAGTTGTAGATAATTTAATTTCCTATGGAATAGACATAATATTCGTATTTTTCTGATAAAAGGGCTATTTATTATGAATTATTGAAGTTTCGGAAATTAAATATTTTTATTAAAATTATGGGTGGGACCCATTTTTGTTTTTTATGAAAGCATGTGCTAGAAATTTTTTTTAAATGTGATGGGATGATGGCTTTCCAAAATGGCATGCGTAGAAAAGAAAAGAATAATAATATTATTTTATTAATTTAGTCTGTTATGGCATTCTTACATTTTCCTATAAATAGGGTGCTTAGTTAGAATTGAAAATCACACCAAAAAAAAAAATTCTCTCTCTATATTATCGAACGTATTTTGTGACTATTTTGATACTTTGAGAGTTGTTATTCAGTGCAAGTTTCTTTCAACACTATATCCAATATTCCAGTTAGAAGTACTGTTCTTTTGAGGTAAGGGATTTTATTTTCTTCGTAAATGATGTTATTCTTTCAATATCATTATACATAAATATTGGTACGAATTTTATTATAAAAATTTTACCTTTTCATGTCGAGGTTACTATTCACGTATACGGTACTATTCACATATACGACACTATTCATGAATACGGTACTATTCACGAGTATTATTCACGAAGTATGAGTTTTTTTGTGGAATTTCTACCTTTTTGTGTCAGTGTTACTATTCATGTATACGACACTATTCATAGAAAAAATGAAATTTTCTTTTCTTTGTCCAAGTTGTCTATTATGGTTAATATCTTTGATTGTATCCATGTTTTGATCTTCATTCTTGAATTTTGCTCCACAATTGATTATTATAATGTATTTTTGAATTTGGATAAACTAAAGTACGAATCCCTAATATTTGATCTTTTATCACACTGGATTGATTTTTTTAAAGATATTTTTCATCATCCTCAGTCCTAAATGATGATATTACTGAATATATTTGGCCTGTAGTTCAAAGATGAATGATTAAATGATGAATATCTTTGGCCCGTAGTGCAAACATAAATAGGTGTTGAGATGAATATGACCAACTAGTGGTACAAATGAATATCTTTGGCCTGTAGTGCAAAGATGAATATTTGATTCAAGATGTATATTGATTGATGTTACAGAGATGAAATATTGATGATGAACTTTTAAATCTTAGAAGATAGTAGAATTCATTTTCTACTTGACTCTTCTAATGGACTGTTGTTTCCGCTGCAGTTATTGATCTAAAACTTATTGTCTATTATATTCTATCAGATATTTTCCTGTTGAAGATTAATGATAAATTGTTGTATATTATCTTAGCCATAATATTCTTTACTGGGCTAGTTGAGCTCACACTTTTCGTTTTTGCTCCATTTTTCTTCTAAGGGGGTGAGAATTTAGCAGGAAGTAGCCAGGGTATGGAGTGATGATTCTAGAAAGTTGTTTTAGCATTCCTCACTATTTTTGTAAAATAGTGTATCAATAATTGTAATGAGGACTCCTTTTGAGTTTGAATACTGTCTATTAGACAATATTTGTATTTAAACTCATAGTATATGTGTTGTTGTATTTTGCACAATAATTGAATTAATGAAGTTGTATTTGTTTTTGTACCATGTATTTGGCAACTTAGAATTGGTGATGTGTACCTATTTTAGGGGTGTCAAAGTTGGTATCAGAGCTTAGGGATATGTTCTCTGGCGGAGATCGATGAATGGAACTAGGAGGGGAGAGACGAGTAATCCTTCGCTAGTGTGTCATACCTAAGCTTATTTGGTTGGTCAATCGGAGCATGTGGTTAATATGTGATTTGTTAATTTGTTAGTTAACCCTTATTTTGTGATAATATTTGAGAATGGCAGCTGGAAATATTAACAATGGAGTGAATGAGACCGTGGAGACACCTTTAATCACAACCTAGGGGAACGTGCAACAGGAAGGAAATATTCTACATGTAAACAACACTACCAAACAATTGATGAATGATGGGATGTTTAGAAGTTTTTTACAGTTCATACAAAATAAGACGAGGGAGACTCGTGTACAAAATATGGGTGGAAATGATAGCAATGTGCGGCTTGTCACAGCCAAGTAGTTCAAAGAGTTGGGACCACCAGAATTTATGGGAAAGCCAGATCCAATCAAGGTGGAGATACCTTTAAACAAATTACCAAGATATTTGATGTCTTGGGATGCTCGGAGGAATATAAGGTTCCATTCGCCACCTTTATGTTCCGTGGTAAGGCAGACTACTGGTGGGAGTCTGTGAAGCGTACCCAGCCAGCTGTACTCAAAATATCTTGGGAAACGTTTCATAAACTGTTTAATGACAAGTACTTTCCTGAAAGTATTCGTCATATGAAGGAGGTAGAGTTTATCAGACTGGAACAAAACAATATGACGCTGTCCCAATACGAGGCAATGTTCGCAGAGTTATCCAGGTTTGCACCTCATTTGGTAGAGAATGAGGAACGAATGACGAGGATATTTCTGAGAGGTCTAAAACCCGAGATTCGGCAATATTTTATCTCTTATAAATTTAATTTATATTCAGATGTTGTAAACATGGCTCAATTATTAGAGCGAGATAATGAGTATGTTCAACCGAGGGACCACAACCAGGGTCATACCGGTGGCAGCAATCATCAGAGCAATGATAATCAGCGGGGAGTAAATAATTCAGACAAAAACGGTAACCACTCGGGTGGTAATCATGACCATGATGGTAGAAGAAGCGAGTCGGGGGGCGATTTCAAAAAGAGAAGGTACAACAATGATAATGTGAAAATGTCAGCACAAACATCAACTGTTTCTAGGGGAGGAGAACGATCACCGGTCGTTTGTTATAAATGCGGGAAAGAGGGACACATCAGCTTAAACTGCCCACAATAATCCAAGGTGTGTTATAACTGTGGAAAGGAAAGTCATATAGCTAGATATTGTCTTGTTGCAAAACCTAGTTTAATGGGGAAAGTGACTCCAAAGGTTGTCCCGGACAAGTCAAAGTCGGTGGTTCCTGGAAGGGCGTTTGTCGTGACTGCCCAAAATGCGAGGACCCCAAACGAGGTGATCATGGGTAAGCTAATCATAAACTCTTGCAAAGTTTATACCTTATTAGATACTGGTTCAACCCATTATTTTATCTCTCCTACTTGTGATCAATGTTTGAACTTGACTCCGGAGAATTTAGACTTTGACTTATCTGTTGAGACTCCGTTAGGAGAAACTTTCATTACATCTACGGTTTATAAATCTTGTTTGATCCAAGTTGGTACCATCACATTGCCTGCCGATCTTATTTAATTGAAAATACTTGCATTTGATGTGATTTTAGGGATTGATTGGTTAACCATGCATCATGTTAAAATTGATTATTTTCGTAAGGTTGTTAGTTTTCATATTCCTAACCAACCTGTTATCCGAATTCAAACAACCAAACTACTAAAGTCAATAATTGTCATATCAAGCCATAAAGTTATTCGTTTATTGAAAAACAGATGTCAAGCTTTCTTAGCCCATGTCATGGACATGAACAAAAACACGCCATATTTGAATAATATTTCTATTGTTAGTGAATTTCCTGACGTATTTCCTGAAGAACTACCCGGTCTACACCCAAAACGTAAAGTTAAATTCTTTATTGACCTTGAACCTGGTATGAAGCCCATTTCTAAAACCCCATATTGAATGGCTCTTATTGAACTTCAGGAGTTAAAGGTCTAACTACAGGAGTTGTTGGACATCGGTTTCAGTCGTCCTAGTACATCTCCTTGGGGTGCTCCTGTGTTATTCGTAAAGAAGAAAGACGGGAGTATACGACTTTGTATTGACTACCGGGAATTGAAACATGTCACCATCAAGAATAGGTATCCGCTACCTCACATTGATGACTTGTTCGACTAGTTGCAAGGAGCACCGTTTACAATCCATCCTAGTAGTACCAAAATGTATCATAATCTTCGACATACATTTTGGTGGAACAATATGAAGTTAGAGAACGCGAAGTTTATCTCGAGGTGTTTAACTTGTCAACGTGTAAAGGCGGAGCATCAAGTGCCAAAGGGTCTATTGCAACCACTTGAGATTCTTAAATGGAAGTGGGAACGCATTACCATGGATTTCGTTACGGGTCTTCCCAAGGTTTCTCAAGGCATAGATGCGAGTTGGGTTATTTTTGATAGATTAACCAAGTCTACTCATTTCTTGCCTATACGGGAGACTTATTCCCTTGAATGTCTTGCTCGTATGTACGTGAATGAGATTGTGAGATTGCATGGCTTGCTAGTATCCATAGTTTCGGATCGTGACCCAAGATTCACTTCACGATTTTGGGTTAGTTTGCAGAAAGCTATGGGCACGGATTTACAATTCAGTTCGGCATACCATCCTCAAACAGACGGACAATCAGAGAGGACTATTCAAACTCTTGAAGATCTATTAAGACTCTATGTCCTAGATTTCAAAGGGAGTTGGGATAAGTACTTGCCATTGGTGGAATTCTCCTACAATAACAGTTATCAAGCAAGTGTAGGCATGGCTTCATTCGAGGCGTTGTATGGAAGAAAATGTCATTATCCAGTATGCTGGGACAAGGTGGGTGAAGTAACGTTGTTGGGACCAGAATTGGTACGTATAACTACAGAAAAGATCAAAATGATCTGACAACGTATACAAACGACACAGGATTGACAAAAGAGTTATACGGATCTTCATCGAAAAGATGTGGAATTTAATATTGGGGATCATTTATTGTTACGTGTTGCACCATGGAAGGGAGTTACAAGATTTGGGAAGAGAGGAAAGCTCAATCCACGATTTGTTGGTCCATTTGAGATTCTTGATCGAATAGGAAATGTGGCCTATAGACTCGCATTACCTCCAAGCATGTCTCGTGTTCATAATATTTTTCAAATATCTATGTTTCGTAAGTATGTGAAAGACCCGAACCACATTATTGAGTTAGAACCAGATGAGATAGCCGAAGATTTAACGTACGAGGAGGTACCTGTTAAGATCTTGGATAGGAAAGAGCATGTCCTACACACCAAAGTTATACCATAATTTAAGGTTTTGTGGAGGAATCATGTTATTGAAGAAATGACCTGGGAGTTGGAATCAAAAATAAAAACGAGGTATCCTCACCTTTTCGAAACACCAGGTATATATGTTAATTTTGAGGATGAAATTTCATAAGAAGGGAAGGTTGTAAGACCCAACTTTTTATAAATAAAATCGAATTTCCTCTAATTATTATTATGAATAATAAAGGTGTTAATTTGGTATAATACTTTGGTTATGGGTTAAATGTGCAAATTTTGCAAAAGAAGTAAATGGTTATAAAATATTCATTGTTGTCAGGGAATATTCGTACGATGGCGCAGCCATTTATGGGCCCCATAATAGAAAACAGTCGAATGAATAAAACGACAAGTTGAGTTTTTATAAATAACGGCGTAATGGTTAACATTAACACTGTTGGAATACCCGGTGGTTAAAATACAGTAATACGCATGGTTGCATAGTAGCACACGGTATTGCACAATATTTTTGAATTATTGATTCTTACGTAAGAAGTCATTACTCAATAATTGTTACAGTAATTACTGTTCAATATTTTATTTTATTGATTCAAAAATTGCTACGTTGATATTTTATATTATTGTTATTTCAATAATTGTCACTGTACAATATCTCCATTATCATATTAGTAATTCATATTATTTGAATAATATTGTTAGATAGCATTATTGGCAATGTCTAAGGAAGTTCTGTCTAGGAAAGGGGTTTGGTCACCTAATTGCACGCAAATAAGAAGAAATTCTTATCAAAAAGCCCCCTCTTTCTTGGGAATGACCTGGTTGTCATAATTGTGATTCTGTAATATTATTTATGAATAATTAATTATTGATTTATATGATAAGAAAATATTTATTTTATGTGGATATAAATGATGGATATATTTATTTTATGTGGATATAAATGAAGCAATAAATGCTGAGGTGTTTTATCAGTATTTTGTCAGAATAGAGGTGTTGAAAATCGTCTGTATGTGGATTTCAGTCATTTTCTTTTTGGAATTTGGAAAAACTTAAAGCTATAAATTTGTAGATAATTTAATTTCCTATGAAATATACATAAAATTCATATTTTTCTGATAAAAGGGCTATTTATTATGAATTATTGAAGTTTCAGAAATTAAATGTTTTTATTAAAATTATAGGTGGGACCCACTTTTGGTTTTATGAAAACATGTGCTGGAAAAAATTTTCAAATGTGATGGGATGATGGCTTTCCAAAATAGCATGCGTAGAAAAGAAAAGAATAATAATACTATTTTATTAATTTAGTCTGTTTTGGCATTCTAGCATTTTTCTATAAATAAGGTGCTTAGTTAGAATTGAATATCACACCAGAAACAAAATTTCTCTCTCTATATTATCGAGCGTATTTTGTGAGTATTTTGATACTTTGAGAGTTGAAATTCAGTGCAAGTTTCTTTCAGCACTATATATCTGATATTTCAGTTAGAAGTACTGTTCTTTTGAGGTAAGGGATGTTATTTTCTTCGTAAATGATGTTATTCTTTTAATATCATTATACAGAAATATTGTTATAAATTTTATTATGAAAATTTTACCTTTTCATGTCGAGGTTACTATTCACGTATACAGTACTATTCACGTATACGATACTATTCACGAATACAATACTATTCACGAGTATTATTCACGAAGTATGAGTTTTCTTGTGGAATTTCAACCTTTTTGTGTTGGGGTTACTATTCATGTATACGACACTTCATGTATACGGCACTATTCACAGAAAAAATGAAATTTTCTTTTCTTTGTCCAAGTTGTCTATTATGGTTACTATCTTTGATTGTATCCATGTTTTGATCTTCATTCTTAAATTTTGCTCCACAATTGATTATTATAAGGTATTTTTGAACTTGGATAAACTAAAGTACGAATCCCTAATCTTTAATCTTTTATCTCACTGGATTCATTTTCTTTAAGATATTTTTCATCATCCTCAGTCCTAAATGATGATATTACTGAATATCTTTGGCATGTAGTGCAAAGATGAATGATTAACTGATGAATATCTTTGGCCCGTAGTGAAAAGTTGAACAGGTGTTGAGATGAACATGACCAACTTGTGATTCAAATGAATATCTTTGGCCTGTAGTGTAAAGATGAATATTTGATTCAAGATGTATATTGATTGATGTTACAGAGATGAAATATTGATGATGAACTTTTAAATCTTAGAAGATAGTAGAATTCATTCTCTACTTAACTCTTCTGATTGATTGTTATTTCCGGTGCAGTGGTTGATCTAAAACTTGTTGTCTATTATATTCTATCAGATTTTTCCCTATTGAAGACTAATGATAAATTTTTGTATATTATCTTAGTCATAATATTTTTTTTACTGGGCTAGTTGAGCTCACCATTTTCCTTTTTGTTCCATTTTTCATCTCAGGATGTGAGAATTTAGCAGGAACTAGCCGGGATATGGAGTGATAATTCTAGAAAGTTGTTTTAGCAGTCCTCACTATTTTTGTAAAATAGTGTACCAATAATTGTAATTAGAACTCTTTTTGAGTTTGAATACTGTCTGTTAGACAATATTTGTATTTAAACTCACAGTATATGTGCTGTCATATTTTGGACGACAATTGTATTAATGAAGTTGTATTTATTTATGTACCATATATTTGGCAACTCAAAATGGGTGATGTATACCTATTTGGGGGCGTCACATCTACATACAGAAACCAGTCCCAAGTCACCAAAGAAGGTAGAGAGTATACACAGGTCAACGATCCCTTCTGAAAGTTACTAAGACATCTCAATGTCCTTCCATCAAGGAAGAGTTCAGAATATATCAAGATCACAAGCCCTGAAGAAGCAGGCAAATATCAAGCAAGTAGCAAGGCACAATAAAAAGGGAAGTGAATCAAAATATATTTCCATGCCATATATAATGTTGCTTGATATATACAATATGAGATGTACATGACAAAATGGTTAAGCTATTCTGTGCAGAAAAATACAAGCCCATCTACAAGTTAGTGTATATGCGAGATATCAAGGCCAACATGGGATCCCTCTTAGAAGAAAGAGGTAATGCTGTGATCTCTTGCACAAGGGTCTCTACACGAGCTAACAGATCTACAGCCATCTGCATGGTGACACTATGCTCATCAATGTACGTGATCATCTCTGCAATGATGCCATTAGTAAGGGACCTCACTGTAGTACTATCTGTAACAGCTACATCTCAGGCAGATATAGCGCTATCCCACTCAACCATCAATACATCTATAGCTAATCTGGCCTCATCCCACTCAGTAACAATGGCATCTATACGAGCCAAGGCATCGTCTCTCTCCAATAGAGTGGCGTCTCTCCCATTAAGAGCTGTCAACATCAAGGCCCTAGCCCGATCTCCCTCAAAATCATCAGATGAAGACTATGCTCTAGATATTATGCTGAATGTTGAATCACAGTAGCACTCGTACTGGGAGAATCTACAAGAGCTATTGGCAACCTAGTGAATGGATCCTCCTTGGTGGGAAGATCAGTGTCCTCTATGGCCTCTCCACTATTTAACTCAATACCCTGCATTGTGGATACTACCGCAGCCGATGCAGTCTCTGTCTCCATCCACGTAGAATACTCTGACGAATAGCCCGGATGGATAACAGAAAAATTAGCTCTCTCACGCTGATCCCAACATGCATATAACCTGGATCTGTCATCTGCAGACAAATGGCGAGAAGCTAAACGCTGATGTAACGCCCCCTCAAAAGGATGGAAGTCCTAAAACTAGTCAAATTGTGACATCACAGCTAGTGGGTGGTAAGTAGTCATGCCTCTCAAACCAGCCAGAGGGAGATAATTCATGCCAGGGGCATGAGTAATAAAGTTGTAGGGTGAACTGAGCCTTGTACACAGTAGAATACCAAATGGATCTCTAATCCCTGCCAAGAACACCGACCAGGATGCAGCGTCTACACACTCCGCCGGTTGAAAGGAGTAAGCCAAGGCTATATCATGGGTAATACAAAACCCATGCCAACGAAAAGTGCCAATCGGTCTTAAGTGTGACATAAACCACACGTACAACATAATCGAGCTGCTTGTAAATACCCTACAGGGTGGATGTTGCAATACGTGACTGACCTTAATGTCTCTGCCACAATCATTAGAACGATGGTATAACCCTCCCTAAGAGCTCTCACTTCCATGATAACATCGATGTCTAGCTCATCCATATATCGTGGTACGTACACATACGCCACTACACACATCACGAATACATATATTCTGGCTGCATGCCACAGATCCTTTAGTGTGGTGAAATCCCCAGAGTGCCACGCATAGCTGTCTAATGAGCAAAATATGTCAATCAGAAAATGCTGGGACACCACATGACCGAATGTAATCTCATCATGTACTACTCTACGCCATAACCCGGTGAAGGTCATGAACTGTCGGCTCATATCACTGATAGCCATCTGAGCGCAAGGTCTTTCTAAGGGCAAAGTCGCCAACCGCTCATACTCCTCCAATGTAGGAGTCAACTCCTGGGTCCCAAATCGAAAAACCTGCCTCTCTGTTACCCAATGCTCTAGCATGCCATCTACAAAGCCCAGTGGAACTCGAAACATCAGGAGGGTCATAGAATGTTGTAATAGATGATATGCAGTCACCCGGTCTGAAGGTGACATACTACCATACCAAGATCTCAGACGGGATGCCACGAATACTGGTGGGGTGTGATCAATAAGATTGATTGTCGAGGAAGACATTTGTGTGGGTCGTATCATAAGACCATCCAGGGGTCAATACTGAATATCTCTGGATATACATACATATGCATAACATGATATATGCATGATAAACAATAGATGACAATATGATGTAGGGATTGGAAAATAGTACATACATTCCCTAAGTACATCATCATCTAAATACATCATCTCTATACAACTAGAAAATACAGAGAAATGGGCCACAGACGCCCTACAACTAACAGAGGCCTATCAAAAGATATAGCGAGAATGGGGCATAGCCACCCAATATCTAACAGATGCATATCAAAAGATATAGCGAGAATACATATCAGAAGAAAACAATGGTGTCAATGTCTACATCATCAATCATGTCCATCTGATGTAACTCCTTCTGAGTCACTAGATCTCCATCAACGGGGATGTCAGGCCTATACAAGGGAGGATCTGCACTGACAAAGCCATATGGGTCGTCTAAAGGGCCAACCCCCAAGATGGAAGGATCAAAATTATTCGCCTCTGAAGGATCTCTACCCAAGTGCTGGATGAAAAAATGTGTCTGGTCCAACTGTTGGGTCAAACTGTCAATCTGTGTCGAATGAGTCAGATCTCAGACACAGGCCATCCAATCCGTCATCATCATGGATTCAGGAACCATATCCCCCATAAATAGAGTGGCGTAGGTCTGGGCTCCGATGGTACGAGGGGACCACCAGTGGTATAATGCTTCCTAAGTAAACGGACCCTCTGACAGAGTGTAGCCGTTAACGCCCATAAACAGGATATCACTGATAGACGACTGCAACACATGCCAATAACGCCTATCATGAGGCAAATTACAGGAATCTCTCATGTGGTGTTCCTAATAGCACGCTCTCCTAAATAAAGCCCCCATCCTCCATTTGTGAAGAGAGAAATCCAGCAGGTGGACATCATATGCTTGACACCAGTCGGGTATCCATCCTCAGAGCCGATAGTCAAATGTTCCCCAGAGTAGGGAACCCAAGAGATGGCATCAGTTATCAATAACTCCAACTGTAAGCAACAATGGGTGAAACCCTCAGCTATAGGAACCTATGCCAAAATGGAGTGATGCCATCGCCGTCCTCGTGGTTAGGTATCTAAACCTAACACACTAAGAGGACACAAACATGGAAGCCTCTCATAGGCCCAAAGCTGCCAACACAAAGGCAAACATCTGTGGTCAGTCAACACTCTTAACTTGTATATGGGAAAGCAAAAGAGAAATATTCACAACAGAAAAGGGTAAAATCTTAACCAAGCCTCTGTCAAGCCCTATGAACGCATGCGCATTCCCATGAGGAAATAGTTGAAGGTGTAGGAGCCCAATTCATACTCTTCAATATGGTCCACTTTTCGAGTGGAGCTAATCAAAGAAAATGACACCGTGGATAAGTTATCAGCTATGAAACAACCCCTGATAATCACCAGGAACAATCGCCGAAGAATTTGATCCCTGACTCTCAAATCAGCGGGTATGGGCTCACTCAATAGCCCACGCATAGCATTTACGCTTAAAGGACCTATACGAACTATCCTGCCCTTGAGCGCCTCAGCTGGAACTCCTAGCAGGGATCTAATGACAGTCGGGGTAATGTTCGTCGTACATGGCACTAGCGCCCCTCCTAACTCCATACCTATGATAAATCGCCAATCCATCACCGTCATCATCACCTCATAGTCCAACAAGTGGAGAGACTAAGTCTGGTGAAACTAGTGCTCAGACAACGCCCTGAGGTAACCCTAAGGACAGCGGCATGGAAGAATGGAAAAGAACGCTCCAAAGCCCCAACCATGGACAATCTCTCGGTAATATGGATACAGAGCCTGATACAGAGAGTGTATACTGAACCAGTTCCCTCGAGGCTGCATAAAGCCAGGAACCTACATCAAATGTAAATCAAAAATCAGAATCCTTGCTCCTCATCAATAGGAAAAAGGAAGATCAAACTCAGCTTTTACCTCGTTTTCATGCAAGTAAATCGAGGGGTGGCGACTCAAATCACCTAGAAGATCTGGAATAGCTACATGAATTCCTGGAAGATCCTTGGGAGGAGCATGAGCAGTAGGACCTAGAGCCGTAACCGGTACATCCTCCTCCTCGTCCTCAACATCATGTACATCAACCCGGATAGGACGGATCACCGCCTCCGCCAAACGATGAGGCTGTCTAACTGAACGGGGTCGAGGAACTTCTGAAGCCCTCCTCCGTACACGTGAAGTGGTCCTGCGAGAACTACTCGTCTGATCCGGATCCATAATATCTGGACATAAGTCTCCAAATCACCTCAAAAAGGGTGTGGTAAATTCTAAATTAGAGCATTTTAATGCATTTTATGACTATATGCATTCATGCATTAATTTAACATACGCCTACAGTAGAGTTAAAAATGCATGTCTATCCAATGCCTAGACTTTTGGAAAATTTTTCCAGAGTCTCCTTTGTGAATAGGACTATCCACATGCACATAGGCATGACTAGGTGGCCATTCAGTAGCACACCTAACCACAGCCATAAACATCCTACATGCATACAAATATCAAAGTCATAATCCATGACGGTAGCCTAAGTACCAAGATTACTTTACAATACTACCTTTTGCTCATTTGTCCTCAAATAAAATATGAAATAGTAGAAAAAGGTACCAATTTAATTATTTCAAAAGTCAAATTTTTACATCATTATGTTCAGCATGGTTAAATACTAACATTTACTATGTTGAATATTTTGTATCAAGTCATATGAGCATGTATATTCCCTACTATATGTTTAGATGCATTTCATATGATAACTCATTTTTCAGCAGACAAAAACTGGAAAAAAAAGGCATGCATACGTTACAAGGATAGTGTGAAACACTTGTACGATGATAGAATTTCCAGAAAGACTGCCGAACTCAGTAGATCTGAAGAAGAAATCTCGGATTCTCTGTATGGCGCAGCTTAAAAATGACTTATAAAATCAACAGGCAGCTGAAAACCACCCACGGTTGGCCGCAGGTGTATCTGCGACTCCCCTAGGTGGGGTCCACCCCTCCAAATCAGTCCAGTTCGAGTTGCAAAGGAGTTCTCACAAGTTTAAAAAGTCAAATCAGGAAAAAAGATCATACACCATTGAGCGAACAAGCCTGCAATCCTGGTTTTTAGAGACAAAAATGTGGGTCTACATGGCACTCGTTGGTATTCGCCCAAACACAGGCTTACTATACCAATGATCACAACTGTTGCAAACTATACTCGGCAATACCTCACAAAGGTCCGATGCCGTCAGTTCGGGGTCGTAACTCCACAACATTTCTCCCCAGTGGAAACTATATCCAGTTAATTCGTTGATGCACACGTCAACAAAGGTCAAGCAACCTTGACATCACCAGTCATTGGTAAGTAAATCCAGCAAAGCATCAGAGTTCATCCGATGAGCTCATCCATTGATGTAAATGTTAGAGAAGGTCAAGCATCTTTGACGACATCCCCAGCAGGGATTTCCTCCATTGAAGAACATTTCAACGAGGGTCAGGCAACCCTGACATTCAACAAACTATTGGCAGTAACTCCAACAGAGCACTGGAAAGACCTGGCAATACAAACCAGGGAAAACCATCCTCATCGGGGAGGACCGATGGTGGAATATGTTATACACAATCTTCATCAAACAAATGCTCATTCCCCCATAGCCTCTTGTACATAAGAGGAACATCTATGTTGGAAAAACTGTACCAAAGATTAAAGACTTTGGTGATAACCCCAACGTCAGTATCTTGGAAGTTCTTAAGAACCTTGGATCACACGTCCAAGCAGTTCATTAGAGATCAGTGATAACTCCAGTCCCTATCCGAAGTTATGAGGATAAACAGTTGTCACATCCTGTTAGAAAATGGTCTAACAAACCACATGCAATATTCATTTTCATCATGCTGCAGTACATTGCATCATGAATATTTTGTCATATTTCAAGTATCTAGTATTCTTTATCCTATTCATGCCATTACATTGCATGAATATAATAAAGAGGGGCATCTGTAGAAACTCAAAATTTTTTATTCCTGTTACTAACCTTGCAGAAGGGCAAAATCGTCTTCCAAAGATAACTCTAGAGGTCAAATCAGTCAAATCCCGTAGACAACCCCGGGATACTCAGTCTTTTCCATCTCAAAGACAACCCTGAGATATTCAGTTCCAGTCCTGGAGACAACCCTGGTAGTTTTAGTTTCAACCTCAAAGACAACCCCGAGGAATACAGTTGCAGTTTTGGAGATGACCCCGAAAATGCTTGTTTCAAACCCCAACAATCAGCTTCAACACTAGGTGATAGCCCCGAGGCACTTAATCCTAAACTTGGAGGTAACCCCGGGAGGTTAGGCACACCTCAGAGACAACCTTGAGTACATCCAGTACTTACAATAGCCCAATCTCAGAGATAACCCAGAGCAACGATTGATAAATTAGCTCAAACAGGAGATAAACCCGGTGAGGGGTAAAATCATCATTTTGTTATCCCAATCCCACATTGCGGCGTCTCAATAATAGTTTCAACATACATTCTACACAATAGTATCCTACAAGAACTAATGGCTCCAATCCCAAGAGACTACTACACAAGACAGCACACCGGATAGAAATTGAAGGTTGAATACATGGGCATGGTCCCATCTTCCCGACTTCATACAACCTCTTATCCCATTTCATTGTGTAGCTCTCGACAACAACATGCCGTAAAAGGTCTTATACACCTCGATCGGATGCTCAGATTCTAGAAGTTTGAGCAGACAACACGTTGCATGCGTGCACGTACTTTGAGACGATAGGACCCGGTGCATCTGAGGCTGCCGCAGGTACACCTGCATCCCCCTCTATAAATAGAGGGCTTGGGAAGCCATTTTGAGAAGAGAAAAGGCGAGGAAGCCCTGTCCAATTTGCTCTGTACACACTATAAATTGAGTGTTTTCTCATTTCAAACACTTGTGAACTTATATTTGGCTACTTTTTACCGGTAGGAACCGAGTGTTCAACCATTTAAAGCTATTGAAGTCTTCTTTGGCAGTCCACTGTAAGCCTTCTTATATCACTTTAAGCCTTTTATACACTTCTTGCACACACTGTTATTCACAGTGAGAGTCATGTAGTGTGCGTCTGCCCGGACTTCAGTCTGTGGCTTTTTATTTCTTTTATATATATATATATATATATATATATATATTATATATACTAACAATATTGAGTTATGCCTCGATTGAGCCCAGATTTTAAATCCGCAGTGTTTATTACTTTTATATATAAACTGTTGTCGTACTCTGTTCGATGAGCCTGGATTTTATATCCAGAGCGTTTATTACTTATATATATATATATAAATTATTGTCGAACTCTGTTTGATGAGCCTAGATTTATATCCGAAACGTTTATTGCTTATATATATAAATACTTATATATATATATATAAGCTGTAAACGCAACAGATATTATATATATATATATATAAATATTTTGTCAGGCCTAGAGTTTCTTTGTGGTTTTTTACTGTTTTATTTACATTTCGTCCCGCCTAGAGTTTACTTCGTGGCGTTTGATCGTCTATATATATATTTACAGCTTTTATATAATTACATTATGTCCCGCCTGGAGTTTACTTCGTGGTGGTTGATCGTTCATATATATATATATATATATATATGTTTACAGCTTTCATACAAATTGCAACATCATGTGATCCTAGGAATCATGTGATCACAGATTCAGTCTCCTGAATTTAGATTCGGTTCCCGTGATGGACATTTTAAGCTATACACAGCTTGTAAATTATTTATGGAGTATGAATTTCCTTAGGTGGCTGTTATTCCCACAAGAAGTTCGGCACTGCTATGTATCTTATTTTCTCAAAGATGCTTCGCATCTCGAAAATAAAAGAAATTAAGCAGAGCACATAATAAAATGGAAGTATCAAAGCCTCAATTACTATTGAGCATAAGGGTTTGAAATCCTATTTTATAAAATATCATTGCTATATCTTGTTAAAACTGAACTTTTATACAAAATTCAAACCCTTTATATATAGGTGCAAACGAGACATAGCACTACTTCTAGATAATTGCACATTGACCCACACACACGCACACACGCATTCATATAATATTTTAATTGAAAAGTGGTGGTCACCGTGGTAACACAAATATCAGAGGGTGCCTTACACCTTCCCTCTGCATAATCAAGCACCCGGACCCTAACAAATCTCGGTTTCACAGACCAGTCAAATAGTGTAACATCACTAGGTCAATGTGCAAACCTTTTCTCGATTGAGTTCGTGCAACCATTTAAAAATACCAACTAGAGACTCTTACAGTCCAATCGTCGACATATATATGTCGGACCTTTTCACAACTTATTTTTTCAAACCAATATCACCTAACATGAGAACCCCAAAAGACAAGAACAGAAAAAGGGATAAATAAAAATCCCGACGTCAACAGCGGTGGCCAGTTGATCCGAAATTCCTTTACCATTGATAGACTTTTGTATTATGTAGAAGATGTCAAATTGCTATAGGATCAACTTCCATCTGGACAGTTGATAATTCAATATGGGCTTACTGAACACGTACTTGAGAGGATCCACGTGGGATATGAGATGGGTTGTGTGACCATGGAGGTAATGTTGTAACCTCATGGAAACCCATGCTAAATCATAAAATTTTCTTAATAAGATTGCTCTTATATTCACTGTTGTTGAATCTCTTCCTAAGGTAGTAGATAGCTCGCTCTTGGCCTCTATCGTCTTTTTGTCCCAACATGCAGCGCATGGCATTGTCATTGATGGAAAGGTATATGAACAGAGGAACATCATCCATGGGAGGTACCAAAACAGGAGCTTTGATAAGCTGATCTTTGATTATAAGGAAGGCTTTTTCACACTCATCATTCCATTTCATGTAGGAGTTCTTCCTTAACAACTTGAAAATAGGCTCACAGGTTGCTATGAGTTGGGAGATGAATCAGCTAATGAAGTTGATCCTTCCCAAAAATCCTCGTATTTCCTCCTCTATCTGAGGTATGGGCATTTCCGTGATGGTCTAGATTTTGGTAGGATCCAGCTTAATCCCTTTGTGGCTAACTAGGAATCCTAGCAACTTACCTGATTTGATACCAAAGGCGCACTTGGGTGGATTCAACTTCAAGTTGTACTTACACAACCTATTGAAGATCTTTCCGAAATGGTGTAGGTGGTCTTCCTCCCTTCGGGACTTGACAATGATGTCATCCACATAGATCTCTATCTCTTTATGCATTAAATCATGGAAAAGAGTCATCATGGCTCGCTGATAGGTAGCTCCAGCATTGATGAGGCCGAATGACTACCGTCTGTAGCAAAAGGTTCCCCAAGGAGTGATGAATGTAGTTTTTTCACGATCCTCTTCAGCAATCATGATTTGATGGTACCTCGCAAAATAGTCAGCAAAGGAGTACATGTTATATTGAGTTGTATTGTCAATGAGTATGTGGATGAATGGCACGAGAAAGCTATCTTTATGGCAAGCCTTATTCAGATCCCTCTAATCCACGCAAACTCGCACCTTTCCTCCAGGTTTAGGAACGGGGACTATGTTGGATAGCCATTCAGGGTATGTTGATACTATGATGATGCCGACTTGAAATTGTTTCACAATTTCTTCTTTAATTTTTAAACTCTACTCAGGTTATAATTGTCGGAGCTTCTGCCTGACTGGCTTGAATAACTCTTTGATGGGAAGGTGATGAATGCCAATGTCAGTAGACAAACTGACCATGTCTTCATGCGACCATGAAAACACATCCTAGAAATGGGTCAATAGAGTAACCATGTCATTCCTTTGGTTTGTAGTAAGGTGTTGGGTTTTGGCACATAAACGCAGCATAAATAAAACAAATTTTCAAATCAATTTTGAAACCCTAAAATAGGATCCATGCGAAAACCATATTAATTTAGTGGTTAGAAATTTATACCAATTATTGAAGGTGAAATTGATGCAATCAAATCTCAAGCACAATCCAAACTAACCACACCTCTACGATATCCACACGAACGCCCTGTGAATCGTTGTACGATCTGCAGTAAAAGGAACTGCGATACTAGCCACCAAGGATGAGGATCTCGAAACTATTTCTCTCTAGTATCTCTCTAAGAGCGGCTAGGGTGGTTTTTGGTTAATGATGTAATCCCTTAAATGGCTGATATATATTATATATAGCAGTTAGAAGGAACACAACAAAACCTAATTTAATTAAAATCCAAACTTATATATATATATATATCTTAATTAAGTCCTACTTAATTAATATACATATATACAAATTATCCTTTTTAATTTAAATTCGTGATTTAAATATTATCAATCATATTGATATATTTAAATCCTTACAATTTAAATTAATTCCCTTTTTAAATCATGTTCTATGTGTGTGACCTTATAGGTTAGTATTACGTTGACAATAATTTTAAAATCATATTAAAAAATTATAAACAGTGAGTGGCATTTAGTAATACATCACTGCTACCCAAGTAATAATAAGATCGATGATTCGATGTAACCTTTTCATGACCAATATTTCAATGTAATTTAATCCTTTTAACCTTGACATCCTAGATTAAACTCGAGTCATCGAATGTGTCATACTCTTCATAATTTAATATGAGTTTTCTTGATCAATGAGTATATTATATGAAACAAATCACTATTTGAGCATGGCCATGCATTTCATAGTCTTACTCAATCAAGAGGCCTATGGATATCACCCCTATTATAAAGGAGGGTTAAATTCCATCTAGATCACTCATATTCCTCACACGATTCATGATGTACCCAATAATCACCTTTATAGTCCACCCTATTAAAGGTGACTTTTGATGATATCAAAGTACATAAATTCCCGTGTAGTAATATAGTGATTTTAGGTCGGAGGATCATTACATCATTGTCACTATGAGAATTGCTAATGACACTTCGCATAATGCTCTACATAGAATTCTCATGGTGGGTCTATCCGGTACATCGTTCTCTAACATGTACCTATACATTGACTCAATATCTCATATGTTTATTGTCGACGTCGGGATTTTTAGACGTCCTTTTCCGTTACTTGTTCTTTGGTGTTCTCATTTTAGGTGAGATTTGTTTGAAAAAACAAGTGAAAAAGGTTTGACATGTATAATGTCGACGATGGACTGTTAAGAGTCGCCAGTTTAAATGGTTGTACCAACACAACCGAGAAAAGGTTTGTACATTGACCCAGTGATGTTACACTGCTAAACGGGTCGGTGAAACTGAGATTTGTTAGGGTCTGGGGACTTGGTTATGCGGAGGGAAGGTGTTAGGCACCCCCCGACATTCGTGTTACCACGGTGACAGCCTCTTTTCAAGAAACTATTATCTGAATATGTGTGTGTGGGTCAATGTGCTATTATTTGGAAGTAGTGCGAGGCCTCGTTCGCACCTATATACACATGGTTTGAATTTATGTAAAAATTCAATTTTTAAGCAAGATATGGCAGTGATGATTTATAAAAGAGGTTTTTCAAACCCTAATACTCAATAGTTATTGAGACCTTTTACACTCCCATTTTATTAAGTGTTCGGCTTGATTGATTTTAATTTACAGATGCGAGGCATCCGTACGAAAATAATATACAAAATATTATCGATTTCCTCATGGGTATTGAAACCATCTGAGGAAATTCAGACACTACAGAATAATTTACAAGCTGATTACAGCTGAAAACGTCCATCACGGGAACCGAATCTAGATCCAATAGGCTGAATATGTGATCACATGATTCCTAGGCGCACAAGATACTGCAATTTGTATGAAAGCAGTAAGCAGGTATATATATAAAAGCTGTAAATATATATATATATATATATATATATATATATATATATATATATATATATATATATATATATATATATATATATATACAGACATGATCACCAACCACGAAGCACCTCCATGGGGGATCAGAAATGTAAATAAAGTTGTAAAAGCTATCAACCGCCACGGAGGAAACTCCAGACAGGACGAAACATAAATAAAGTTTTAAATACGGTCAACCACCACGAAGAGAACTCCAAGCGGGACAAAAGGTAAATAAAGATGTACAAAGCAATCAACTGCCACGAAGTAAACTCCAGGCAGGACGAAATGTAAAGAAAGCTGTAAAAGCGATCAACCACCAAGAAGTAAACTCCAGGTGGGACGAATATATATATATATATATATATATATATATATATATATATATATATATATATATATATATATATATATATAAGCGAGTAAATGCACTGGATGTAAAATTCAGGCTCATCGAACAGAGTCTGACACACAGTTAATATATATAAGTATATATATATATTAAAGCAGTGAACACACCAGACCAAAGTCTAGGCTCATCGAACAAAGTTCGACACACAGTTCATATATATATATAAATAAATATATATAAGCAAATAAACGCTCCAGACCGAAGTCTAGGCTCAATCGAGGCATAACTCGATAATGTTAGTCCAGATATATAAATATAATATATATATATACATATATACAAACTAAAATAAAATCACGGACCGAAATCCGGGCAAACGTGGGCAACACGACTCTCAACGTGAAGAAGGGTGTGTGCAGAGATGAAGAGAAAGACTCTAAAGTGTGTGAGAAGGCTTATAGTGAGCTGCCAAAGAAGACTTCTATATCTTTAAAGTGGGTAGACACTGGCTTTTGTAGGTACAAAAGAAGCTATATATGAGTTCACATGTGTTTAAAATGAGAAAGTACACTGTATGGGGTGAGTGCAGAGCAAATTGGGCAGGGCTTCCACACCGTTTTCTCTTGCAAAATGGTCATCCCAAGCCCTCTATTTATAGAGGGTGGACCTGCGGCTGAGCCGCAGGTGTACCAGAGGCAACCCGGGTGGGCCCGAGTTTCTCGGGTCGGGTCGTCTCGTAGTACGTGCACTCGGGCATTGTAATGTTCGCTTGAACTTTCAGAAGTGCAATCAGGGCATCCGATTGAGGTATACAGTACCTATTTTAGATAGCTGTTGTTGAGAGTTATACAATGGCATGGGATTAGAGTTTGTACGAAGTCATTAAAGATAGGACGATGCCCTCTGGTCTTCAAGCTTCAAATTCCATCTGTTACCTCGCACAATAGTCACTCGGGATTGGTTATCCTTGATTCTTGTGGGACATCGTTCTGTGGAGATGTGTATGAAATTTTGAGACGATGTGGCGTGGAATCGCATTGGCGAGATGACGATGTTGCCCCTCACCGGTGCTATCGCCAGTTTGGGCTGATAAAGCAGACGTTGCTTAGGGCTTCGCTGAGATTGGACTGCTGCAATTGTTGAAGGTCCTCAATGTCATCTCTGAGGTATGTTTGTCCTCCCGATGTTATCTATGGGTTGGTACAGAGTATCTTGTTGTGAGAGCCGAGATTTAAGCTGGTCGCATTTGAAACAAGCATTTTCGGGGTTATCGCCAAAACTGCATTCCTTGGGGTTATCACCAAGGTTGGTGGCTATTCCCATGATTGGGACTGAGATTGGATACCTCGGGGTTATCTCCGAGATTAATCGATTTTCTCTAGTGTGTGTTCCGGTATTGGATCTGCACGCCTCGGGGTTATCTCCGAGGTTGGAATTGTTACTCCCCGTGTGTGTTCTGGGGTTGATGTTAAACTTCCAGTAGTATCCGGTATAGATATGTATTGTCTTTCAGGGTTCCCTCTTAAAAGACGAATATGTCCTCCTGCAATGTCAATGATAGGTGTACAGAAAATTTTGAGTGTCTACAAATGCCCCTCTTTATCATACTCATGCATGGCGATGCATGGGTAGGATAAAGAATCCTAGACACTTGAAATGCAACAAGAAAAACATGGTACTATATGTAGCAACATGATGCAAATGTATGATGCATGTGTACGGGGTTGTAGCTCAACATGTTGGGATGATTGCTGGCTTCATGTTGCTTCAACTGGGGATTGGCAATGATGAATAGATTTGATGTGTAATCCGAATCTGTTAGGATGTTGATGTTGGAGTTATCACCAAATTCCTATATTCTTGGTAACGACTTGATCCTGGAGATGTACCTCTTATGCGTAAGAGATCTGCAGGGATAAAGCTTGGTCTGTTTGAGGATGTGTATAACATATTCCATCATCTATCCTCTTTGATGACATTGAACTTTCCTGGTTGGTATTGTCAATATATGTCAAGATTCTGTTGGATTTACTGCCAACAGTAAATGTTATCAGGGATGCCTGACCTTCGTTGACGTGTACTTCACCGACATGTGAATCAACGGCTGAAAAACCCCGTGGGATAGACCGTCAAGGTTGTTTGACTTTCGCTGACATGTGAATCAACGGCTGATACTCTATGGGTAGATTGTCAAGGTTGCTTGACCTTCGCTGACGTGTGAATCAACAGAACATTGCGTTATGACCCCCGCTGGAGATTCGCTGTGGAATATGAGTAATCGAGTATGAAACGTTCGAATAGCTCTGGAGCTCTGACAAGTTTAATCTCCATCGACTAAGATAATGTCAAGGCTGCTTGACCTTCATTCATATGTGTGTCAATGGCTTGAATATGCGTTGTAATCCCCCACCGGGGCTTCACGTTGTAACCCCCGTCGGGGATCTACGTTGTAACCCCTGTCGGGGATGTCGTTGATCTTTTTAGGGTAATGATCCGGAGTTGGTGGCATCGGACCTGTACAGGGTATTGCCGAATGTGGTTTGCTAAAAATGAGATCATTGGCAGGGTATACCTCATGTTCGGGTGACTACCAATGAGTGATGTACGGACTCAAACTTTCATCTGAGAAGACCAGGATTGCATGTTGTTTTGCTCAATCGCGTGGTGTTTTTATGCCGGATTTGACATTTCTAGTCTGCAAGAACTCCTTTGTAACTCGAACTGGACTGAGCTGGAGGGGTGGGGCCCACATAGGGTGCCGCAGGTACACCTGGTGCAGTCGCAGATGAGCCTGCGACCAACCGTGGATCATATAATCCAGCAGGTTGGTCTCACAAGTCATTTTCAACTGGATTTGCTAAGAGAAATCCGTGAGCCTCCTTCAGATCTGCTGAGTTCGGGCTATTTTCTGTAACTTCTGTCACCGTACAAGTGTTCTACACTATCCTGGTAACGTATACATGTATTTTTTCCAATTTTTATCCGTTGGATTGAGTTATCGCATGAAATGCATCTAAACACATAGTAGTGATTATGTATGCACAAATGACTTACTAAAAAATATTCAACATAGTAAATGTTAGTATTAAACCATGCTGAACATAATGATGTGAAAAAATTTGACCTTTGAGACATTCAAATTGGCACCTTTTTCTTCTATTTTTTTGTCCTATTTGAGGTCCAATGAGCAAATGTAGAAAGGCAAATTACTCTTGATATTGAGGTTAACCTTATGCATGGATGATTTTTATTTTTGATGCATATATTATGTATATAACTTTGGGGCAGGTGTGCTACTGAATGGCCACCTAGACATGCCTATGTGCATGTGGATATTTTCAATGGGGACTATGGCAAATTTTTTTCAAAATGTAGGCATTGGGTAGTCATGCATTTTAACTCCATTGTATGTTAAAGTAAATGCATGCATGCATATAGTCATAAAATGCATTCTAGAGAGCTCCAAGTAAGGAAATACCACACCCTTTCTGAGGTGATTTGGAGACTTGGTGTCCAGATATTATGGATCCGGGTCAGCTGAATAGTTCTCGTAGGACCACTTCTGGTATACGGAGGAGGGCTTCTGAAGTACCTCGACCCTGTTCTGTTAGACAGCCTCGTCAATTGGTGGAAGCCGTGATTCGTCCAGTTCGGGCTGATGTTCCAAACATTGAGGACGTGGATAAGGATATTCCGATTGAGGATCCCGCTCCTACTACACATGTCCCCCGTAGGGAGCTACCTTTTATTCAGGTGGCAAACCCAGAGCTTCTGGGTGATTTGAGCAGACATCCCTCGATGTACTTGCATGATAACGAGGTATGACATTAGATCTTGATATTCCTTCTTTCATATTGATGAGGATTAAAGGGCTTTGATGTTGATCTGCATTTCATGCAGGTTCACGGCTTTACACAGCCTCGAGGGAATTGGTTTAGTATACACTCGATGTATCAGGCTCTTCATCCTGATTACCGAGCTATAGTGCATGATTGGGGATTTGGGGCATTGTTCTCCATCCTTCCCCGTCGTTGTCCCTAGGGTTACCTCAGGGCATTGTCTGAGCGATGGTTTCATCAAACTCAGTCACTCCATTTGCTGGATTGCAAGGTGATGATGACACTGATGGATTGGCGAATTATCATGGGTATGGAGTTTGGAAGGGAGCCAGTGCCTTGCATGACAAATATTACCCCTACTACCGTCACATCCTTGTTAGGAGTTCCGGCGGAGGCGCTCAAGGGCAGGACTGTTCGTTCAGGTCCTTTGAGCGTAGATGCTATGAGCGGACTTTTGAGTGAGCCTATGCCTGATGATGTCGAAATTAGGGATCGCATTCCTCGGCGATTGTTTCTGATGATCATTAGAGGCTGCTTCATAATATATAACTCTTCTACAGTGTCGTTCGCTTTGATCAGCGCCACGCGTCATGTGGACCGTATTGGAGAGTATGATTGGGGTTCCTACACCTTTGCTTATTTTCTCTGGGGCATGCGTATGCGCTCATAGGGTTTGACCGAGGCTTGGCTAGGCTTCTATCCATTTTTGTTGGTGAGTATTTCTCTTGTCATTTCCCACTTATAGGTTAAGAGTGTTGACTGATAGCAGATGTTTTTCCATTGTGTTGGCAGTTTTGGGCCTATGAGAGGCTCCCATGCTTGCGTCCTATGAGTGTGTTAGGTTTAGATACCTATCCACGAGGATGACGATGGCATAATTCCATTTTGCCAGAGGTCCTTGTAAGTGAGGGTTTCACTCACTGCCGTATGCAGCTAGAGTTGTTGACAGCTGATACCATCACATGGATTCCCTACTCAGGGGAACACTTGACCATCGGCTTTGAGGATGGATACCTAACTAGAGTCGAGTATGTGATTTCCATCAGGAGAGTTCCTCTCTTCATAGATGGAGGCTGGGAGCTCTGTCTAGGAGAACGTGCTATTAGGAGCACCACAGGAGAGATTAGTATGCCGATCTTGCCTCCTGCCATGCGTCATTAGCATGTGTCGCAGTCACCCGTCACTGATATCCCATTGTTGGGGTTCGATGGCTTTACTTTATCACAGGGTCCTTGCACTCAGGAGACGTTCCAGGATTGGTGGTTCCCTCGTACTATCGGAGCCCAGTACCGCGCCACACAGTTTATGGGAGATATGGTTCCAGGATCCGTGATGATGACGAATTGGATAGCTTGTGTCCGAGATCCGACTCATATGACACGGATTGATAGTTTGACCCGATAGTTGGACCAGGCACACATATTTATACGGCATTTGGGCAGCGATCTGGCAGAGGCAGCTTCAATTGATCCTTCCAGCTCAGGCGCTGGCCCCTCAGATGATCCATTCAGTTTTGTTGGTGCAGATCCCCCTCTATATAGGCCTGACATCCCTGTTGATAGAGATCCAGTGACTCAGGAGGAGTTACATCAGGTGGACATGATTAATGATGTAGATATTAACACTATTGTCTTCTTCTGATGTGTATTCTCGTTATATCTTTTGATAGGCCTCTGTTAGATATTGGGTTGTTGTACCCCATTCTCGTTATATCTTTTGATAGGCCTCTGTTAGTAGTAGGGCGTATGTGCCCCATTTCCCTGTATTTATAGCTGTACAAAGATGATGTATTAGATGTTGATATACTTAGGAATGTATGCACAGTTTTTTCATTCCCTATATTATATTGCCATCTATTATCTGCTATAAATGTATCATGTTATGCATATGTATGTTTGTCCAGAGATATTAAGCATTGACCCCTGGATGGTCTTATGACACGGCCCGTACAGATGTCTTCTTTGACAGTTAGCCGTATAGATCATACCCCACCATCATTGGTGGCATTAGGTATCCGATCGTGGTTTGATAGCTTGTCACCATCAGACAGGGTGACTGTAGATCATTTGTTCCATCATACCATAACCTTATTGATGTTTCAGGTTCCCACAGGGTTTATGGATGGGATGCTAGAGCATTAGGTATCGAATAGCCAAGTTTTCCAATTTGGTACCCATGAATTGACTCCTACTCTAGAGGAGTATGCACGATTGACGATGTTGCCATTAGACAGACCTTGTGTGCATATGGCTTTGGGAGACATGAGTAGACGGTTCATGACTCTCACTGGATTGCGGCACAGAGTGGTGCAGGATGAGCTAACATCTGGCCATGTGATATCCCAACATTTTCTGTATGACAAATTTAGCTCTGAGGATAGCTATTCACTGTGATAACCCAGGATTTCGAATAATCCAAAATTTGCGAATATTTTTTTTTTATTAATATTATTATTAATTATCAATTTTGTGACAAGTTTCTATGATACGGGTATCGAGAAGGTCAATTTATGTATTGACTAATAAAATTAGAGTAGAGTTGTGCTTAACGGAGAATAGAAACCCTAACCCTAATTTTTGGAACGGGATTTGATAGAAAATATAATTAAAATAATTATATTAATATGTATGTGTTTGAACGGTATAGAATTTTTTATCAATGATTGATCGGATAAAGTTTAATATTAAAAACCCTAATAAGAGATTAGAAAACCTAATCTCATGATTAGAAACACTAATTGTACGCCGAGAAACCCTAATTTCAAAACCGGGAGTTATAAACCCTAAATTAGGAAACCCTAATCCTAATTGACAAGCCTATGGGTTCATTAAACTTAAATATGATTAGAAAGCTTTAATTATATTTTTGTATATTAATTTTTCTATTTAGAAAACCTAATTACATTTTTGGAATTTTATTTTCTAATTTGTGAACCCTAAATTTGAAAATTTTGGGAATTAGAGTTTTAAAACCTAAAGGGTTCAAATCTTAAACCCTAATCCAAGCCCCAAACCCTAAGGGTTTGTAAAAATTCCATGTTTACCATTTAATTTAAATTGCAAAAGACCAAAATGCCCTTTATGGAGATTTTATTAGATTGCTTGTATATCTTGCCAAATCAAGAGTTGGTCACCAACTCTCTTCACTTTGTGACTCCAAATCCCAGCAAATCAGCTCCAAATGACAGCTATCATCAGCCATTCAATGAATCAAAGCAATATATATAAGATTTAGAGAGAGAAAGTTCATAAAAGTTAACCATTTGGTACAAAAGCTCTCACCAACTCTCATTCTCTCTCAACCTCCGAAAATCCATTGTAAATCAGTCACTAAAATAGCCCTAGATCAACCAATATCAGATTTGAGAGCTAAGATCAAGAATTTAAAGCTAGAAGGTATAAAACCAAACTCAACTTTGATCTTGTATGCTAAGATAATAATTGTGTTTATGTGTTTAGATTCATGCTAGAATATGTTTTTAGTTGATCTATGATGATCCATCATGGATCCATAGCATCAAAGTGTGATAAAATCTAGTTTTTTCAAAATCTGTTCTTGAACATTTTCAGTGGTCTGACAAGTAATGTCAGTCGCTCTAGATCTTTTTGTGTTTAAGATGTTTGTTGTTTTAAGTTTTTATTTTGTAGCTTGGTATGCATTCTTTAGTCTGCAAAAGAAATCAGAGCTATTTGATGTCCAGATCGTAAGATATAAACGGTCAAAACCCGTTGACCGGGCATGACCGGTCAAAAATCTGGGTAACCCAGAAATATAAAAACAGCGTCTGACAAGATTTTGTAACAAGCATATCTGACAGATTTGATTTTGTTTTAATGGTGTTTTTGTAACCGGCTTGTATCCTCACATATGGTCTTACATTTCATGGCTTTAGATTGTATAAATGAACAACTAGTAGAGCGTGACGGGTGGTCAAAGTAGACCACTCGGTCTGTTTTGATGTTTCTGGAAAACCAAGAATCGGTATGAACTCAGTTTCTGTCACAGTTTGACCGGGACTAATCTAGCAGGTGTGATGTTGGTTAAATGATCTATTGATTTCTATGTGTTCCTTGTCATGCGTACTACATATGTAGACCAACAAACGAGTCATTTAATAACCGGAACATAGAATAAATCGTGCATGAAAATGGTTGGTCGAATTTTCTGGGTTTCTAGAAAACCCAGAAACCGTCTGACAGCAACTTTGGAGGCTTTGATCTCCTTGTTGTGATGTTGTTTGACCAAAGTATTGATTGGGTATTGTAGTGTTACATTAATACTACAATACCAAAGTTTTAGATAACCCAGAACATGAACAGATTGGAAATTATGTGCGGTCAAACATGACCCCTTGATCTGCCGGCTGTCAGTGTTCTTGAACTCAAGAACACCAACAGCGATGCTTTCTGTCGCTAAAGACCAATAGCGACGGTTTTAATTATTTTATTTTCTGAATATTCCGAAAATTATTTAAAAATAGAAATAAATTCTAAAAATTACCAAAAATGGTTTTAAAAATTATTTTAAATTATGAAAAATAATTTTGACCAATTGGAATATTTTTCTTTAATATTTATAATTATTTAAATATTAAAGGTATTTAATTTATTTAATTATTATATTAAATAAATTAGAGAAAAATGAGTTAATATTATGAAAAATCATTTTAAATAAGGAAAATTTATTTAAAAATATTTTGAGTTATAAAATGTAACTTTTAATATTTTTGGAGAATTTTCATTAATAATTTAATATTAATGATATTATATTTATTTGATTATTAAATTAAATAAATAAGATAAAAATGATTTAAATGATTTAAATGATTTAAAAATCATTTTTAATTTAGAATAAAGTGTTAAAAAATATTTTAAATTATAAAATATAATTTTCAATATTTTTGGAGAATTTTCATTAATAAAGTAATATTAATGATATTTGATTTATTTAATTATTATATTAAATAAATGAATTAAAAATGATTTTATTGATTTAAAAATGAGAAAAATAGTTTAAAAATATGTTAAGTTATAAATTATGACTTTTAATATTTAGATAATAATTTCATTAATATTTATATATTAATGATAATGATTTAAAAATGATTTTAATTATTTTACAAATCATTTAAGTAGAATATTGATGATTTAAAAATATTTTTAAGTTATTAATAATAACTTTAATATTTTGACAAGTATGTTATTAATATTTTTATATTATTAAATATTAATAATGATATGATTATTTAATAATTAAATTATTTAAAAATAATTTAAGTGTTTGAAAAATTATTATAAATTATAATAAGTGTTTATAATTATTAAAAGCTTCCGAAAAATATTATTATTGATAATTGACTTATCTAAAATAATATTGAAGCTTAGAGACCAAGTTTAATTGACAATCAATGTCTTAATTATCGGATAAGGTGACCAGAATACCGAGAATGGACCGAAGTCCAACCAGACTGATATAGTTAAACTTGTTATGTGTTTATATAGGTTATAAACACTGATGTGGCTATGTGGTAATGTGCCCAGGAGAAGTTTGATTGTAAAAATACAGTGTTATGTGTTATAAATGATTGTGCTAATTGTGAGACCGACATTGTTGAATATAGGTCTTACGAACGCAGTTAATTATATTGTGTAGCTGTAATTAACGTGGAAGGAAAGTTTTCTAACTCAGCCTTGAGTTATATTTCATTCAATTATTATAGTGGTTAATTATTGCTAATTACACCACATCCAGGGAAGTTATTGTTGATTATTCGCAGTTAGTGCATGCTTAATAATTCAAATTGAATTACTGATTCAGAAATATATATTAGTAGAATTACTGTTTTTGAATATTCAAATCTGTAGAAGTTAGAATTGACAGTACAGATAATTCCTGTTCATTGTTAAATTGTGTTGAGAAATGTCTTAGCTAATTATTCTGGCTAGACAAATATTTGTTAGAACTTGATAAATTCTAGAAAATAATTCAATTGTTATTGGTAGAATCGATGCCAATTATTTTGGCAAGATCGATAAGTAAATAGAATTTGAAATCACAATATTTCGTTGTAAAATCAAAATCTTGATTCTAAGACTGAGAAGAACAACCTTTTATATAAAGGGAACATTTTGGGTCGTGAATTCGACCTTTGCGCGCGTTTTGAGTATTATGCATAATATAGGGTACAAGGAGTTGGCCGCAGAGGGATATGATTTAATCTTTATGGTTATTTGATACTCCTGGTATGTATCAAAGTAAATCTTTGATGGATACCCGAGAAAAATAAGTTCAAAGATCTTGTGTGATCGCTTAGTATAAATCTGGAAATTATTCCACTTTGTTATTGTGTAGAATTGATTCTTGTAGAACTTTGAAAGCGTTGTACTCTTTCATTATCAAATTATGGTGTTGCATAAAAAAAGAGAAGCCTTGTTATTGATTAACGATTTGTTCAGCTAATGCAAAGTTCCCCGAAATTTGGTTTCATTCTATCAAAATAGATAGTCTATTATTATTGATTCATATACAATTATTGTATGTCTTAACTTGCGGGGCAAACTAGTTGCTCACCCTTGCTATAAATAAAACATTTCAGCTAGGAACGAAGAGGCCAGCGGGTCAAAGAAGAACAAAGGCAAAGGCAAGATGCTGGAGTAGTTATAAAGATCATTATTATTATTATTATGTTGTATTGTAAACCCTTTTTGTTTATCTAAGGGGTATGTTTGAAATTTAAGGTTAGAAAACCTGGGACTTATGTATTAACAACTTATGTTAATGATTTATATATTCCTATTTATATATGAATGGGTAGTTAAATGATATTATAGTGTGAATCGTGAACACCAAATTCGGGAGTCAGGTAACCCGGATTTGGGGGTGTCACAGGTTGGTATCAGAGTTGTAGGTTATAAACCTTAAGTGGGGTGGGGAAAGACCTAGGATTATAACCATAAGCGAGATAGAGAATACTCATTTAGAGTACTAAGTGAGAGATTGCCGAAGTGCAACGATAGTGAGAAATGGGGACACATAGTGTGAGGAGTTTGTACTAATGAAGTACTAATCAAGTTATTTAAATTGATTGTAGGATGTCTTGAGAAGATCAAATGAGTACGGAGATGCTAGCGGTTGTTGCACTAATGCCAGAAGCCGAGGTGCCAGTGCAAAGTGAATCGATTGATAAGGTGGAAGAAGATGAACCTATGGTTAATCTGGGGAGCGATCATGAAGATTATCCCGAGATGTACCTGAGTGGAGATGAGGAGGTAGAGTCTGAGCCAGCTATGGTAGAGATAAAGAATAAGACTATAGTTGAAGAACAAGATCAACTAGTTGCAGAAGTTCAAGAACTCTGGAGTAAGGCTTTTCTCTTGGAGCAGCTATGGAAGACAGAACGAGCGTTATGCGAAATGACTGAAGAAAGGAACGAACTCAAGGCGCAGGTAGACAGAATGAAGGCGGAAGGTGGTGGATCGTCTGAAGGGATGATCAAGCAGCAGAAAGACAAGAAGAAAAGGAAGAGGGACAACGATAGCCCTAATTCAGAAAAGTCAAGCTCGAAGAAGAAGCAAGCATGTGGCAAGTGCGGAAAGAGCCATTTGGGGGAATGTATGTGTGTTATAATTGTGGTCAAGAAGGCATCTATCACCAAATTGTCCTAAACCAAAGAAAGGGGGATGTTTTGCATGTGGTGGAACGAGTCATAGGGTAAAGAATTATCCTAAAAAGAAGAAAGATGGAGAAAGTGGACTGAAGAAAGATTAAGTGTGAGGAGTATAATCATTTGGAGTATAATATTTTCTTTGGTAAGAATAGGAGATAACTTTTGTATACCTCCATTTTTTGTGTAAAATTGTAGTAATGAATCCCGATTTTTGTCACAAAGGGATAGTACCTGTGTTGTAGTTGTATGGGTAATGTACTGAAAAGTACTATGTATTATTTGCATGAATATAAATGCAATGATATGTTTGTATGGATGAAATCTTTATTTTTCTATATGAATATAAGATTAAAATAAATTTGTGTGTTCTTAGAACTCATACTTATGGTATGTTCATGACACATAATTATATGAAATGTTTTGAACCCCTCAGCGAATGGACGCCAAAGGTCTGACTAGGATAAGTTCATACACTCGTATAATTGTGGCAAGTTACTGAACTCCTAAGTGTGGTAAGTTTGATGAATTGGATATAGTAATGTGTGAATGGAGAATAACAACTTTTTGTGTAAAGTTGTGTTGTTAATCCTGATATGATTTAAAAAGGGATAGTAATATATGAAGTACTAAATGTACTATGTGCTATTTGAATAAATATGCAATTACTTGAGAATTATGTGTTGAATTCTTTTTGTGTTAAGGATTTGTATTGAGAACGAGTAATAATATAATTTTTTTATTTAAATCAGATCATGCCGCCTAGACGACAAAATCGAAACCAAAGAGAAGAACAATCAGTAAATAACGAAGGAGGTCAAGCGGACCCGAAACAAAATTTTGTGGATATGCTGGCCCAAGCTATGGAGAATAGAGCTCCCACAAGAAGAGGAAGAGCGAGAGAACAGCCAACTGATAGATTGGCTAATTTCAAGGACTTTAAAGCGGTAGGACCGCCGGAATTCAAGGGAACCACCGATCCGATTAAAGCCCAAACTTGGGTAAAGGAGATGGAGAAAGCATTCATCATTGCACGTGTGGTAGAAGAGCAAAAGACGGCTTTTGCAACTTATCTGATGAAGGGAGAAGCCAATTACTGGTGGGAGACGAACCAAGCAAGAGCTGGTACAGAGGTGGTGTTGTGGACAAGATTCAAGGAGTTGTTCTTTGAGAACTACTTCTTACCAAGTATGCAATCCAGAATGGAAGTCAAATTCTTATAATTAAAGCAAAAGAACATGTCGGTATCTGAATATGCTGCCAAATTCAACGAGCTGGCAAGATTTGCACCTCATCAGGTGGACACAGAAGCAAGAAAAGCGCGAAGATTCGAGAATGGGCTGAAGCCGGGGATATTCAATAAAGTAGCTGTGCTGCAGATCAACACTTTTGCTGCTCTATTGGAGATAGCGCTAATTGCTGAAGGAGGGAGCGAAGCAGTGTCTCGATTTCATCAGGAAAAGAAGAAGAAAACAAATGACGGTGGAAGTAGTGGATGAAGTAATCCAAATAAAAGAAAATGGAATGAGAATACCCAGTCGGGTAATAAGACAGAAGATAATAGGAAAGGAAGGGAGCCATGTTCGAATTGTGGGAAGCACCATGCTGGAGTTTGCCTGAAGAAGAAGAGAGTTTGCTATAACTGCGGGCTAGAGGGGCATATGTCACCCAATCGTCCCATTCCGAAGAAAATTCAAGGTTGTTTTGGATGCGGATCGACCGACCATATTATACGAAACTGTCCGAAAAGAAATACTAAGAAGGAAAGCGCCAATAAGGGACCCGGTGGCAGAAGCTTGACGATTCGAGGACCTGCACAGCCAGGAAGACCAACGGCCCGTACATTCAACATAACGGCGCAAGATGTAGTGGCAACTCAGGACGTGGCAGCAGATAATGATTTCATTACGCGATAGGAGTTAGATAATTCTGTGAACTAATTTCTTTTATAGACTTAGGTCACAGGTTAGAATTTGAAACAAAAATTAATATGGTGTTGATTAAAATAAATTGATGATACAACTTTAAAAGATTGTAGAATATAAGAAAGCGGTGATTCCGAGGACGGAATCCTTTTAAGGAGGGGTGAATGTGATAACCCAGGATTTCGAATAATCCAAAATTTGCGAATAAATTTTTTTTTTATTAATATTATTATTAATTATCAATTTTGTGACAAGTTTCTATGATACGGGTATCGAGAAGGTCAATTTATGTATTGTCTAATAAAATTAGAGTAGAGTTGTGCTTAACGGAGAATAGAAACCCTAACCCTAATTTTTGGAACGAGATTCGATAGAAAATATAATTAAAATAATTATATTAATATGTATGTGTTTGAACGGTATAGAATTTTTGATCAATGATTGATCGGATAAAGTTTAATATTAAAAACCCTAATAAGAGATTAGAAAACCTAATCTCAGGATTAGAAACACAAATTGTACGCCGAGAAACCCTAATTTCAAAACCGAGAGTTATAAACCCTAAATTAGGAAACCCTAATCCTAATTGACAAGCCTATGGGTTCATTAAACTTAAATATGATTAGAAAGCTTTAATTATATTTTTGTATATTAATTTTTCTATTTAGAAAACCTAATTACATTTTTGGAATTTTATTTTCTAATTTGTGAACCCTAAATTTGAAAATTTTGGGAATTAGAGTTTTAAAACCTAAAGGGTTCAAATCTTAAACCCTAATCCAAGCCCCAAACCCTAAGGGTTTGTACAAATTCTATGTTTACCATTTAATTTAAATTGCAAAAGACCAAAATGCCCTTTATGGAGATTTTATTAGATTACTTGTATATCTTGCCAAATCAAGAGTTGGTCACCAACTCTCTTGACTTTGTGACTCCAAATCCCAGCAAATAAGCTCCAAATGACAGCTATCATCAGCCATTCAATGAATCAAAGAAATATATATAAGTTTTAGAGAAAGAAAGTTCATAAAAGTTAACCATTTGGTACACAAGCTCTCACCAACTCTCATTCTCTCTCAACCTCCGAAAATCCATTGTAAATCAGTCACTAAAATAGCCCTAGATCAACCAATATCAGATTTGAGAGCTAAGATCAAGAATTTAAAGCTAGAAGGTATAAAACCAAACTCAACTTTGATCTTGTATGCTAAGATAATAATTGTGTTTATGTGTTTAGATTCATGCTAGAATATGTTTTTAGTTGATCTATGATGATCCATCATGGATCCATAGCATCAAAGTGTGATAAAATCGAGTTTTTTCAAAATCTGTTCTTGAACATTTTCAGTGGTCTGACAAGTAATGTCAGTCGCTCTAGATCTTTTTGTGTTTAAGATTTTTGTTGTTTTAAGTTTTTATTTTGTAGCTTGGTATGCATTCTTTAGTCTGCAAAAGAAATCAGAGCTATTTGATGTCCAGATCGTAAGATATAAACGGTCAAAACCCGTTGACCGGGCATGACCGGTCAAAAATCTGGGTAACCCAGAAATATAAAAACAGCGTCTGACAAGATTTTGTAACAAGCATATCTGACAGATTTGATTTTGTTTTAATGGTGTTTTTGTAACCGGCTTGTTTCCTCAAATATGGTCTTACATTTCATGGCTTTAGATTGTATAAATGAACAACTAGTAGAGCGTGACGGGTGGTCAAAGTAGACCACTCGGTCTGTTTTGATGTTTCTGGAAAACCCAGAATCGGTATGAACTCAGTTTCTGTCAGAGTTTGACCGGGACTAATCTAGCAGGTGTGATGTTGGTTAAATGATCTGTTGATTTCTATGTGTTCCTTGTCATGCGTACTACATATGTAGACCAACAAACGAGTCATTTAATAACCGGAACATAGAATAAATCGTGCATGAAAATGGCTGGTCGAATTTTCTGGGTTTCTGGAAAACCCAGAAACCGTCTGACAGCAACTTTGGAGGCTTTGATCTCCTTGTTGTGATGTTGTTTGACCAAAGTATTGATTGGGTATTGTAGTGTTACATTAATACTACAATACCAAAGTTTTAGATAACCCAGAACATGAACAGATTGGAAATTATGTGCGGTCAAACATGACCCCTTGATCTGCCGGCTGTCAGTGTTATTGAGCTCAAGAACACCAACAGCGACGCTTTCTGTCGCTAAAGAGCAATAGCGACGGTTTTAATTATTTTATTTTTTGAATATTCTGAAAATTATTTAAAAATAGAAATAAATTCTAAAAATTACCAAAAATAGTTTTAAAAATTATTTTAAATTATGAAAAATAATTTTAGACCAATTGGAATATTTTCTTTAATATTTATAATTATTTAAATATTAAAGGTATTTAATATATTTAATTAGTATATTAAATAAATTAGAGAAAAATGATTTAATATTATGAAAAATCATTTTAAATAAGGAAAATGTATTTAAAAATATTTTGAGTTATAAAATGTAACTTTTAATATTTTTGGAGAATTTTCATTAATAATTTAATATTAATGATATTATATTTATTTAATTATTAAATTAAATAAATAAGATAAAAATGATTTAAATGATTTAAAAATCATTTTTAATTTAGAATAAAGTGTTAAAAAATATTTTAAATTATAAAATATAATTTTCAATATTTTTGGAGAATTTTCATTAATAAAGTAATATTAATGATATTTGATTTATTTAATTATTATATTAAATAAATGAATTAAAAATGATTTTATTGATTTAAAAATGAGAAAAATAGTTTAAAAATATGTTAAGTTATAAATTATGACTTTTAATATTTAGATAATAATTTCATTAATATTTATATATTAATGATAATGATTTAAAAATGATTTTAATTATTTTACAAATCATTTAAGTAGAATATTGATGATTTAAAAATATTTTTAAGTTATTAATAATAACTTTAATATTTTGACAAGTATGTTATTAATATTTTTATATTATTAAATATTAATAATGATATGATTATTTAATAATTAAATTATTTAAAAATAATTTAAGTGTTTGAAAAATTATTATAAATTATAATAAGTGTTTATAATTATTAAAAGCTTCCGAAAAATATTATTATTGATAATTGACTTATCTAAAATAATGTTGAAGCTTAGAGACCAAGTTTAATTGACAATCAATATCTTAATTATCGGATAGGGTGACCAGAATACCGAGAATGGACCGAAGTCCAACCAGACTGATATAGTTAGACTTGTTATGTGTTTATATAGGTTATAAACACTGATGTGGCTATGTGGTAATGTGCCTAGGAGAAGTTTGATTGTAAAAATATAGTGTTATGTGTTATAAATGATTGTGTTAATTGTGAGACCGATATTATTGAATATAGGTCTTACGAACGCAGTTAATTATATTGTTTAGCTGTAATCAACGTGGAAGGCAAGTTTCCTAACTCAACCTTGAGTTATATTTCATTCAATTATTATAGTGGTTAATTATTGCTAATTACACCACATCCAGGGAAGTTATTGTTGATTATTCGCAGTTAGTGCATGCTTAATTATTCAAATTGAATTACTGATTCAGAAATATATATTCGTAGAATTACTGTTGTTGAATATTCAAATCTGTAGAAGTTAGAATTGACAGTACAGATAATTCATGTTCATTGTTAAATTGTGTTGAGAAATGTCTTAGCTAATTATTCTGGCTAGACAAATATTTGTTAGAACTTGATAAATTCAAGAAAATAATTCAATTGTTATTGGTAGAATTGATGCCAATTATTTCGGCAAGATCGTTAAGTAAATAGAATTTGAAATCACAGTATTTCGTTGTAAAATCAAAATCTTGATTCTAAGACTGATAAGAACAACCTTTTATATAAAGGGAACATTTTGGGTCGTGAATTCGACCTTTGCGCGCGTTTTGAGTATTATGCATAATATAGGGTACAAGGAGTTGGCCGGCTCTAAGTACTTGTAGAGGGTTATGATTTAATCTTTATGGTTATTTGATACTCCTGGTATGTATCAAAGTAAATCTTTGATGGATACCCGAGAAAAATAAGTTCAAAGATCTTGTGTGATCGCTCAGTATAAATCTGGAAATTATTCCACTTTGTTATTGTTTAAAATTGATTCTTGTAGAACTTTGAAAGCGTTGTACTCTTTCATTATCAAATTATGGTGTTGCATAAAAAAAAAAGAAGCCTTGTTATTGATTAACGATTTGTTCAGCTAATGAAAAGTTCCCCGAACTTTGGTTTCATTCTATCAAAATAGATAGTCTATTATTATTGATTCATATACAATTATTGTATGTCTTAACTTGCGGGGCAAACTAGTTGCTCACCCTTGCTATAAATAAAACATTTCAGCTAGGAACGAAGAGGCCAGCGGGTCAAAGAAGAACAAAGGCAAAGGCAAGATGCTGGAGTAGTTATAAAGAACATTATTATTATTATGTTGTATTTTAAACCCTTTTTGTTTATCTAAGGGGTATGTTTGAAATTTAAGGTTAGAAAACCTGGGACTTATGTATTAACAACTTATGTTAATGATTTATATATTCCTATTTATATATGAATGGGTAGTTAAATGATATTATAGTGTGAATCGTGAACACCAAATTCGGGAGTCAGGTAACCCGGATTTGGGGGTGTCACAGGTTGGTATCAGAGTTGTAGGTTATAAACCTTAAGTGGGGTGGGGAAAGACCTAGGATTATAACCATAAGCGAGATAGAGAATACTCATTTAGAGTACTAAGTGAGAGATTGCTGAAGTGCAACGATAGTGAGAAATGGGGACACATAGTGTGAGGAGTTTGTACTAATGAAGTACTAATCAAGTTATTTAAATTGATTGTAGGATGTCTGGAGAAGATGAAATGAGTACGGAGATGCTAGCGGCTGTTGCACCAATGCCAGAAGCTGAGGTGCCAGCACAAAGTGAATTGATTGATAAGGTGGAAGAAGATGAACCTATGGTTAATCTGGGGAGCGATCATGACGATTATCCCGAGATGTACCTGAGTGGAGATGAGGAGGTAGAGTCTGAGCCAGCTATGGCAGAGATAAAGAATAAGACTACAGCTGTAGAACAAGGTCAACTAGTTGCAGAAGTTCAAGAACTCCGGAGTAAGGCGTTTCTCTTGGAGCAGCTATGGAAGACAGAACGAGCGTTATGCGAAATGACTGAAGAAAGGAACGAACTCAAGGCGCAGGTAGACAGAATGAAGGTGAAAGGTGGTGGATCGTCTGAAGGGATGATCAAGCAGCAGAAAGACAAGAAGAAAATGAAGAGGGACAACGATAGCCCTAATTTAGAAAAGTCAAGATCGGAGAAGAAACAAGCATGTGGCAAGTGCGGAAAGAGCCATTTGGGGGAATGTATGTGGGGTCAAAATGTGTGTTATAATTGTGGTCAAGAAGGACATCTATCACCAAATTGTCCTAAACCAAAGAAAGAAGGATGTTTTGCATGTGGTGGAACAAGTCATAGGGTTAAGAATTGTCCTAAAAAGAAGAAAGATGGAGAAAGTGGATTGAAGAAAGATTAAGTGTGAGGAGTATAATCATTTGGAGTATAATATTTTCCTTGGTAAGAATAGGAGATAACTTTTGTATACCTCCACTTTTTGTGTAAAATTGTAGTAATGAATCCCGACTTTTGTCACAAAGGGATAGTACCTGTTTGTAGTTGTATGGGTAATGTACTGAAAAGTACTATGTATTATTTGCATGAATATAAATGCAATGATATGTTTGTATGGATGAAATCTTTATTTTTCTATATGAATATAAGATTAAAATAAATTTGTGTGTTCTTAGAACTCATACTTATGGTATGTTCATGACTCATAATTATATGAAATATTTTGAACCCCTCAGCGAATGGACGCCAAAGGTCTGACTAGGATAAGTTCATACACTCGTATAATTGTGGCAAGTTACTGAACTCCTAAGTGTGGTAAGTTTGATGAACTGGATATAGTAATGTGTGAATGGAGAATAACAACTTTTTGTGTAAAGTTGTGTTGTTAATCCTGATATGATTTAAAAAGGGATAGTAATATGTGAAGTACTAAATGTACTATGTGCTATTTGAATAAATATTCAATTACTTGAGAATTATGTGTTTAATTCTTATTGTGTTAAGGATTTGTATAGAGAAAGAGTATTAATATAATTTTTTTTTAAATCAGATCATGCCGCCTAGACGACAGAATCGAAACCAAAGAGAAGAACAATCAGTAAATAACGAAGGAGGTCAAGCGGACCCGATGCAGAATTTTGTGGATATGCTGGCCCAAGCTATGGAGAATAGACCTCCCACAAGAAGAGGAAGAGCGAGAGAACAGCCAACTGATAGATTGGCTAATTTCAAGGACTTTAAAGCGGTAGGACCGTCGGAATTCAAGGGAACCACCGATCCGATTGAAGCCTAAACTTGGGTAAAGGAGATGGAGAAAGCATTCATCATTGCACGTGTGGCAGAAGAGTAAAAGACGGCTTTTGCAACTTATCTGATGAAGGGAGAAGCCAATTACTGGTGGGAGACGAACCAAGCAAGAGCTGGTACAGAGGTGGTGTTGTGGACAAGATTCAAGGAGTTGTTCTTTGAGAACTACTTCTCACCAAGTATGCAATCCAGAATGGAAGTCAAATTCTTAGAATTAAAGCAGGAGAACATGTCGGTATCTGAATATGCTGCCAAATTCAACGAGCTGGCAAGATTTGCACCTCATCTGGTGGACACAGAAGCAAGAAAAGCGCGAAGATTTGAGAATGGGTTGAAGCCGGGGATATTCAAAAAAGTAGATGTGCTGCAGATCAACACTTTTGCGGCTCTATTGGAGAAAGCGCTAATTGCTGAAGGAGGGAGCGAAGCAGTGTCTCGATTTCATCAGGAAAAGAAGAAGAAAACAAATGACGGTGGAAGTAGTGGATAAAGTAATCAGAATAAAAGAAAATGGAATGAGAATACACAGTCGGGTAATAAGACAGAAGATAATAGGAAAGGAAGGGAGCCATGTTCGAATTGTGGGAAGCACCATGCTGGAGTTTGCCTGAAGAAGAAGGGAGTTTGCTATAATTGCGGGCAAGAGGGGCATATGTCACCCAATCGTCCCAGTCCGAAGAAAATTCAAGGTTGCTTTGGATGCGGATCGACCAACCATATTGTACGAAACTGTCCGAAAAGAAAGGCTGAGAAGGAAAGCGCCAATAAGGGACCCGGTGGCGGAGGCTTGACGATTCGAGGACCTGCACAGCCAGGAAGACCAACGGCCCGTACATTCAACTTGACGGCGCAAGATGTAGTGGCAACTCAGGACGTGGCATCAGGTAATGATTTCATTACACGAATAATAGGAGTTAGATAATTCTGTGAACTATTTTCTTTTATAGACTTAGGTCACAGGTTAGAATTTGAAACAAAAATTAATATGGTGTTGATTAAAATAAATTGATGATACAACTTTAAAAGATTGTAGAATATAAGAAAGCGGTGATTCCGAGGACGGAATCCTTTTAAGGAGGGGTGAATGTGATAACCCAGGATTTCGAATAATCCAAAATTTGCGAATAAATTTTTTTTTTATTAATATTATTATTAATTATCAATTTTCTGATAAGTTTCTATGATACGGGTATCGAGAAGGTCAATTTATGTATTGACTAATAAAATTAGAGTAGAGTTGTGCTTAACGGAGAATAGAAATCCTAACCCTAATTTTTGGAACGGGATTCGATAGAAAATATAATTAAAATAATTATATTAATATGTATGTGTTTGAACGGTATAGAATTTTTGATCAATGATTGATCGGATAAAGTTTAATATTAAAAACCCTAATAAGAGATTAGAAAACCTAATCTCAGGATTAGAAATACTAATTGTACGCCGAGAAACCCTAATTTCAAAACTGGGAGTTATAAACCCAAAATTAGGAAACTCTAATCGTAATTGACAAACCTATGGGTTCATTAAACTTAAATATGATTAGAAAGCTTTAATTATATTTTTGTATATTAATTTTTCTATATAGAAAACCTAATTACATTTTTGGAATTTTAATTTCTAATTTGTGAACCCTAAATTTGAAAATTTTGGGAATTAGAGTTTTAAAACCTAAAGGGTTCAAATCTTAAACCCTAATCCAAGCCCTAAACCCTAAGGGTTTGTACAAATTCCATGTTTACCATTTAATTTAAATTGCAAAAGACCAAAATGCCCTTTATGGAGATTTTATTAGATTACTTGTATATCTTGCCAAATCAAGAGTTGGTCACCAACTCTCTTGACTTTGTGACTCCAAATCCCAGCAAATCAGCTCCAAATGACAGCTATCATCAGCCATTCAATGAATCAAAGTAATATATATAAGATTTAGAGAGAGAAAGTTCATAAAAGTTAACCATTTGGTACACAAGCTCTCACCAACTCTCATTCTCTCTCAACCTCCGAAAATCCTTTGTAAATCAGTCACTAAAATAGCCCTAGATCAACCAATATCAGATTTGAGAGCTAAGATCAAGAATTTAAAACTAGAAGGTATAAAACCAAACTCAACTTTGATCTTGTATGCTAAGATAATAATTGTGTTTATGTGTTTAGATTCATGCTAGAATATGTTTTTAGTTGATCTATGATGATCCATCATGGATCCATAGCATCAAAGTGTGATAAAATCGAGTATTTTCAAAATCTGTTCTTGAACATTTTCAGTGGTCTGACAAGTAATGTCAGTCGCTCTAGATCTTTCTGTGTTTAAGATTTTTGTTGTTTTAAGTTTTTATTTTGTAGCTTGGTATGCATTCTTTAGTCTGCAAAAGAAATCAGAGCTATTTGATGTCCAGATCGTAAGATATAAACGGTCAAAACCCGTTGACCGGGCATGACCGGTCGAAAATCTGGGTAACCCAGAATATAAAAACAGCGTTTGACAAGATTTTGTAACAAGCATATCTGACAGATTTGATTTTGTTTTAATGGTGTTTTTGTAACTGGCTTGTATCCTGACATATGGTCTTACATTTCATGGCTTTAGATTGTATAAATGAACAACTAGTAGAGCGTGACGGGTGGTCAAAGTAGACCACTCGTTCTGTTTTGATGTTTCTGGAAAACCCAGAATCGGTATGAACTCAGTTTCTGTCAGAGTTTGACCGGGACTAATCTAGCAGGTGTGATGTTGGTTAAATGATCTGTTAATTTCTATGTGTTCCTTGTCATGCGTACTACATATGTAGACCAACAAACGAGTCATTAAATAACCGGAACATAGAATAAATCGTGCTTGAAAATGGCTGGTCGAATTTTCTGGGTTTCTGGAAAACCCAGAAACCGTCTGACAGCAACTTTGGAGGCTTTGATCTCTTTGTTGTGATGTTGTTTGACCAAAGTATTGATTGGGTATTATAGTGTTACATTAATACTACAATACCAAAGTTTTAGATAACCCAGAACATGAACAGATTGGAAATTATGTGCGGTCAAACATGACCCCTTGATCTGCCGGCTGTCAGTGTTCTTGAGCTCAAGAACACCAACAGCGACGCTTTCTGTCGCTAAAGACCAATAGCGACGGTTTTAATTATTTTATTTTCTGAATATTCTGAAAATTATTTAAAAATAGAAATAAATTCTAAAAATTACCAAAAATGGTTTTAAAAATTATTTTAAATTATGAAAAATAATTTTTGACCAATTGGAATATTTTTCTTTAATATTTATAATTATTTAAATATTAAAGGTATTTAATTTATTTAATTAGTATATTAAATAAATTAGAGAAAAATGATTTAATATTATGAAAAACCATTTTAAATAAGGAAAATGTATTTAAAAATATTTTGAGTTATAAAATGTAACTTTTAATATTTTTGGAGAATTTTCATTAATAATTTAATATTAATGATATTATATTTATTTTATTATTAAATTAAATAAATAAGATAAAAATGATTTAAAGAACATTTTTAATTTAGAATAAAGTGTTAAAAAATATTTTAAATTATAAAATATAATTTTCAATATTTTTGAAGAATTTTCATTAATAAAGTAATATTAATGATATTTGATTTATTTAATTATTATATTAAATAAATGAATTAAAAATGATTTTATTGATTTAAAAATGAGAAAAATAGTTTAAAAATATTTTAAGTTATAAATTATGACTTTTAATATTTAGATAATAATTTCATTAATATTTATATATTAATGGTAATGATTTAAAAATAATTTTAATTATTTTACAAATCATTTAAGTAGAATATTGATGATTTAAAAATATTTTTAAGTTATTAATAATAACTTTAATATTTTGACAAGTATGTTATTAATATTTTTATATTATTAAATATTAATAATGATATGATGATTTAATAATTAAATCATTTAAAAATGATTTAAGTGTTTGAAAAATTATTATAAATTATAATAAGTGTTTATAATTATTAAAAACTTTCGAAAAATATTATTATTGATAATTGACTTATCTAAAATAATATTGAAGCTTAGAGACCAAGTTTAATTGACAATCAATGTGTTAATTATCGGATAGGGTGACCAGAATACCGAGAATGGACCGAAGTCCAACCAGACTGATATAGTTAGACTTGTTATGTGTTTATATAGGTTATAAACACTGATATGGCTATGTGGAAATGTGCCTAGGAGAAGTTTGATTGTAAAAATACAGTGTTATGTGTTATAAATGATTGTGCTAATTGTGAGACCGACATTGTTGAATATAGGTCTTACGAACGCAGTTAATTATATTGTTTAGCTGTAATCAACATGGAAGGCAAGTTTCCTAACTCAACCTTGAGTTATATTTCATTCAATTATTATAGTGGTTAATTATTGCTAATTACACCACATCCAGGGAAGTTATTGTTGATTATTCGCAGTTAGTGCATGCTTAATAATTCAAATTGAATTACTGATTCAGAAATATATATTGGTAGAATTACTGTTGTTGAATATTCAAATCTGTAGAAGTTAGAATTGACAGTACAGATAATTCCTGTTCATTGTTAAATTGTGTTGAGAAATGTCTTAGCTAATTATTTTGGCTAGACAAATATTTGTTAGAACTTGATAAATTCAAGAAAATAATTCAATTGTTATTGGTAGAATCGATGCCAATTATTTCGGCAAGATCAATAAGTAAATAGAATTTGAAATCACAGTATTTCGTTGTAAAATCAAAATCTTGATTCTAAGACTGAGAAGAACAACCTTTTATATAAAGGGAACATTTTAGGTCGTGAATTCGACCTTTGCGCGCGTTTTGAGTATTATGCATAATATAGAATACAAGGAGTTGGCCGGCTCTAAGTACTTGCAGAGGGGTATGATTTAATCTTTATGGTTATTTGATACTCCTGGTATGTATCAAAGTAAATCTTTGATGGATACCCGAGAAAAATAAGTTCAAAGATCTTGTGTGATTGCTCAGTATAAATCTGGAAATTATTCCACTTTGTTATTGTGTAGAATTGATTCTTGTAGAACTTTGAAAGCGTTGTACTCTTTCATTATCAAATTATGGTGTTGCAAAAAAAAGAGAAGCCTTGTTATTGATTAACGATTTGTTCAGCTAATGCAAAGTTCCCCGAACTTTGGTTTCATTCTATCAAAATAGATAGTCTGTTATTATTGATTCATATACAATTATTGTATGTCTTAACTTGCGAGGCAAACTAGTTGCTCACCCTTCCTATAAATAAAACATTTAAGCTAGGAACAAAGAGGCCAGCGGGTCAAATAAGAACAAAGGCAAAGGGAAGATGCTGGAGTAGTTATAAAGAACATTATTATTATTATGTTATATTGTAAACCCTTTTTGTTTATCTAAGGGGTATGTTTGAAATTTAAGGTTAGAAAACCTGGACTTATGTATTAACAACTTATGTTAATGATTTATATATTCCTATTTATATATGAATGGGTAGTTAAATGATATTATAGTGTGAATCATGAACACCAAATTCAGGAGTCAGGTAACCCGGATTTGGGGGTGTCACATTCACGACATTCCGGTGATTTCACTGCACCGGAGGATCATTGGCATTTAGCCAGGGTTGATGTACTGCTGTTATGCATACTGTCATATGTCTATATGCCACGGTATATGGATGAGATAGACATAGGTGTCATCATGGCCGTGAGAGCTCTCAGGGAGGGTTGCACCATTATACCTATGATTGTAGCAGAGACCCTACGGTCAGCATCCTACTGCTGTACTTATCTGATAGGAGTGTTCACGGGTAGCTTGGTCATGAAATATGTGTAGTTTATGTCACACTTAAGACCGATTGGCACTCTTAGACGGCATGGGTATTGGTTCACCCATTATATAGCCATGTCATACTCCTTTGAGCCATCAGATTGCATAGATGCTCTGTCTTGGTCTGCATTTTTGGCAGAGATCAGAGATCCATTTTTCATATTGTTGTGTTCAAGGCTTAGCTCACCATACAGCTTTATTACTCATGCTCCGGGCATGGACTACCTCCCTATGGTTGGTTTAAGGTGCGTAACTACTTATCACCCGATGGTCGTGATGTCGCAGTTTGACCAATTTCAGGATTTCAATCCTTTCGAGGGGGCGATAGGTCAGCGTTCAGCTTCTCGATATCTTTTACCAAAGGACTGATCCTGTGTGTACGTTTGTTGGGATCAGTGTGAGATAGCTGATTTTTCTGTCAGTCATCTAGGTTGTTCTGCAGAGTATTCCACATGGATGGAGGCTGAGATTTTATCGGCTGCAGCAGTATCCACAGTACCGGATAGCGAGTCAGATGATGTAGCGCCCATGGAAGACATCGATTCCCATATTGAGTAGGAGCCCGCTGCTGGGTTGCCAACATTTCCTCTAGATTCTCCCAGTACCAGTACTGTTGTGATTCAGCACTCGACACAGTACCTTGAGCAGAGTCTTCATCTGATGACCTTCGAGAGAGATCATACTCGATCTTTGATGTTGACTACCCTTGATGGCATAGACGTAACTCTATTAGAGAGAGACGAGGTATTAGCTCGCAGAGATATCATTGTTGTTGAGCGGGATGAGGCCAGATCAGCCAGAGATGCAGTGATAGTGGAGCGGGATAGTGCCATATCTACCCGAGATATAGCCATCACAGATAGTACTGTAGTGAGGTCCCTTACCACTGACATGATCGTAGAGATGAGCGCTTACATTGATGAACATATGGTCACCATGCAGATGGCTGTAGATCTGTTGGGTCATGTGGATATTCTCGTACAGGAGACCACAGCTTCGCCTCCTTCTTCTGAGAGGGATGCCATGTTGGGCTTGTTAGCTCGCATATACCCTAACTTGTAGATGGATTTGTATTTTCCTGCACAGACTAGCTTAGCCATTTTGTCATGTACAGACTACATTGAATATATCAAATAGTATTTATATATGATAGGGAAATATATTTTTAGATCACTTCCCGTTTAGATATGATTTGCTACTTGCTTGATATTTTGCATGCTGCTTCAGGGCTTGTGATCTTGATGTATTCTGAATTCCTCCTGGGTGGATGGACATTGAGTTGTCTCTTGATAGTTTAGAATGGATCATCGATCTGTATGTATCCCTACCATCTTTGGTGTCTTGGGACTGGTTTTTGCATAGAAATATGGAGAGGAGTATAGCTTTCCTCTCTAAGATTGACTGCATCACAGATGGTCACCAGTACTTCTATTAAGGAGAAGCCTAGTTAATTCCATCTCTTATGAATTGGTGTTTCTCTTCAAGGTATGACCGTAGCTTAGATGGTCGCCGAATCTCCTATTTGGGAGGAGTTCAGGTAATTCCATCCCTTTGGTCTAAAGTCAAGGAAATGTAGTGGATTGATGTTTGATCCCAGTACCAACTAATAAGGGTTTGTGTTTTGGTAGGGGGTGAGACCGAACCATGAATGGCTGCCTACGTACTCCTATTGAAAAGGAGATCAGGTCTGCGTAGTTCGAACCTGGTATAAGAGGTTCAATGCTGTATAGGGAAGAAATGGTGTAGGACTGTTTTTGTTGTTTTTTGTAAGGAAAAGGGTTGAAATGTTTTTGTTATTTTTTGTTTTATTGCGATCGGGCCATATGAAATGGTTACCTACGTACTCCTACTGAAGAAGAGATCAGGTCGACGTAGTTCGCCCCTCAAGGCGAGTGGAAAAGTGTGATCCCATGTACAGGTCAGAGTGCGGGGAGGAGAAAGTTTAATCCTATGTTAAGGATAAATTGTATGTATGAGAAGTTTGATCCCAGGTATGGGTAACCAAACTGCATACGTGAGAGGTTCAATCCGTAGTGGGATGACCTAAGTCGTAGTAAAACAGAGGAGCTAGACTGCTAGCTTAAAAAGTATGTTTCCCTAAGGGGAAAAATGAGGAAGAGTTATTTGTGGTAAAGGGTTAAAGAACTGAAATAACTTGTGATCTGATGGTCCAACATCAGGATGTTTGGTTGATGGCAACTTCAGACATAGTACCATTTCACGGCGTCCGAATTGATGAGTTGTGGAAATTCATAGCCGTCCATTTCTTGCAATCTGAGAGCGTCTCCTATCAATATTTCGTTGACAACAAATGGGCCTTCCTAGTTAGGAGCAAATTTTCCTTTAGATTGATCTTGGTTGCCAATGATCTTCTTAAAAACCAAGTCATGTTGTTTAAACTGCCGTAGCTGGACTTTTTTGTTGTTGGATTTGGCGATCCTTTATTGATATAACCGACCATGGAAGATAGTCGTGGTTCGCCTTTCGTCTATTAGAGACAATTGGTGATACCTGTCTTGTACCCATTGGTCTTCATCCAGCTGAGCGTCTATCAATACTTTGAGGGATTCCATTTCAACTTCTATGGGGAGCACTGCTTCCATTTCATAGGTTAATGCGTAGGGGGTTTCCCCAGTGGAAGAACGCATTGAGGATCTGTAGGCTAACAGAGTAAGAGGCAATAGGTCAGGCCAATCTTTATAGTTGGCGAATATCTTTTGCATAATCTTCTTGATGTTTTTGTTAGCCACTTCAACAGCACCATTCATCTTTGGACAATATATATCAGAGTTAAGATGTTTGATGTGGAATTTACTGCATAATTCCTTCATCATTTTGTTGTTGAGGTTCTTAGCATTGTCTGACACAATCACCTTTGGTTGTCCATATCGACAAACGACATTGTTTCTGATGAAAGCAATGATGACTTCTTTAGTAACCCTGGGGAAGGAGGCTGCCTCTACCCACTTGGTGAAGTAGTCGATCATGGTGAAGATAAATCGATGTCTATTACTGGCTTTAGGCTCAATGGCCCCGATAACGTCCATTCCCCACATTGAGAAGGGCCAAGGTGAACTCATATTATGAAGTTCCCGTGGAGGGACGTGTATAGCATTCCCATGAATCTGGCACTAATAGCATCTCTTGATGTGGTAATGGCAATCAGCTTTAAGAGATTGCCAATAATGTCTTGTCCTGAGGACTTTCTTAACAAGGAGGGGGCCACTCATGTGGGGTCCAAAGACTCCACCATAGATTTCATTCATAAGCCTTTGGGCTTGATCTTTGTCTAAACATCTGAGGTGACCTAGTCATGCATCTCTTTTGTAGAGTGCATCTCCACTCAGGTAGAATTTCATAGCAAGTAGTTGGATCCATCTTTTCTCAGTCAGGCTTGCTTCCGCGGGTGTAGATCCATCTCGTAGATATTCCTTGATATGCTGATACCAAGGATGTTGGATGGAAGGTAGCTCATCCGATACTTCTCCAACGTAATTCCCATAGGTTAGGGCCTTGTGCAGGGAAATTGTGATGCTTGGCAAGTGTTCCTTGTCTGATATACGAATCAAGGAGGCCAAAGTTGATAATGCGTCCACAAAGTCATTCCTATTATGAGGAATGTGTAGAAAGGAGATTTCTTCAAACTCCAAAACTATCTGTAAAACTTGCCGATGGTAGGGCAGCAAATGTAGTTCCTTGGTTTGATAGATTCCGGTGGATTGCCTGATTACCAACTCTAAATCTCTAAAGACAGTTAACCGCCTGGCGCCCATTGAACGGACAAATTTTAGTCCAATGAGATAGCCTTCATACTCAGATGTGTTGTTGGTGCTGACAAACTGCAATTTGATGGCGACTAGATACTGCTCCCCCGTACCAAATACTAGAACTGCTCCAGCTCAAAAACCTTCCATATTAACAGCTCCATCAAAATACATCTTCCATGATTGGTGCGTATCGTACTGATGGTGTTGCTGAACTGTCATTACTCCTTCATCGGGGAAATATGTTTCCAAGGGTTTGAAATCCCTTGAAGGTGCGGCGGCCAGTTGATCCGCAATTCCTTGACCTTTGATGGACTTTTGAGTTACATATACGATGTCAAATTGTTGTAGGATCAACTTCCATCTAGACAGCCGGTAATTTAACATGGGTTTATTGAACACGTATTTGAGAGGATCCACGCGGGATATGAGATGGGTTGTAAGACCATGGAGGTAATATTGTAACCTCATGGAAACCCATGCTAAAGCAAAACAAGTCTTCTCAATCAGAGTGTACTTGTGTTCACTGCTGCTGAATCTTTTGCTGAGGTAATAGATAGCTCGTTCTTGGCCTCTATCGTCTTTTTATCCCAACATGCAGCCCATGGCATTGTCACTTATGGACAGGTACATGAACAGGGGAACATCATCCCTGGGTGGTACCAATACGGGAGCTTTGACTAGCTGTTTCTTGATTGTGAGGAAGGCATTTTGACACTCATCATTCCATTTCATGGAGGAGTTCTTCATTAACAGCTTGAAGATTGGCTCACAGGTTTCCGTGAGTTGAGAGATAAACCTGCTGATGAAGTTTATTCTTCCCAAAAATTCCCGTATTTCCTTTTCTGTCTGAGGAATGGGCATTTTCGTGATGGCCTGGATTTTGGCAGGATCCAGCTCAATTCCTTTGTGGCTAAATAGAAATCCTAGCAACTTGCCTGATTTAACGCCAAAGGCGCATTTAGCTGGATTCAACGTCAAGTTGTACTTACGCAACCTGTTGAACAACTTTCTGAGATGGTCTAGATGGTCATCCTCCTTCCGGGACTTGACAATAATGTCATCCACGTAGATCTCGATCTCTTTGTGCATTAAGTCGTGGAAAAGAGCCATCATAGCTCGTTGATAGGTGGCTCCGACATTAGTGAGGCCGAATGACAACCGTCTATAGCAAAAGGTTCCCCAAGGCGTGATTAAAGCAGTTTTCTCACGATCTTCCTCAGCAACCATGATCTGATGGTACCCCGCAAAGCAATCAGTAAAGGAGTACATATCGTATTGCTCAGTATTGTTGTAACATTCCAAAAATTTAAAGTGTTATATTAAATATTTATTGAATTATATAAGTATTTAATGGATATGTTTATTGTTGAATAAATAATTGTTTAATTTTATCTGATTTGATTTAGTTAATTATTTGTTAAGTAAATAATTCAGGAGTTAAGAAAATTAATTGTTATGAGATAATATTCTAATTTAATTTAATAGTTAAGTTAGAGAGTTTATAATAATTAAATGAATTATTATATTTTGAATTGAATTTGTAGATAAAATGAAGTGTTAGTTGATTAAATAAAGTTATAATTATAAAAGAAATTATAATTATGTGGTATTGATTTATGTGTTAAAGTAATTTAATAAATTAGTATTAGAATTAATTAAATTGATTATTAAAATTTAATTAAATAAAAGGGTGACAAAGAACCTTAATATAAAGGAGTTAATAAAATAAATTAAAGGAGTTTAATTTAGTTTTGGCCAAACAAGTCTTAATGCATACTAAGTCTTTAATCTAATGGTGTTTTACCAAACAAGGGTATAGGGATTAATTGATTTATTTTAATTAGGTTTACCAAACAAGGTGTAAGATTTAATGGGTTATTTTTAGTTAGCTAGCCAAACAAGCCTTATGCCTTTTGATTTTCAAATAATTTATAACTGATGTCAGTTAAAATTTTATACTTAATACATATATTATTATTATTATACGTTATATCTTTTTTTTGTTAGTACGAAAGTTAGAATAGGGTTAGGAGAAAGAGGAGAAGAAGAAGAAGAAGAAGAATACAGAGAAAAGTTGAGAGAAAGAATGTTTTGATAAAGAGAAGAAGCTTGAGAATAGCCATCCTCTTCTTCTAAATTAAGGTATCATCTTCCTCCTATTTTTTCTAAAAGCTATGGTTATCTTCTTCTCCAAAAGTTCTCTGTAAAGTTTTTGTAAAGATGAATTTCTTGTGTATATAGCTTTATATGATAATTGTTTGTTAAAAGGTTGTTTTCATAAGTTATATATGAGTATAGATAAACTAATTCATGTGTGTATGTATTTTTGTGAAGAAAACTATATTACAGAGTGTATATATGAAAATATATGAATAAGGCTTAGTTTAAAGTAAAATTAAGGTCTAATTAGTTGTTTAATTTATAAATTGACTATTAAATTTGAAAAGGGATCAATAAACATAAGCATAGTATGTTGAATTAACTGTTTTGGTTGAAAACAAAAGTCACAGTGATGATTTTTCACTGAAACTTCAAAAAGTGAAGCTTTAGCAAAAATAGTGAAAATTAATGGTTGTAATTTGGATGTTTATGTTATTTAGATGACTAGAAACGCGTTAGAAAACATTAGATTATGTTTCTGTAAACCTATTACACATTGGGTAGGTTGGTATGGTTGTTAGAAAGAACCTTGGAGACCTAATTTGGCTTTCCGTAGTGTTCTAGAGCTGAAATCACAAAGTCGTAGCAGAGACCCCCACCCCAGCGGGGGCCCCTAGTGTAAAAACCCCCGCCCCCGCGGGGGGGTGTTCTGTCAAGCCAAAATGAGAATTATGTTTTCATACGAACTCCGATTGATGCGATTCAAGATGATCCGGAACGAGGACGAGTAGACCTATAACGTTTATTCTTTATGTGTTGAAATTTGAAATCGTTATGAAGGGTCAAAATAGTCATCTTTAGGACTGTTATGTATTTAGAGGCCATCAGAGGGCGTCGGGATGCGCGGATGCAAGTGCAATCCTTTGTGTGTTAGTATAACCTAACGGTAACATGTTGGACATGTAATAGGATGTAATATCAAGTTGTTAATGTGTATGTGGTGCAATGACTTGATCACTTATATGAGACCCCGAATTTTATGAAATAAAAGTATTCAATTTTTCTATTTTGGTAAATAGTTAAATTGATAAAAATTTTAAGTTAAGGGTGATATGTGAAAGTTTTTCAAAGTAGACAAGTTGTCATAAAATACTCGGTTACTATTTACTTGAGTATTGTTCACTCGGGTGTTTAGGACACTTTTTGTGTCGGAGTACTATTCACAGGGTACTATTTCCGAAGTACTATTCACGGGGGTACTATTCACCTAAAAAATATATTTTCTTCGGTCTTAATCATATTTGGGTATAATTTTATTCCATGAGGAGATGTGCTAATTTTTCAAACCGTTGGTTGAAATTATAATAGTAAATCAATATGGATCGTTGGTTTAAAGTTTTAATAGTAAAATCTTTTTATATAAAACAGAATACTTTTATAAAGTTATTCTATAAATAGAATATATTATATTCTATTATAAATAGTGTTTTGTATAGTAAAATCTTTTTATATAAAACAGAATACTTTTATAAATTTATTCTATAAATAGAATATATTATATTTTATTATGCATAGTGTTGCATATTGTCTGCATAGTATTTTGCATAGTAAAATCTTTTTATATAAAACAGAATACTTTTATAAAGTTTTTCGTTTTATTAGATTATAAATAGAATATATTATATTTTATTTAAAAAAATTTGCTTTAAATATGGACAGTCTGATTAAAAGTAAATCAATTTAGACCGTTCATGAATTAGTTTCTATGCAGTCCATTCTTCTATAAATAGAAGCTCATTCATTCATTATTTCTTACGAATTCAGTGAAACTCTAGAGAGAAACTATAGAGAGAATTCTTGTTCTATAATCTTGAGCGTATTTCTTTAGAGTTTAAGAAAGCTTTGAGCGTAGTGCAAGTTTTCTTCGAGTATATCCTCGCCCTACCAGTCATAATACTCTTCTTTCAAAAGTAAGGGATATTATTTATTGTACTCGTAAGGGTATTATTTCTTTCTTATTCATGAAGAGAACTTCTGTTATTCCATTCTTTATTTTTATGTTGGAATAACCTGTTTATGCGAAGTACCGCATACATGGTGAAATTCTTCTATTATTCCATTCTTTATTATTATGTTGGAATAACCTGTTTATGCGAAGTACCGCATACATGGTAAAATTCTTCTATTATTCCGTTCTTTATTATTCTGTCGAAATATCAAGTCTGTGCGTTTACGCATGACCTGGTTCCATTCTTTATTATTCTATCGGAATATCGTGTCGGTGCGTATTACGCCTGACCTGGTTCCATTATTTATTATCATGTTGGATAACCTGTCTATGCGGTCTATCGCATGCATGGTGATTTCTGTTGTTATTCTATTCTTTATTATTCTGTTGGAATATCCTGTCGGTGTGTATTACGCCTGACTTGGTTCCATTATTTATTATTCTGTTGGAATTGTTTATATTTTATTGAAAGTCATCTGAAGCCTGTAGTGCATAGATGGACTTGGTATGATTATGACCAGGGATTATTCGGTATAATCATGACCGTAATGTTACAAATGATGTGAAAAAAGTCCTCATTGGCCCGTAGTGCATTGATGGACAGTTTTTGGTATGATTATTGCTATGGATTCTCTTCGGCCAGGGGTGTAAAGATGAATTGTTTTATGTCATAATCAGGACCGTTCATGAAAACACGATTATCCTTGGCCCGTAGTGCATGGATAATTCGTGGTCGTGATACTAAAGAATATCCTTGGCCTGTAGTGCGGAGATGATTCGATGATGTAGATTATTTATTAAGCCGAGTCTCAACAATAAAATATTAATTCATGAATGTGATAATTCATGGATGTGATATTAACGAATATCATTGGCCGTAGTGCAGGGGTCATTCGATGATGTGGATTATTTATTAAGCTGAGTCTCAGCGATAAAACTGATGATAAATCTTTTAAATCATAGAATATAGTAGATTTTATTCTCTACTTGACTCTTCAAATGGATTGCTTGTTCCACTGCAGTTAAACTTGATGTTTGTTATATTGTATCAGTTTAACACTGTTGAAGGCTAACGATAATTTATTCTGCATTATCTTAGTCATAATATTTCTTACTGGGCTAGTTAAGCTAATCCTTTCTTTCACTGTTCTCTTCAGGAAATGAGAACGTAGCTGGGACTAGTCGGGGAACAGAGTGATGGTCCTAGATGTTTGCATTAGTAGTCCTCACTATTCTGTGAAATAGTGTGATAATAATTGTAATGAGGACTCCTTTTGAGTTTTTATACTCTCTAGTAGACAATATTTGTATTCAAACTCACCGTTTATGTTTTGTCATATTGTACATGACAGTTGTATTATTAAGTTGTATTTGAATTATGTACCATGTATCTGGCGACTCAAGATGGGTGATGTATACCTAATTTTGGGGGCGTCACAACTTAAGTAGTTGTAATAAAGCTAAATAGTGATGTTCATGAAAAGATGTGATGTTATTAGTGAGCTATAAGAAACTAATATTAGTGTAACTAATGTGTATTGTCAATACATATGGTATGTGTAGGACTTGTGGTGAACGTGAGTAGTGATTGTTTAACCTACGCACGAGGCAAGTTCCCTAACCTTTGCTAATTTATTATTCAGCAAGGTTACTTTTCACTATTACGTTATACTTATGCAAATTCTCTAACTCTAATCTCTTGTTTAATGATTTATTATCATGCGAATTCTTTAACCCTCATTTATTGTTGAAGCGAGTTAGTTAATCTTTATTTCTTTATTCCAAACGAGATTACTTTGGTTATTCAAAGTCTGCAATGTTGTTGTATGAAATGTGTTTATTCATCTACTAATAACTGTTGTTTAATCTTCGTTCTCCAATGTCATTGTACTATCTTACATTATTGTACCAAACTCTAAGTTTCCTAGCGATTCTTTACCAATTCAACTAATCCTTAGTTGATGAATGTTCTAAACTCTAAATTACCTTTGAAATCAACTCAAACCAAACTTCATTTGGTTTGCTTACGTACTCACACAATTTTAAAAGCATGTTATCGATGATAACATTTGTTCAATTTAGAAACTGTTAATACTCTAGCTCTTATTGATTCATCGATATGCATTGTTCATGAAAGTATTATAATCAAACTCTTGAATAGTTTTTGGACTCTTTCTGATTCAACCATTATTTGGTTGATGAGCATTCTAAAGATCTAGAATTCCTTTGAAGCTAATTCCCAACCAAACTTCATTTGGTTCTGAACCTGATAATCTAAGCTGAGATGAACAACCCTATATTAGGGGATTATTTTAGAACTACGCAATAGCGTTAAAATGTTTGTGCAATACATAGTACAAAGGGCTGATCACTTGGAGTACGGAATGATGGTCCATATAGTCGTTTAGACTGTTAAAGGTTACGATAGAAACACCTGTTAACCTAGGACATAGATGATGATTATAGTCTTTTAGACTGTTAAAGGTTAAAGTAGAAATACTTGAAACCTAGAGTATAGTTCGTGGTCTCGTGACCCTCAGTGTATTCTTTGATGTTGATATTTATTGTTAATTTAATGTTCATTATTCCTTTGAACTCATAGTTGTTGAATTAAATTTTATTGTTCTGGTAAGAATACTTTACCATTGAAAACTCAGTGAATTATCATTCATAAACCATTATTGTATATTATTCTTCTTGTGCGAAATTATTTGCTCACTCTTGCACAAAATAATGCAGATGAAGTTAAGGAGTTTGAAGAGTTTTCTACGAGCAAGGGCAAGGACAAAGTGCTTGATTAGACGACAACGTTTAATTTATCTTTTATTTATGAAGCTTATGTAATAGATTTAAATATGTTCATGTTTTAATTTTTCGCTGATGATTTTACTAAAGGTTAGATGACCTGGGATTTATTTTAGATTATGTAACCCTTTAATGGGAGATTGATTGTTTAAACTTTTGAGTTTAATTATATCCTTTTTTTATAGGTAATTAGTTATGATTTTATTAGACAGTGAACACCAAATCTGTGGGATTGAGGTGCCCGGATTTGGGGGTGTCACAATTGTCAATAAGAATGTGGATAAATGGCACGGGCAAGCTATCTTTTAAGCAAGCTTTGTTCAAGTCCCGATAATCCATGCAAACTCGCACCTTCCCTCCGGGTTTAGGCACGGGCACAATGTTGGATATCCACTCAGGATATGTGGACACCATGATGATGCCAGCTTGAAATTGTTTCATAATTTCTTTTTTCACCTTTAAACTCCACTCAGGTTTCAATCGCCTGAGCTTTTGCTTGACTGGCTTAAATCCCTCTTTAATGGGAAGGTGATAAAGGACAATATCAGTGGACAAACCCACCATATCTTCATGAGACCATGTAAACACATCCTGGAATTGGGTTAATAACATAACCATCTCATTCCTTTAGTTTGGGGTAAGGTCTGAACCAATCTGGATTAACTTAGGGCTTTCTAAGGTTCCGAGATTGAAAGAAGTGGTTTGATCAAGATTGGGTTTAGGTTTGTCTTTGACCTATTCTTGAATTTCTGGAGGCACCTCAATGTCATCCTGTATTTTTATCAAGGCTGAATTCATCTCTACATCAAAGGTACAATCCTTGTGAAGAAGAGGCACCGCAAGTACAGACACATCTAAATTCAGAGTCCTGAAACAAAATATGCTTTCACTTAGTATATATGAAAAATTTTGATCATACACAGTGTTAGCATATACTGGCAAAATAAACTGCTAATACTATATATAAAAGTAAGCAGTTATTATATCTACAGGGCAGAAGGAGTTTCTGCCCGCTTTACCCTTGACGAACAATGCAAGGAGTGTTGTTCTAATTGGAAAGGGCAAAGTCCAGGCGGACCACAGTAATGGAGGGATTGTCATCATTCTCCCTATCCCGAATAATGGACATTATGTCTGGGCAATCATCGTCTAGGTTGTATCTATTGGTATGTTCATCATGAACGATGACGCGTATGCCTGACATCATTCGGATGACATCTTGCTTGATTCTTCGTTCCTCCTCTTCCGCTGCGGGATTTGGAACAAAGACTTCTTTCTCCTTTACCAGTACTGGCTTGGGAAATAACATAGCCATTACATTGGCTGGCACCTTTATAAGAGGTTGTGCGGACTCAGAGTTTGAAGGCAAAGATAAATGCCGCATGGTTGAAGCTGACGGAATCTGCTGATGCTTATGAGGATTCCTGTGACTAGAACTGACAGATAGCCTAGTCCAGCTGTTCTAGTTTGCTTGGTTAATCGAATTGAGTACTAGATACCCTGGCAATCTTTACCCAGCCTTTGTCCCGATTTATGACCCAATGACATCATTTCTTGAGTAGCCGACATTACCTCTGCAGAAATCTTGGGTTTGGGTAATGGCATTCCCATAGCATGTTATTGGGTATTTCTTACTTCCAAGGTATAAAAACTGACCGGTTCAATATCTACATTAGTGTTGATGAATGGCATGTCCCCGTGTAGAGGACACTCTGGTTCAGCATTGACCGTGACCAGGCTATTGTTGATAATGTATTTCAACTGTTAGTGAAGAGTGGAGGGGATTGCCCCAGCCATATGGATCCAAGGTCGTCCCAAGAGTAAGTTGTATCCCAAATCTATCTAGAGTATGTGGAAAGATACGCAGAATGTATTGGACCAATTTCGATTGGCAGTTCAATTACTCCGACCGAATTCTGACGGGCTCCATCAAAAGCTTTGATGTTGGTATGGCTACTCCAGCTTCGGTTGAGATTGATATTCATCTTCTCCAAGGTAGCATATGTATATATATTTAGAGACGAGCCTCCATCTATCAAGACTCCAGCTAGCATGTATCCAGAGGACAAGACCGCAATGTGCAACGACTTGCAATGACCGATCCCTTCGGGCAGTATGTCATCATCAGTGAATGATATCACATTGTTGTTGAAAATGTGATCAACCAGATGTTGAAATTTTTCCGTATCAACTGATGTTGGTAGATAGGCTTCTTCTAAAACCTTCAACAAGATCTTCCGGTGATCCTCGGAAGTTAGGACCAAGTTCAAAATTAATATTTGTTGTGGAGCTTCTTTTAAGCTTAAAACCACCTTGGCTTCGTGATAACCCATAGTGTGGAGGAATTTTTTAATCTTCTCCATGGGTATTTTCCCCTTTGATTTGATGGTAGGCTTCATAACCTGTTGGGGAAGATACAGTGGATCTTCCTTCGACACTGTAGCAGTTGTATGTGAGGTGGATCCTTCACCTTCTCCATAATTCCACGAAACCTTGCGCAAGATAACAATGGGATATTGTGCTCTGTATGGCAAGTTGATTGGCTCGGGAGCATCCACTTTCAAAGGATTTTTGCTTCCCTTGAGTTGAATTGTTGGCATTGTGAGTAATCTGTTAGCCCCATCAGTTTCAGTGGATTTGACTACTACCACACTCTTCCACTTAGTAGGACCTGTATTCTCACTTGCACGTAACACAGTATCGTCGTCTGCTAGGTGCAGGACACCACTGTCAATTAGATTTTGGATAAGGTGGCAGAGTGCCCAGCATTCTTCTGTGTTGTGACCGCGAGACTGGGAGTGATATTGACATACTCCATCAGACTTGTACCGCCATGAACGGGGGTTGATTGGAGGTAGAAGAAAACTGATCCTTCCTTCATTGATCAACATCTGAAGGATTTCCTCTATCGGTTGGCCCAAATAAGTGAATTCCCTTTTGTTGGCAAAATCCTGACGGGCTTTGGCATTACTCTCTTTGTCACTTTGTCTTCCAGTATTTCATTTTCTGAAAGTGACGAGGGAATATTCATTACAAGAGGTAGGAGACTAGCATGCTCCTGGCTGATTAATTGACGTGTCACTTAATACTGATAAGTCACCAGTTCTACCAATTGTTCAATTTGCTTGCATAGAGCTTTCATTTTTCGTTCCATTATGAACTGGAACTTGGAATAATCCCATTTGTCATCACGGCCTTTGAGGGTCTGGGAGGATTCACAGTTGAAATTGGAACACTGTCTGTTGCTCCAATTGATCATGTTAAACTCTTCTTCTTTGTGTTGAGGAAGAGGGTTGTCTTGAATGTGAAGCCGATCTGGTTCGGTGACCACGATTTCCACATTGTCTATCAGGTCTTGGATCTTGTGTTTCAAGGCCCAACAATCCTGAGTATCATGTCCAGGTGCCCCGGTATGATAAGCACATTTCTGAGAAGCATTAAAACCCCGTCCATTAGGGCTGGCTGGTGGAAGAAGATGCGTAATTTTCTTCTATGTTGTCAGAAGAGTGAGAATGTTCTCGAGGGTGTCCCCTAAGGGTGTGAACATTCAAGGGCGTTTGACTTCTCCACCTTTTGGTATTGGAGGTTTCGCAGACTGTGCTTGAAAGGGAGTGTAGTTTCTCATTTGAATAGGTATGTTCTGATTGCCTTTTTGACCCTGTAGTATCAGGGAAACATCTTCCTCTTTCTTTTTATAGACCCTCCAGGGGTTGTTTCCATAATTTCTGGATTGGATGTGTTCGGCAACAGCTTTGAGTGCAGCTAGGTCTTAAATTTTCTCAGACTTCAATCCCACCTCAGCCATCTCCCTATGTTTGACCATTTCAGAAAATGGTTTCCCGATGCCGGCTAAAACTGTTTCATAGAAAGGCGCTTCTTGTATGTCTATGAAAGTCATGACCATCTCTAATTCTGTCATGGAAGGACTAACTTGGGCAGCCAGGCGTCTCCACCTTTGAGCATACTCTCTGAAAGACTCGTTAGATTGTTTCTTGATCTTGGTAATTTGATACCGATCAGGAGCCATCTGAGATTGAAAGTTGTATTGAGTGAGGAAAGCATGCGCTAGCTATTCCCGGTTATGGATCTTTGAGTTGTCTAATCTTGTGTACCACGAATGGGCTTCTCTAGTTAGACTTTTCTGGAACAATTGCATTCTGAGTTTTTTATCCTCTGCATAAGATCCAAGTTCTCCAATAAACACCTTTAAATGTGTGTAAGGATCTCCTAACCTGTCATATTTTTCGAAGTTAGTAGTTTTGAACCTTTCTGGATAATGAAACCAGGGAAAATGCAAAGATCAGCATAAGAAACACTCCCGTGTTTTCCAATTCCTTTGATAGCACGAAGGGTCTCTGATGAATGGGTAGTATACCCATGAATTGGATATATTTGGACTTAAGTTATTGCATTTTTAAGTTATTTAGTAGCATTTTTATTGTGTTTATATCTTGTTTTGCAGATTTGGAAGCTGGAGGGGGCAATTATGGGAAATTCAAGCAAATAATGGCAATTCGGTAATTATGGAGAAGTCCAGCGCCAGGGCGCTGGAATCTGTACTATCTACAGCGCCGGGGCGCTGAGCCTCGGCTGGAGTTGACTGGATTAGCGCGTTTGACTTTTGTTTGAACTTAATTTGGGTATTGGGAGCTAAAATAAAACCTAATTGGAGAAGGATTGTGGGGGGCATATAAAAAGAAACTAAGTGCTTAAATAAGGGCATCTTTTTGGACTACTATTGGTGGAAGGATTCAACAAGTTCTCTATTGTGGGCTACGCGAGATTGTTTGGAGATTAAGGATTGGCTACAGAGTTTATTCTTTTTCTCCTTATTTTTCCTTTTTAATTCTTTAAGGATGATTTGTCAACAATTAATGGTTTTTATTTCCGTGATGAACTAATTCTTTAATTAAGATTTCAATTGAACATTTTATGGCTATAAATTAGTTATGCATCCATTCTAATTAGTTGTGTTGGAGTGAATTGTTTATCATGTTTTGACATTATTGCTTAATTATTTGGCCAATAATTACCTTGTTACTCTAGAAAGAATTGGAAAAGGAATTCTAGAGTTAGAACTTGACATGATAACATGTGACTTAGTTATTTGCATGGTAAATAATTAAGTTTGTGAATTGAATGGAAATATCTGTTCACCGCATGTAACATATAAGGAATTGGGATTGGAAAGAGTTTAATTCAATTATTTTGCATAGGAATATAGCAAGACTAATTTGGATTAAATATAATTCAATTGATCACCTGGAAAGGGGCTTTTGGCAGTCGAGAATTCCTGTTAACAATTCAGTAGACATAATAATTGGGATGAGTAGGTAACTGATTTATAGTTCATAATTGGGGAAGTTGAAGTCTTAATCTTTATCTATCAGAAATTATTCATTCAAGCATTAGTTTATTTATTCGTTTATTTTAGGATAATATCTTTTGGTGTTTAATTCTGTGTTAATAATTCAGAAAATCATAATTTATTCTTGTTCGAATAAAATTGAATTGATATAGTATTAGTAGTTGGGATTTATTAATTAGAATTCTCTGTGGGAACGATACTCAACTTATCACTTTATTACTTGTTGACCACGTATACTTGCGTGTTGTGCGTAACTAGATTTTACTCAACAAGTTTTTGGCGTCGTTGCCGGGGAATTTTTATTAATATTAATTTCATATTAGTTATAATCAATTCGGTTTTAATTTGAACGCTACTTAATCTTTCTTCTTGGATTGGCAGGAATTCGTGTATGCACACTAGATCGAAAGCGAGAAAGGAACTTCTTACGTATACCGACAACCTTGAGAAGAAGTTCCAGACAGTGCGTTTGAATAGTGAGGCTACACATCTGGAAGAAGACCTGACAACTCAAGAAATTCTCGTAAACATGGCAGAGAACGAACAGAAATCACTTAGGGATTACGCCCTGCCAAATGTCACGGATTTACAGTCAAGTATTAAGAGACCGGCAATCAATGCGAACAGTTTCGAGATAAAACCGGGATCAATTCAGATGCTACAGAATATATGCCAGTTTGGGGGTAATTCGATAGATGATCCTAATGAACATATCTTGAGCTTCTTGGAGGTTTGCGATACCTTCAAATTTAACAATGTGTCGGAAGATGCTATAAGGTTGAGGATGTTCCCGTTTACTTTAAAAGATATAGCACGAAGCTGGTTACACTCCTTACCTCCTGGTTCAATCACCACATGGGATGACTTAGCTCAAAAATTTTTAGCTAAGTTCTTCCCACAAGCGAAGTCGGCAAAACTACGGAATGATATTCATACTTTCGCACAATTTGAGTCAGAATCGTTATATGAGGCGTGGGAAAGATTTAAGGATATGCTCCGTAAGTGCCCTCATCATGGAATCCCACAGTGGATGCAATTAGGGATATTTTGTGATGGTTTGCACGCGGCCACGAGGTCTAGTATTGATGCAGCAGCCGGAGGCGCGATCATGTCCAAAAATTTTGATGAGGCATATCAATTGTTAGAAACAATGGCTACCAACAACTATCAGTGGCCCATGACGAGGAACAACCATCCAAAAGCATCGGGAAAGTATGAAGTGGACAAGCTGACAGCATTAACAGCACAAGTGACTGCAATAGCTAAGCATATAGAAACATGGCATCCACAAGCCACACATCAGGTAGCGATGGTTTGTGAGTTGTGTGCTGGGGGTCATGCGACGGATCAGTGTGCCATAAATTCTGAATCAGCACAATTCGTAGGAAACTATAATCGCTCAACTCAACCGTATTCGACTCAAAATGCGTATAATCCAGGTTGGAAGAATCATCTAGGATTCTCCTGGAGTAACAATCGAGCTGCAGCTCAACCACCTAGGCAACAAAACACCTCCGTATTTCAAAATCCGAATCAACAACCAGAGAGGATATCAAGTTTGGAAGCAGCCTTGGAAAAATTCATTAGAGCATCGGACAAAAAGAACGAGGAACAAGACAAGAAATTGAATCAATTAGATTTGACTTTGCAAAGCCATGGGGCATCGTTAAAGAATCTGGAAAATCAATTGGGACAAATAGCACATGCATTGAATACCCGTCCACTAGGAACGCTCCCGAGTGATACAGAAATAAACCCGGGCAGAAATGAGCACTGCAAAGCAGTAATCTTACGAAGTGGGAAGGAGTTGCACACAGTCAAGGATAAAGAAAAGGGGGACAACGCAACAGCTGAAATATAAGAAGTTGTGGAAACTGGGAAAGATAAAGAGGAAATAGGAGAGAAAAATGCATCCGGGCCAACTACAACACTGCCACCCATACCATATCCGCAGAGATTTCAGAAATCCAAGTTAGATAAGCAGTTTTCAAGATTTTTGGATATGTTTAAAAAATTGCATATCAACATCCCATTTGCCGAAGCTTTAGAACAAATGTCGAGCTACGCTAAGTTCATGAAGGATGTGCTATCAAAGAAAAGGAAATTGGGGGATTTTGAAACAGTGGTGCTAACTGAAGAATGTAGCGCAATTATTCAGAACAAGTTACCTCCAAAGTTGAAAGATCCAGGTAGCTTTACTATTCCATGCGATATTGGTAATCAGTTTTCGGGGAGAGCACTGTGCGATTTGGGGGCCAGTATTAATTTGATGCCATTATCAGTCTACCGTCAGTTCGGGCTCCAGGCACCAAAACCGACAAACATCAGTTTACTGTTGGCAGACCGATCAGTTACATATCCACGAGGTATCGTTGAAGACGTATTAGTAAGGGTGGATAAATTCATCTTCCCAGCAGACTTCGTTATCTTGGATTGTGAAGTAGATACGGAACTTCCCATCATCCTCGGACGACCATTTTTAGCAACGGGGAGAACGTTAATCGACGTGCAAAAAGGGGAATTGACGATGAGAGTTGACGATCAACAGGTCACTTTTAATGTGTTTAAATCCATGTCTTATCCGAAGGAAAAAAATGAGTGTTTGCGGGTGGATTTAATGGAGGAGATAGTTAATCACAAGATTTGCTGTAATTATTCATAGGATCCGATAGAATCAATGTTGCTTGGAACAGATAACGATAGTGTTGCTGCGGACAATGAGCAGGTCAAATGGCTAGACACAGCATCATTCTACCGGAAAAGTAATCAACCATTCGACACCCTTGATAGGCCCAAAACGGAAGGAAAAAAAGTGCAAACCCTCGATAGAAGAGCCACCGGTGTTGGAATTAAAGCCACTTCCCTCTCATCTTGAATATGCTTATCTAGGGAAAGACGCGACTCTACCAGTTATTGTTTCGACAAAGTTAACTGCCACCCAAAAAGAAAAATTGCTGCGGGTTCTGCGCGAGTTCAAAACAGCGATTGGGTGGACTATAGCGGACATTCGAGGTATTAGCCCATCTTTCTGTATGCATAAGATTTTAATGGAAGAGGGATCAAAACCAACCATTGAGATGCAAAGAAGGTTAAATCCTATTATGAAAGATGTGGTAAAAAAAGAAATTATAAAATGGTTGGATGCCGGTATTATTTACCCAATTTCAGACAGTTCATGGGTAAGTCCTGTACAATGTGTACCAAAAAAAGGGGGCATGACTGTGGTAAAAAACGAAGCTCATGAGCTTATCCCAACGAGAACTGTTACAGGCTGGAGAGTATGCATGGATTACCGCAAGTTGAATAAAGCCACACGCAAAGATCACTTTCCCTTGCCATTCATTGATCAGATGTTGGACCGGTTAGCCGGACATCAATTCTACTGTCTGTTAGATGGATATTCGGGGTACAATCAAATTGCCATAGCACCGGAAGATCAAGAAAAGACCACGTTCATATGTCCATACGGTACGTTTGCATTCCGGCGTATGTCGTTTGGTTTATGTAATGCGCCGGCAACCTTTCAACGCTGTATGATGGCAATCTTCTCTGACATGGTCAAACATAATTTAGAGGTATTCATGGATGATTTCTCCGTGTTTGGTGACAGTTTCGACTCGTGTTTGAAGAATCTGGTCTTGGTGTTAAAAAGATGCGTGGAGACTAACCTGGTGCTTAACTGGGAAAAATGTCATTTTATGGTTCAAGAAGGAGTTATTCTGGGCCATAAGGTTTCCGCATCCGGATTGGAGGTGGATAGAGCGAAAATTGATACAATTGAGAAATTGCCTCCTCCATCATCTGTGAAAGGCATTCGAAGCTTTTTGGGACATGCAGGGTTCTATAGATGCTTTATTAAAGATTTTTCAAAGATTTCGAAACCCCTATGCTCACTTTTGGAGAAAGATGTGCCGTTTAAGATGGATCAGGCATGCATCGAGGCATTTGAGGTATTAAAGAAGAAATTGGTCTCTGCACCAATCATTGTAGCACCCGATTGGTCTTTACCGTTCGAGTTGATGTGCGACGCCAGTGATTACGCGGTGGGAGCCGTATTGGGACAATGTCACGATAAGATTTTTCATACTATCTATTACTCTAGTAAGACATTGACGGATGCCCAGCTGAACTACACAACAACCGAAAAAGAATTACTCGCAGTGGTATTTGCTTTTGACAAATTCAGAGCTTATCTCCTAGGCACCAAGGTAATTGTCTACACTGATCATTCGGCTATTAAATATCTGATTGAAAAGAAAATGCTAAACCACGGTTAATACGATGGGTACTGTTGTTATAAGAATTTGATCTGGAGATCCGGGACAGAAAAGGTATAGAAAACCAAGTGGCGGATCATTTGTCTCGGTTAGAAAATAAAGAGGAGCAGAAAGAAGCCAACTTAGTGATTAATGAAAAATTTCCAGATGAGCAACTGTTCCGGGTAACTACCATATTGCCTTGGTATGCTGACTATGTAAACTATGTTGTTGCCAAAGTGTTACCGCCGGATTTGACTTCACAACAACGAAAGAAGTTTCTCCACGATGTGAAGCAATACTATTGGGATGAACCGTTTCTGTTTAAAGCATGTGCCGACCAAATAATAAGACGTTGTGTACCTCATGAAGAAATGGATAGTATATTAGGCCACTGCCACTCCTCAGATTACGGAGGTCATTATTCCGGTGATAGAACAGCAGCGAAAGTACTACAATCGGGATTTTTCTGGCCTTCTCTATTCAAAGATGCTCATCTCTTTGTGCTGAAATGCGATCGATGCCAACGCGTAGGTAATATCTCTAAGCGCAATGAAATGCCACTCAACACAATTTTAGAGGTGGAACTATTCGACGTGTGGGGAATCGATTTTATGGGACCATTTCCATCTTCTTTTAATAATCAGTACATCTTGTTAGCGGTCGAGTATGTTTCTAAATGGGTAGAGGCCACAGCGTTACCAACGAATGATGCCAATGTTGTTATCCGATTTTTAAAGAAGAACATTTTTACCCGATTTGGGACACCGCAAGCTATAATTAGTGATGAGGGAACTCACTTCTGTAACAAACAGTTTACCAAATTGCTTGTCAAGTATGGGGTTCGTCACAAAATTGCAGCTGCGTATCACCCACAAACCAATAGCCAAGCGGAGGTGTCGAATAGGGAAGTTAAGAGGATTCTGGAAAAGGTAGTCAATCTGTCCCGAAAAGATTAGGCATTGCGTCTTGACGATGCTCTATGGGCCTATCGAACAGCGTACAAAAATCCGATCGGCATGTCACCGTACCGAATGGTATTTGGCAAGGCGTGTCACCTACCGGTCGAGCTCGAACACAGTGCACATTGGGCCATTCGGAAACTAAACTTTGATCTAGAGGCAGCGGGTGAGAAACAGTTACTGCAGTTGAACGAGATGGCTGAATTCCGGTTCAATGCTTACGAAAATGTTAAGCTCTACAAGGAGAAAGTCAAAGCTTGACACGATAAAAAAATTCTTGATAGAACATTTGAACCCGGCCAACAAGTACTATTGTTCAACTCACGCCTGCGTCTATTTTCGGGAAAATTGAAATCCAGGTGGTCCGGGCCATTTGTAGTTATATCTGTCACTCCACACGGAAACATTGAGGTCGAGGAACCTAACTCAAGGCGTACATTCAAGGTCAATGGTCAACATCTGAAACATTATTGGAGTGGACCAATCGAACGTCAAGCTACGGTCCAGTACCTCTCCGAACCAGTGGATAACTGAACAACACCGAAAAGTCGGGCTGACGACTGTAAACCAAGCGCTTCTTGGGAGGCAACCCATTAAGTTCTATAATTTTAACATTATTTCATTTTATTCTAATTGATTTTACTTTTATTTTTATTTTATTTTATTTTGTTTCTATTTTTATTTATTTATTTTTTTTAGTATTGAAGAAGACGATTTTGATAGACTAATTCTTAATGATTTTCCATGAAGGGACGGTACAAAGAGAAACAAACACAAAAACTAGCGCCCCGGCGCTCCCATTACTAAGGACCCAGCGCCCCGGCGCTAGGCACCAGAAGCTGCAAACCAAGCCCAGCGCCCCGGCGCTGGCATCCCATTCATTTACAGCGCCCCGGCGCTAAGCACCAGAACCTAAAAGTCAAGCCCAGCGCTGGCTTCCAAGGCAATTACAGCGGCCCGGTGCTATACCATCTCAACAGACTCTGCCATTCAGCGCCCCGGCGCTCTACATAAGGTGAAACCCAGCGCCCCGGCGCTGGGATCAGGTTAGGCGATACAAATTTAACTCTCAACCGTTTCCTTCTCACCCCACTCCATTCACACGCCGGCAACTCAGGTCAGTACGCTTCCAAACTCTCCCGTTCTCCTAATCTCCTCTTTCCCTCTCCAAATCACACGGTACTTGAATCTTGGATAATAGTTCTCCCACACATCTGCCGCACCACAATAACTGTGTCGAATTCTTGTGTGCCGAGTTCTATTCTTCCAACTTCCTTGAAGGTAGCAACGGTATGATTTGCTGTGTATTCATATTATTACGGATCCAAATTTTTCTTCCTTATTCTGTGCATCTGGGAAATCCAATAGAATTCATAGATAATTCAATACTGTTTGGCATACTCAACCACACAAGGTTGGTGAATGCTACAGGAATGGCATGCATAGATATGGAATTAGTGATGGTTGTATTCAAATTATCAGTTGAGGCCTAGGTGTTTGACAAATTTTCTAAGTCAAAAAGCATGTGTAGTTAACATACTTACCAGTTTCATGCCTCTTCCCCGCCTGTGCACTCACAACGCTAATATTTTATACAGTTTCGGGGTAATGCTATGCACACATGTATCCAACCATGAATTCTTTTTAAAGCTAAACTATTACCATGTTGTATTTGCAGAACCCTCAACATGGCATCCAAACGTCACCGTGGCGAAGGGTCCGGGGCCGCTTCAGTTTCACCTCCAAAATTTGACAGCCGGCGTTTTGTTAGTCTCGCAGCTCAAGAATGCTACAGCCGCATGGCCACCCGCTCTCTAGTCCCTGAACGTGGTCTCCGCCTCGATCAAACCAAGGATGGAGAAATCGCAGTGATGATTGCTGAACGAAACTGGTTCTCCCTCACCGAACAGCCTGACCCGGCTGTGATCGCAGTGGTTAAAGAATTCTACGCTAACTTGCCCGAACATGACCATTATGGGGTATTTGTCAGAGGTAAAACTGTGGAAATCGGCGAAGAAGATATAAATGGGTGCTATCAACTACCATTAGAGGGCCTTCATGATGCATATGCTAGTTTAGTGAGTGATGGGCCGAACTATGAACAGATTATTCGGGAGTTGTGTCAACCGGGCACTACATGGACCCTGCATGAGCGTGGCAGCATGACTTTCCCATTATCTCACGTCAGTCTATATGGAAAGGCATGGTATGCCTTCATCTGTGCTAAATTGATGCCCTGCACACACGTGAGTCACGTAACCAAAGAAAGGGCTGTGCTATTATACTCCATCATACAAGGTTTCAGCATTGATGGCGACCATCTTATTCAGCAATCTATGCTCCGCGCTTCTCGTGGCGGGACTACAGGAGGGTTACCACATCCGCCACTGATCTGCGTATTATGTGCTAAGTTTGGGGTCAAATGGAAATTTGACGAGATGATTCAAACTCCTATGCCCGTGTTGGACCATAACTTGATCCGCCGTTATAAAGTGTGGTCAGGTGGAGCTAATCACCCTAGGGGACTGGGTTTCATTATTCCCCAAGTTACGTCTACACAAGCCCCACCCCCTCAGGCTCCATCTACTTACGGCCCTTCGACAGCAGCTCATCGAGGTGTGGTCCCTGACGCTGTCCAGCGGGAGATAGACGGCTGGTTTTACAACATTGAGTCCCAGAATGTGCGCTTATCGGAACGCCAGGATGTGATTTTCAAGTATTTAGTCGACCAATTTGCTGCGCAGAATGCCCTAACCATCCAAACCCATCCAGGCATTCCACTTAACCATTTCCCAACGGCTCCCGTTCTGCCGGTATTTCCCCCTTCCGATCAAGAGATGAGTGAAGACGATGATGCTCCCCCGGAGGAATAAGCTCGTCAGGGAAGTCCTCTATTTTATTTTGCCTTATTTTCCGCATGAGGACATTGCTCTAGATAAGTTTGGGGGTAGTTAAGTTTTATTTTTAAAAGTGGTAGCTTGTTATTCGTATGTAGATTGTTTATTAATAAAGTTGCATTTAGGATTGCATGTTAATTCCAGTTTTTGATAGTGCGTATATCTGGGGCCAATGATGAAAGTAGAATTGCATGAACAAGTCTAGTAAGGATTGTTGATGCAGTGATATGATTTTCTTGACATAAATTGGATCTGTATCTGTTTGACATTGATATTATAGGAAAGCACTTTGACAAAACGACCATGTTGGATATGATAGTTTAAATAGTTAGATAATAGAGTTCTAGAGAAGGATTGCTAGTGATATGGAAGAACAATTTGAATAACTAGAGGAGACTGAATTTATGCATAAACTCGAGTTTGGGGGAAAATATTTGGAATATATAAGCTAAAAAAAAACAAAATGTGTTGAGTTTTGTGGTGGGTTGAGGAGAAACACTCCCCATAAACACAAGAGTGAGATGGAGCGTAAAACGCACTCACCAACCATCTATCAAAAAAAATAAAAAAAAATAATAAAAATAAATAAAAAAAATATACAGAGTGACTAGTCTTGTTTCGGGGCCTTTGTTACTTGAGCAAGTACGCCCGAAGGGGTATCTTAAAACCTAGCGTCCTAAGGTCTTATATGGTCTGGGAGTCGTTGGTCGAAAGCTCGCTAAGGGGTAACACTGTTAGCCTAATGAGATAAGACATTGCACAGTCATTTTTATATATATAAAAAAAAAAGAGAAAAGAAAAGTATAAGTATTCCATGTTGACTTTTGAATTCGGGTAAGTGTTTGAATTCAGTTGAAACAAGTACATTTGATGAGTTCTCCAGTTTACACTGTATGATGCCTACTAAGAAATTTATTATCTTTCATATTTTTGTCTTTCATGGGTTAGCATGGTTGTTGGACACACACACACAGTATCAGTAATAACAGATTTAGATCCGTTGATTGTCGGGATATTGTCGATCTGCTTTTGCATGATGAATTGGCCTGTTTACGTGATTTTTCTGAGGCATATGGATATACGCGAGCTCTTGAATTGCTGGAATTACGAACATATAAATATAAATAGTTTGCGTTTGCATGATGTTTAGTTTTGTTTGTGAGTTTATGTTTTTTCGCATGAGGACACGCAACGATTTAAGTTTGGGGGTATTTGATGAATGGGTAGAATACCCATGAATTGGATATATTTGGACTTAAGTTATTGCATTTTTAAGTTATTTAGTAGCATTTTTATTGTGTTTATATCTTGTTTTGCAGATTTGGAAGCTGGAGGGGGCAATTATGGGAAATTCAAGCAAATAATGGCAATTCGGTAATTATGGAGAAGTCCAGCGCCGGGGCGCTGGAATCTGTACTATCTACAGCGCCGGGGCGCTGAGCCTCGGCTGGAGTTGACTGGATTAGCGCGTTTGACTTTTGTTTGAACTTAATTTGGGTATTGGGAGCTAAAATAAAACCTAATTGGAGAAGGATTGTGGGGGGCATATAAAAAGAAACTAAGTGCTTAAATAAGGGCATCTTTTTGGACTACTATTGGTGGAAGGATTCAACAAGTTCTCTATTGTGGGCTACGCAAGATTGTTTGGAGATTAAGGATTGGCTACAGAGTTTATTCTTTTTCTCCTTATTTTTCTTTTGTAATTCTTTAAGGATGATTTGTCAACAATTAATGGTTTTTATTTTCGTGATGAACTAATTCTTTAATTAAGATTTCAATTGAACCTTTTATGGCTATAAATTAGTTATGCATCCATTCTAATTAGTTGTGTTGGAGTGAATTGTTTATCATGTTTTGACATTATTGCTTAATTATTTGGCCAATAATTACCTTGTTACTCTAGAAAGAATTGGAAAAGGAATTCTAAAGTTAGAACTTGACATGATAACATGTGACTTAGTTATTTGCATGGTAAATAATTAAGTTTGTGAATTGAATGGAAATATCTGTTCACCGCATGTAACATATAAGGAATTGGGATTGGAAAGAGTTTAATTCAATTATTTTGCATAGGAATATAGCAAGACTAATTTGGATTAAATATAATTCAATTGATCACCTGGAAAGGGGCTTTTGGCAGTCGAGAATTCCTGTTAACAATTCAGTAGACATAATAATTGGGATGAGTAGGTAACTGATTTATAGTTCATAATTGGGGAAGTTGAAGTCTTAATCTTTATCTATCAGAAATTATTCATTCAAGCATTAGTTTATTTATTCGTTTATTTTAGGATAATATCTTTTGGTGTTTAATTCTGTGTTAATAATTCAGAAAATCATAATTTATTCTTGTTCGAATAAAATTGAATTGATATAGTATTAGTAGTTGGGATTTATTAATTAGAATTCTCTGTGGGAACGATACTCAACTTATCACTTTATTACTTGTTGACCATGTATACTTGCGTGTTGTGCGTAACTAGATTTTACTCAACAGTCTCTTCCATTTGGAGGACTTTCTTTTTGATGTCACCAGTGTCTGGATCTCCAGTGGGATGGGCGGTATCATGAGTTTTGTTGGTCGTATCCAACTGCAGTTCAGGTATTGTAATGACCTGGATTCCCCCTTGTGTGGAGGATTTAGTATGCACGGGTATTTTTGGACCCTGATTGGACTGGTGTAGTTCTTTGAGTAGAACAGCCAAATCCGTAATTTGTTTGCTTAATCCATCGAATTCTTTGCGAGAAACTAGATTATGTTCAGTCTGATCGGATGACGACATGATTGACTATAGGCCTGTAGCCTTTTTGGATTTTAACCGGGTAGTAGGTCCGATTGGTTCCCTGCGAAAAACATGCATAGTTTAGTCTTTAGGGAATGTGTATAATAACATGCTATGTGATGTGTCCATTTTGGGAATTTTATCCTGCAAAACGGATGTCAGTTGTTTGTAGCATGTTTATTAAAATATGTATGTGTACACATTTCTTCATATTTCTCATTACATGGAGATAGATATGGAATGAAATTACAAGTAATTGTGTTCATAAGTAATTGAAATGAGAGCATGAAGTGACTTTCCTTCATTTTGGGTTTATCAGAGGCTGACCTATCTTAGGTTACTCTCGCTGCTTTTTGGCATGAAGATTCCCAAATCATCACAATTTACTCAACGGGAAGTTAATCCAGTCTTTCAACTGGAGCGAATTTGGGTGGTGCCTTTCCTGAGCCTCGGGGAATTAGTCTTCCCACGAGTCCAGTAATCAAACACCGACGGGATAGCCTCCTGGTGGAGGGACCACACAACATAAATTCACATACAGAGCGTCTCACCGTATGAAAATGATGACATGTGTGAAGCACTAATATCACAAGCAGATATGTTGCAAAGCACTAAGTGTAATAAATAAATGCATTCATACACATTCATCATAAATGTAAATGCAACATCCACACACAAGCAGATAATAATTTTAAAAAGATTGTAATAGCGGCTTAAGTCCTCTTATTGGAGTCCCCAGCAGAGTCGCCACATGTCAACGTCTGGATTTTTAGATGTCTCTTTCTGTTACTTGTTCTTTGGTGTTCTCATTTTAGGTGAGATTTCTTTGAAAAACAAGTAAAAAAGGTCCGACATGTATAATGTCGACGATGGACTGTTAAGGGTCACCAGTTGGTTTTTTAAATAGTTGTACCAACACAACCGAGAAAAGGTTTGCACATTGACCCAGTGATGTGACATTGCTAAACGGATCAGTGAAACCGAGATTCATTAGGGTCCGGAGACTTGGTTATGCAGAGGGAATAGCTGGGATTGGAGTAGTAGGAAATTCCAGTTGAACCTGACTAACTATTCTATCGACATTGAATTTATCCCACCACTTGATATAAAAGAGGCGAGATACTCGGGGAAGTGGATCATTGGGAATACTCTTTATCTTCCATACAGACCCTCTTACCTTGAGTAGACTCATACCCTAAATGGTATCAGAGCTAAGTTATTTGTTCTAGTTTCCTGTAAGATTTTAGTAATCTATCATTCATACTATTTTCAAAACTTCTTCTTTATTCTGCATCTGAAATCACCTAACTTATTGTAGTCCACCCTTTGTCTTGTCTACCCTTGTAAGTCTCTTGTGTGAGCAGTGTCGGGTATTTGGTTTAGGGTATGAGTCTACTCAAGGTAAGAGGGTCTATATGGAAGATAAAGAGTAAAACTTTGTTTTGAAACCAGTATAATGAATAGGTTATTTAGATCTAACTCTTCAACTAGTCACAGGTCAACTTTACCTTCGGTTCCAGACATAGTTAACCAAGAAACTCATAGTTATGAAGATATCAGTCAAACCTTACATAATTGGAATATACCTAAGGTTTCTCCCAAAGAAATTTATCAGTCAACATTTTTAGATAATTTTAAAACTGATTATAATGTTAAAACAGTTGAAAAGGTTTATGCCATTAATAAAGAATATGAAAATTGTAGTCTCCTAGACCCAGATGTTATCAAAAAAACATAGGAAAAAGGGTTACAATTTTATTCATATTGGTTTGGTTCAAGTTGCAGTAAAACCATTAAACATTAAGGGAATTAATTCATGCATCTATCTCTGTCTTAGAGATGCTAGATTCTTGAATTATCACCCCAGTATAATTGGCGTAATGGAATCAAGTTTGCACAATGGACCTGTATGAGTCTACTCAAGGTAAGAGTCTACTCAAGGTAAGAGGGTCTGTATGGAAGATAAAGAGTATTCCCAATGATCCACTTCCCCGAGTATCTCGCCTCTTTTATATCAAGTGGTTGGATAAATTCAATGTCGATAGAATAGTTAGTCAGGTTCAACTGGAATTTCCTACTACTCCAATCCCAGCTATTTTAGTAAAGGCTTGTTCCACAGCCAAAAAAGAGTCAGAGTCATTCTCAAAACAGTCAATATCCAAAGTCAGTCCTACTGGATCATCATGTTCCCGTAGTATTTCAGATTTTAAGGACTGTACCAGTAAAGAATTATTGAAAATTGCACAGGTTCTCAATAAAAGAATTGATGAAGCTTTACATGAAGAGGCTTCTACTCATTCTTCCCAGGGAGATTCAGTCAGCCAGTTCACCGATGATGATGGCGATTATGATCCTTACGGCACAGTCAACCTACAGGATGCTCAGGATCCATTCGCCTGAAATCCACAGTAAATCCAGCACCTGCTCCGGCAGCCATTTACTCAGAAGAGTCTACTTTTCCACCGAAAGTAGCCCCAGTCACGTACACTTGCCTTACAGTCAATCAGTCCAGAAGATGCTCTTTCTTTTCCACCGAAAGCATCTGCTAAGTCAAAAGATGTCGGCCTCTTCGTCAAAAGTTGCCAAAAGCGTCCATGAATTTAATGATAAAAGATCCGATCTTCAAATTAATGATTCTACATCTAGTGATGAAAATCCTGATGTACCAGAATCATCTAATGTTAAAGAAGAATCAGATCAAGTTATACAAGGACTTACACTTAAAAGAATTAAAGACATTACCATTCAGAAATTGTATATTTCAGTTAACCTGGTTGTTGATAAAAGTTTCTCTATACGACTTTCTGCTCTTATAGACACAGGTGCAGATCTAAACTATATACAAGAAGGTCTTATCCCAACCAAGTATTTTAAGAAAACCAGTGAAAGATTAAACTCAGCCAATGGTAGTCAAATGGAAATTAAATATAAATTACCTAAAGTTCATATCTGTCAAGATAATATGTGCTTCAAAACATCATTTGTTTTTATTCGAAATCTTACAGATAAAGTCATCTTAGGATTACCATTTATATATTTACTTTATCCATTTACTACTAATAATGAAGGCCTAAGCTGTAAACACATAGGAAAGAAAGTAACATTTAAATTTCTTATTAAACCAAAAGAAAGAGATTTAAAATTCCTTCAAGAAGAATCTATCTCTAACTCATTAAATTTACTTAACTGTAAAACCACACATTTAAAATTTTTGAAAGAAGAAATTAATTATAAACGAATTGAAAAGCAGTTTGAGAGCTAAATGGTATCAGAGCTTTAATCATCAGCTTTTGCTTTAAACAATTCGTTGACAAGTTTCCCGATAAGATAACCAACAAAACCCAACTGTAGAGATTTCTTGGCTCGCTTAATTATATAGGCAAGTTTTACAAGAATCTCAGGAAGATCTGCAAATCTCTTTTTCAGCGTTTGCAAGACAATCATCCACCCTGGACTGACGTTCATACTTTCGTCGTCCAACAAGTTAAAAAATACGTTAAGGCATTGCCCTGTCTTGGCATTTCCAATGATTCAGCATTTAAAATAGTTGAAACTGAAGCCTCAGATATTGGATTCGGAGGCATTCTGAAACAAAAGTTAACACCCAATTCCCCAGAACAGATTGTTCGATTTCATTCCGGTGCATGGAATACTACACAATTAAATTAAAGTACAATTAAAAAATAAATACTTTCTTTAGTTTTATGTATTACTAAATTTCAAAGTGATTTACTAAATCAAAAATTCTTAGTTCGCATTGATTGCAAATCAGCAAAATATATATTAGAAAAAGACGTTCAAAATCTAGCCTCTAAGCATTCTTTCGCTAGATGGCAAGCTTTATTAAGTATTTTTGATTTCGAAATTGAATATATTAAAGGAAGTAACAATTCAGTTCCTGATTTTCTTACCCGAGAATTTATTAATACATGTACTGTTCAATGAGCACCAGAGGAGCATCATCCTCAAGGGGTCCGGGTCGCCCTTCTGGCCCTATTAACCAACCCAGAGGAACCATGATTCCTCATCCAGTTAACCCAACTATTCAAACTAGTAATAAATTCACTATTCTTGGCACAATGCCTAAGCTTTATAGTTCGGCTTTGGTCAGTCAGCCTGTTCCGATTGATCCTTTCAGTAATCCTGCTAAGGCTTCGTCCTCAGCTCCTAGTCATCCTCCTGCTGAGTATATGATCAGATGGGAAAGCTATTTATTTCATATTGAACCTAGTATGAAACCTAAAAATGATCCCATTAAACTTACTGCCCAGTTTTTTCCCCTGGATGGCATTTCCAACCTCTCGCTCCTTATAAGTCCCTTGTGTACTATAAGGATATTCTTCTGGAAACAGAGTCAGTAAATATCAAACCTATTTATGCACAGAATGATAAGTCAAAAATTCTCTATCATTCTATGTATATTAAACAGTTTATTCAAATCTCTAATTGGGGAAAGCATCCCTCCGATCTCATGAATCTTTCCAATCAAGATCACCAGTTTTGTTATTATGACTACATTGAAGCCTGGTATAAGGTTCTCCTTCACCAGAACGAGTCACTCAGTCATTCATGGTGCATACAATTTGACCACAAATTCAAAAGTCCATTTCCTTATTGATTCGTCCTTTGGTGGTATAGGTTAGGATCTTGTTATGATCTTCTTCCTGACCCTTTGAAGGTCCAGTTAAATCACTTCAATAATCACTATAAACCTACCCAGTTGAATGAAGGAGTTCCACCTACTCTTTTGTTTGTCAGTAAATACAAAATTCCTTGGATTCTCAAATGGGAATACGCACTCTCACCCCCCGGTACTCCAGTCAATAGAGTATGGGGATGGTGACTCGTCGGAGAAGACGATCAACAGCACCTACCGGCATCCACAGGAGACGGACTAGATGTAAAATTCAGGCTCATCGAACAGAGTCCAACACACAATTAATATATATAAGTATATATATATTAAAGCAGTAAATGCTCCAGACCGAAGTCAAGGCTCATCGAACAAAGTTCGACACACAGTTCATATATATATATAAATATATATATATATATAAGCAAATAAACGCTCTAGACCGAAGTCTAGGCTCAATCGAGGCATAACTCGATAATGTTAGTCTAGATATATAAATATATAATATATATATATATATATATATATAAACTAAAATAAAACCACGGACCGAAGTCCGGGCAAACGCGCGCAACACGACTCTCAACGTGAAGAAGGGTGTGTGCAGAGATGAAGAGAAAGACTCTAAAGTGTGTGAGAAGGCTTACAGTGGGCTGCCAAAGAAGACTTCTATATCTTTAAAGTGCGTAAACACTGGCTTTTGTAGGTACAAAAGAAGCTATATATGAGATCACGGGTGTTTAAAATGAAAAAGTACACTGTATGGGGTGAGTGCGGAGCAAATTGGGCAGGGCTTCCTCGCCGTTTTTACTTGCAAAATGGCCACCCCAAGCCCTCTATTTATAGAGGGTGGAGCCGCAGGTGTACCTACGGCTGAGCCGCAGGTGTACCAGAGGCAACCCGGGTGGACCCGGGTTTCTCGGGTCGGGTCGTCTCGTAGTACGTGCACTCGGGCATTGTAATGTCCGCTTGAACTTTCAAAAGTGCAATCTGGGCATCCGATTGAGGTATACAGTACCTATTTCAGATAGCCGTTATTGAGAGTTATACAATGGCATGGGATTAGAGTTTGTACGAAGTCATTAAAGATGGGACGAAGCCCTCTGGTCTTCAAGCTTCAAATTCCATATGTTACCCCGTACAATAGTCACTCGGGATTGGTTATCCTTGATTCTTGTGGGACATCGTTCTTTGGAGATGTGTATGAAATGTTGAGACGACGTGGCGTGGCATCGTATTGGCGAGATGACGATGTTACCCCTCACTGGTGTTATCGCCGGTTTGGGCTGATAAAGCAGATGTTGCTCAGGGCTTCACTGAGATTGGACTGCTGCAATTGTTAAAGGTCCTCAGTGTTATCTCTGAGGTGTGCTTGTCCTCTCGGTGTTATCTCCGGGTTGGTACGGAGTATCTCATTGTGAGAGCCGAGATTGAAGCTTGTCGCATTTGAAACAAACATTTCCGGGGTTATCGTTGAAACTGCATTCCTTAGGGTTATCACCAAGGTTGGTGGCTATTCCCATGATTGAGACTAAGACCGGATACCTAGGGTTTATCTCCGAGATTAATCGTTCTTCTCCGGTGTGTGTTCCGATATTGATTCTGCACGCCTCGAGGTTATCTCTGAGGTTAGAATTGTTACTCCCCGTGTGTGTTCTGGGGTTGATGTTAAACTTCTGGTAGTATCCAGCATGGATATGTATTGTCTTTCAGGGTTCCCTCTTAAAAAACAAATTTGTCCTCCTGCAATGTCAGTGACTGGTGTACAGAAAATTTCGAGTGTCTACATTTATGACCAATGAGATTTGGTCATTAGTCAATCCACATACTAGTCTCAATGTATCATTGTTGTCCCATTAATAATGATACTCAACTAGGGACATTTAAGAGCAATGATACTAATTGTAATTATATAATCTCATGTTCAAGTCACTTACTTGAAGCTATATAATTTGTATCACTATTCTAAGGACTTTTATTATGTTAACATTTATATAACGCAGTAAATAAAATCATTCATTTATTCAATCACATATAATATCAAAATGTTAAATAAGTATATCAAATAATTTGCCTCTAGGGCATAAACTCTAACATAAGGTTCGTACCAATCTGGATTTTTTTGGGGTTTTCTAAGGTTCCGAGGTTGAAAGAGGTGGTTTGATCATTATTTGGCTTGGGTTTGTCTTCGACCCATTCTTTGATCTCCTGAGGTATCTCATAGTCCTCTTATATTTCCATCAAGTCTAAGTCCAACTTTACATCAAAGTTATAGTCCTCATGGAGAATAGGCACCTCATCAGCAAGTATAGGCACATCTATCTTTAGAGTCCTAAAACTAAATGCTTTCGCTTAATATATGAAACTGTTCAATCATACAAAGTGTTAACATGTAATGACAAAAATAACTGCTAATACTGTGCAACAAAAGTAAGCAGTTATTGTTATCTACAGGGCAGAGGGAGTTTCTGCCCTTTTTACCCTTGTCAACAAATGCCAGGAGTGCTACACCAATTGTCAAGGGTGAAGTTCTGATGGACAGCAATAATGAAGGGGCTATTATCGCCCTCCTTCTCCTGAATGATAACCATAATGTCAGGACAATTGTTGCCTCTTTTTTAGTTCAAACAAAAGAGCTCTAACTCATGCAAGCATACATGTGTCAACAAGCAATACAGAGCAAGTAAAGTATTGATCCCACAAAGAAAGTTGTTTAATTTAAATCACTATGCATTTATTAAATCACTATATTTATATGCTCAAACTAATGACTAAGATTTGTTTGTTACTCGAATCGCAAATAACAACTAAAACAATAATAACGATGGAATAAATCAAAAATAGAAATAATGGGATCCTAAATTCATTTAATATTTCATTTAATCACCACTATCATGCATGACTTGTTCACATATCACAGGAAAGTAGCCAAGAGAACTAAAAGAGTCATAGCCATTTTTCAATGCACTATGACCTACTTACACAGCATCCACAAATGATAGATTCTATGTAATCATAAATATAACCAAAATCACTATATGTCTATTTGAAATTGAAAGTATATTGAATTTAAGTTTAAGCCCTTATTCTAACTCATACGGTGAAACAGTATATGTCTATCTGGTTCACGAAATACACAAGCCATATAAAACAGCCCCATATACGTATATTATCATGATTACAATCTATACTTGCATGTTCATTGGAAATTCCATACAAGTACTAAAATGAATGGTGATCAAGTATTCATACATGCAAAACAATCATGATAGACATCCCATATAATATGTAAAACAATCCATCATTCAAGCATGCAATCAAACTACATATTAAAATCCGTTAGAATCCCATAATGGAGTTTAGTTCATGACTGAACCAAAAGCCATTATGTGATCAAATCTAAACATGATTAACAAATGAACAATTGAAAGATGAAAGGTAGAAACAATCAAACCCAATTGTTGAATATAATTCACTATTCAAATCCTCATATGAATCCAGCATATACTAATAATAATCCATTCTGGTAGAAAATCCCAAGAAGAAGTAGAAAAGTAGAGTTTTGGCCTCCTTCTGCGTTGGAATCTCTCCCAGAGAGTAAACCCTAGTTACGATGTTAAAATACGTAAAAATTGAATAATAATTAATAAATCCTCTGACACCAGTTAGATATATCATTTTTAAAAACCAATTACAACCATTTTAATTAAACATTAAAATAAACAGCTCAGCAGTTATTAAGCATCGCGCGCGGGCGCGCGACTTGCAGTGTGTCATGATGTCCAGTCGAGTTCTCGCACTGGCACGCGTTCCCATACTTTTCCTGTTGCGCGGTCGCGCGGCTTCTGTAATGTTGATTCCTGGTTCTGCTGCGGCAACTGTTCAATCCTGCTGCTCATTCCTTTCATTCACCCCTACTTAGTCTCTGCTCCACTTGATCCTCATGCCACGCATCCACAGCTCGTGCCTCGCTTCATGCGTCCATTCACCTTATGCCCTCTAAGTCCACCAAATTAGGCTGTTTCCTGCACTTTTCCACCAAAAGGAGTTTTAAGTATATGCAATGCAAACTAACATGAAATGCAGCTAAAACATACTAAAATGTACTTGAGATGGGCATAGTTCGCATGAATTGGTACTCCTTAAGTAGGTATAAAACCCACTTATCAAATACCCCCAAACTTGAACTATTGCTTGCCCTCAAACAATGCATACTAATGAATAATTAAAATACAGTTATATTACTATGCAACTAAATTATGACGCAACTAATCTCACATGTCCCAACTATAATAGAAATTCAGTCCAAAATGCCTCAGCGAATTTATCAAAATTTAAGAATATAAATTCAAGCTAAACTGTAGGTATAATGTCATACACTTAGATAATTCTTAAAATGCTATAAATATGTTGTGTGTGTGTGTGTGTGTGTTATATTCACCAAAACTTGATTTAAGCAAAGAATACTCATGCTATATTGCTCAAAATAGAAAATTATAGTTTAAATCAAGATTTATGTATACATATACAACAAAGACTATTTCAACATATCAAAACAAACTAAGGTTTAATAATGGGCTTAACTGCTTTATTTTTACTCACGAGGGCGATTTTCGCAATTTCCCGCAGTGTTTATTACTCTTTTTCTTTTTCTTTTTCTTTTCTTTTTTTTCACATGACTGTGCAATGCCTTACTCCATTAGGCAACACTGCTACCCCTTAACGAGCTTTCAACCAACGACTCCCATACCATGAAAGACCTTAGGGCGCTAGGTGTAGAGATAATCCCCTCGGGCGTACTTACTCAAGTAGCTAGGGCACCGAAATAAGACTAGCCACGTTATAGCTATTTTTCTTTTTCTCTTTTTCTTTTTTATACATAGCATACTCATGTTTTCTCAAAGTTTAAAAATCAATGTTTTATACAGTCTAAACTCACTTTTCACATATTTCCCTTTTTAAAACTACATTTTTCTATCGAGCAATGCAACACATACTTCTTGTACCTACAAGTGATTGTGAACACATTCGTGCAAACCAAAAGCACTTAAACAGCATTATGAATTGCATTGTGTAAAACATTATATCTCAGCTCATACTATCCAAAATACTCAAAAATCGTTTAAAAAATTCACTATCATCATTGGCTAAACAAAAATTTCCATACACTACAAGAACTGTGAGATATGCACTAAACATGAACGTGTAATTATATATGCAAAAATAACTATATGATGCAAAAATTTAAACTAAACATGCAAAAACTACAAAATTAAACTAATCATGCTAAAACTAAAGAATTAAACAAACCATGCAAAACTACATGCACTACACTACTCCCCAATACCCCCAAACTTATAATATTCAATGCCCCATTGAATGAAGCTAAAGGGTAACGAAAAACTCTCCTAATGATCGGTGGTACCACCCTCCTCGGATGGTGAATCTGGTGGTGGATATGGCGCTATTGTTCCGAATTGAGGCCACTCTAGCGTTGTTCCTTGCTGAGCAAAAGCTTCGGCCAAGACCCTTGTGAGTCCCGTCACAAATGTGCCCAAATTATCGTACATGGCATCGACTTTTCGCTCCAACCTTCGGAGTTGGTGATCATCATGGGTGGCACGTGTGTGTCTGGACGGGCCTGCCTCATCTGTTTGAGGGGGGCTACTGTGATGGCTCTGGAAAAGTGGGCTGAATGATGAATCCTAGTCCACATGGGTGTGGTACACCACTTGCCCAGTCCTCAAATTTTTCAATTGTGGCATGAGGTATGTCCTGGCTTGGGTATTACATTTGCTCGTTGCCCCAGTTGTATCCCTGATTAGCACAAAGCATGGCAACCACTGATGCGTGTGGAATGCTCCCAATGGTTCTTCCCCGTAGATAGCGCAACATATTCTGATGGATGAGATGGCCAATGTAAATGTATTCCCCGGCAATGGCGCCAAAAACCTGTTGCCTCTTTTTTAGTTCTAACAAAAGAGCTCTAACTCATGCAAGCATACATGTGTCAACAAGCAACACAGAGCAAGTAAAGTATCGATCCCACAGAGAAAGTTGTTTAATTTAAATAACTATGCATTTATTAAATCATTATATCTATATGCTTAAACTAATCTCGAATCGCAAATAACAACTAAAACAATAATAACGACGAAATAAATCAAATTTAGAAATAATGGGATCCTAACTTCATTTAATATTTCATTTAATCACCACTATCATGCATGACTTGTTAACATATCACAAGAAAGTAGCCAAGAGCACTAAAAGAGTCATAGCCATTTTTTAATGCACTATGACCTACTTACACAGCATCCACAAATGATAGATTCTATGTAATCATCAATATAACCAAAATCACTATATGTTTATGTGAAATTGCAACTATATTGAATTTAAGTTCAAGCCCTTATTCTAACTCATACGGTGAAACAGTATATGTCTATCTGGTTCACGAAATACACAAGCCATATAAAACAACCCCATATACGTATACTATTATGATTACAATCCATACTTGCATGTTCATTGTCAATTCCATACAAGTACTGAAATGAATGGTGATCAAGCATTCATACATGTAAAACAATCATGATAGACATCACATATAATATGTAAAACAATCCAGCATTCAAGCATGCAATCAAACTACATATTAAAATCTGTTAGAATCCCATAATGGAGTTTAGTTCATGGCTGAACCAAAAGCCATTATGGGATCAAATCTAAACATGATTAATAAACGAACAATTGAAAGATGAAAGGTAGAAACAATCAAACCCAATTGATGAATATAATTCACTATTCAAATCCTCATATGAATCTAGCAAATACTAATAATAATCCACTCTGGTAGAAAATCCCAAGAAGAAGTTAAAAAGTAGACTTTTGGCCTCCTTCTGCGTTGGAATCTCTCCCAGGGAGTAAACCCTAGTTACAATGTTAAAAATACGTAAAAACTGAATAATAATTAATAAATCCTCTAACACGAGTCAGATATATCATTTTTAATAACCAATTACAACCATTTTAATTAAACATTAAAATAAACAGCTCAGCAGTGATTAAGCATCGCGCGCGGCCGCGCGCTCCTCCAATGTAATCCTCATGCGGGCGTACGACTTGCAGTGTGTCATGATGTCCAGTCGAGTTCTCGCGCAGGTGCGCGTTCCCATACTTGTCCTATCGCGCGGCTTCTGCAATGTTGATTCCTGGTTCTGCTGCTGCAACTGTTCTATCATGCTGCTCATTCCTTTCGTTCACCCCTGCTTAGTCTCTTTTCCACTTGATCCTCATGTCACGCATCCACAGCTCATACCTCACTTCATGCGTCCATTCGCCTTGTGCCCTCTAAGTCCACCAAATTAGGTCGTTTCCTGCACTTTTCCACCAAAAGGAGTTTTAAGTATATGCAATGCAAACTAACATGAAATGCAGCTAAAACATATTAAAATGTACTTGAGATGGGCATAGTTCGCATGAATTGGTACTCCATAAGTAGGTATAAAACCCATTTATCAACAATTATTGTCTTGGATGTCTATGTTCATACCATCAGTATGTACTATGATGCATATGTTTGATAACCACCTTGCAATGTCTTGTTTACGCCTCCGATCCTTTTCTTTTACCTCAAAATTTGGCATCAAGACTTCCTTTCCTTTGACCGATATCGACTTAAGAAATAACATAGCTGCCACATGGGCTCAATCCATGTACGTTGAGGCAATCGCCGTATGGCTGAAGATGAAGGAACATGTTTGTGTTTGTGAGGATTCTTGTGACTGGAGTTAGAAGAATAGCCTAGTTCGGTTGTCCCTATTTGACTGGGAACTTGAATTGGGCTCTTAATGCCCTGATGATCCTTTCTGAACCCCTGTCCAGGATGGAAACCCAAGAATATCATCTCTTAACTTGCCGACATTACTTCGGCAGAAACTTTGGGTATCAGAGGTGGCGCCCCAATGGGATGATAGTGAGTGTTACTCATCTCTAGGGCATGGAAGTTGACAGGCTCAACTTCTGAATTGAAACTGATGAGTGGTATGTCACCTTATTCAGGACATTCTATCTCAGCATTAATAGTGACCAGGCTATTATTAATGATGTATTTAAGATGCTGATGAAGGGTGGATGGGATGGCTCCTGCCATATGAATCCACGGTCTTCCCAAGTGTAGATTATATCATGTAGCTATTTTGAGCACATTAAAGGATACACAGAATGTATGTGGGACAAGTTCCACAGGTAGTTCAATCTTTCCAACAACATTTCGTCGGGATCCATCAAAATCTTTGATAATTGTATGGCTGTTTTGGATCCTGTTGAGATTAATGTTCATCTTCTCCAAGGCAGTATAAGGGCAGATATTCAAGGATGATCCTCCATCTATCAGAACTCCTCCCACCATATATCCGGAGGACAGAACCGTTATGTGCAACAGTTTGCAATGACCAGTCCCTTTGGGAGGTATGTCATCATCAGTGAAAGATATTACATTATTGTTGAATATGTGATCAACCAGATGATGGAACTTTTTAACATCCACTGATTTTGGAAAGTGAGCTTCTTCTAAGACTCTCATTAAGACATTCATGTGTTCTTCTGTAGAGAAAACCAAGTCCAGTGCGGAAATCTGTTGTGGATCTTCTTTCAAGCTTAAAACCACCTTGGCTTAATTTTGTCCCATAGTACGAAGGAATTCTTCAATCTTCTCCATGGGAACTTTCCCCTTTGATTTGATGGCAGACTTCATCACCCGTTGGGGAAGATACACTGGGTTTTCTTTTGATACTGTAGCAGTTATGTGGGATTAGGATCCTTCAGCCTCTCCATAATTCTATGGCACTTTCTGTAGGATGACAACAGGATACTGTGGTCTAAATGGCAAGATTATTGGCTTTGGTGCAGCCACTTTCAAAAGATTCTCTACACCCTTGAGCTGAATTGATTGTATTGTACGTGGTGTGACAGTCAAATCTTCCACGGAGGATATAACTGTTTTGACTTCCTTCCATTTTATAGGAAATATGTCCCCACTTTCAAGTAACACAACATCATTATTTTCCATGTACAGGACACCACTGTCAATTAGGTTCTGAATAAGATGGCAGACTGCCCAGCATTCTTCAGTGTTATGACCGCAAGAATGGGAGTGGTATTGACATACTCCATTAAAATTAAACCATCTTAAGCGTGGGATAATAGGAGGTAGTAGATCTGTGATTCTTCCCTTATTGATCAGCATCTGCAATATATCTTCCATCGGTTGGCCTAAATAGGTTAATTCCCTTTTGTTGGTTAATTCCCGAAAGGCTTTAGCTTTTGCTTTTTTGCAATTTTATCCTCCAGTGTTTTACTTTTTGGAGTACATGGTGGAGTACTTGGAATAAGATGAAGGAGGCTAGCATGCTCCTAGCTGAATAATTGACGTGTGACTTGGTGCTGATGGACCACCAGTTCTGCCAATTGATTAACTTGATCGCAAAGAGCCTTCATTTTCTGCTCCATCATAAACTGAAACTGTGCATGATCCTACTTGTCAGCATTATCCTTGCTTCTTTGGGAGGACCCACCACTGTAGTAGGAAGTATGTACACTACTCCAATTAATCATGTTAACCTCATCTTCTTTGTGTTGAGGAAGAGGGTTGTCTTGCACATGAGGTTGGTCGAGTTTAGTTACCACGATCTCACCATTGTCAATTAAATCCTGGATCTTATGCTTCAAGGCCTAGCAATCCTGAGTGTCATGGCCTGGAGCTCCAGCATGATAAGCACACTTTATGTTTACATTAAAACTCTTCCCACTCGGGTTGGCTGATGGAAGAAGATGGGTAATTTTCTTCTATGTTGTCAGAAGATTGAGAATGTTCTTGAGTGAGTTCCGTAAGGGTGTGAACACTCGAGTGCGTCTGACTTCTCCACTCTTTGGCAATGGAGGGTTTGAAGACTGTACTTGGAAAGGGGAGTAGTTTCTCCTCTGAATGGGCATATTTTGACTGCCTTTTTGTCCTTGTAGTATCAAGGAAACATCCTTCTCTTTCTTCTTATGGACCCTCTGGGGGTTGTTTCCATAACTTCCAGACTGGATGTGCTCAGCTATAGCTTTCAGAACGACAAGGTCTTGAATTTTTCTTGACTTCAATCCCATCTCAGCCATTTCTCCATGTTTGATCATTTCAGAGAATGGCTTGCCTATGCCAGCTAAAACTCTCTCATAAAAGGAAGCTTCTTGAATGTCTATGAAGGTCATCGCCATTTCAGACTCAGTCATTGATGGAATAACTTGAGAAGCCAGACGTCTCCATCTTTGGGCATATTCTCTAAAAGACTCATTGACTTGTTTCCTAACATGGTAATTTGGTACTAGTCTGGAGCCATCTGAGTTTGAAAATTGTACTAACTGAGGAAAGCATGGGCTAGCTCCTCCCAGCTATGAATCTTGAAGTTATCTAATCTGGTGTACCATGATCTGGCTTCTCTAGTCAGACTTTTCTGAAATAGCTGCATTCTGAGCTTTTCATCCTCGACATAAGTTCCGAGTTCTCCAATGAATACCTTCAAATGTGTGTAAGGATCTCCTAATCCATTATACTTTTTCTAAATCGGAAGTCTTAAAATTTTTCTAGATAATGAACCTCAAGAAAGATGCAAATTTCTGAATATGAAACACTCTCGTGTGCTCCAAACCCTTTGATAGATCGAATGGTCTCTTCCTTTTGTAGGACTTTCTTCTTGATATCATCGGTGTCTTGATCTTCTTTGAGATGGGTAATTTCAGGGGTTTTGTTGGTTTTGTCCAACTGAGAATCAGGTCCAAGAATTTCTTTGTCCGGTCCCTTGGTTCCTCAATGTGTAGAGGATTCTGTATGTAAGGGCACTTGTGGAACCTGAGTGGACTCGTGTAGTTCTTTGAGCAGAATAACCAACTCTATAATTTGGTTACATAATCCTATGAACTCCTCGTGAGAGACAGGAGTAGGATTAGACTGGTCAGGTGTAGCCATGCTTGGTTGTAGGCTTGCTGCCTATTTGGACGTTGAACGGGTAACATGACCAATTGTTTCCCTACAAAAAGACTTATGTAGCTTAGTCTTAGGGAATGTTGAAATGTCACATGCTACGTAATGTGTCCGTTTAGGAGTATTATCCTACGAAATGGATGTCAGTTGACAAGATAGCATGACAGGTTTTTGGTAAGAAATGGAATACATGTATACATATTCCTTTATATTTTCCATTACATTGAGATTGACATGGAAATGAAATTACAAGTAATTAAAATTGCGAGTAATTGAAATGTGAAGGTATGAAGACACTTCCCTTTGCGTTTGTTTTATCAGAGGCTGACCTATCTTAAGTTACTCTTGCAGCTTTTTGGCATGAAGGTTCCCAAATCATCGCAATTTATTCGACGGGAAGTTAATCCAGTCTTTCAACTAGAGCAAATTTGGGTGGTGCCTTTCCTGAGCCTCGTTAGAATTAGTCTCCCTACGGGTTCAGTAATCAAACACCGACACGATAGCCTCCTGGTGGAGGGACCACTCAACATACATTTGCATACAATGCGTCTCACTGTATGGAAATGGTGACATGTGCGAAGCACTAATATCACAGGCAGATATAGTGTGAAGCACTAAGTGCACTAATTAAATGCATTAGTACACATTCACTTAAATGTAAATGCAAAATCCACACACAAGCAGATAAATGTTTTGAAAAGATTTAATAGCGACTTAAGCCCTCTTACTGGAAGTCCCCAGCAGAGTCGCCACCTATCGACGTCGGGATTTTTATTTGGCACTTAATTTATAATGTGTACAAAGCAAAATGGACGGGGCTTCTTCGCCTTTTTCTCTTGCAAAATGGCCACCCCAAGCCCTCTATTTATAGAGGGGGGGAGCCACAAGTGTACCTGCGGCAGCCGCAGATGTACCTGCGGCTACCTGGAGTACCCCGGGCTCTGAGGGCCCCACCGTCTTGAAGTACGTGCACTCGTGCAACGCGTTGTCCGTTCGAACCTTCATAACTTTTGATTCGGGCATCTGATTGAGGCGTATAATACCTTTCCTGAATGCTGTTGTCGAGAGCTACATAATGACATGGGATAAGAGGTTGTACGAAGTCAGGAAGATGGGTCCATGCCCAGATCTTCAGGTCTTCAAATTTTATCCAGTGTGTTGTCTTATGTAGTAGTCACTCAGGATTTGAGCTATGGTTCTTGTAGGACATTTCTGTGTAGAATGTGTGTACACTGAAATGTTGTTGAGATGGCGCGAATGTGGGATCGAGGTGGCAAAATGATGATTTTACCCCTCATTGGGGTTATCTCCGGCTCTGGGCTGATTTAGCAGTCGTTGCTTAGGGTTATCTCTGAGATTGGGTTGCTGTAAGTGTTGAATATCCTCAAGGTTATCTCTGAGGTGTGCCTGACTTCCCGGGGTTGGAACTGAGTACCTCGGGGTTATCTCTGAGGTTAAAACTGACTTTTGGGGATTAAAACGAGCTTTTCTGGTGTTATCGCCGGAACTGCAATTGCATTCCTCGGGGTTGTCTCTAATGTTGGAACTGAATCTCTCGGGGTTGTCTCCGGGACTAGAATTGAGTATCTCGGGGTTATCTTCGGGATGGAAAAGACTTCTGGGATTGCATTCCTCAGGGTTATCTCTGAGGTAGTACTGAAATTCTCGGGGTTATCTCCGGGACTGGAACTGATTATCTCGGGGTTGTCTCTGAGATGGAAAAGACTGACTATCCCGGGGTTGTCTCTGGGATTGAGCTATTTTTACCTCCAGGATTATCTCTAGTAGACGTCTTTGCCCTCTTGCAGGTTAATAACAGGAGTGGAAAATTTTTGAGTGTCTACAAAAGGGTCACGAGATGATGGTAGATTTGATACCAATTAAACTTCAGGAATTTGATGTCATATTGGGAATGTATTGGTTATTCAATTACGGGGCAGTAATTGATTGCCAAAAGAAATGTGTTAACCTTATGACTCCGTCAAAGGTTATATTTTATGGCAGCAAGTCGCCTCGACAAGTAAGTTGTCTAACGGTGATGCAAGCCAAGAAGTTATTGAGACAAGGATGTGTATGATATTTAGCCTACATAGTCGATACACATAAAAAGAGTGCGAAGTTAGATGAAATATTGGTCATTAAAGATTTTGCAGACGTATTTCTAGACGATTGTCCTGGACTTCTGCCAGATCGAGAAATTGAGTTCGTGATTAATTTAGTGCCAGGAACGGCCCCGATATCTAAATCCCCATATAGAATGGCCCCAATAGAAATGAAAGAGTTGATGGTGCAGTTGCAAGAATTACTCGATAAGAAGTATATCCAGCCGAGCATATTGCCATGGGGAGCGCCGGTATTGTTTGTTAAGAAAAAAGATGGATCGATGTGGCTCTGCATTGATTACCAAGAATTGAATAAGTTCATGATTAAAAATAAGTATTCGTTACTGAGAATCGATGACTTGTTCAATCAACTGAAGAAAGCAAGATATTTCTCAAAGATAGACTTGAGGAGTGGTTATCATCAGTTGAAGGTGAGGCCAGAGGATGTACCGAAAATAGCATTCAAAACTCGGTATGGTCATTATGAGTTTCTGATTATGTCATTTGGTTTAACCAATGCACCTGCAGCGTTCATGGATTTGATGAACAGGGTGATTAAACCATTCTTGGATAAATTTGTGGTTGTGTTTATTGATGATATATTGGTGTATTCCAAGACTAAGGAGGAACATGTTGAACATTTAAGAGTGACGTTGGAGACATTGAGTAAAGAGAAGTTATACGCTAAATTCTCAAAATGTGAGTTTTGGTTAGAATGTGTACAGTTTCTTGGGCACATTATTGATAAGGACGGAATCTCGGTAGATCCATCAAAAGTTGAAGCTGTAATAAACTGGGATCAGCCGAAGACACCGTCGAAAGTAAGAAGTTTCTTGGGATTGGCAGGTTAATATATGCATTTTGTTTAGGACTTTTCAAAGATCGCAACTCCGTTGACGAATTTAACTAGAAAGGTAGTTAAGTTTGTTTGGACGAAGAAGTGTGAGGAAAGTTTTCAAGAATTAAAGAAGAGATTGAGTTCAGCACCTGTGTTGTCATTGCATGATGATACAGGAAATTTTGTGGTATATAGTAACACATCGCATAAAGGACTAGGTTGTGTGCTTATGCAGAATGGCAGAGTTATTATGTATGCATCACATCAATTAAAAGATTACAAGAAAGGGTATCTGACTCATGACTTAGAGTTGGCTGAGGTGGTGTTTGCCCTGAAAATTTGGAGACATTATATTTATGGAGAGAGGTATGAGATATATACCGACCATAAAAGTCTGAAGTATATCTTTACACAAAAAGATTTGAATATGCGACAGAGGAGATGGTTGGAGTTGATTAAAGACTATGACTACGAGATTTTCTATCATCTCGGAAAGGCAAATGTTGTTGACGATGCTTTAATTAGAAATAGACGGGAGAAGTTAATGATGTTAACTGCTCAAAAGAAGCTAGTATCAGAAATGGCAAAGATGGAGTTAGAAATTAAGTATCTGATAGAATCAGATGAAAAATTATTTCATGTGGGAAACAGTTCAACATTGGTAGATAAGGTGAAGAATGCACAACTCCAGGATGAAAACTGTGAGGAAATAAGAAGAAAAATGTCTAAAGGTGAGAAAGACAAATTTAAAGTTGATTTGAAAGGGTTACTTCAATTCGAAGGGAGAATTTGGGCTCCCCCCGTACCGAAAATTAAAGAAGAAATTTTAAGCGAGTCTCATAACTCATGATATTCAATTCAACCTGGAAGTACAAAAATGTACTAGGATCTCAGGCATCATTTCTTGTGGTCGAATATGAAAAAGGATGTGGCAGAATGTGTGGCGAAATGTTTAACGTGTCAGAAAGTTAAAGCTGAACACCAAAGGATAAGTAGATTGTTACAACCGTTAGAGATACCTGAATGGAAATGGGAGCATATCACAATGGATTTTGTGGTATGTCTTCCAACGACTCAGCAAGGTTAGGATGTAATCTGGGTAATTATCGATTGATTGACGAAGTCGGCACCCTTTTTGCCAATCAAGATTAGATTTAATCTAGATCGGTAGGCAAGACTATACGTGAAGGAAAATGTCTCAAGACACTGTGTCCTGGTGTCCATTGTATCAGACAGAGATCCACGTTTCACATCAAATTTCTAGAAGCAACTACAGGAATGCTTTGGAACGCAGTTGAGAATGAGCATAGTGTATCATCCTAAAACCGACGGACAGAGTGAGAGGACCATCCAGACACTGGAGGATATGCTCAGATCATGTATTATGGATTTTAAAATGAGTTGGGATGACCATTTACCGTTGGTTGAATTTGCCTATAATAATAGTATCACGCGAGTATTTGCATGCCGTCTTATGAAGCGTTGTACGACGGGAAATGCAGAACTCTAGTATGCTGGGACGAAGTTAGAGAACATCAGCTGCTAGGTCCATAATTGGTACAACAGACTGTCGAGATCAACAAAGTGATTCGGACAAGATTGATAGCTGCACAGGATAGACAGAAGAAATATGTCGATCAACACCGATAAAATCGGGAATTCAATGTCGGTAGTTTTGTTTTCTTGAAAGTGTCTCCCTGGAAAGGGAAAATTCAGTTTGGTAAAAAGGGAAAGTTAAGCCCTAGGTTTATATGACCTTTTGAAGTGCTACGATGAGTTGGTGAAGTGGCATATGAGGTAGCTTTACCTACGGAATTAGAACATATTCATAACATTTTCAATGTTTTGATATTAAGGCCATATAAGTCCGATTATAAATATGTTATAGAATATGAACCATTACAGTTTGAAAAAGACTTGTATATGAAGAAGTCCATGTTCAAATTATTGACAGGAAAGAGCAAGTACTTATAAGGAATAAAATGATACATTTTGTTAAGGTAATCTGTAGAAACCACAACGCTGAAGAAGCCACGTGGGAACTTGAAGATGGTATGATTAAAAATTATCCTCAATTATTTGGTTGATCTTGTATAGCGCTTTTGCGGACAAAATCCTGCTAAGGAGGGAAGAACGTGACGAATGAATTTATCGAGTGGTGATTCTGGGGATAGAATCCTTTTAAGAAGGGAAGGATGTAACGATAGAGAAATTTTGTTATTAAATTTAAATATTTATTGAATTAAATAAATATTTCAATTTATTTATTGAGATAAATAAAATAATTGATGAAATTGTGGTGCAATAATTTAGTTAAGTGTGTATGTTAACTAAATTAATGAATGGTAATTTTATTATTTAAAGATTTAATTTAATGAAAATAATTAAATTAAATGAATTGTTTAATATTTAAATGAATTATTTGATATCTAAGAAAATAATTAAAATAAATAAAATGATGTTCTAGTTTAATTTAATAATTAAATTAAATGTGTAATAATTTGTTAAGTATAAAAATAATTATAATAGAATTATAATTATAATGGTAAGAACATAAATTAATTAAATTAAAGTGTGACAAGTGAAACTATATAATATAAATGTTATCAATATAAATGGAAAGAGGGGAATTTTGTGTAGCCAAACATGTCCTTATGGCCTTTGGCATAACATAACTGATAGGCACTTTATTTTTTTTAACTGAAGTGTATATGGGGGGAAAGGCCATATCAGTTTGTTTTTATGCATGATATCCTAAGGCTAAGAACAACAGAGAAAGAGAGAAACACAAAGAAAATTGTTAGAGGGTTAGAGGAGAAGTTGAGGGTTTTGCTGTGGAAGAAGAAGGAATTGAAGCAACTCTATCATTTTTCTTCAGCAATCAAGGATAAGAGTATAACCTACTCTAATTTTAACTTTTAGTTTTGTAATTTATATTCTCTGTGATTGGAATTCTGTTGTGTTAAGGTTAAAGTGTTAATCATATGCATGTAATCTGATAATTGTCATACATAAGTGGTGTTGAAGTAATCAAATTCGTGAAATTTAGTTTAAAGAAGAAACGTTAGACTAACAGTGTTATGTATATATAAAATGGCTTAATTGAGTCCAAAATTTGATGTTCAATCCTTGATAGAATCTATAAATTGATTGCAGATTGTGTTAGTATATCAAGAAACAAAAACAACGTAGTTGAATGGTGTCAATTGGTTAAGAAACAAAGATTTGGCAATCGAATTCGCTAAACGTGTTGAAATATGAAGAAATTGGTAAAATATGATTTTTGATCCTTAAAACTTAATTATATACAATGTTTATGTTAGTAGAATTATGAAATGCATGCTTGGTGATATTGTTACCAAATTCTAGTTGTTCAGGTTTGTGAATTTTGTAGTAATTAGGAAATTAGAGTGTCGGTGTGTAACAGGGCTGAAGTTGTTGTAGTTTCTATCTGCGTACTGGTGCAGCTGTGCCGGTACCAAAGGCAGAAACGGCACAGCTATGCCTGTTGGCCTTCTGAGGTTGTGCACTAGTGCAGCTGCGCCGGTGGCAAGGCTTGGGGCAGCGCAGCTGCACCATGCCTTATGCAGAGACAGTGAGTTGTGATTAATTACAGGCTATAATATGAAGACCTAATCTAGTTTAGTATGCATGATAAAGATGTTAAATCATAACATAAGTTACAATAATAGATTGTAATTTAATGTAATACTAAATATGACGATTTTAAATGATCACTTAAACAAGTTATGTAATTAATGAAATTTGATGTTTGCAAAAGTTAGAGGTGAATGATAAAGCCTTATATTAGGCGATAATGGGTTTTCAGATTTGTTTGAGTTGTTAACCAACATGGTTAGACATTAAGATAAAGGTTATAACTTAGATGGTGGATTGAACCTATAAAGCTAACGACATTATAACTAATTGATACTACGATTTTAATGGTATATATAGGGTAATTGGCGAACATTTATTATACTTGTGTAGCTTACACACGAGGCAAGTTCCCTAACTTCATTCACTTTATAATGAATGCAAGTTTTATAACTATGTTTACCTTTAATTGTCAAGCAAGCTTTCTCACCCTAATTTATCATCATGCAAGTTCCTAAATCTTATGTTAAAGTTGAGCAAGCCTACTGATTCCATCTTGTTTATAATCATGCAAGCTCTTATAATCAAATTCTTTACATCGAGCGAGTTTCACATTCCTGACTCTTTTTATTGTTATTCATAGCATATATTGTTTAAATTCATTGTTCCAAATGAGATTTCCTAACTCATTTGGATGTAACACTTTGCATATATACCATGTTTATTCAATTGTATATTGTCATTATTCAATCTTTGACTTAAGTATCATTGTTCAATTCTATATTGTTGTGTTGAATCTTCGAATAGCAAGCAGACTCTTATTGATTGGACTAATCTGTAATTGAATAGTGTTCTAAAATTCTAGAACCACCGACAAGCTAGTTCCAAACTAAACTGTGACGCCCCCAAAATAGGTATACAACACCCATTCTGAGTCGCCAAATACATGGTACAAAAATAAATACAACTTCAATAATACAATCGTCGTGCAAAATACGACAACACATATACTGTGAGTTTGAATACAACTATTGTCTAATAGACAGTATAAAAACTCAAAAGGGGTCCTCATAAAAATTATTGATACGCTATTTCACATAATAGTGAGGACTACTGATGCAACCATCTGGACCGTCAATCCATTCCCCGACTAGTCCCAACTATATTCTCATTTCCTGAAGAGAACAGTGAAAGAAAGGGTGAGCTCAACTAGCCCAGTAAGAAATATTATGGCTAAGATAATATACAACAAATTATCATTAGTCTTCAACAGGAAAAAATATGATAAACTATAATAACCAATAAGTTTTTGATCAACAATTGCAGTGGAATAAGCAATCAATTAGAAGAGTCAAGTAGAGAATGAGTTCTACTATCTTCTAAGATTTAAAAGTCCATCATCAATATTTTATCCCTGTAACAACAATAAATATACAGCTTTAATCAAATATTCATCTTTGCACTACAGGCCAAAGATATTCATTTGTATCACCAGTTGGTTATGTTCATCTCAACACCTGTTCATCTTTGCACTACGGGCCAAAGATATTCATCAGGTAATCATTCATCTTTGCACTACGGGCCAAAGATATTCATCAAGTAATCAATCATCTTTGCACTACAGGCCAAAGATATTCAGTAATAACATCATTTAGGACTGAGGATGATGAAAAATATTTTAAAGGAAGGAATCCAGTGAAACAAAATAACAAATATTAGAGATTCGTATCACAGTTTATCCAAGATCAATAATACTCCATAATAACCAATTTCGAAGTAAAATTCAAGAATAAAGATCAAAACATGGATACAATGAAAGATAGTAATCATAATAGACATCTTGGACAAAAAGAAGAAAATTTTATTTTTCGGTGAATAGTACCGTATATGTGAATAGTGCCGTATACGTGAATAGTAACTCCGACACCAAAAGATAGAAATTCCACAAGAAAAATCATCATACTTCGTAAATAGTAACTCGTGAATAGTAACTCATGAATAGTAACTCGTGAATAGTAACTCATGAATAGTAACCCGTGAATAGTAACTCATAAATAGTAATCCCAACATGAAAAGTTCTAAATTTGATAAAAATTTCCAACCAATATTTTGGCATAATGATATTGAAGAAATAATATCACTTACGAAGAAAATAACATCCCTTACCTCAAAAAGATAATACTTCTGGCTGGAATACTAGATATAGTGCTGAAGGAACTTGCACCATATAGCAACACTCAAAGTATCAAAATACTCATAAGAATACGCTCGATAATATAGAGAGAGAAAGAGAGAAAGCCTATGTTTCTGGTGTGATTTTCAATTCTAACTTAGCCCTCTATTTATAGGAAAATGTTAGCACGCCAAAGCAGACTTGACCTGCAACCTGATGGATTTACCTGCTACTATTGCCACCCACCACATTTAAAATAAAATTCAGCACATTTCTTCACCAACCACAAGTGGGGCCCACTCAATTCTAGAATTTTCCACCAAAATTATTTATAACTTGATTTCTGAATCAGCCACCTCTTAAAATTCATAACAAATCATACGCTCCTTTTAACGGTTCAAAATTTATGGACATATACTCAACTTATATATGTATAACATATCAAAAAATTACAACGATCCAACGGTCGGATTAAAAATTATAACTCCCACAATATATCTCAAAATACACTGGTTTGATTTTTTAATACCTCCAATCCGACAAAATACTGATAAAACATCTCAGCATTAATTCCTTCATTAATAACCACATAAATAAATCCATCATTTATATCCACATAAAATAAATATTTCCTTATCATATAAATTAATAATTAATTATTCACAAATAATATTACAGAATCACATTTATGACAACCATGTTGTTCCCAGGAAAGAGGGGGCTTTCCAATAAGGATTTCTCCTTACTGGCGCGCAATTAGGTGACCAAACCTCTCCTTGACAGAACTTTCTAGACATTGCCAATAATGTTATCTAATAATATTATTCAAATAATATGAATTATTGATCTGATAATGGAGATACTGTGCAGTGACAATTATTGAACAACAATAATATAAAATATCAACGCAGCAATTATTGAATTAATAAAATAAAATATTGAACAATAACTACTGTGACAATTATTGAGTAGTTATTTCTTATGTAAGGATCAATAATTCAACAATAACGTGCAATACCGTGTGCTACTGTGCAACCACGCGTATTACTGTATTTTAACCACCGGCTATTCCAACAGTCTTAACGGTAACAACTACACTGTTATTTATAATAACCCAAACTTTGTCGTTTTCTTCATCCGACAGTTATCTGTTATGGGGCCCACAAATAGTTGCGCCGTCGTACAAATATTCCCCTGACAGAAAGAATATTCCACGACCAAACAAATATTCCCCGACACAATGAATATTTTATAACCACTTGCTTATTTTGCAAAATTTTCACATTTCACCCATAACCAAAGTATTATATCAAATTATCACCTTATTATTCACAATAATAAATAAAGGAAATTCGATTTTTATTAATAATAAGTTGGCGTCTTACAACATCCCCTCCTTATAAAATTTCATCCTCGAAATTGACGTATGTACCTGGTGTTTTGAAAAGGTGAGGGTACCTTGCTTTCATTTCTGATTCCAACTCCTAAGTCATTTCTTCAATAGCATGGTTCTTCCACAAAACTTTAACTTGTGGTATAACCTTTGTTCGTAGGACATGCTCTTTCCTATCCAATATCTTGACAAGTACCTCCTCATACGTTAAATCTTCGGCTATCTCGTCTGGTTCTAACGCAATAATGTGGTTTGGGTCGTCCACATATTTACGTAACATCGATACGTGAAAAACGTTATGAACACGCGACAAACTTAGTGTTAAGGCGAGTCTATAGGCCACAATTCCTACTCGATCGAGGATTTCAAAGAAATAAGAGGCTTGAGCTTTCTTTTCTTCATCGATTCTTACTTCTAGAATAATGCATTCTTGCACCTTCTTCTTTATATTCATCAGCTCCGGTGTGTAGCTTGAGCGGTTTTAACTTTATCGATTAAAGTCAATTCTACTCGTATAGTCGTTATCTTCGCGTGGGTTCCTAGAGTCTTTAACTCTATCTTTATCATTTGTAAGTTATATAAAATGGGTTTTTGTGTTAACAACATCGCACTCGTAAACGCATACGATCTTCTACTCAACGCGCAGCTACCACTTTCATTTTTTCACGATGGTATTGAATGGTACGATCGTAATCTTCAACAGCTTGAGCCAACGTCTTTGGCGCATGTTACGTTCATTTTAAGTAAAGAAATATTTGAGGGTTTAAGAAATGGGTTTTGTACTAAGGTCAATACAAAATTCGATTTCACGCTCAAGGGGTAGGCTAAGAAGACTTCAAGAATATGTCAGGAAATTTATTAACAATAGAAATATCATTCAAATCTGACGTATTTTTGTTTAAATCCATGAAATGGGCTAAGAAAGCTTGACATCTGTTTTTCAATAAACGAATGTCTTAATGGCTTGATATCAAAGTGTTTGACTTCAATGGTTTAGTTGCTTGAATTCTCATAACAGGTTGGTTAGAAATATGAAAACTAACAACCTTACGAAAATACTCAATTTTGGCATAATGAGTGGTTAACCAATCAATTCTTAAAATCACATCAAAAGCAAGTATCTTTAAAGAGATAAGATCAACAGGTAATGTGATAGTGCCAACTTGGATCATGCAAGATTTATAAACTGTAGATGTAACGAAAGTTTTACCTAACGGAGTTTCAATAGATAAGTTAAAGTCCAATTTCTCCGGAGTCAAGTTTAATCGTTGAGCACAAACAGGAGAAATAAAAGAGTGGGTAGAAACGGTATCTAACAAGGTATAGACTTCGCAAGAATTTATAAATAACTAACCCGTGCTAACTTCATTCGGGTTACTCGCTCTTTGAGAAGTCACGAAAAATTCTCTTCCTGAAACCACCGACTTGGTTTTGTCCGTATCCACTATTGGTGCCACCGTCCCAACTGGACTTGATTTCGCTACAGGACAAAATCGAGCTATGTGACCGTCTTTTCCATAACTAAAACATATCTTGGAAAGCTGTGAACAGTTTGGACTTATATGTCCCTCCTCTCTGCATCTGTAGCATCTAACTGGCAGTCGTTCTCCTCCCCTAGAATTTTTTGCTGGTTCTGGTGCTGTTGCCGACGTCTTCCCATCATCGTTAAATCATCTCTTCTTAAAATTTCCACTTGAATCATTTCCTCTATTATCTTGGCCATGATTACCACCGAAGTGGTTACCATTTCTAGCATGATAATTTCTTCCACGATGGTTATCATTGTTCAGATGACCGTTGCCACTGGTACGATTATTATCGTGTTGTTGCTCGTTATCCTTCGATTGGGCTGGCTCATTATCGCGCTCCAATAACTGAGCGTTATTCATTACATCTGAATATAAACAAAGTTTGTGAGAAATGAGGTATTGACGTATTTCGGGTTTCAAACCTCGCAGAAACATTTGCGTCATTCTCTCTTCATTATCAACCAAATGGGATGCAAATCGGTATAACTCCACAAACTTAGCTTTGTACTGCGACACGTTCATATTGTTTTGCTCCAGCTTGATGAACTCAACCTCCTTCATGTGACGAATACTTTCGGGAAAGTACTTGTCGTTGAAAAATTCTTGGAACTTCTTGTGAGGCCGCCGAATCCGGATACTTGAAACCCGAACTCGGTACTTCACGATACCATTTCTATGAGCGAAATAATACTTATAATAATAACAATAATATAAAACATAACTTAAATTTACATATACATCAGAGTCTTTCTCCCAAGTACGTAACCTTTAGTCATTCATTACATGATATTAGATATTTAAATATCATAGTCTTCATAATCTAAAACTATTACAAAACAGTACCACAAATCTTATTTGGTTAGCTTTCCCTTTCCCTTGTTTCGGCATGAGCCTTCTGGTTCTTCACACTTAGCTGAAAACATTTAAATTAAGCAAGGATGAGCATTTGAGTGCCCAGCAAGTATTATATATATATAGGCTGAAAGAATTTAAATGTTTTCTTTATAATACCCTTCTACAACCAGTCAATAGTTGTGAAGTAATCTATACCAATAATAATATCATAACAACCCTCTTTCAAATTTTTGAAACTACATATTGACTATACATGGGTTTCTGTGACATACTATGAACATTGTTTTCATTTTCGAAAAGGTTTGAACAGAAATTTATCTGTAAACCGTCATGACTTACGGGCACGGAGGGTGATCAGCCCCGTTGTACCCTGTATTGATCAATACTACATGTACCAGAAAGAAGTTATCGTTCACTTTGTCCGCCTTGGGCGCATAAAAATTTTCCCATTATCGGGATGTTCATACCTGTCGGGTTTTCATAACAAAGGTCTTATCTTATTCAACAATAATATAATTCAACATATATGTATATCAAAGGTGTATCAACATGTGATTAAATACAATGATTATCCAAGTGGGGACACTTGTATAATCATTTCTAGAAATTAACGAACAGAATATATATCCGAATTATCATATACTAACATGTTGATAATCAAAGGGTGTATATAATATAGGTTTAACAATCTGTACATTAATAATAATAATTCTGAACTTCTCACTTCTGTCCATTGCATAAAGAAAATGCAAAGTTAGGATACTTGCATGATGCGCTGCTTACAATTCTCAACTTAGTTCTAACCTTTTCTATCACAACCTATCATTAATCAGATCATTTTACTGATTAGTACAACATATCATACACATAACACTGCCTATTGCAGTCAGCACATTTCCTATTCACATTATCACACAACCTTAATAACCATTGAATCACAAATAAACACATATCCAATAAATTATCTAAGTCCAGATTAATTTCTAAAATATGTTGGCGTATCGACAGCCATATCGAATAATTATCGAGTCTGAGACTCTATTCTGTATCTCAATATCCAATTTAGATAACTTAAACAACAATCGTATTATTTTTCATGGCCTTATAGTAATTATTAAATAATTATTATCATTTATCATTATTTTTGAAATATCAGAATCATTATTAAATGATTTAAATATCAAACAATTCTATTATCATTAATATTAAACTATTAATGAAACCATTTTCAAAATATTAAAGTTATGTATAATAACTCAAAATATTTTTAAAACATTTATATTACCTTTAATTAATTTTTAAACATCTAATATTATTATTAAATAATTACCATTAATATTTAAATATTAATGAACTATTTATCCAAATATTAAAAGTCATTAATTATAACTTAAAATATTTTTAAATCATTAATATCATTTTTAAATAATTTTTAAATAAATAAAATCATTTTTAAACTATTTATTTAATATAATTATTAAATAAATTTTATATCATTAATCATTAAATATCATTAATATTAAATTATTAATGAAAATATCCCTTAAATATTAAAAGTTATATTTTATAACTTAAAATATCTTTAAATACTTTATTTTCATTTAAAATGATTATTATAATATTAAAATCATTTTAAACTAAATTATTTAATATAATTATTAAATAACTTTAATATCATTAATAATAATTAATTAATGAAATTTACCTTTAAATATTAAAAGTTATATTTTATAACTTAAAATATTTTTAAATACCTTATTATTATTTAAAATGATTTTAATATAATAAAATCATTTTTAATTTATTTATTTAATTCATTTAATAAATAACATAATTATCATTAATAATTATTTATTAATGAAAATTATCAAATAATATTAAAAGTTATCAAAAATAACTCAAATTATTTTCTTATTCCATAATATAATTTTAAATGATTTTTCAAATATTAAAATCATTTTTAAATAATTTATTTAATATTATAATTAAATAAATTAAATACTTTTAATATTCCAAAAATATTAAATATTTATGAAATATATTTAAAATAATTAAAAACTAATTTTTAGAATTTAAAATTATTTTTAATAATTTATTTTGTATTTTTAATAATTAAAAACTATTTTTTTTCTATTTTTTTATTAATTTCTGGAAAATATAAATTATCTGTCGCTAAAGACCACCTATAGCGACAGAACCGTCGCTATAGGTGTTCTTCATGTTCTTGAGCCTGCCTAGAAATTCATAGGCAGTCACCGAGTAAGCAAGTTTGACCACCAATAATTCAGTGTGTGTTGTGTTTCTGGGTCTGTTGTTTCTCAGATCATGTAATACAAATACAAGACTACACAATCCAACAATAAACATCATTAAAACATGCAAAACCAACGAGATCTAGGCCCATGAACAAGTTGTCAGAGTTGTTCTTCATTTTCTGGGTTGCCCAAAAATTAAGAACAGTTCGACCTGTCCCCTTTTGACTCCCACAACTTGTTAGCCTGCTAATGTTTAAGTAATATTAAGCATCCAGTATATACCTAACATGATAAGGAAGAGATCTAACACAAACAATCATTAAATCATCAAAACAATCATAAAATCTAGCCTGGTCAAACTATGTCAGTCGTCATGTTCTTATGCTTTCTGGGTTACCCAGAAAATAGAAAACATGATCGACTTGACTAGTTTGACCAGCCACCCAAATCAATCTGTTCATTACTTATGTGATATAAAGGCATGAGCATGTAGTCTAACAAACATACTACAACTTAGATGCAGGAACCATAACTATACATCAAACCACTGTCAGATCTAAGCCATTTAATAACTTGTCAGAACTTTCTGGGCTCATTCTGGGTTACCCAGAAATGGCCCGGTCAATGCCGGTCAACGAGCTTTGACCGGTTATAACTTATAATCTACAACCGTTATAAGTCTGATTCTTGATCCAGAGCAAAGATCTCATGACAGACTACAAGATTCAACACTTGCAACACAAAAATCAAACACATACAGAGATTTACACGACCTGACATTCGTTGTCAGACGCCTCCTTTAAAATTTCTAGATTTTTAATAACATCAAATCCGAGCCTCTAGATGTTATGGATCTAACATCTAGCAACCCAGATCATCATTAGACACTACTAACAACATATTCTAACACTCAAACATAACATCTAACAACAGAAAATTGGACAGATTTTTTAGTAGGGTTTTATACCTTCTTTGATCAATTTCTGATTCAAGGCTACTGATCTGTTAATGGATTTCGTGGGGCTTGATATAAAACTGATATATGAAGAAAATTTCGGAGGTTTGGGGTTGAGAGAGAATGGTTGAGTGTTTTGCACAAAATAATCTAACAAATGCAATTTCTCTCTCTTCCAATCTATTTATAGAAGTGTAGATGCATGAATTGGCTGAGCTATAGGCTATTGCTGTCAATTAGAGAGCACATGGGGTTGTTGGTTTGGTGAACAACTTCACCACTTTGTCAAAACCTATATGCTAGCTTCTTTAATGCTAAAAAGGGTATTTTGGTCTTTTGATTTTCCAATTAATGGCAAAATTGTAATCATGCAAACCCTTAGGGTTTAACCCTAAGGTTTGTCACAAATTAAATGTAAGATTTAGCGATTAGGGTTTGCACAAAAAAAATAAAATTAAATAAAAATTAAATAAATTTTAGTTTCTTAAATTTTGAAATTAAGGTTTCATAATTATGATTAATTATCTAATCACACTATACATGAACATTAGGGTTTAAATCATATAATTATCATTAACTTTGCTAATTAGCAATTAGGGTTTATTCTTTTGGTAATTAGATTTACCAAATTATAATTAGGGTTTCCAATTACTAAATTAGGGTTCTAGTTTAGTAATTAGGGTTTAACAATTTAGGGTTTTCTAAATATTAGGGTTTTCTAGAATTTTAATTAGGGTTTAACATTATTACTAAGGTTTGGTCATAATACACCGTAATTGACCAACCATTATCAACACAGAAATACAGTACATATTTATAGTACTGAAAAATCAAAATATAAATATTATATTATTATTCTCATACCTTGACAATAATCCAAAATTACGGTTTGGATTTCATATCTGATTATTCTTTCATATTTAACCTTAATAATTAAGGTAAAATAATTAACTTAATAATCTGTACTAAAATTCATATAATAATTATTATATTTATTCTAAAAATCACTTCATATATTATTTAAATAATATATGATTATATATTCATGGAAAATAATTAATAAAAACATTTCTATCTTAAAATTAATTATTATAAGAATATACTTTATAATAATCAATAATTCTAAAATAAATTTACTTGTAAATATTCATGTAATAAATATATTTTTATTTACCACATAAATACATATACACATAATCTTGTACAAATCCTCATCCTTAAAATAAAATAATAATAAAAAAAATTATACGCAAAATTTATGATTTATTTATATAGAAAATATCGAGTTGTCACACTTCTCCCAAGACATCTTCAGTGTGGCATGTTGAGTACGCTTTACCGATTCCCACCAGTAATCTGCCTCTCCTCACAACATAAAAGTGGCAAAGGGAACCTTTTGCTCCTCAAAACATCCCAAGACATCAAATATCTTGGTGATCTGTTTTATCCACATTATTAGTCTTCAACATGGAAAAATCTGATAAAATATAATAGACAACAAGTTTTAGATCAACAACTGCAGCGGAATAAGCAATCCATTAGAAGAGTCAAGTAAAGAATGAGTTCTACTATCTTCAAAGATTTAAAAGTTCATCATCAATATTTTATCCCTGTAACAACAATCAATATACATCTTTAATCAAATATTCATCTTTGCACTACAGGCCAAAGATATTCATTTATATCACCAGTTGGTCATGTTCATCTCAACACCTGTTCATCTTTGCACTACGGGCCAAAGATATTCATCAGGTAATCATTCATCTTTGAACTACAGGCCAAAGATATTCAGTAATAACATCATTTAGGACTGAGGATGATGAAAAATATTTTAAAGGAACGAATCCAGTGAAACAAAATAACAAATATTAGAGATTCGTATTACAGCTTATCCAAGATCAATAATACTCCATAATAACCAATTTCGAAGTAAAATTCAAGAATAAAGATCAAAACATGGATACAATCAAAGATAGTAACCATAATAGACATCTTGGACAAAAAGAAGAAAATTTCATTTTTCGATGAATAGTGTCGTATACGTGAATAGTAACTCCGACACCAAAAGATAGAAATTCCACAAGAAAAATCATCATGCTTCGTGAATAGTACTCGTGAATAGTAACTCATGAATAGTAACGCATGAATAGTAACTCATGAATAGTAACTAATGAATAGTAACCCCGACATGAAAAGTTCTAAATTTGATAAAAAAGTTTCAACCAATATTTTGGCATAATGATATTGAAGAAATAATATCACTTACGAAGAAAATAACATCCATTGCCTCAAAAAGATAATACTTCTGGCTGGAATACTAGATATAGTGCTGAAGGAACTTGCACTGTATAGCAACACTCAAAGTATCAAAATACTCACAAGAATACGCTCGATAATATAGAGAGAGAAAAAGCTTATGTTTCTGGTGTGATTTTCAATTCTAACTTAGCCCTCTATTTCTAGGAAAAATGTTAGCACGCCGAAGCAGACTTGACCTGCAACCTGATGGCTTTACCTGCTACTATTGCCACCCACCACATTTGAAATAAAATTTAGCACATTTCTTCACCAACCACAAGTGGGGCCCACTCAATTCTAGAATTTTCCACCAAAATCATTTATAACTTGATTTCCGAATCAGTCACCTCTTAAAATTCATAACAAATCATACGCTCCATTTTAACGGTTCAAAATTTGTGGACATATACTCAACTTATATATGTATAACATATCCAAAAATTACAACGATCCAACGGTCGGATTAAAAATTATAACTCCTGCAATATATCTCAAAAAACAATGGTTTGATTTTTTTAATACCTCCAATCCGACAAAATACTGATAAAACATCTCAGCATTAATTCCTTCATTAATAACCACCTAAATAAATCCATCATTTATATTCACATAAAATAAATATTTCCTTATCATATAAATCAATAATTAATTATTCACAAATAATATTACATAATCACATTTATGACAACCAGGCTGTTCCCAGAAAAGAGGGGGTTTTCCGATAAGGATTTCTCCTTACTGGTGCGCAATTAGGTGACCAAACCTCTCCTTGACAGAACTTTCTAGACATTTCCAATAATGCTATCTAATAATATTATTCAAATAATATGAATTATTGATCTGATAATGGAGATATTGTGCAGTGGTATAATTATTGAACAACAATAATATAAAGTATCAACGAATCAATTATTGAATCAATAAAATAAAATATTGAACAGTAACTACTGTGACAATTATTGAGTAGTGCCTTCTTACGTAAGGATCAATAATTCAACAATATTGTGCAATACCGTGTGCTACTGTGCAACCACGCGTATTACTGTATTTTAACCACCGGGTATTCCAACAGTCTTAACGGTAACAACTACGCCGTTATTTATAACAACCCAAACTTTGTCGCTTTCTTCATCCGACAGTTATCCGTTATGGGGCCCACAAATGGTTGCGCCGTCGTACGAATATTCCCCTGACAGAAAGAATATTCCACGACCAAACGAATATTCCCCGACACAATAAATATTTTATAACCACTTGCTTATTTTGCAAAATTTTCACATTTCACCCATAACCAATGTATTATATCAAATTATCACCTTATTATTCACAATAATAAATAGAGGAAATTCGATTTTTATTAATAATAAGTTGGGGTCTTACATAAACTTTCTTTAGTGCGAAAATTCTAAAGTCAAACTGAGATGAACAACCCTAATATAGGGGATTTTGTATGTGTTAGCGTTTAGATGTTTGTGCACAATACATGGTACAAAGGGTTAATCCCCCTAAGTACGTAAGAATAGGGTCTGTATAGTCTAAACGACTGTTAAGGTTGAGGTAATAATACCTAATTACCGGGGACATAGTTCGTCGTCTTAGCTATAACTGTTCACCCGTGATTTTTATTTTTAAATAATATCCTTCCATTCTCCTATAAATAGGATGTTTAGTTTAGAAATACACCAGAATCAGGGAATTCTTCTTCTATAATATTGAGCATATTTCTTTAAAGTTTAAGGAAGCTTTAAGTGTAAAAATAGTGCAAGTTTTCTTCAAGAATATCCCTCTATATCATTTAGAAGTACTCTCCTTTTAAGGTAAGGGATATTATTTTTGTTCAATATTCTTAAGAAATAATATTTTCTTCCATACTCTGTAGTATGTAAGTAATATTATTTCATTTCAGATTCTGATTTCTACACTCATTTTGTTATATATTGCTTCTATACTCCTTGAAATTAGTAGAATATCCTTGAAATTTGCGTTTCATCTAGTATCATTTGACAATGATATTTTTCTAAATATTCTTATTAAATTTTGATATTTTCATGTCGTTGTACTATTCATGAAGTACTATTCACGGGGTACTATTCACCCAGGGTACTATTCATGACAAAAATTAATTTATTTTCTGTCCAAATTATTTTTGATACAATATTATTCTTGAATTTTACTTCACAAAGCAGTATCATGTTGACAATTTGGACATTATTGAATTTTGGATAAATTGAATTATAAATCTTTAAAATTTATCCTCGTGATTATATTGTTGACAATTCTTGTATCATTGTCATCATCCTCGTGATTATATTGTGATGAAAGTCATCTTTGGCCCGTAGTGCATAGATAGACTATAGATTGGTATGATTATGACCAGGGATTATTCGATATAATCATGACCTATAATGTTAAAAATAATGTGATAAAAGTCCTCATTGGTCCGTAGTGCATTTATGGACAGTTGTTGGCATGATCATGATCATTGGTGATAACACGAATATCATTGGCTCGTAGTGCATGGTAAATTCGTGGATGTGATAATAATGAATATCATTGGCCCGTAGTGCATGGATAATTCATTGATATGGATTATTTATTGAGTTGAGTCTCAGAGATAAAATTTATGATAAACTTTTTAAATTATAGAAGATAGTAGATATCATGCTCTACCTGACTCTTCTAATGGATTGCTTGTTCCGCTACTGTTAAACTTGTTGTTTATTGTATTCTATCAGTTTAACAATGTTGAAGGCTAACGATAATTTATTCTGCATTATCTTAGTCATAATATTTCTTACTGGGCTAGTTGAGCTCACCCTTTTACTTATATTGTTCTCTTCAGGAAATGAGAACGTAGCCGGGACTAGTCGGGGAATGAAGTGACGGTCCGAGATGGTAGTTGTAGTAGTCCTCACTATTTTATAAAATAGTGTGATAATAATTATAATGAGGACTCCATTTGAGTTTGGATATTGTCTAAAAGATAATATTCGTGTTAAAACTCTCAGCTTATGTTACACGATAGTTGTATAATTAAGTTTGTATTTGTATTTTGTACCATGTATTTGGCAACTCAGAATGAGTTATGTATACCTATTTTGGGGGCATCACACGTACCAATTCTGGTCCTAACAACGTTGCTTCACCTACCTCGTCCCATCATACTAAAGAACGACACTTACGTCCATACAACGCCTCGAATGGAGCCATACCTATACTTGTTTGATAACTGTTGTTGTAAGAGAATTCCACTAATGGCAAGAACTTGTCCCAACTTCCTTTGAAGTCAAGGACACAGTCTTAATAGATCTTCAAGAGTTTGAATAGTCATCTCTAATTGCCCGTCCATCTGAGGATGATATGCCGAACTGAATCATATATCCGTGCCCATAGCTTTTTGCAAACTAACCCAAAATCATGATATGAATCTTGGGTCTCAATCAGAAACTATGGATACTGGCATATCATGATGTCTTACAATCTCATTTATATATACGAGCAAGACGTTCAAGTGAATAAGTTTATCGTATAGGTAATAAATGAGCAGACTTAGTTAATCTATCAACAATGACCCAAATTGCATCTATACCTTGAGAAACCTTGGGAAGACCAGTAACAAAATCCATGGTAATGTGCTCCCACTTCCATTCTGGAATTTCAAGTGGTTGCAATGGACCTTTTGGCACTTGATGCTCTGCCTTGACTTGTTGACAAGTTATACACCTTGAGATAAACTTTGCGATCTCTCTTTTCATATTGCTCTACCAAAATGTATGTCGAAGATCATGATACATTTTGGTACTCCCAGGATGGATTGCAAACGGTGTGTTGTGTGCCTCCGTTATGATTTATACTTCAAATTAGAGTCGTTAGGAACACAAAGTCTGGAGTTGACTTGAAGTATTCCTTTTTCATTGATTCTTGCTTCTGAAATAGCACCTTCTTGCACTTTCTTCTTCATACGCATTAGCTCCAGGTCTGTAGCTTGAGTAGCTTTAAGTTTATCGATTAAAGTCGGTTATACTCGTATATTTGCCATCATCACGCGGGTCCTTGGAGTTTTTAACTCTATCTTCATCTTTTGTAAGTCATACAAAATGGGCCTTTGCATTGACAATATCACACTCGTACCCGCATATGATCTTCTACTCAACGCGTCAGCTACCATGTTCGCTTTTCCAAGATGGTATTGAATGGTATGATCGTAATCTTTCAACAGATCGAACCAACGTCGTTGTCGCGTGTTGAGTTCCTTTTGGGTGAAAAAATATTTGAGGCTTTTATGATCTGTATAGATCTCCACCTTCTCCCATATAGGTAATGCCTCTAGATTTTAAGAGCAAAAATGACTGCTGCCAACTCTAGATCATGAGTAGGATAATTCCTCTCATATTCTTTGAGTTGTCGTGAGGCATAGGCTATGACTTTCCCATGTTGCATGAGAACACATCCTAACCCTCTACCTGAAGCATCACTGTATATGACAAATCCCTCCGAACCAGATGGTATTGTCAGAACAGGTGCTGAAATGAGTCTCCTCTTGAGTTCTTGAAAACTCTTACCACATTCCTCGCTCCAACTGAATTTTGTATCTTTTCAAGTCAGCTGAGTTAACGGAGTAGCTATTCGAGAAAATCCTTCCACGAATCTCCGATAATAACCAGCTAAGCCTAGAAAGCTACGTACTTTGGTTACTGACTTAGGTTGCTCCCAACTTTTTATTGCTTTAATCTTCACTGGGTCAACAGATATTCCGTGATTCGTTATCACATGCCCAAGGAATTCTACTTCCTCAAGCCAATAATGAAATTTTAAGTGCTCAATTATTGGGGGATGTGCAAGAAAGAAATATAAACATATAGTTCACCTAAAATAACACTTAAGCAAATGACTTAAACCTTTATTAAAGGTTGAACGTAAAGATTAAGCGAGATTAAATGACAAAGAGTATAATCATGGGTTACGTAACCGATGTCCGGGGACCATATTCGGGATGAACGAACGTGAGGGATTGCTATGGTTGTGATTCCTTAGACGTTGAGTGACGAGTGTAATGAATAACATTTCGATGTTATGTCATGATAATAAGAGATAAGTGTGAAGCGTATAGACGCTGTGAACGCAACGTTGTTGCGATGAACGATCGGTCTTAGCATACAACGATTGGTATGGCTTCGACACTAAGAACGAGTAATGAACATGGGGTTCATGTAATGGATAATGAAAGTATTAAATAAGAGATGAATTATTAAGAAAGCCATAATAAACGGTAATAAGATTTATGACAGCCGAATGTGAGTTGATAAGGAATGAATCCTGAGGTATGGCATTTAGTTGCCAGAAAACCGTAAAGAATAAGAAATTGATTTAACGAACATTAAGTTTAATGGTTAGGATAAGTTATAATAATTTTAGGTTGTGGTACAATCGTAACCTTTGATGGTTGACATATGGGAGCTGGGCTAAACAATTCCTTTAGAGAGCAAAGGTATATACAAAACTGGCAAGCGATCTAACTCACTATGATGGAAGTGTAGATGAGACGGGAACTTATTTGTTGGTTGTTTGTGGGAAACCACTCAGAGTACCATATGGACTACTAGCAGAGAAGCGATGTGTGCTGAGTCCTAGAGAATTTATAAAAAGAAGATAAAAATATAAATCATCCAAGATGATGAACGTTTTGAGTAAGACATCTCCGTATGTCATAAAGCCGTAAACTGGTAAAGGAAGTTAGTCGCGTAAACTTATATTGCAACACTACAAGAAAAAGGTTTATCAGCGACCGCCTTTCAGCGACCGTATACGGTCGCAAATAGACATCAGCGACCGACTCCGGTCGCTGATAGTCATCGCATAAAATCTAGTCGCTGGGATGCACATCCGCGACCACTATTAGCGACCGTCTTATTTGTGACCGATATTAGCGACCGAAATGATAAATTTGGTCGTTAAGCTGAGTCAGCATAGTTCATGGCCAAAGCTGACATGGTACACGTGGCAGCGACCGAATTCGGTCACTGATACCCTCACATGTTAAGTCGTCGCTACTAACTATCAGCGACCGCATGCGGTCGCTGATATGAAACAGAATGCAAACCAGATTTTTGCTGTTTTACAGAATTCCCAAAAACTAGTACATGTCTTCTTTATCCCAACACACAATCACAACAATATAAACAGCATTCACAACAATATAAACATCCATCGTCCACCAACATACACCAAACTAGTATTTAAACATTTAGAACCCAATATGAATTGAATAAATATAATAACATTTCAAAAATTGTTTAAGTAACATACAGACATTACAAAAATGAATATACAAGTACAAGCTTATATTATAACTACAAAACTGATCTAAAGCAGGTACGTCAAGCATCATCGCCTCCTTGATCACCATGTAATTAACAAAATAATAAAACAAGTTACAAATATAGTAACTATGTTGATACTGATATATATTACGATAATATATACAACAAAGTAATTTTATACCTCGTCGCCATCCCCATGCTGTCCTGCTGCTGCTGTCACTACTGCTTCAGCTAACTCCTCAGGATCGAGAGCCCCCAGATGCCCGCCCAGTATCTTCAAAAGATTTTGATCTCGACATATAGCTCTCACACAGTCAGCCGGAGTGTGAACAGCTGGATGACTCGATGACTATGAAGACTGGGTAACAGAGCTGCCTGAGCCACTGAAGGATGGGCGTCGTCGTTGTCCTTGACCTTTAATATAGTTCTTCTTCACAACAGACGCCCTCTCCCACAACTCTTGATCAATAGTCGGACGTGGAGTGCCTTCAGGATAGCGCTCATTCAATAAACGCTTATAAGTATCCTGTCATTATGTTAACAATTAAATAGTTAAAAATAAATTCTGTAAGCGTTGATAAACAAGATCAAGTTATTAAAACTTATTACCGCTATCTGGATAGCATCAGGCAGACCATCACGGGTGGCCACGTACACATCCAGCTAATGGATAGGTGCACCTTGAGACTGAGACTCCTATACAAAAAATAGCACAATATTACTGAGTAAAAATGTGATATATTTTCTAGAATTCATGATTGTAATCATATTAAAACTTGTAAATACGTACCCAGGCAGTGATATGCTGCAACTGTGAAATATTGTCACCCTTGTATGTCCCTTTAGCCTTTTCGCCATCGGGTACACCCGAGGATCTGTTGGTGGAGGCAGTGATATAAACATGTATATGAATATAAAATGACAATAAACAAAAGTTGCATTTAAATAGTTTAGTACATAAACATGACAATGATATAAAAAATATGTAATGCTAAACATACATTTCATTCAGAATCATCTTGTATATGTGTTGCAAATTCATAACCATCAAGAGCGACTCAAAACACTCATGGCTCATGTTGTGATCAGCCTTGATGTTAAGTAATGTCGCCACTGCAGACAATGTAGTGTGTTTGGTGCAACCATACCACAATGCCTCGCTACCCTCGTCTAACAACTTAAAGAAGTCTTTGGCATCAGAATTCATAGGTTGCTCTCTGCCTTGTTCCCAGTCAAAATCTGGCCCTGTAATATCATGAACCATTTCATTCATACGATGAGTACTACTGCCCGAATTGTGTACTTTTGTGAGGCCACCCCCTCTTCTCTGCCCATGTGCCCACCAGCATTCTTCGTAATTTCTCATGAACCCAGAAACAAGTAAATGATAGTTTACCATATCTCTATCCATATAATTTAAATTCTTACACTTCAAACATGGACATCGTATCTGCGACTTACCATTCATACATTCCGAGTGACTATACGCATAATCCAAAAACACTTGGCAACCAACTCTAAATTCAGTTGTAGCACCTATCTGGGCACTTGACTTTCGTCGTGCCATCCAACTACGGTCTGAATAGAGGTCCATGATTCCACGGTACCTACTACAGATAACATGAGTTTATTAAGGTATAGCATACTTGAGCATACTTGTAAGCATATGATTAACATTTAAGCATACTTGTAAGCATATAACTTGAGCATATATACTTGTAACCATATGACTTGAGCATACTTGTAAGCATATGATTAACATTTAAGCCATACTTCTAAGCATATGACTTAAGCATACTAGCTAGTAAGCATATGACTTGAGCTTATTAATATTATAAATGTCCGCAACTACTCGACCAACAAAAAATTTTTGCCAGAGTCTCCCCTATAATATGGACTAGCCACATGCACGATGACATGTATATATGGTCATTTCTAGGCACCCAAAACACAAACCAAGAAAAATATACAAATTCTCAATATAAATGGATCAATCCACCATTTGTACAAAATTCTATAGTGTAGACTTGACATGGTACTCAAGTACATGAACATGGTTTTGGTTGTTATATTTGCCCTCAAGTACAAGACAGAGGGAATATTTATATTTGGATATGATTATTAATCTCATGTATTTTGTTTGTTTTTAAATTTAGATTTGAGATTATTGGTCTAGGAATTATAAAATGACTTGATAATCTTAAGATTATAATTATAATCCCTGAATTATAATCCTAAGATTAATAATCTTAGAATTATAATCTCATAGATTATAATCTCGGGATTATAATCTTTGCAAACAAACACATCCTAAGTGTCTTGTTTATTTTTAAATTTAAACTTGAGACTCTTGACATTCTAATTATAATCTCGGGATTATAATTCTAAGATTAATAGTATTGAGATTATAATCCTTGCAAACAAACATAGTTTAAATAAGTTTTTTGGTATGACTATGGATGGATGTTGATTTTACATATCAATGAAGAGACAATTCCTACCAAATATATCAATTCTCTTGTACATATAAATATTAGAGGTCGAGAAGAGACAAGGGAAAAGATGGCAAATATACAAAATTTACACCAATATTGTTTTTATATTGGCATGAAAATATGGCAAATATACATTCATACACCTAGAATTCCAATAATAAATAAATACATAGATTCAATACCATAAATAAGATTATGAAGTGGTTCACAACTTTTCAATTTTACAATCAAAAGTGGAGTATAAAGCATACCAACCAAATTAACTCAATTAATTTTTATTTAATTGAACTTCTGACCAAACCCAAATTGCTTCTTACATAATTTCTGACCACATTGCTAGCAATTATGTCAATGTGGCATGTATATGAAATAAATTACATACTACCAATAAGGTAGAATACCCAAACTCGAAGAAAAATGCAGTGGGGAAAAAGTTCAATAACACCCAATCTATATCCAATTCAGAAATAAAGAGAATTAGGGTTACCTGTGGCGGTGGCGATGGCAGTGGATAGCGGCGACGAGCGGCGGCGTTCAATTTCTCCCTCCCTCTTCTCTTCTCCCCCTTCTCCCTCTTCTCCCTTTTCTGTTCTCCCTCGTTTTCTTCTCTCGTCTGCTGAAAAAACGAATGCCTGAGTCTGAATAAGTTTTAGACGATCAGTGACCGCCTTCAGCCACCACTTGCGGTCGCTGATTTTTAATGACATGGATGAGTTAGCGATCGCTAGCAATCGCTGATATATATTGGTCGCAACAAACCAACGCGCAAACTTTTGGCACCAATTTTTGGGAGGAAAATTCATTTCACCGACCGATCAGCGACCGCATGCGGTCGCTGATATTAACTAGCGACTAGCTTACATTATGGTCGCTGATGTTGGTCGCTATTAGTATTATTAGCGACCGGACATGCGGTCGCTGATACTATTGATCGTTGTTAGGCCTTTTTCTTGTAGTGCAAGAACGCGAACCCTAAGAAGTAAAGTTGAGTAAACCAATACGTAAGTTCAATATATGACTAATTGGTGTTTATGTTTTCTCCTTATGTGTTATATAGGAATTGGATTGAGCAGTTCAGCGTAAGTTGTAGCTGTGCGTAAGGCAAGTTTCCTAACTTCATTCATATTACATGGATGCTAGTTTCTTAAACTTCTCAGATGTTGTACTTGAGAAGTTCTGTCTATGTACGAATGTGCGATATTTGTACAATGTGGTAGAACGTATGAGGCCTTGAGCCACAATTTGAACTCTTCGGTGTTTCTATGATATGCATTGTTCTGTGATTGAGCTGTTAAATACAAGTATGTTTTGTTTATACATGAACCGTTATATATTGTTAAGTCTTTGTTAATGATTCTAGCCAGATAGGATGTGTATGAAAAAGGTAGAAGAATGAAAGTATTTCAAAGTGAAAATGACTGATGTTTTAAGATGATAGGAATCGAGACTATTCCTATTATTTAAGCTGCTTCATAACCTTTGTTCGGTTATACAAGTTCTAAAGAAATATTTTAATTCTGAAGTTATTTGTTCAACTATTATGACTTCTTGGGCAATTGAATGCTCACACTTGCTTTAAATGAAAAATAATTTTCAGCGAACAAGGTTAGAAGAACTTAAAGATCCCGTAAAGATCAAGTTGACGATATTTGACAACTCGATATTTTCTATATAAATAAATCATAAATTTTTACGTATAAATTTTTTTTTATTAAAATAAATATGAATGATATGTGCCAAGGTAATGTGTAATTATAATTATATGTGTGATAAATAAAATTTATTTATAACATCAATAGTTGCAAATAAAAATTATTTTAAAAAATGTTGATTATTATAAATTATATTTTTACAATAATTAAGGTTATATTAGAAATGGTTTATTAATTATTTTTCCATGAAATTATATGTGCATATTATTTAAATAATATATGATATGATTTTTTTTGAATAATTATAATAATTATTTTATTATATGAATTTTGTTCAAGTTATTAAGTAAATTATTTTTACTTAATTATAAGGTTAATTATGGCAGATAAAATTAGATATGGAATCCAAACCCTAATTCTGGGTTTTGATCAAGGAATGATTAAAATATTATAATATTTTAATTTTTCAGTGCTATAAATATGTACTGCATATTTACGAACTGTTGTTGGTTGATCATTATGGTATATTGACCAAACTCTAGCATTAATTGATTTAATCCTATTTATCAATTTAAATGGGAAATTTAAGATTATTAAATATTTGTATTATATGATATATGTTGTGTGTTATTTCATGGTATGCTAATTAGGAAACCCTAATTTTAAATTAAAACCCTAACTGATATTTGAGAACCCTAATTAATAATTGTAAACCTTAATTGCTAAGGTGGCAGGGTTAATTACGTTATTTAAACTCTAATGATCATGATTAATGTAATTAGAAACCCTAATTACAAGTTATTAACCCTAATTATTAAATTATTAATCCTAATTAGTAAATTGTTAACCCTAATTACCAAATTGGTGCCTTAATTGCTAATTAGTGATCTTAATTTTAATTAGTAAATCCTTAAACCTAATTGTTAAGTATATGTGATTAGGAAACATAAACTAATTTAGAAATCCTAAATTGTGAATTTTAGAAGCTAAAATTTTAGTTTATAAATTTACAAACCCTAGTTGCTAAATTTTATTTTTGCTATATGCTAAACCTTAGGGTTAAACCCTAAGGGTTTGGTAAGTTACTAAAATGCCATTACTTTGTTAAGTCAAAAGACCATTTTGCCCCTAGTTGAATTATTGAATGCTAGGCTAGGTTTTGACATTTGTGGTGAGTTGGTTGCCAACCCTAATAACTCCACATGCTCTAAATTGACAGCAATCAGCCATTATACCAGCCATTCATGCATTAAGTTGCCTATAAATAGATTTAAGGAGAGAGAAAATCATTTTTGTGCACTAATTTTGTTCAACTCTCATACTTGACCCTCTCTCACTAGAACCAACGAAATTGTTGAGCTTTATAGTCCCATTATCAAGCCCCACTAACATCATAACAACATCAGAAACACAAAATCAGAAATCGTTCATCAAAGGTATAAAATCAAGTTTGATTTCGGTCCAAATTTTTTTGTGTTAGATGTTATGTTTAAATGTTAGGATGTGTTGTTTGTAGTGTCTTATGATGATCTGGGTTGGTATTTATCAAGTCTATAACATCTAAATGCTCAAATCGATGATTTTCAAAAATCTGAAAAAAATTCATGTTATGGTCTGACAACGAATGTCAGACCGTTTAGATCTTAGTATGTTTGGTATTTTTGTTGTTTAAGTGTTGGATTTTGTATTCCAGTATGCAATCTTTCATCTGGTACAAGAATCAATGTTAGATCGGTTATATATTTGAAGTTATGATCGGTCAAAACCCGTTGACCGGGCATGACCAAACCATTTCTGGGCAGCATAAAATGTCTAAACTAGGGTCTGACAAGATTTTCGAAGCCTTGATCTATCAGTTAGTTATGTGTTTTGATGATGTTATTGGAACCTGTTTATAGTCTGCCATGTGTTCTTCAGTTTCATGTTCCTTGATCACTTTGATAAACAACATACAAACATTAATCTGTGGTCAAACTAGCCTTATCGGTCAGATTTGAAATTTCTGGAAAATTTCCAAAAAATTTTGGGGTTTGTTTCTGACAGGATTTGACCAAGGTATATATTATGTATCTGTTGTTGTTTTGTTGATGTTATGATATATATATATGTACACTGGTATGTTGTCTACACACTACAACTTGTAGATCACAAAATGATCAAAAGGATTGATAGTTATAGTAGCTCAAAAGTGACTGCTCGAACTGTTCTTCATTTCTGGAAATGAAGAACAGCTCTGACAGTAACTTTGCCTGCTTAGATCTAGTTGGTGTTATATTGTTTGATCGTGTGGTCTGTTAGAACCTGTAGTCTTGCACTTTGTCTTCAAGATCTAGCTTTTGTAATTCCCAGAAACACAATACACTAACATTTATTGATGGTCAAACTAGACCACTCGGTAGCTGTCTTTGAAGATTCTGGGCAGTTCAAGAACACGTATAGCGACAGTTTCGTCGCTATAGGGCTCTTTAGCGATAGTTATTTATGAAATTAATTATTTTAATTTATTAATTATAGAAAATTAGTTTTTAATTAAGAAAAATACATAATAAATTATTAAAAATTATTTTAAAGTCCGAAAATTATATTTTAATTATTTTGGATATATTTCATAAATATTTAATATTTTTGAAAAATTAAAGATATTTAATTTATTTAATTATAATATTAAATAAATTATTTAAAAATGATTTAAATACATGAAAAATCATTAAAAATTATATTATGATATATGAAAATATTTTAAGTTATTTACAATGACTTTTAATATTTTGTGATAATTTTTATTAATAAATTAATATTAATGATAGTTAAGTTATTTAATAAATGAATTAAAAATAATTTTATTATTTTAAAAATCATTTTAAATAATAGTAAGATATTTAAGAATATTTTAAGTTATAAAATATAACTTTTAATATTTAAAGGTAAATTTCATTAATTAATTATTATTAATGATATTAAATTTATTTAATAATTATATTAAATAATTTAGTTAAAAAATGATTTTAATATTATAATAATCATTTTAAATGAAAATAAAGTGTTTAAAGATATTTTAAGTTATAAAACATAACTTTTAATATTTAAAGGATAATTTCATATTAATAATTATTAATTTATTATTAATGATATTAAAATTATTTAATAATTATATTAAATAAATAGTTTAAAAATGGTTTTATTAATTTAAAAATCATTTAAAAAGGGATATAAATGAATTAAAAATATTTTAAGTTATAATTAATAACTTTTAATATTTAGATAAATAGTACATAAATATTTTAATATTAATGGTAATTATTTAAGAATGATTTTAAATGTTTTAAAAATATTTTAAGTTATTATTAATGACTTTAATATTTTGACAATGGTTTCATTAATAGTTTATTATTAATGATAATAAAATTGTTTATTATTTAAATTATTTAATAATGATTCTGATATTTCAAAATTATGATAAATGATAATAATTATTTTATAATTATTATAAGGTCATGAAAAATAGTGCGACTATTGTTTAAGTTATCTATTTTGATATTGAACTTCGGGATAGAATCTTAGACTTGATATTACCCGATAAAGTTGTCGGTAGACCGACATATTTCAGAAATTGATCTGGACTTAGCTAGAATGAATGTATAACTGTTTATTTGTGATTCAATGGTGTTAAAGTTATGTGACAATATGATTAGGAATGTGCTGATTGCAATAAGCAGTATTATATGATATAATATATTATTCTAATCAGACAATGATCTATTTAATGATAGGACTTGATAGAAAAGATATATCTAAGTTATGTAAGCAACACCAAGGCAAGTATCTACCCCTTTGAATTTACTTTATGCTAAGGACATGCGTAAGATAATATCTGAACTGTTCAAATATTTCAACCTTTGTATATACTTATGCAATGATTCTGTATAAGTAAGCTATTAAGCAATAATTGTTGTACAATTTCCTTTATCCTGTTAATATTGATCAAGTTATTTATTCTGTTGGTTAATTTCTATAACATGGTTATACAAGTGTCCCTACTTGGATAATCATTATATTTTATCACATGTTGATACATACTTATAGTTGCCTAGTATGTATACGTTGAAATAAAAGTCGTCTAAGCTATTTGATCCAGCTAGACATAAATTTAAAGTTGTTGTTAAACAAGATAAAATTTATCCAACCGAATTGTTTTGGTTTGGATTCAAGACTGTTATGAACATCCCAATTATGGGAAATTTTTATGCGCTAAGGCGGACAAAGGATGAACAATAATATCGTTCTAGCAATGTAGTATTGATCAATACAGGGCATAACGGGCTGATCACCCCCGTGCCCGTAAGCAATGACGGTTTACAGATGAATTTCTGTTTAAACCTTTTCGAAAATAGAAAACAATGTTCATAGTTTGTCAACTGATCGTTATTTTTAGACAATACGTAGTTTCAAAATTTTAAAATAGAAATGACATGTTGTTGATTATTGGTTCAGCTTACTTCACAACTATTGATCCGTTGTAGAAGAATCTTTCAAAGAAAATATTTAATCCTTTCAGTTAACTATTATTGTTGTTATTACTTGTTGGGCACTCGAATGCACATTCTTGCTTAATTTTAAATATTTTCAGCTAAGTGTGAACAACCCGAAGGATCTGCCAAGAACAAGGGGAAGGGAAAAGTTGCTGACTGAATGTTTAAGCTATTCTATGTAATAGTCTGACTTTATGATAAGGATGAAAAATAATATTATTATTATCATGTAATGAATGTTTAAAGGTTTCGTACTTGGGAACTAAACTCTAATAATATGTAAATTAAGTTTGAAAATCTATATTATTGTTATTATTATTAGTATTATTCCGCTCATAGAAATGGTATCGTGAAGCACCGAGTTCGGGTTTCAAGTATCCGGATTCGGGGGCGTCATACGATATCCAGATGAAGTACCATTCAGAAGGTGAATGAGCGAGAAGAACAAGTGAAGACTTGTAATGTAAAAAGATAAAACTGAACAATAGACTAGTCTAATGAACTATTATGTATCATTGGTGGCGGATAAAAGCCACTCTTGTAAGATGAAATAAATAATGTATTTATTATTATTTGTAATGAAAAAGGTTATAAGGTTTCCAGAACCTGGGATTTGAGAGTGTATGTCGTTATGTTTCAGTATATAATGATGTATGTTGGATGAATGATGTACTCGTGACGTATGGAATTCGGTGTGAAGATAGACCGAATTTCGGGGCATTGCACACACTATGCAGTACTATGCAACACTTTGCAGTACTATGCAAATAAAATATAATATATTCTATTTTATATAAAAAAACAAAATTTATATAAAATATATATACTCCCTCCGTCCCAGGATAAAAGGCCTGGTGGACTTTTCACACATATTAAGAAGAGGAATAAAATGATAAAATTACTCATAATAATGTCATTAAATATGGAGAGATAATTAGAATAAGAAAAGTATGAGATATTTAATGCTACGAGCATAATAGGAAAAAATATGTAAAAATTTGATTATTAAAGGAAAGTGGACATTTAACATGGGACTACCCAAAATAGTAATAAGGACTTTTATCCTGGGACGAATGGAGTATATAACATCCACTCACTCACTCACACACACACACACACACACACACACACACACACACACACACACACACACATATATATATATATATATATATATATATATAATTTGAGATAACTTATACCGATGATTTTGAAAAATGAGTAAGTGGGGGTCCAAATAATATGTCAAACTTACAACAAATACTTCATAAAAATCTCCTCTATATATCTCAATTCACTTGGCTTCACAAAATACTTTTTAATAACATTTACTCATCATTAATATTATAACTCGCAATATTAACAACCAGATCATTCCCAGGAAATAGAGGGCTTTCTGATAAAGACTTCTCCTTATTGCGCGCAATTGGTGACTAAACCCCTTTACTCGACAGAACTTTCTAGACATTGTCAATAATGCAAATAATAATATGAATAATTTTGTCATCTCAATTATTGATTTAATAATATAAAATATTATGACAATAATTGAATCAATAACGTGAGATACTATACAGCAATTACTGTGGCAATAATTGAAATAAACTGAGTGACTTCTCACGTAAGTATCAATAATTAAAAATATTGTATAATACTGTGTGATACTATGCAACCACGCATATTACTATATTTTTATCACCGGATATTTCAACAGTTAACGGTAAAAATTTTGCCGTTATTTTTATAAAAATTTGGTTCTGTCGTTTTCTAACTCTGACAGTAATTTCGTTGTGGGGTCCACCAATGGTTGTGTCGTCGTACAAATATTCCCTGATAAAACGAATATTTCCCGACCAATCGAATATTTTATGACAACTTGTTTACTTTGTAAAATTTTTAAATATTACCCACAGCTATAACATTATATCAAATCCACACCATAATATTCAAAATGATATTTAAAGAAAAATTAATTTTTATTCATAAAAGTTGGGGTCTTACACCAATGCTTTCTTCTTTGATCTCCATGATTTTTGGTAAGTGTTGCGCGGTTATTGTGTTGCACTCTTTTTGTAATTATTTTGTAGATGCACTAATTTTATAATTACTTTCTAATTGTTACATAGTAGTGTAAAGAACTTTAAAAAATAAGCAAGTGGAAAACAAGAAGGTCCAACGAGCAAATGTGGGTCTGTTCTGGGAACATATGACTAATTGCCTACTATTGATCTATTTATCATACAAGATTTAGAGTGAGTCAAGCCTTTATCATACAAGATTTAGGGCAGGTCGAGTTGAGTACTGAATTGCTCAGATTTGGTTCATAAAATTTATAGAGTATTCAACGCTATTTTGATAGAGGCTCACTGTAATACCCGAAAAATAAAATAAAATAAAATATTATATGAAAAATATATATATATATATATATATATATATATATATATATATACTTTTGTTTTAAAACATATTAATTGGACTCTGTTTTCTTATTTGGGCTATTATTTTTTTTTGGGCCAAATTAATCAGTAAAATTTGTGGACTATAATAAGTAAATGGATTATATTAATTTGGGCCTTATATTATTTGGGCTAATTTATAATTTTGTAAAATTATTTATTTTATCCAATTAATTAAGAGGGTTTTATAATATATAAAAAAAAATACTAAAACCTAATCATACATGTGATACGGATCAGAAAGAAAGAAAAAAAAAAAAAAAAGCCGCTGAAAAGAAAAGAAGCTGTGGCTGCGCTGCGAGAGAAGGGACGAATTTATTCTTTATCAGGCAAGTAACTTGTGATTTCCAGTACATGTATACCTTTTTATTTGACATGGATGATCAGTGCACGTCATGGGTTTTAGTAGTCTGTGAATTCAATAGAGTATATAGGAACCTTTATGCAATGAATAGATTATTGTTTATACGAATTATGTACTTTTAGATTTGTAATTAATTAATAAGTATGTATAATTGTTATGTACTATACTCATAAACAACATGAAAATTTAGGCTATTTATAAATTGAAAAAAAAAACGAAGGCAGTGTGTATAGTTGATGTATATTTTTTTTTATAATAATAATGTATGAGTTTTAAAAATAAAATAAAATATACCTTAGTAATTAGTAATATAATGCATAGTTATTAATTTATTTTATTAATTCGTGTAATTAGTTCGGACGGAGGGAATATAACGAGACAAATTTGGAATTTAAATTTTTGGGTATTACATTGCTTAATTCAGGTACGGATTTCGTACTCTTTCAGCGAGACTCATTTGTTTTTAATTTGTTCGTTTCGAAATCTAGTATTGTCTCTCATAATTATTTCTTGTCAATTTATTTTGAATAGCTTGTTTTGGCGTTATATTAGAACTCTCATTTGTACTCTTTAGACTAGTGTATCATGTCTATTAATTTATTTTGATATTGTAGTAATGTGCATGTTAGTACATTTTGGAGACTTGTGTTGATGATTTGTTTCAGCTTAACATGTACACGTTAGAACCCCTTTGTGTTGATATTGTGTCGCATGTGTTGTGACATTGTATCTTTGTTAGAATACCGTAGGGTATACCTGAGCTATAACCACCTGTGGGGGTACCACAGGCATGTCCTCTTGGCACCGAGGCATGACACCTTCCGTGGCGGTGTGATCAGTCCACGGCGTCTCCGTTTTGTGCTCCGGTGGGAGTTGGCCATTTGGTGTTTTGTTGTGGGAGGCGTATGGGTCGACCCTAGTTTTCTGTTCTGTTCTGTTCTGCGGATTGGTGATGTTTGTGCCAAACACACCTTCCGATTTGCACGCATCTGGATTGCGCAGTCCGATGTGTGATTGCCTGTGTGGCATTATTTTGATTGCCTGTGTGGCATTATTTGACTTGCCTGTGTGGCAAGGTATATTACTATATTCTGAGCTCGGTATGAAATAACACCCAGCCATTTGATTCAGCCTATCATTTCATTGTGTTAGTTTTATTCGTTTCGTTTCAGTCCGCTTCATTTCATTTCATTTAATTGTGTTAGTTATTCCGTTACATTATTCTTGCATTCTATATCCGTACTGGGCATTTGGCTCATGCTGTGTTTTTCTTCCGGCAGGTAATCAGGGGGATCAAGGGCAAGTGTGATGAGAGCTCCATTCATTCCAATGATTTAGAAATATTCTGTTTAGACTTGATGAGTCAGTTACTTGGAATTGTAATAATTATTTAGACTGTAGTTTGAGCCAGTGTGGCATTTATTATGGTTTGTCTTATGATATTGAATTATTATGAGATTACTCTTTTGTGGTTTAGAACCTTGTGATCTTCCTTAGTTCTGTTGTGTTTTGAGTAACCTCTCTTTCTATTTTGGAAAGGGGGTGTTACAGAGTTGGTATCAGAGCTTAGGTTCTTTCTTGTAGAAAACCTATTTAGGTTTGACCTGTGAGTTATGGGTAGACTTCTGGGTTAGATTTTTGTTCTGTTTGATTCTCTGTTCAGCTATTATATCAGCCATATTCGAATTTGTCTCTAATTTGCTTTGTTTATATTCGTGATCTCTTTCTTAGATGGCTCGAAGATCAGCTAGAGTTGCTGGGAGGCGAGGTAACAACAGGGGAAGAGGTGAAGGTCGGTCCAATGAGCAACCTAATGATCAGATTAATGCTCAATTGGCTACCTTGGTGAATCATGCTGTGTATCAGGCGTTACCTCAGTTGGTGGCGCAGGTTGTTCAGGCAATGCAGCAGCCGCCACCAGAAATTCCTGAACAGGAGAACCCGAGAAACAATGGTCCACATGCAAACGAAGAGGAAGTGAATACAGATGGTATTGATCAGCAGGTGGTTCCAATGTATGTGTGGTTGGAAAGGTTTCAAAAGCAGAAACCACAGGCATTTAGTTCAGCTCCAACTCCAATTGATGCAGAGAATTGGATTGCTCACCTAGAGAAAATTTTTGATGTGTTGGGGTGCTCGGATAATCAGAAAGTGTTACTTGCTGCTTATAAGCTGGAAGGGGATGCACAGAGGTGGTGGAAAGCGATGAAAACAACAAAGGGTGATGGTTATGTTGAGACACTTGGTTGGGCTGAGTTTTGTGAGGTCTTTTATCAGCAGTACTTTCCAGCTGCTGATAAAGAGGCCTATGCCAGAGAGTATCTGTCTATTCGGCAGAAAGATGACGAGTCCATCACAGATTTCATGACGAGGTTCACCAGGTTGGCAGGATTTGCGGGAACTTCTGCAGGGACTGCAGCGGAACAGGCGGAGAAGTTTAAGTGGCGGATTCATTATAGGTATCGCCAACATCTCATTAACACTAAGTTTACGGATGTATCGGCGGTGGCTAATGCGGCCAAGAACATTGAGATGGAGCGGCAGGACTTTCGGACTTCCAAACCGGAAGGGAGTCGAAAGAGGGACAGAGATGACCAGCAGGGTCAAACTTCAGTCCAGCATGGAAGAAATCAGGGTGGTCAGTTGAATAGGAATCGTGGTGGCCAACAGGGGCAGTGGCGTAGTCAGAATCAAAACAGGGGTTATCAGCAGATGCCTCAGCAAGGGCAGAATCGTCAGCTGCAGCTACCTTGGAATGGTCAGAATCGTCAGCAGAATCGTCAGCAGGGACAGAATCAGGGTCGTTATCCTGGACCAGCTGGTGGGGGTAACCCGAATCTTATTCCGATAGCTCCTTGTGCTATTTGTGGGGCTATTCATCCGGGGAGGCAGTGTCACAGACTCACCGGTGCATGCTTCTTGTGTGGACAGATGGGTCACATTGCTAGGGATTGTACCGGTCCACGCGGAAATGGTGGAGGTAGTAATAATGGTGGCAATGGAGGTCAGCGTCAGGGTGGTCGAGTGTTTGCTTTGACATATAACCAGGCGGCAGGTGCACCAGGTACTGTTTCTGGTACTCTTTTAGTTGGCAATCGTGAGGCATCTATTTTGTTTGATACGGGTTCTACTCATTCCGTTGTTGCTCAGTCTTTTGTTCGGCACCTGGGTGTGCCATCTCAGTCTTTAGATTCTGTTATGTCTATTTCTACCCCGATGGGGACTTCTGTAGTTATTTCTGATTTGTATCGAGGATGTCCGATCAGTTTTGGGGATAAGATTCGTAGCGTTAATCTCCTTCCGATGTGTATGTACGATTTCGATATCATTCTTGGGATGGACTGGTTGGATAAACACCAGGCCACTATAGATTGTCAGGCGAAGAAGGTTATATTTGGAGATGTGAAGTCTCCAGAATTCGTATATCAGGGTTCTCAGCCGAGTAGAATGGTGAAGTTAATTTCGGCCTTGAAGGCTGGAAAGTTGGTGGCAAAGGGTTGTGATGGGTATTTGGCGTTTGTGAAGGATACCTCTAAGGGTGAGTCTCTTATTGAGGATGTTCCAATTGTTCGTGATTTTTCTGATGTGTTCCCTGAGGAGTTGTCAGGTTTGCCACCACAGCGGGAAGTGGAATTTGCTATTGAGCTTGTTCCTGGTGCGGAGCCTATCTCTAAGGCGCCGTATCGGATGGCACCGTTGGAGTTGCAGGAGTTGAAGGAGCAGTTGCAAGAACTGTTGGATCGTGGTGTAATTCGCCCGAGTGTTTCACCTTGGGGTGCTCCAGTCTTGTTTGTGAAGAAGAAGGATGGGTCTATGAGGCTGTGTATAGACTACAGGGAGTTGAACAAGATCACCATCAGGAATCGGTATCCATTGCCGAGGATTGATGACTTGTTTGACCAACTTCAGGGGGCAAAATATTTTTCGAAGATAGACTTGAGGTCGGGCTATCATCAGTTGAGAGTGAGGGATGAGGATATCCCTAAGACGGCTTTTCGTACTCGGTATGGGCATTACGAGTTTTTGGTGATGCCATTCGGTGTGACTAACGCTCCGGCGGTATTTATGGATTTAATGAATCGGGTGTTCAGGGAGTACCTGGACCAATTTGTCATTGTCTTTATTGATGACATTTTGGTTTACTCTAAGTCTAAGGAAGAGCATGAGGAGCATCTTCGCACAGTGTTAGGAATTTTACAGAAAGAGAAGTTGTATGCTAAATTCTCTAAATGCGAGTTTTGGTTGGAACAGGTTGCATTTTTGGGCCACGTTGTTTCTGCTGAAGGCATTAAGGTGGATCCTGCGAAGGTTGAGGCTATCACTAAATGGCCGAGACCTACTACAGTGACCGAGATTAGGAGTTTCTTGGGTTTGGCAGGATATTATAGGAGGTTTGTGGAAGGGTTTTCCTTGCTTGCCTTGCCATTGACCCAGTTGATGAGAAAGGGCACGAAGTTTGTGTGGAATGAGGAGCGTGAAAAGAGTTTTGAGGAGTTGAAGAAACGACTCGTGTCAGCTCCTATACTTGCATTGCCGTCGGGGACAGGAGGTTACCAGATTTATAGTGATGCTTCTAAGAAGGGCTTGGGGTGTGTTTTGATGCAACACGGCAAGGTGATTGCTTATGCTTCTAGACAACTTAAACCTTATGAGGTGAATTACCCCACACATGATTTGGAGTTGGCAGCGGTGATCTTTGCCTTAAAGATTTGGAGGCATTATTTGTATGGAGAGACTTGTGATATCTTCACCGATCATAAAAGTCTAAAATACATTTTCACTCAGAAGGAGCTCAATATGAGGCAGAGGCGTTGGTTGGAGCTTCTAAAAGATTATGATGCGAGGATTCAGTATCACCCGGGGAAGGCAAATGTGGTTGCAGATGCTCTTAGTCGAAAGAGTTCTGGGAGTGTAGCAGCCCTTATTACACAACCTCAGCTTATTTCGGATATGGAGCGGATCGATTTGGAGTTGTATGTACGAGGTTCAGATGGGCATTTGGCGGGTATGAGAGTAGAGCCCTCTCTTATCTCGCGGGTCAAAGAAGCTCAAAAGGAAGATGGGGAGTTGTGGAGTATGACGCAGAATCTAGAGGAGGGCAAGCAGTCCGAGTTTCGTATTGATGACCATGGCGTAATTTGGTTGGGTGAGCGGTTGTGTGTACCGTCAGATCCAATCATTCGGGAGGCTGTGCTGTCTGAGGCTCATAGTTCGCCATTTTCAATTCATCCAGGTTCTACGAAGATGTATAGGGATTTGAAGAAGAATTTTTGGTGGAATGGGATGAAACGAGACGTGGCTGAATATGTTGGGAAGTGCCTCACTTGTCAACAAGTGAAGATAGAACATCAACGAGCTAGTGGGTTGTTGCAACAGTTAGACATTCCAGTGTGGAAGTGGGAGGATATCACGATGGATTTTGTGACGGGTTTGCCGAAGACTTTCAGGAAGAATGATGCCATATGGGTGGTGGTGGACCGGTTGACCAAATCGGCACACTTTTTGGCTATCCATGAGGGTTACTCGGTGGATAGGTTAGCACATATCTTTCAGCAGGAGATTGTTAGACTTCATGGTACTCCGGTGTCTATTGTTTCAGATCGGGACCCACGGTTCACTTCACGGTTCTGGAAAGGGTTTCAACGAGCTTGGGGTACTCGACTCAACTTCAGTACTTCTTTTCATCCGCAAACTGATGGGCAATCCGAGCGGACTATTCAGACGTTGGAGGACATGTTGAGGTCTTGTGCACTTGAGTGGTCGGGTAATTGGGATGATTACTTGAGCTTAGTTGAGTTTGCTTATAACAATAGTTGGCATGCAAGTATTGGGATGGCTCCTTTTGAGGCATTGTATGGTAGAAAATGTCGGGCACCAACTTGTTGGGATGAGGTTGGCGAAAGGGCCATAGAAGGACCTGAGTTAGTTCAGATCACTACGGAAAAGGTAGCGGTGGCTAAGGAGAAATTAAAGTCGTCTCGATCACGGCAGAAGAGTTATGCTGATAAGCATAGGAGGACTTTAGAGTTTGAACCTGGTGAGCATGTATTTCTAAAAGTTTCTCCTTGGAAGGGCATTCGGCGATTTGGGTTGAAAGGGAAGCTTAGTCCGCGTTATATTGGACCATTTGAGATTCTGGAGAGGGTTGGTGAGGTTGCATATCGGTTAGCTTTGCCTCCACAGCTAGCTCATGTGCACAATGTGTTCCATGTGTCAGTGTTGAGGAGTTATCATTATCATCCGTTGCACGTGGTGCAATATCCGTTCGATAAGATTCGGGAGGATCTTACTTGTGAGGAACAAGCCGAGGCGATTTTGGATCGTCAAGAGCGGATTATGAGAAGGAAGACTATTCCTTTTGTTAAGGTTTTGTGGAAGAATCATTCGGAGCGGGAAGCCACTTGGGAGATGGAGGAGTCTATTCGAGCGGAATATCCGCATCTTTTTAATAATTAGGTACGTTCTATTCTTTTGATTCCGGGGACGGAATTCTTTTAAGGGGTAGGTGATGTAATACCCGAAAAATAAAATAAAATAAAATATTATATGAAAAATATATATATATATATATATATATATATATATATATATATATATATACTTTTGTTTTAAAACATATTAATTGGACTCTGTTTTCTTATTTGGGCTATTATTTTTTTTTGGGCCAAATTAATCAGTAAAATTTGTGGACTATAATAAGTAAATGGATTATATTAATTTGGGCCTTATATTATTTGGGCTAATTTATAATTTTGTAAAATTATTTATTTTATCCAATTAATTAAGAGGGTTTTATAATATATAAAAAAAAATACTAAAACCTAATCATACATGTGATACGGATCAGAAAGAAAGAAAAAAAAAAAAAAAAGCCGCTGAAAAGAAAAGAAGCTGTGGCTGCGCTGCGAGAGAAGGGACGAATTTATTCTTTATCAGGCAAGTAACTTGTGATTTCCAGTACATGTATACCTTTTTATTTGACATGGATGATCAGTGCACGTCATGGGTTTTAGTAGTCTGTGAATTCAATAGAGTATATAGGAACCTTTATGCAATGAATAGATTATTGTTTATACGAATTATGTACTTTTAGATTTGTAATTAATTAATAAGTATGTATAATTGTTATGTACTATACTCATAAACAACATGAAAATTTAGGCTATTTATAAATTGAAAAAAAAAACGAAGGCAGTGTGTATAGTTGATGTATATTTTTTTTTATAATAATAATGTATGAGTTTTAAAAATAAAATAAAATATACCTTAGTAATTAGTAATATAATGCATAGTTATTAATTTATTTTATTAATTCGTGTAATTAGTTCGGACGGAGGGAATATAACGAGACAAATTTGGAATTTAAATTTTTGGGTATTACATTGCTTAATTCAGGTACGGATTTCGTACTCTTTCAGCGAGACTCATTTGTTTTTAATTTGTTCGTTTCGAAATCTAGTATTGTCTCTCATAATTATTTCTTGTCAATTTATTTTGAATAGCTTGTTTTGGCGTTATATTAGAACTCTCATTTGTACTCTTTAGACTAGTGTATCATGTCTATTAATTTATTTTGATATTGTAGTAATGTGCATGTTAGTACATTTTGGAGACTTGTGTTGATGATTTGTTTCAGCTTAACATGTACACGTTAGAACCCCTTTGTGTTGATATTGTGTCGCATGTGTTGTGACATTGTATCTTTGTTAGAATACCGTAGGGTATACCTGAGCTATAACCACCTGTGGGGGTACCACAGGCATGTCCTCTTGGCACCGAGGCATGACACCTTCCGTGGCGGTGTGATCAGTCCACGGCGTCTCCGTTTTGTGCTCCGGTGGGAGTTGGCCATTTGGTGTTTTGTTGTGGGAGGCGTATGGGTCGACCCTAGTTTTCTGTTCTGTTCTGTTCTGCGGATTGGTGATGTTTGTGCCAAACACACCTTCCGATTTGCACGCATCTGGATTGCGCAGTCCGATGTGTGATTGCCTGTGTGGCATTATTTTGATTGCCTGTGTGGCATTATTTGACTTGCCTGTGTGGCAAGGTATATTACTATATTCTGAGCTCGGTATGAAATAACACCCAGCCATTTGATTCAGCCTATCATTTCATTGTGTTAGTTTTATTCGTTTCGTTTCAGTCCGCTTCATTTCATTTCATTTAATTGTGTTAGTTATTCCGTTACATTATTCTTGCATTCTATATCCGTACTGGGCATTTGGCTCATGCTGTGTTTTTCTTCCGGCAGGTAATCAGGGGGATCAAGGGCAAGTGTGATGAGAGCTCCATTCATTCCAATGATTTAGAAATATTCTGTTTAGACTTGATGAGTCAGTTACTTGGAATTGTAATAATTATTTAGACTGTAGTTTGAGCCAGTGTGGCATTTATTATGGTTTGTCTTATGATATTGAATTATTATGAGATTACTCTTTTGTGGTTTAGAACCTTGTGATCTTCCTTAGTTCTGTTGTGTTTTGAGTAACCTCTCTTTCTATTTTGGAAAGGGGGTGTTACACTCACGATCTCGAATCAAGTCCGATCAATTTGAACTTTTCGAACGAATATGATCCGGGTATCAATAAAAAAATTACAACTTGGGGAAGTTCGAGTAATTTATCGAACTTTAATATTTTTTCATATTTGAATCATCTATATTTCGAGTCGAACTCGAATCGAATTTTTAGTTGAATTATAACTGTTTGTTAATTTTACAATCTTATACTAGATCGTATGCTTTTGATCTAGAACGAAATACGCTTCCTTGAAAACACCAAGAGAGCGTTGCTCAAAAAACAACAAGAGCTTATCGTATGAGCTCTCTTGATATGGATAAGTAGCGCCTTCACTTTATTTGTCATGAAAAGGAAAGAGATGGTTTTTAGACATTTTATCTGGACTTTCTTGATCGTCGCAAACTTTGTTTGCTAATTAATTATTACACTTTTGAGCTCTTACTTTTTTCGATTTTCTAAACACATTGTGAGCATAATGGTAATAACCAAATTTAATGGTTAGTTTGCCGAAACAAAACATCATTAGGCGATGTAATGATATAAATTTTTGACTAAAAGACAATTTGTACCCCAAACTTTATATTATTGTTGATTTTTGCACCACAAACTGAAAAAGGTGTCTAAGTACACCCCAAACTTTATTTTACGTAACAAAACGCACTCTCTTCACTTAACCGGTCAAAAGTGACCGGCTAAGACTGTAACACAAGTTTGGGGGTGCAAATTGTATTTTAGTCTTAAAAATTGGCAAAAATAATTAATTTTAAATAAAATAAAATAATTTAAAATAATTAATTTTAAATAAAATCGTGTTTACAAAATTGTAAAATACAATTTGTTTTTAAAAAAATTCTGTTTTTACAAAAATTATAAAATAAAATTGTGATTTACAAAATTGTAAAATACTATTTTTTTTACAAAATTGTGTTTAAAAACAGAATTTTTTAAAACTTGTAAAAAAAAATGTCTGTTTAAAAAAAATCTGTTTTTAAAAACAAAAACAAAATTTAAATTCTGTTTTTACAAATTTTTTGTAAAAACAGAATTTTTTGAAATTTTTTTTATACAAACAGAATTTTTTTAATTTTTTTTTTGTAAAAACAGATTTTTAAAAAAAAACATTGTCTAAAAACAAAATTTAAATTCTTTTTTTTTGTTTTTAAAAACAGATTTTTTTAAACAGAATTTTATTTTACAAGTTTTTAAAAAATTCTGTTTTTAAACACAATTTTGTAAAAAAAAAATGGTATTTTACAATTTTGTAAAACACAATTTTACTTTACAATTTTTTTAAAAGCAGATTTTTTTTATAAAAAAAATGTATTTTACAATTTTTGTAAAAACAGAATTGTTTTTAAATTTTTTTTTATAAAAACATAATTTTTTTCATAAAAAATTCTGTTTTACAATTATGTTTTTAAAAAAATTAATTATTAATTCCAAATATTTATTTTAATTTTATTATTTTAATTATTTTATTTTATTTAAAATTAATTATTTTTGCCAATTTTTAAGACTAAAAGACAATTTGCACCCCAAATTTGTGTTACAGTCTTAGCCGGTCACTTTTGACCGGTTAAGTGAAGAAAGTGTGTATTTTGTTACGTATAATGAAGTTTGGACTTAGACACCTTTTTCGATTTTAGGTGCAAAAGTCAATAATGGTATAAAGTTTGGGGTCCAAATTGTCTTTTAGTCAATTTTTTAAACAGCTTATAAGTTGATGACCTGTCATCACCTTGTTGAGGAAATCGGCATACATAGACACATAAGATGGTGTTTAATTGTATCTTAATGCATCTGAACAGTTCACCTATTAATGCATCTTAATAATTCACATCTTTGTATTAAGAGTTCTTCTAAGTAGTTAAGATACAAATATGAATCTAAACTATTCAAAGGACCTCTTAATATAAAAATATGGGTTGTTAATATGTATTAAGATGTAAACTATTAAGATACATTAAGATACAAACACCAGACAATAATACACATTCATCTCTACAAGTACAGAGTAAAATAGACTAAATTTTATTTTTCGAAAAATCCAATTGGAAGAAAATCACAGACATATCAGAAATCCACTATAAAAAATAAATGGAGAATACAACTCTTTCTCGCCATCTCTCTTACAGAGAAATTTCTCTATACATAGCTCTCTCTCTCTCTCTCTCTCTCTGCGAGTTGCTCCTACTATTGAAATCTCGCTTGTTTGTATAGCTTGTGTATTATTTTTGCAGAATCCTAGTCTAATTTAGGGAAGCACTATTTCCACATGTACTTTTGATATTATCACATAATTTCTTCTTACGTGAGGGTGAGACCCACTGTATGCTGAGAGAAGACCATGTAAAAATATCAAAAATACATGTAAAAATATCAGTTTCCATAATTTATAGAAAAGGTTCTTCCGAACATTGTTCAATAATTCATAGAACAACTTGTATGTAAACCAATTTGAACAATGCAAATAAACTTTTGGACTACGTTTGTTTGCAAAAATGATTGGAGGAATAAGACTATTTGCTCTAATTTATTATCAGGGACTATTTTATAACATGATTAGTCCGTCAATCCATGAATTTGAAAACTCAAAACAGGATTATATAATACCACCTTTCTACTTTGATTATAACTCATCATCAAATGGTCTTAGAAATGATAAAAACATCGTTCACGGGATTTATAACAGACTAATTATGAGATAAAATAATCAAGAGGGATAATAAATTACTGCAATAGTCCTATTCTACCAATATTTTTGCAAACACATCCTTGGCACTTCTATGCACAATTGAGTCGCATAAAAATATTAGAAATTGTTGACAAAGGCTACCCAATTTTTCAATATGCACTAAGCACATGTAATTGTATGAAATATGATCCCAGGCAAATCTAATACATCTAAGCGTTTGAAATATGAATTCACTCTTCCAAATTTGACATGTAAATCCAATAAGTAGATAATGGATACTCTGTTTCTTATATGTACAAAGAAAACAACTCCCTGCCCATGGCACACACAATGCAATGAAGAAAGTAATGTGTAGGGACATATGGTAGGATGAGCATGTGTCTCGTAATTAATAAGAAAGTAAAATTAAAAGGAAAGGAAAAAAAAGAGAAGGAAAATAAAAGGAAGAAAAGAGGTCGTCTCTTCATCTTTCTCTCACTCTGCTTCCACAATTCCGTCTCTTCTTCCTCTCTCTCTGCTTCCACATTCTAAATATCTCACAATCCTCATACAATTCCTGCGAGTTTTATTGGGAATGAGCAATTGCAGTTTTCAAGTCCTAATTGCAATTTCTAAAGAGAGACCAATTCAATTTTCAAGCCCTATTTTCAATTTTTAGAGAGATCACTCAAGTTTTGAGTCTATACTGTAATTTAGCAAAAAGGGGTAATACCCCACTGTGGTTGTACGGGTCTAAGCATTACCCCACTGAACTTTAAAAAATAGATTTGACACATTGAACTTTCTAGAAAATATTAATTGGACAATTCTACCCAAGAAATTGTACAGACGTCAAATTCCATCTATTTTCATAAGTGGCTTAAGTGTTGATATGGCTTATCAGTTGCTTCCAATGTGGATTTTTAGCCATTGACTAAACTTCTTTTTCTTTTTCTTTCTCTCTCCTCTTATTCATCTTCAACCCAAAAAACACATCTTTCTCTTTCCACTTCTTCATCTTATACCCAAAAAACACATGCCCAAATTGAAACCCTAGATATATTCCCCAAATTGATTAAATTTTTTTTCTCTCCTCTTCTTCATCTTCAACCCTATATATATTCCCCAAATTGATTATAGAGAAACATGAGCAAAAAGATGATTGAAGAACTAGGGTTTCAGAAACTTACAAAAATTGGGATCGATTTGCTGCGAAAAATAAGGGATTTTTCTAGGTAATTAATTCTCACGCTACTGCGAACCAGTCCTGCTTCTCATATGACTGCATATTCGACAATTGCACCATCCAATGCTATGAATTTCAGTGCTGCCCTCAGTCGACCTAGTGAACCCAACAAACATGAAATCGTTCACGTACTGAACGAGATCGAGAGTGAAGGATAAAAGGGGTACTTTAGACTTGAGATTGGAGTAAGATACCAATATGATGAAGACCTGAGTTGAATCAGAGCATTCGACCCACGAGTTGACCAGGTTGTCACTTTTGAGATCAACTACGATGGATTCTAAATCACCCACTTGTGTTGAGACCAAATAGATGATAAATATAAGTTTTGTAGTGGTGGGCGATGTGTGATTAAGGATTTAGGGCAATGAAATTAAACCCATATGAAGAAGGAAGTAACTAGCTGAAGAACTTAGGAAGAGAGAAATAATAAGAAAATGAAAGAAAGAAAATCAAAAAAATCAGTAAATATTTTGTTTTCTTTTTGTCGCGCTACCACATGTAAATATGCAATCCAATTTAATGTACGTCCAGTTTCTTGGACGGAATGGTCCAATTAATAATTTATAAAAAGTTCAGTTTGTCAATTCCATTTTATTAAAATTCAATGAGATAATGCATAAACTCGGATAACCACAGTGGGGTATTACCCCTTTTTGCCCCTGTAATTTCTAAGGAGAAATTGCCACAACATAGTTTCAGACTGCTCCAAGATATGGGTAATAAGGTCTATTTTTGGTGCATTTGCCATTGCGATTTGGAATGAGAACCTAACATGGAGAATTTTGGCGATGCGTTTTTTTCTCTTAATGCAGATTAAGAACCCGGCCCACCCGCGTTTGGATTGCTGCATTTAATAGCCAAACAAGATGGGTTGTTGCGTATGTTGTCCAAACGTAAACGCTGCGTTTGAAGACTACCGAACGAGCACTAAGAAGTTGAAGCAGACTTGATTTGGAAATCTCAAAGGAGGTTTTCACAAGAACAGAGATTGTTCTTCAAAGAATGAAGAAAAGATGAGATATATCTGAAGATACCTTAATTGATCGGAACTTTGGATTATATGGGAGTGTTATTATTCATAGCAAGGGTTTCGACGTGTGGCTTGCATATGCGAGGATAAGAATCTTCTAGACCTAGTAGAACGTAGCCACGTGTCCATTCCCGTTGGACCTATTGCGATAATGCGTCCAACCTCTGCAAATCGCTCGTTTAGAAGGAGTAGCAGGACTCTTGAGCATCTGACACGTGTCCTTACCAAGGAATCACATGTGACTCAATTTTTCTCCTGAGAAGTCTTGACATGAGTTCTCCTGAGAGCTGCCAAGGTGTTAAGACTTTGTCACTAGTCTTCAATCCAAGAGTCAATGAAGGACTTAAAGAGTGGTTTGCACCACCATACGAAACTCGAAAGCTTCTTGGTGTCTGCCTTGGGAAAAAACTCATTTTTAATGGTGAGGAGCGAGGGCATATGTTAGACAACAAGTTTGCCCACTTACTAGGGTAACGTTGAATGACAAGTTTGCCCCCTTGTTAGGGTAAGCGTTGAATGGAAAGTTTGCGCCCTTGCTGGGCAGAAGTGGAAAGACAAGTTTGCTCCCTTACTTGAGTAACTTGTTTGCAAAAACATGCAATAGTAATAATTTGTGCAATTTGAATTAATTTCTGATCCACCTGGCATTACAGAAACAGGATACGCCCATACTGAGGGCCTATTTGGAATCTTGCCATAGTATGCATCCATCATTGTCAATTATGTACTTCATTATTCTCAATTCTCATTATAATTCATCAAAGAGATTCATTTTCCATGAAAGCAAGCTTACCTAATTCTGCTTGAAAATTAGAGACAGGGTCCTGCTCTGAAAAATTGAGCCATTTATACTCTAAGAAACTTTATAATCTTATACTCTAATTTTTTCAGAGTTTCTCTCTTATGTCTAACATGAGTAATTTCATCAGCCAATCTATCTTACAAAGGCAGCATCCGTGTTTTATTTAAGTATGTAGACAGCCCTCCAATATTTGCCACGTGATCCTTACAAAGTTAGCATGTGTGTGGAATATCTAATACTAGTTGGGGTCCCGTGCCTCCGGCACTGTATGGACAATATGATTTATCTTAAACTTTGAACGACCAAAATAATTTATTGAGTGAGCGGGAAATTTAAAGTCATTTGTATTTTATTAAATTATTATTAGATTATTAGATAGATAGATGTATTTTATTAGATAGATGTATGAACGGTAGGATTTATCTCAAACTTTGGACGGCCCAGATGATTTATTGAGTGAGCGAGAAATTCAAAATCATTTGTATTTTATTAGATAGATTTGTACATGTTTTCTTAAATACAGGTCTTGGCATTCTACAGAAGCTAATTTGTACTGTACCTACAAAAATGTAGGATTGAAACACCATTTAGTTCTGTTTTTTTGGACGTCAATAATGAAAAACCGCTAGAATAAAAAAAACAACTACCCAATTTAGATACACAAGCACAGTGTATCCCTCTAATAATGAAGCTACTTTTGCTTAGAAAGCCATTCCATTACCAAATGCAACATAAAAAAAATAACAAACAACAAACAAACAAGCAAACTAGAACCATTATCCAATAACCCCCAGTCCTCAGTATCATATAGAGAGTCCATCTTTTCCCTTTTGGAAGTCTTGTGATATAGTCCACTTTAAGAATCAAAGTACCAAAAATTCAAATATCCAATTAAAATTTTATCATGATAGTTAACTAAATTTTTAATTAAAGACTAACGTTTCTATCGAAAAAAATTGAATCAACCTACTCAATAACTAACAAATTAAGCCAAAAATACTCAGCTTATTCAACAACATAAACCAAACTCATTACACATACCATAAAATCACCACTGATTCCTCCAGCTGTTGTGCCTCTGCAATTACCCGATTGAACTGGCTTTCGCTAGAAATACCCTCCAGCTCCACCGAAACCGGCATAGAATCTAGGGCTCCTTGAACAGGCCCTTTTTCGCTATAATTAGTCAATGCCCTAACATTCCCACCCCCAATTCTATGAAATTTCGTTGAATAAGCTAAATAATTGGGGATCACAGAACCCATTTTGCAGACTGATGAATTGGAATTACAGTGAAACATAGGAAACCCATTAAGGTCAGATTGGGAATGAAGTGATCTTGATACTTCTAAAGCTTTTACTGGTGGAAATAATCGTATAAGACTAGACATTGCTATGTGATTATTTGCTCTATTTGTGTTTGTATATATGTATGTATATATTTGTAGGATTTGAGGAAATGAATTTTTAGACAAATTGGGTATCTTTTGTACATCAGCCCTTGACTGGAGAAGGATTTGAAACCTTTGCGGGTAGTTTGAGAAAGTATTCCCACGTAACGAGCGAGCAAAAACAGAATAACCGAACACAGTCAGAATTTTTTTAATCAAATTATTTCGGTTTTTTGATTTTTTTTTTAATTTCGGTTATATTCGATTTATTGTTCGGTATTCGGATTCGATTTTAAAAAAATAGATTTTCGGGTATTCAAATTACCGAATTTATTGTTTTAAAAAATAATAATTTTATAATACATTCTTCCGCCCATACATTCGAACTACAGTCTTTAGCCCATACATTCGGACTATAGTCTTGAGCCCATTTTTCAGTCAATTCACGGTTCCTTTAAAAAAAACACTCCCCTCACTTTATCTCACAGTCAACCTGTCAACCACTCAACCTCAACATCGCTCTCTCTCACAGAGTCACACTCCCCTCACTCTATCGCCTCATGTTCTCTCAAAAAATAACCGATCGAAACTCCAGCACCGTCCAAATCTAAAGACAACAAAGACCCACCACCACTCAGACAACACTCCTCCGTAAACTCCATGAACACGCGTCAAACTCCGACCAACTCTTCAGATTCCTTACTCTAGTGATCTCCGGCGCCATTTTACTCTTTTTCACCGGTCTGACTATAACTATCACGGTTTTGGGTCTGATTTTCTTCACCCCATTGATTCTGATTTCGAGCCCGATTTGGGTCCCGATCGGAACCGTCCTTTTCATTGTTGTCTCCGAATTTTTTTATCGATTTGTGGATTTGGAGTCGGTACTGTTGCTACTGTGTCTTGGATTTATAGGTATTATAGGGGTTACATCCGGTCGGTTCGGACCAGGTTGATTATGTGAGCAATCCGGCAAGTCATGTTAAGGATTATGCTAGGAAGTAACAGTGTTCGGTTATTACTCGAAATACCGAATTTACAATTTGGTAATTCGTTATTAGGTTATTCGGTTATTACCAAAATTCGGTTATTAGCAAGATTTTTAAACCCGGACCGTTCATCGAACCGAAAAAATTATTGGGTGGATGGGTCACTGGTCCAACCAGTAGTCGGACCGTTATTGACCCAGTGACGTCATTAATATGTAATAAATAATAAATAATTAATTATATTAATTATTATTATATATTGTATATAATATTTAGTAAATATGTAAAATTAATCAATTTATCTACAAAAAAAAACTAAACATCTCTAAGATACATTCAAATTCCTAAATTCAACCACAAGTTCAAGTGTTTGATTAAATGAATGCAAAAATATGTAAAATACCAAACAAAGTCTCAACTAAATTACTAAAATAAAATAAAATCCGTAATATATTTTTTTTTAATCTTTAAGGAGAGAACCGGTCAAACCCGTGAACCGGTCACTGGTTCACTAGGTCAACCGATTCAACCGTCGGTTCACCGGTTCTGAACGGTTTTTGAGCAGAAGTGATTTAGTGGTCCAAACCGGACCGTTGAGTGGTGGGTCTAGTTTTTTCCGGTTCGACCGGCGGTCCGGTCCAGGTTTGAAAACTTTGGTTATTAGTTCGGATATTGAAAATATGAATATTTCGGTATTCTGTTATAACCGAATAGCCTATTCGGTTTGGATATAACCGAATGATCAGTCCTACACGTAACTCCGTCTTCAAATGGATAATACAATTTATGCACATTTTAAATTTATTTGGTCTCGTAAGATTATATAATAAAAGAGGAAGGTCATTTTGAAGATTTTTTTTAAAGAACAAGTGGAGTCGCTGGTGGAATTTTTATAAATAAAAGGGCAGTAAGTGGGATCATAATCTCCAAAACGACGTAGTTTTAATAAATGAGTGTTATTTAAGAAGAGTGCTAAATAAGTGGAGTGCTCTCGATCCTTCCTTGTATAATAAAATGACAAGTATTTTTATTTTTTTAATACTAATTAACCTCACTAATTAATATAGTTACTCTTCAATTTATATATTTTATTTAATTATTTTGGGGACAAAAAAAGTTATATCTTTAGTTATCCTTTTGAGGATGAATAAAAATGATATTTTTATTCACATGAATGTGAAACTATATAGGAGTACTATTTAGGTAGTGAAAATATCATTTTATGTGTAAAAATATCAATTCCCTATAATTATTGTGTATTTGTTATCTATGTTCCAAAATATAAAATTATTATTGATTTTTCAAAGTTAACTTAAAGACATTTTTAAACTCAAATTTGATATAAAATTTTCAAATTTGAAATAATATAATGATGAATATTGTAAAATATTTAAAAAATATTATTTATTATAAAATTTTTTATTTCATTATTTTTAATAAATCACCTCAATTTTAAATTTAAAAATATTTCAAATTAACTTTCAAAAACCAATAATAATTTATAATTTGAGATAGATGAAGTATTTTTCAACTTTCTAAGTCACGTGTATATTAGTAAATAGGTAACATATTTTTCATTTAATTAATGGCAATATTAATATTAATTTGTTCATTTATGTAAACATGTCATATATTATGTTATACAAATCAAAATATGCTCTACAATTTTGCTTATTTATTAGTAATTAGTAACACAATTATATTTAAAAAGAACATGTCATGCTTAAATAAATCATTTAAAAATTTATAATTTATTTAGTTTTAAGTAAATTATGGTGTAATAAAATATTTATATCATAATTATCTTAATATTATTTTAATTGAAGGCGTTTAATTATGTTAAATGTGTTGAAATGTTTATATTATGTGTCTAATCTATTTAAATTTCATACTAAAATGTATTAACCTTTATATGACGCGGAAACTATAAAAGTCTTGCAGGCGATGAACAGATCAATGTCACATCAACAACTCCTTCAAGATTGAATTGTCAAAGGGAACGAAACTTGCAACAATGCAATCAAGTAATAGTTAAGTTGGTTAGCTTTTTTTTATGCTGTTTGTAATGTATACATAACTAAAGTTCTCATCTATAAATGAGAGAGATTTATTTTTATTTTTGTTTTATTATTAATTTACAAAAAATCTTTTTCAACTTCTTTAATTCGAATCAATATCTTCGCCGTTGTCAACACAAAAATTCCTTATATTTCATTTGTGTTTCGTAAAATCAAAACTTCAAATATTTGAGTATTTTTTATAGGTAGGTTTTAAAAAAAAACTCTTCGAATTTGGATAAAAATTACTAACTCCCATCTAAGCAAGGTTTTTAAACCCGGACCGGTCATCGAACCGGAAAAGTTACTAGGCGGATGGGTCACTGGTCCAACCAGTGGTCGGACCGTTATTGACCCAGTGACGTCATTAATATGTAATAAATAATAAATAATTAATTATATTAATTATTATTATATATTGTATATAATATTTAGTAAATATGTAAAATTAATCAATTTATCTACACAAAAAAAAACTAAACATCTCGAAGATACATTCAAATTCCGAAATTCAACCACAAGTTCAAGTGTTTGATTAAATGAATGCAAAAATATGTAAAATACCAAACAAAATCTCAACTAAATTACTAAAATAAAATAAAATTTGTAATATTTTTTTTTAATCTTTAAGGAGAGAACCGGTCAAACCTGTGAACCGGTCACTGGTTCACTGGGTCAACCGGTTCAACCGCCGGTTCACCGGTTCTGAACGATTTTTGAGCAGAAGTGGTTTAATGGTCCAAACCGGACCGTTGAGTGAACCGGGTCCGGTTTTTTCCGGTTGAACCGGCGGTCCGGTCCGGGTTTGAAAACAGTGCATCTAAGGAGCCCCTCGCCATATAAGGCTAGGACGAAAAAAGATACTCTAAACTGTGGTTAAGAAGTATACCCTAAAATGTGGTTAAGAGGTATCAGGAGGTATGGTAACCCCATTTTTTAACCTTATATTCACGACACCTTGTAGTGGCATACAATGTCAAAGGTATGCTCGCATCCCTATCAACCTTCTAGAAGGTTGTTAGGATAGTTACTTACTTCCTCTCCAAGTAAGGGCACTCCTTGCATGTGAGTTTGTGCTCTTAACCAATAGAAAGATGACATACATCAATAGGAACGATCCAACTAGATGACCTTTAGATGTAAGGCTAATTTCATATGTTCTCTCTTTGAAACATTTGTAACCCTCCGTTGCATATTTTTGGTTATCTTCTTCATTTGTACAACACTAATTCTCACATCGAAAGATATCCCTCAAGGGCTCTGACTATCAAGGATATTTTTAATTTCTTCCTCTTGCAGGTCAGATCGACCCAATCTCAACCTCTGATCAGAACTAGAGAATATTCACCATTAAAAATGGTCGAAATAGAATAGTCATTTTAAGAAATAATTTTTGTTCGATTTGATTGATTCATTCCATTCCATTCCATTCATTACTTTTTATGGGGACGAGTTAGCATGTTCCATTCCAACTCAAAATACATTTGTGATAGATTACCTTATAAATACACATTTAAAAATTTTCAATTTGTCTATGTAGATTTCTCTCTCTATATTTTTTTTCTTCATTTTATCTCTATTTTTTTTCACCTTCACTTTCTTTCTCTAAAACTTTCCACGTTCTGCTTTTAATTTTCTTCACTTTCTTAAAAGAAAATTCACATTCTGTAAGGTATTACTCCATTCCTAATGGAATAAAATGGCCCAACCAAACAAAAAAGAAAAATTATTATAATATTGTATGATTTCCTAACGCTCTCAAGTCAATGGCTATAAATTAGACAATTAGTCTAGTCTATGATGTAATTAATTTTGTTAGATTTATGTTCCCTTTCTTTATCTATAAAAGACAACCTATCTAATGAAAGAAGATACACCAATGAAGGAGAAATTTCTAAAATTTACATCTTACATTTTTCGTTATTTCTTCAGTTTTATAACACGTTATCAGCACAAAACTCTAACCAATTGAGACGATGACAAACCTAACAAAAATAGATTTTTTAATTTTGAAAATATCTGGAGATAACTATTTGGCTTGGGTACTTGATGCAGATCTAATGAAATAAGATACACCAAGAAAGGAGAAATTTCTAAAATTTCCATCTTACATCTTTTGTTATTTCTTCAGTTTTATAACACGTTATCAGCACGAAACTCTAACCAACTGAGACGATTGCAGACCTAACAAAAATAGATTTTTCAATTTCAAAAATCTCTGGAGACAACTATTTGGCGTGGCCTTCTCCCTCTTTTTTTTCTCTTCTGGTTCAGCTACTGTTGAGCGAGGTCTGCCTGATAGAATAAAAGAATCAGCGACCGTTAATAGCTACTGCATTCGGTCGTTGACAATTTAATGATGTGGAAGTATCATCGACCGTATGCGGTCGCTGATTATGAGAGGTCGCAAAAAAATAGGGCGCCAATATTTGCATCCAATTTTTAGGCGGAAACTTGTAATAGCGACCACATTTGGTCGCTAAACCAAAACAACGAATACATTCATTTACGGTCGCCACTGGCGGTCGCTAATAATAGTATCTGCGACCGGAGTGGCGGTCGCTGATATTGTTGGTCGCTGTTAGAGTATTTTCTTGTAGTGACAAAACGTCATTCCAACAAAATAAACGTGATAATAGATGACAAAATAATAAGAAGTTTTGGGGACGGAAAAATAAATGAGGCTATCATAACAATAAATTCCAAAATTGCAACAATTTAGGGCACCAAAAGTGGCAAGAGTTTTGGTCGGGTAAAAATAAAGATAATGTAGCATAGACAAAGAACAAACCAGATATTTGTTTCAAGTGTGAGATGAAAGGTCATTGGTCTAGTACCTAACGTACGCCAAATCATCTGGTTAATTTATACTAGGAGTCTCAAAAGAGAAAAGAAAGGGTGGTAGAAATAAACTTTGTTAATCATCAATTAAATATTATTGATGATCTAACAATGAGGAAAAGTTTAGCGACATTATTGGACCTTCTGAAAGCACCTTTTGAGATACCGAATAGTTTCTTATTTTAATTAAGGACCTTATATGTATAATATTATTAGTTTTTCATTGTGTACGCTGCATGTATAATATTATGTGTCCCTCATGAATAATATTATGAATGAAATATATTTGTTTTAATATATTTTTATGTGTCAGACCAAATTTAATGGATATGGAAGATATATGTTTAGCAGACATCGCAACAACTCATACAATCCTCTAAAGTGAGAAATATTTTTTACAACTAACAAAAGTTAAGGGGAGTGTGGGAACTATGTGACGACCCCAAATTCAAATACATGTACCTCAAATCTGGTGCTTTACGATCTAACTCTAATAACAACTAATATCATAAACAACAGATTAATAGAATAATTTACATTGATATAATATAAATATTCTCGTTCCAAGTCTCGCAACCATTACTAACATATTACATAACCTAATTCCGAATATAACTTAATACATAATACTAATTAAGTCTTATTACAATATAATAATAAAATTCTAGCATGAAGGAACAAAGTTACTCCATAGCCTTGCCCTTGCCCTTATCCTTTCTTGAGTTACCGCCCTGTTATGCCTTAACTGAAATGTTTAAGGAAAGCAAGAATGAACAACAAATTTTTCCAGTAATTAATATAACGAGAAAGGTGAACATGTATTGTGACGCCCCGAAAACAGGTATACAACACCCATTCTGAGTCGTCAAATACATGGTACATAAAACAAACTACAACTTTAGTAATACAAATGTCGTGTGAAATACGACAATACATACTGTGAGTTTAAATACAATTATTGTCTTATAGACAATATCCACACTCAAATAAGTCCTCATTACAATTATTCAAACACTATTTTATAGAAATAGTGAGGACTGCTAAAACATCTTCCTAGAAACCTCACTCCATACCTCGACTCGATCCTGCTATGTTCTCACCTTATGAGAAGAAAAATGGAACAAAAAGGAAAATGGTGAGCTCAACTAGCCCAGTAAAGAACATTATGACTAAGATAATATACAATAAATTATCGTTAGTCTTCAATAGAGAAAAAAATCTGATAAAATATAATCGACAACAAGTTTTAGATCAACAAATACAGCGGAAACAACAATCCATTAGAAGAGTTACGTAGAGGATGAATTCTACTATCTTATAATATTTAAGAGTCCATCATCAATATTTTATCCCTGTAACATCAATCAATATACATCTTTAATCATCTTTGCAATACAGGCCAAAGATATTCATTTATATCACCGGTTGGTCATGTTCATCTCAACACCTGTTCATCTTTGCACTACAGGCCAAAGATATTCACCAGTAATCATTTATCTTTGCACTACAGGCCAAAGATATTCAATAATACCATCATTAAGGACTAAGGATGATGAAAAATATTTTTAAGAACGAATCCAGTGAGATAGAAGGACAAATATTAGGGATTCGTATAACAGTTTTATCCAAGATCAATAATACTCAATAATAACCAATTTTGAAGCAGAATTCAAAAATAACGATTAAAACATGGATACAATTAAAGATAGTAGCTAAAATAGACATCTTGGACAAAAAGGAAAATTTTTATTTTTCGGTGAATAGTGTCGTATTCGTGAATAGTGTCGTATACGTGAATAGTAACCCCGACACAACAAGTTCCAAATTTGATAAAAATTTCAACCAATATTTTGGCATATTGATATTGAAGAAAATAATATCAGTTGCGAAAGAAATAACATCCCTTACCTCAAAATAACCGCACTTCTGATTGAATTTTGGTATAGTACTGACAGAAACTCGCACCGTATAGCAACACTCAAAGTATACTCACAAGAATACGCTCGATAATATAGAGAGAGAAGGAGAGAAAACTTTGTTTCTGGTGTGATTTTCAATTCTAACTTAGCCCTCTATTTATAGAAAAATGCTAGAACGCCGAAGGAGACTAAATTAATAAATTAATATTATTACAAAACTCATTTCTACGCATGCCTAAAGACCAATTCAGCCACCAACCATCCTTGACCCAAATTAGTAGCCCACATGTGTTAGAATAAAAGTGGGTCCCACCTATAATTTAATAAAAATCATTTTATTTTCTGAAACTTCAACAATTCATAGAAAATAGACCGTTTATCAGAAAAATACTAATTTTATGTCCATTCTGCCTGAAATCGAATTCTCTACAACTTTGTAAAAGAAAGTTTTTCCAAATTACCAACAGAAAATATCCGAAATCCACAAACGGATGATTTTTAATACTTCCGGTCCGACAAAATACTGATAAAACACCTCCACATTAATTCCTTCATTAACAACCACATAAAATAAATAAATCCATCATTTATATCAAATAAATATTTCATTATCATATAAATCAATAATTAATTATTTATAAATAATATTACAGAATCACAATTATGACAACCAGGCCGTTCTCAGGAAAGAGGGGGCTTTCCAATAAGGATTTCTCCTTACTGGCGTGCAATTAGATGACCTAACCTCTCCTTGACAGAACTTTCTAGACATTGCCAATAATGTTATCTAATAATATTATTCAAATAATATGAATTATTGATCTGATAATGGAAAATACTGTGTAGTGACAATTATTGAAACAATAATAATATAAACTAACAACGCAACAATTATTGAATCAATAAAATAAAATATTGAACAGTAACTAATGTAACAATTATTGAGTAGTGCCTTCTTACGTACGAATCAATAATTCAATAATACTGTGCAATACCGTGTGCTACTGTGCAACCACGCATATTACTGTATTTTAACCACCAGGTAACCCAACAGTGTTAACGGTAACAATTTACGCCGTTATTTATAAAACTTAATCTTTGTCGTTTTCTTTCATCCAACCGTTTTCCGTTATGGGGCCTACAAATGACTGCGCCGTCGTACGGAGATTCCCGACAATAAGAATATTCCACGATCAAACGAATATTCCCCGACAAAAAGAATATTTTGCAACCACTTGCTTATTTTGTAAAATTTTCACATTTCACTCATAATCAAAGCATTATATCAAATTAACCCTTATTAATTTAGAATAATGAATAAAGGAAAATTCAATTTTATTTATAATAAGTTGGGGTCTTACAACCTCCCCTCCTTATAAAATTTCGTCCTCGAAATTGACGTAAGTACCTGGTGTATCGAAAAGGTGAGGGTACCTCACTTTCATTTCTGACTCCAACTCCCATGTCATTTCCTCAATAGCATGGTTTCTCCATAAAACCTTAACTTGTGGTATAATCTTGGTGCGTAGGACATGCTCTTTCCTATCCAAGATCTTAACAGGTATCTCTTCGTACGTTAAATCTTCGGATATCTCGTCTGGTTCTAACGCAATAATGTGGTTTGGATCTTTCATATATTTACGAAGCATAGATATGTGAAAAACATTATGAACACGAGACATGTTTGGAGGTAACGCGAGTCTATAAGCCACATTTCCTATTCGGTCAAGAATCTCAAATGGACCAACAAATCTTGGATTGAGCTTTCCTCTCTTTCCAAATCTTGTAACTCGCTTCCATGGAGCAACACGTAACAGTACATGATCCCCAATATTAAATTCCAAGTCCTTTCGATGAAGATTAGCATAACTCTTTTGTCGATCTTGTGAAGTGTGAATAAGTTATCGAATCATTTTGATCTTTTCTGTAGTCATGCGTACTAACTCTGGTCCCAACAACGTTGCTTCTCCCACCTCGTCCCAGCATAATGGAGAACGACACTTTCGTCCATACAACGCCTCAAATGGAGCCATGCCTATACTTGCTTGATAACTGTTGTTGTAGGAGAATTCCACCAGTGGCAAGTACTTATCCCAATTTCCTTTAAAATCTAGGACACAAAGTCTTAATAGATCTTCGAGGGTTTGAATAGTCCTCTATGATTGTCTGTCCGTTTGAGGATGGTATACCGAACTGAATCGTAAATCCGTGCCCATAGCTTTCTGTAAGCTAACCCAAAATCTTGAAGTGAATCTTGGGTCACGATCCGAAACTATGGATACTGGCATGCCATGCAATGTCACAATCTCGTTCACGTACATACAAGCAAGACGTTCAAGGGAATAAGTCTAACGTATCGGCAAGAAATGGGCAGACTTGGTTAATCTATCAACAATAACCCAAATCACATCTATACCTTGAGAAACATTGGGAAGACCCGTAACGAAATCCATAGTAATGTGTTCCTACTTCCATTTTGGAATCTCAAGTAGTTTCAATGGACCTTTTGGTATTTGATGCTCCGCCTTTACACGTTGACAAGTTAAACACCTCGAGATAAACTCCGCGATCTCTCTCTTCATATTGTTCCACCAAAATGTGTGTCGAATATCATGATACATTTTGGTACTCCCAGGATGGATTGAAAATGGGGTGTTATGTGCCTCCATCATGATTCTATGCTTCAAGTCAGAATCGTTAGGAACGTAAAGTCTAAAGTTGACTCAAAGTATTCATTCTTCATCGATTCTTGCTTCTGGAATAACACCTTCTTGCACTTTCTTCTTCATTTGTATCAGCCCCAGGTCCGTAGCTTGAGCAGCTTTAACTTTATCAATTAAAGTCGGTTCTACTCGTATATTCGCCATCATCATGTGGGTCCTTGGAGTCTTTAATTCTACCTCCATCCTTTGCAAGTCATACAAAATGGGCCTTTGCGTTGACAATATTGCACTCGTACTCGCATATGATCTTCTACTCAATGCGTTAGCTACTACGTTCGCTTTTCCAGGATGATATTGAATAGTGTGATCGTAATCTTTCAACAGCTCAAGCCAACGTCGTTGCCACATGTTGATTTCTTTTTGGTTGAAGAAATATTTGAGGCTTTTATGGTCCGTATAAATCTCCACTTTCTCCCCGTACAAGTAGTGCCTCCATATCTTCAACGCGAATACGACTGCTGCCAACTCCAGATCATGAGTAGGATAATTCCTCTCATATTCTTTGAGTTGTCGTGAGGCATAGGCTATGACTTTCCCATGTTGCATGAGAACACATCCTAACCCCTTGCCAGAAGCATCGCTGTAGATAACAAATCCATCCGAACCAGATGGTATTGTCAGAACAGGTGCCGAAATGAGTCTCCTCTTGAGCTCTTGGAAGCTCTTCTCGCATTCATCGCTCTATACAAATTTTGCATCCTTCCGAGTCAGCTGAGTTAACAGAGTAGCGATTCGAGAAAATCCTTCCACGAATCTTTGATAATAACCAGCTAAGCCCAGAAAGCTACGCACTTCGGTCACCAACTTTGTATTGCTTCAATCTTCGCCGGGTACATAGATACTCCATGTTTTGACACCACGTGCCCAAGGAATGCTACTTCCTCAAGCCAGAACTCGCATTTCTTTAGCTTGGCATAAAGCTTGTGTTCACGAAGTCTTTGAAGTACTAGCTTCAAATGGTGCTCATGATCTTTACGGCTTTTGGAATAGATGAGGATGTCATCAATAAAGACAACAACGAATTGATCCAAATATTCCTTGAATACTCGGTTCATCATATCCATGAAGGCAGCAGGGGCATTAGGCAATCTGAAAGACATCAGTAAGAATTCATAATGCCCATATCGAGTTCTGAAGGCAGTCTTTGGAATATCCTCAGTTTTAATCTTCAGCTGATGATATCCAGAACGAAGATCGATCTTTGAAAAGAATTGTGCTCCTTGCAACTGGTCAAACAGGTCATCAATGCGAGGTAGTGGATACCTATTCTTGATGGTGACATGGTTTAATTCTCGGTAGTCAATACAAAGTCGCATACTCCCGTCTTTCTTCTTTACGAATAAAACAGGAGCACCCCAAGGAGATGTACTAGGACGAATGAAACCGATGTCTAACAATTCCTGTAGTTAGACTTTAACTCCTGAAGTTCAATAGGAGCCATTCGATATGGGGTTTTAGAAATGGGTTTTGTACCCGGTTCAAGATCAATAAAGAATTCAACTTCACGTTTCGGGGGTAGACCGGGAAGCTCTTCAGATAATACATCAGGAAATTCTCTAACCACAGAAATATTATTCAAATCTGACTTGTCTTTATTCAAATCCATAACATGGGCTAAGAAAGCTTGGCATCCATTTTTCAATAAACGAATAGCTTTGTGGCTTGATATGACATTAACTGATTTTAGTGGTTTAGTAGTTTGAATTCGTATGACAGGTTGGTTAGGAATATGAAAACTAACAACCTTACGAAAACAATCAATTTTGGCATGATGAGTGGTTAACCAATCAATTCCTAAAATCACATCAAAAGCAAGTATCTTTAAAGAGATAAGATCAACAGGTAATGTGATAGTGCCAACTTGTATCATGCAAGATTTATAAATTGTATATGTAACGAAGGTTTCACCCAACAGAGTTTCAACAGATAAGTCAAAGTCCAATTTCTCCGGAGTCAAGTTTAAACGATGAACACAAGCAGGAGAGATAAAAGAATGGGTAGAACCGGTATCTAGTAAGGTATAAACTTCGCAAGAATTCAAGATTAGCTTACCCGTGATCACTTCGTTTGGGTTCCTCACGTTTTGGCCAGTCACGACAAACGCTCTTCCAGGAACCGCTGATTTTGACTTATCCGGGACAGCCCTTGGAATCACCACTCCCGCTGAACTTGGTTTCGCTATAGTACACTCTCGAGCGATGTGGCCTTCCTTTCCACAGTTGTAACATACCTTGGATTGTTGTGGACAGTTTGGTCTGATATGTCCCTCCTTCCCGCATTTGTAACATCTAACTGGCGGTCGTTCTAAATTTGTTGTTGGTGCTGGTGCTGCTGCTGATGTCTTCCCGTCGTTGTTGAATCTTCTCTTTCTAAAATTTCCACTTGAGTCACCTCTTCTATTATCATGGCCACGATTACCACCTGAGTGGTTACCGCCTTTGTCCGTATTCTTCCTTCCTCGCTGGTTATCATCGTTCTGATGACTGCTGTCACTGATATGACCCTGGTTGTGATCCCTCGGTTGAGTATACTCACTATCTCGCTCTAACAACTGAGCCCTGTTTATAACATCTGAATATAGAGAAAATTTATGAGATATAAGGTATTGACGAATCTCGGGTTTTAGATCTCTCAGAAACATCCGCGTCATACGTTCCTCATTCTCCACCAAATGAGGTGCAAACCTGGACAACTCTGCGAACTTTGCCTCGTATTGAGACACCGTCATGTTATTCTGTTCGAGTCTAATAAACTCTACCTCTTTCATATGATGAATACTTTCAGGAAAGTACTTGTCATTGAAAAGTTTCTGAAATCTTTCCCAAGACATGTTGAGTGCATCTGGTTGGGTACGCTTCACAGATTCCCACCAGTAATCTACTTCACCACGAAACATAAAGGTAGCGAATGGAACCTTCTGTTCCTCCGTGCATCCCAAGATATCGAATATCTTGGTAATTTGCTTGACCCATGTTTCTGCCATGACCGGATCCGGTTTTCCCTTAATTTCTGGTGGTCCCAACTCCTTAAACTGCTTGGCTGTGACAGACCGCGCGTTGCCATCATTTCCACCCGTATTTTGTACACGAGTCTTCCTCGTTTGATTTTGCATGAACTACAAAAAGCTCCTAAACATTCCATCGTTCATCGTTTGCTCGGCAGTGTTGTTTACAGGAGGAATATTTCCTTCCTGTTACACGTTCTCCTGGTTTGTGACTAAAGGTTGCTCCACAGTCTCGTACACTGCATTGTTAACGTTCTCAGCAGCCATTCTTAAATACTGCCATAAAACAAGGGTTAATTAAACAAATTAACATGTCATATAATATCCCTATATTATAACCGACTAACAAATAAGCTTAGTAGGACACACTAGCAAAGGATTTACTCATCTCTCCCCTCCTAGTTCTATTCTCCGATCTCCGCTAGAGACCATATCCCTAAGCTTTGATACCAACTGTGACGCCCCCAAAACAGGTATACAACACCCATTCTGAGTCGCCAAATACATGGTACATAAAACAAACTACAACTTCAATAATACAAATGTCGTGTGAAATACGACAATACATACTGTGAGTTTAAATACAATTATTGTCTTCTAGACAATATCCACACGCAAATAAGTCCTCATTACAATTATTCAAACACTATTTTATAGAAATAGTGAGGACTGCTAAAACATCTTCCTAGAAACCTCACTCCATAACCCAACTCGATCCTGCTATGTTCTCACCTCCTGAGAAGAAAAATGGAACAAAAAGGAAAAGGGTGAGCTCAACTAGCCCAGTAAAAGAATATTATGACTAATATAATATACAACAAATTATCGTTAGTCTTCAACAGGGAAAAAAATCTGATAAAATATAATCGACAACAAGTAATAGATCAACAAATACAGCGGAAATATCAATCCATTAGAAGAGTCACGTAGAGGATGAATTCTACTATATTCTAATATTTAAGATTCCATCATCAATATTTTATCCCTGTAACATCAATCAATATACATCTTTAATCATCTTTGCACTACAGGCCAAAGATATTCTCATTTATATCATCAATTGGTCATGTTCATCTCAACATCTGTTCATCTTTGCACTACGGGCCAAAGATATTAATCAGTAATCATTTATCTTTGCACTACAGGCCAAATATATTCAATAATACCATCATTAAGGACTGAGGATGATGAAAAATATTTTTAAGAACGAATCCAGTGAGATAGAAGGACAAATATTAGGGATTCGTATAACAGTTTTATTCAAGATCAATAATACTCCATAATAACCAATTTTGAAGTAGAATTCAAAAATAACGATCAAAACATGGATATAATCAAAGATAGTATCCAAAATAGACATCTTGGACAAAAAGGAAATTTTTTATTTTTCGGTGAATAGTGCTGTATTCGTGAATAGTGCCGTATACGTGAATAGTAACCCCGACACAACAAGTTTCAAATTTGATAAAAAGTTCAACCAATATTTTGGCATAATGATATTGAAGAAAATAATATCATTTGCGAAAGAAATAACATCCCTTACCTCAAAATAACTGCATTTCTGACTGAATTTCGGTATAGTGCTGACAGAAACTCGCACCGTATAGCAACACTCAAAGTATACTCACAAGAATATGCTCGATAATATAGAGAGAGAAAGAGAGAAAACTTTGTTTCTGGTGTGATTTTCAATTCTAACTTAGCCTTCTATTTATAGGAAAATGCTAGAACGTCAAAGGAGACTAAATTAATAAATTAATATTATTACAAAACTCATTTCTACGCATGCCTAAAGACCAATTCAGCCACCAGCCATCCTTAACCCAAATTAGTAGCCCACATGTGTTAGAATAAAAGTGGGTTCCACCTATAATTTAATAAAAAATATTTTATTTTCTGAAACTTCAACAATTCATAGAAAATAGACCGTTTATCAGAAAAATACTAATTTTATGTCCATTCTGCCTAAAATTAAATTCTCTACAACTTTGTAAAAGAAAGTTTTCCCAAATTCTCAACAGAAAATATCTGAAATCCACAAACGGATGATTTTTAATACTTCTGGTCCGACAAAATACTGATAAAACACCTCCACATTAATTCTTTCATTAACAACCACATAAAATAAATAAATCCATCATTTATATCAAATAAATATTTTATTATCATATAAATCAATAATTAATTATTTATAAATAATATTACAAAATCACAATTATGACAATCAGGCCGTTCCCAGGAAAGAGGGGGCTTTCCAATAAGGATTTCTCCTTACTGGCGCGTAATTAGATGACCTAACCTCTTCTTGACAGAACTTTTTAGACATTGCCAATAATGTTCTCTAATAATATTATTCAAATAATATGAATTATTGATCTGATAATGGAAAATACTGTGCAGTGACAATTATTGAAACAATAATAATATAAACTAACAACACAACTATTATTGAATCAATAAAATAAAATATTGAACAGTAACTACTGTAACAATTATTGAGTAGTGCCTTCTTACGTACGAATCAATAATTCAATAATACTGTGCAATACCGTGTGCTACTGTGCAACCACGCATATTACTGTATTTTAACCACCAGGTAACCCAACAGTGTTAACGGTAACAATTTACGTCGTTATTTATAAAACTTAATCTTTGTCGTTTTCTTTCATCCAACCGTTTTCCGTTATGGGGCCCACAAATGACTGCGCGATCGTACGGAGATTCTCGACAATAAGAATATTCCACGACCAAACGAATATTTCCCGACAAAAAGAATATTTTGCAACCACTTGCTTATTTTGTAAAATTTTCACATTTCACTCATAATCAAAGCATTATATCAAATTAACCCTTATTAATTTAGATTAATGAATAAAGGAAAATTCAATTTTATTTATAATAACTTGGGGTCTTACATGTATAATATAAGTTCATAATCTCAAGGGTATATTGATAAATGATAGCTCATTAATTAAAAGAATAATATTATAATCAAAGAAGTATCAATAGTTCCGAATCTGTCTTTTGAATTGAAATAAGAGTCACTACGGACCAAAAGATTATTAACGGAATTTTAAGGTTTCATCAACATTTAAAGTTAAAGAATATTAACATTGAGTAGTCTCTATGGACCAAGAACTCCTGCTAGAATTAACAATATTTCACTGACTATTCAATATAAACAAGTACAACAGGTGATCAACCTAAAGTACCATACGTTATGCATAATATTTAAACATGATGTTCACGCGTGTGTTGGTTTTCCAACATAATATAATCCCCTTTTTTGAGGGTTTTTCATATCAGCGGATTATAAGAGTCCGTACCAAGGTAATTGGTTTGGATAACTTTCTAACACATGATATTAGTCTAGCCGAATTAAATGGCTTAGACAGCTTTCACAATGCATTTAGGAACGATATATAAGTTCAATGCTTGCAACATGATTCGAAGAATATAATTTAAATCAAATTTCAGAATATGAATAATAATTTGTACAACTACATATATTTGTTCAATATATATGGTTGATATAACAACAATTCGAACCTTGCACAATATCCAAAGTTGTGTAAGTTAGAGAACTTGCCTTTCGCGTAGATTACAGTTCTATAGCTTAACGTCACTTCAATGTCCTAAAGTATTATAGTTATATATATATATATATATACACACATTCATTAGTTATACATAATCGATATATATGCCAACAATCCTACACATCCATTATACACATACTTAATCATGTACATCATATACATACATTCAAAATGCATTCAAACCACTTAGTTTGTTTAATCCACCAAGCATTTTCCTTTGAAAGTTTTATTTAGAAGCCTTGTAGAATTTTCTACGTCTTGATACTATATAATCACTCCACATTTGCATACTTAAAACATTATTTTAATTCAGTTTTATAACTTAGGATACCAATATATATATATATATGTATATATATATATATATGTGTGTGTGTGTGTGTGTGTGTGTGTCGACGTCGGGGTTTTTAAATGTCCCTTTCCGTTACTTGTTCTTTGGTGTTCTCATTTTAGGTGAGATTTGTTTGAAAAAACAAGTGAAAAAGGTCTGACATGTATAATGTCAACGATGGACAGTTAAGAGTCGCCAGTTGGTTTTTTAAATGGTTGTACCATCACAACCGAGAAAAGGTTTACACATTGACCCAGTGATGTGACACTGCTAAACGGGTCGGTGAACTGAGATTCATTAGGGTCTGGGGACTTGGTTATGCAGAGGGAAGGTGTTAGGCACCCCCCGACATCCATGTTACCACGGCGACCGCCTCTTTTCAAAAAACAATTATCTGAATGTGTGTGTGTGTGGGTGGGGGTCAATGTGCTATTATTCGGAAGTAGTGCGAGGCCTCGTTCGCACCTATATACACAGAGTTTGAATTTATGTAAAAATTTAGTTTTAACAAGATATAGCAGTGAGGTTTTATAAAAAAGGTTTTTCAAACCCTGATGCTCAATAGTAATTGAGACCTTTTACACTCCAATTTTATTAAGTGTTCGGCTTGCTTAATTTTATTTTATAGATGCGAGGCATCCATAAGAAAATAATGTACATAATAATGCTGACTTCCTCGTGGGTATGGAAACCATCTGAGGAAATTCAGACATCGCAGAATAATTTACAAGATGCTTACAACTGAAAATGTCCATCACGGGAACCGAATCTAGATCCAATAGGCTGAATCTGTGATCACATGATTCCTAGGCGCACATGATACCGCAATTTGTATGAAAGCAGTAAGCAGGTATATATATAAAAGCTGTAAATATATATACAAACATGATCACCAACCACGAAGCACCTCAATGGGAGATCAGAAATATAAATAAAGATGTAAAAGCTATCAACCGCCATGGAGGAAACTCCAGGAGGGACGAAACGTAAATAAAGCTGTAAAGCTATTAACCACCATGGAGGAAACTCCAGGCGGGACAAAATGTAAATAAAGCTGTACAAAGCAATCAACTGCCATGAAGTGAACTCCAGGCAGGACGAAACATATAGAAAGCTGTAAAAGCGATCAACTACCACGAAGTAAACTCCAGGTTGGAATATATATATATATATATATATATATATATATATATATATATATATATATATATATATATATAAGCGAGTAAATGCACCGGATATAAAATCTAGGCTCATCGAACAAAGTCCGACACACAGTTAATATATATATATATATATATATATGAACTGTGTGTCGAACTTTGTTCGATGAGCCTAGACTTCGGTCTAGAGCGTTTACTGCTTTAATATATACATATATTTATATATATATATATATATATATTAAAGTAGTAAACGCTCCAGACCGAAGTCTAGGCTCATCGAACAAAGTTCGACACACAGTTCATATATATATATAAAAGAAAATAAACGCTCCAGACCGAAGTCTAGGCTCAATCGAGGCATAACTCGATAATGTTAGTCCATATATATATATATATATAATATACATGTATATACAAACTGAAATAAAACCACGGACCAAAGTCCGGGCAAACGCACGTGTTGCCTAAATTTTTAATAGCACTTTACCACGCAAGTATACGCGTTCAATTGTAATATTCAGCAAGCAAGGATATCGTTCCCACGAGGAAATAGACTAATATTTATCAATTACTAACTCCAATGCAATTAATCCTATTTTAAACTAAGAAAATTTTGTTTATGATTTGAAATTTAAACTTAACGAAACTAATGATTAAAATCAGAATTTCACAAGAATAATTGCAGATTTAACAGGTTAAGATTACAACTTCCCTTGGTATTTCATTCAAACTAACTTATTTCCCATTTAAAATAAATCAATTAATATGAATTGTTATCCAAGAATGCTTTATGAATATTCACGCACTTCTTCCAAAGACACGTGAACAAATCCTCCTAAATCCAATCTTTAAGATGCGGAATTATAAGGAACACCCCAGTTAATCAACTCACTATATTCCTATGTGAATCAAGTTAATTAGGGTTTACGCACAAATTCTTTCAATGGATACAAAAGACACATAGGTATATTCCTATCCTACACGCTAATCATATTAACCCTATTCAGATTATATGAACAGATGTTATCATATCCAGATCTCAATCTATACTCCATCTTCCAATTTTATATAGATTATCACAGTAATTGTTGGCCAAACAATTAATCAATAAGCATAAGATATAATAAACAATTCAATAAAAACCAATTTTCATTCAATGGGAAGCTTGCAATTTAAACTACATACCAAGTTCCGTTGCAATCTTAATTAAAATTTAGTTCATGATAATAATAAAGAAAAACATCATCCAAATTAATAATCCAAACATCCCAGATAGTTACAAAAGATAAAACTAGAAAAGAGAAGAAGAAACTCTGAATTTGCTCTTAAACTCTCTCTTAGATCTTCAGCCTTTGCAATTCTCCTTCGTGTTTTCCTCGTTTGTTCTCTCTGCAAAAATCTCTTGAAAAATTGATTGATTCCTTACAAAATTCGTTCTACTTGCTTTTCTAGAGTCCTCTCCTATTTGTATTGGTCTCAGCCCTCATTCAGACTCCTCTTTGACTTTAAAAACCCCCTTAGCAGTAGAAAAACGCAACTTTCTACGCACTAGAGCGCCTAGGCGCTCAACATAGGCTAATTCCAAGCGCCTAGGCGCTTGGCCAGGACCACAGAATTACAAAAATGCCACTCAGCTTTAATTTTCATGATTTTTGACCTTTTTGTTCTCCGAAATGACCAATTTGTCCCTCCAGCTCCAACCCACAACAAATAAACACAAAACACATAAAAAGATCCTACAAAACAATTAAATATAACAATAATTAAGTTTAATAATATCGGATTCATAGGTATAAAACCTACTCATCAAATACCCCCAAACTTAACCAATTGCTTGTCCCCAAGCAACACAACACAATGCAATAACTAAATATGCAATGCAAATGTAGCTATCTAAATGCCTACATTCCAGCAGTCAAATAGAACAAAATCTATTCATCAAGCCTCAGAGAAATCACAATAAACATGCTAGTACATCATATCAAGACAGATTAATAATTTCCTCGTCAATCATCAAATCTTAACCTGTTATTATTGATATAGTGTGTGTGTGCTTAACATCCATGCTAACTAATATAATGCTAAATACAACACATAATAAATCTCTTTAAAGGAATCATACAGTGTAAACTCACAAAATTCACAAACAAGCTAAAACCAACTAAAAACAAATATCCACCAAATTTAAGAGTCCAATCCGGGATACTTATGCTTTATTGTGCTTTACGGGGGCTTTTTGCACTTTTCCCGTTTTATTGTTTTTTTTTCATATATATATATATATATATTTAACCATGACTGTGCAATGTCTCATTCCATTAGGCTAACAGTGCTACCCCTTAGCGAGCTTTCGACCAACGACTCCCAGACCATATAAGACCTTAGGGCGCTAGGTTTTAAGATCCCCCTTCGGGCGTACTTGCTCAAGTAACAAAGGCCCCAAAACAAAACTAGCCACGGTAATTTTTATTTTATTTTTTCTTTCTTTTTCTTTTTTTTTAACGAAGCTTATATATCCCAAATTTTCCCCCCAAACTTAAGTTTTTATCAAAATTTAGCCATCTCCGCCTATTCATGTTTTTCATTCATTCAAACTAGCATTATCCTCTAGAAATCCATTATGTGTCAATTTAAACTCAATCAGTCAACATGGTTGTTTTTACTGTGCTATCCTTATTATATCAGTTTCAAACAGGTAAAGATTCAAATCATGACAAGAAATCACATCAAAGTCTTAACAGACAATACTATACTTGTCTACTCAATTCCAAACTCATCACTGGCCAAAACAGACTTAAACTATCTAACGGCTGTAAACATGCAAATACTAAACTTTTTGATACTAAACATTTTTTTTTACAATAAAAATGAAAACTACATGAATGCAAATACATGCAAAACTATTAACTGAACATACTATATGAATGCACTAAATAAATACTACATGCATGAACTGGAGCTGGACAATTACACCCCCAAACTTAATTAATGCAATGTCCTTATTGTATATAAGAAATAAAAATTAAGAAATTAACCACTGAGGACTTCCCTGAAAGAAAGAAGCTTTATTCCTCGTCAGTATCCTCCTCATCTACTTCTTCCTCTTCTTCTTCATCTGGGGGGTACGCAGACAATGGTGGAAATTGGTAGGGAGCGGCACCTGGATTCATGCGGGCAAACATGTCAATGAATGCGGCACTAAAATTCTGATACACCTCCATTTGCCGCTGAGCTAAACTATCCTGATTTCTTTCCATTCGGTCAAAACCTTGCTGAACTCGAGTGGCCACCATGTCGATTCTTCTAGTTTGATTTCTCAAATCTCGATGGATATCTTCATAAAAATTAGGTGGCTGCTCAGAACTTCCAGCTGCAGGAGGATTGTCGTGTAATTGGCGAATAGGCTCGGCTGCAGGCTCGGGAGGAGCAATAATGAATCCTAACCCTCTCGGGTGTGGTATACCCCCACCACATACCTTGTACTTCTTAATAAGCGAGTGGTCAATTGCGGCTAAAGGAGGCTGTGTAGCTTCCTCGGCATCCCATTTTACCCCAGCTTGTTGGTATAGTCCTGTGATCAAAGATGGGTGTGGCAATCCACCTGAGGTCCCTCCTCGAATTGCTTTGTTAATGGAATCATGAATAACTTGGCCCACATCTATAATTTTTCCTGATGCAATGCAGAAAAGCAGTGCTGCCCTTTGATTTATAACATCACTCATATGCCTACATGGCATCATCTTGGCACAAATAAAGGCATGCCATGCTTTCCCATAACTGCTTAGTTTGGATGCGGGGAACAAAACAGCTTCTTGTTGATCAGTTAATTTCCATGTTGTTCCAGGTACACACAAGGCTTGAATGATTTCACTGTAGTCTAGCTCATGTTCTAAATATTGCATGTATCCATTATTGGGTATCGTGTTTAAGCCGTAATAAGCATTTATTGACCCAAAACTGACCTCCACAGATTTACCGCGAACCCAAATTATGTTACCCACATGATCTATTGCATTGGCGTAGAATTCCTTAACAATTTTAACAACTGATGCATCCAGTTGGGCTGTAAAGTTCACCCATCTTCTACTCCCAATCATCTATAATAATTCCCCATCTTCTATCTCTGGCAATAATCCACGCTCGGGAATTAGTGCTTTATTAGAAAGTACATTGTAATATCTGTCGGACGCTTTAACACTTGTAAATCTCTTTTTGTCATACTTTTGCGAAGTGCCCGAAGTCTCTTCTCTTTGTCTCTTAGTAGCCATAGTCTTATGTACTAAGTTCTCGCCAACCCAAATGATACACAATGACTTAGGAGAGCTAAAATCCTCTTTGTGACAATTTATCAAACACTTTGTGTGCACAGATTTGGAACACTATTGGTATGTACTCCCCCAAACTTAATTTTCACCAATTTTTCTAATTACTAAACACACTATACATCCAAGGCAATTCAAGCAACAATTAAGAGTACCCACACCCACTTGAGCCAACACAATGATAGAAACTAGCTTCAAAGTACTAACCTAGCTATTATCCAAGTGAATCCCAATAATTTGCGATAAAATCTTGTGTACTTACTTGGGTATAGCCAAATATGATGTTCAATCAAAGTTGGATGAGCAATTTGAGCTTTGAACCCTTACTTTAGATAGATGTGGCTTGAATGCAAGTTGATTTCCGAATTGATGAAGAAGGATGACAATATAGAACTTAGTTGCCTTGGTTTGGGTAGAGATTTAGTGTTTGATTAGGATTTGGAAGAGAAAGATTGGTTGTTTAGGCTAGATTAGATGAGGGTTTAGAGTTATGGTGAGTTAGAGATGGAGTAGGAGAGTAAGAGAGTGTTTGAATTGGGGATGGAAGAGTGTAGCCCCGAATTGGGGCTTTTAATTTTTTTTTTTTGTATTGGAGCGCCTAGGCGCTGGTTTGTGTGCTGTGTGGACCGCCTAGGCGGTTGCTTGCAGAAGGTTTGGGACATGTGGAGCGCCTAGGCGCTTGGTTTGTGCTTGGCTGGAGCGCCTAGGCGCTTGGTCATGAGCACAGGTACTGACTTTGAGCGCATAGGCGCTTGATTTGGCTTGAAGAGGAGCGCCTAGGCGCTTGGGCTGCATTATAGGTTCTAACTTGGAGCGCCTAGGCGCTTGGTCCTGGCTTGTCTGGAGCGCCTAGGCGCTTGGTCTGTGTAGAGTGCTTGCTTTGTTGTTTTACGCTTCTTGCATTCCATACCTCCAATAACGTGCTTCTTTCCACACCAAATTTTGCGGAATTAATTAGAAATGTGAGATTTTGACGAGTGGGCGTTCAACTTATGAAGATCATAAATGCTTGGCCTCCTTTCCTGTAATCAATTGAATATCTGTTAGAGAACGATGGATGTAACAAATCCTAAACTATAAAAACTTTAACCACTGAATAAACTAACAGTAGAGCAAATTAATAAGAGTAAAAATATCAAATAACAATAAAACTTCCTGGGTTGCCTCCCAGTTAGCGCTTGGTTTATAGTCTTCAGCCTGACTTTCTCCTCTGTTCTAAGCAGCAAGGTTGACCGATGTCTTTTCACGATCAACACAACCCCCATAGTAGTGCTTCAATCTTTGACCGTTGGTTTTAAAATTACGTTTTGAATACGGGTCTTCCACTTCTACAGCTCCATGATGATAGACTTTTGTAATTATAAATGGCCCAGACCAACGAGATTTCAACTTCCCAGGAAACAGTTTAAGCCTTGAATTGTATAATAACACTGTTTGACCTGCTTCAAACTTTCTTTCCAGAATTTTCTCATCATGCCACCTCTTAATCTTTTCTTTATATAACTTCGCGTTCTCATACGATTGGAGTCTGAATTCATCCATTTGATTCAATTGTAAGAGGCGCTTCTCCCCCGCAGCAGATATATCAAAGTTTAACTTCCGAATTGCCCAATAAGCACTGTGTTCGAGTTCAACTGAAAGATGGCATGCCTTCCCATAAACTAACCTGTACGGAGACATCCCTATCGGAGTTTTGTAAGCCGTTCGGTATGCCCATAAAGCATCGTCCAACTTGCTAGCCCAATCTTTCCGACTAGGATTCACTATCTTCTCAAGGATTTGTTTTATTTCTCGGTTAGATACCTCGGCTTGACCACTTGTTTGTGGATGGTAAGCAGTAGCTATCTTATGAGTGACTCCGTACTTATTGAGGATGGCTGAAAATTGCTTATTACAGAAGTGCGTGCCTTCATCGCTAATGATTGCACGAGGAGTGCCGAATCTAGAGAAAATGTTCTTCCGAATGAACTTAATCACCACCTTTGCATCATTGGTGGGCGATGCTATAGCTTCTACCTACTTCGAAACGTAGTCCACCGCTAGAAGTATATAGGAGTTACAGAAAGATGGTGGAAATGGTCCCATGAAGTCAATTCCCCAAACATCAAACAATTCGACTTCCAGGATCATATTAAGGGGCATCTCGTGTCTCTTTGATATATTACCAACTCTTTGGCATCTGTCACATTTTAATGAAAACACACGGGCGTCTTTAAAGAGTGTTGGCCAGAAAAATCCACATTGAAGCACTTTAGCTGCCGTTCTTTCTCCCCCAAAATGTCCACCATAGTCAGATGCATGACATTGGTATAAAATATTCTCCATTTCAACTTCCGGGACGCACCTTCTTATTACTTGATCGCCACATTGTTTAAATAAAAATGGCTCATCCCATAAAAACTGTTTCACATCATGGAGAAATTTCTTCTTCTGCTGGCTTGTCAAATCAGGCGGAAACACCTTACTGACAATGAAATTTACATAATCTGCATACCATGGTGTATCCATCCTTACCGCAAATAGCTGTTCATCCGAAAAAAATTCGTTGATCACCGTTGTGTCATTTTTCTTTAGTTCTGAATTCTCTAACCGTGATAAATGATCAGCAACCTGATTTTCTGTTCCTTTTCGGTCCCGGATCTCCAAGTCAAACTCTTGTAGCAATAATACCCATCTAATTAATCTCGGCTTTGCGTCTTTCTTTGCTATTAAGTACTTAATTGCCGAATGATCTGTAAACACAATCACCTTTGTCCCAATCAAATATGAGCGAAATTTATCAAATGCATAAACAACTGCTAATAGCTCTTTCTCGGTAGTGGTATAATTCAGTTGAGCATCCGTCAATGTTTTACTAGCATAGTATATAGCATGAAAAATTTTATCCTTTCGTTGGCCAAGAACTGCGCCAATCGCAAAGTCGCTAGCATCACACATTAATTCGAACGGTATAGTCCAATCTGGTGCTATGATTACAGGTGCTGTAACAAGTTTCTTCTTCAACATATCAAAAGCTTCCAGGCATGCTTGATCAAAGTTGAATGGTACATCCTTCTCCAAAAGATTGCAAAGTGGTTTTGTGATTTTGGAGAAGTCTTTTATAAATCGTCTATAGAAACCAGCGTGTCCCAAAAAACTTCGAATACCCTTTACAGAAATTGGTGGTGGCAGGTTCTCGATGGTTTCGATTTTATCTCTATCAACCTCAATTCCTTTTGATGATACTCGGTGACCCAAGATTATCCCCTCTTGCACCATAAAATGACATTTCTCCCAGTTTAAAACCAAATTTGTTTCCATACACCGTTTGAGCACGAGGGTGAGATTTTCCAAACAATAATCAAACGAATCCCCAAAAACTGAAAAATCATCCATAAATACCTCAAGATTTTGTTCAACCATATTTGAAAAAATAGCCATCATACACCGTTGAAATGTCGCTGGCGCATTACATAACCCCAAAGACATTCTGTGAAAAGCAAAGGTGCCATATGGGCATGTGAATGTTGTTTTCTCCTGATCCTCGGGTGCAATGGCAATCTGGTTATAGCCTGAGTATCCATCCAAGAGGAAATAATACTCGTGCCCTGCAAGCCTGTCCAACATCCGCACCCGCCAACCAGTAACTGTTCGAGTTGGGATTAATTCATTATGCTCATTCGCAACTACTGTCATTCGCCCTTTCTTTGGCACGCATTGAACCGGACTTACCCATGAGCTATCTGAGATAGGGTAGATAATTCCCGCATCCAACCATTTAATGATCTCCTTTTTAACGACTTCCTTCATGATGGGATTGAGTCTTCGTTGTTGTTCAATAGTCGGTTTCGCTTCGTCTTCCAACAAAATCTTATGCATACAAATAGATGGGCTTATTCCCTTGATATCTGCAATAGTCCATCCAAGAGCAGTCTTGTATTGTCGAAGTACCCTTAGTAGCTTTTCTTCTTGAACCTTGTCAAGTGATGCAGAAATAATGACTGGCAAAGAGGAAGAAGAACCAAGGTAGGTGTACCGGAGGTGGTTAGGCAATGGCTTAAGTTCCAAGGTAGGCGGTTCTTCTACGGATGATGTCACTTTTTCATCTAGCTTTCCCCGATAATCCAGAGGTTCAAATTTTTGTAGACATCGTGTGAACTTTGGAGTTGAATCTAACATTTGGACCCATTCTATCACAGTTGAATCATAAACTAAATTTTCACTAACCAATGCGGTTTCAAGGGGGTTTTTAATCACATATTCACTAAATACCTCTTCAGTTGCTTCTTCAATTAGATCAACCCTTAAGCACTCTTCCTCTTCCTTCGGAAATTTCATAGCCTTGAAAACATTAAAAGTTATTTCTTCATCTTGAACTCTCATTGTTAACTCTCCCTTTTGTACATCAATTAATGTCCTTCCAGTGGCTAAAAACGGTCTTCCAAGGATAATGGGTATGTCTTTATCCTCTTCATAGTCCAACACAATGAAGTCAGCTGGAAATATGAATTTGTCCACCTTCACTAATATGTCTTCCACAATGCCCCTAGGGTATGTCACTGATCTATCTGCGAGCTGTTGAGAGATATTTGTTGGCTTTGGCACTGGTAATCCCAACTGAGTGTAGATCGAAAGTGGCATCAAGTTAATACTTGCACCCAAATCACACAAACATCTGTTAAAGAATTGGGGCCCAATCGTGCACGGTATGGTGAAGCTACCCGGATTCTTCTACTTCGGTGGTAACTTTCTTTGCAGAATTGCGCTACATTCTTCTGTTAATGCTACAGTTTCGAACTCCCCTAGCTTCCTCTTTCTTGCTAAAATATCTTTCATAAATTTTGCATAACTAGGCATTTGTTCTAAAGCATCTGCGAATGGAATGTTGATTTGCAGCTTTTTGAACACTTCTAAAAATTTTGAAAATTGTCTATCTAATTTCTGCTTTTGAAATCTTTGAGGAAACGGCACAGGTGGTACAACTGTTGTTTGCTTATCTTCTTGTTGTTTTGTCACAACTTTTTCCCCAGATTTACGTTCCGAATTTCCACTCTCTTGTTCACCATCCTCAGCAGAAATTATTTTCTTGTGTCCGTCCAAATCTGTAGTCAACTCCTTCCCGCTTCTGAGTGTAACTGCCTTACAGTGCTCATTTCCATCATTCCTTGGATTTTTCTCCGTATCACTAGGTAAAGAACCTGGAGTTCTAGTATTCAAAGCATTAGTCATTTGCCCCATTTGGTTCTCAAGATTCTTGATTACCGCTGATTGGTTTTTCGTTGTGGCTTCAAACTGAGTTGCCAATCTTGCCAACAATTCTTCCATTTGTGATAACTTATCAGGTTGATTAGGTTGTGGGTGTTGTTGAGTTTGTTGATGTGGCTGAAATCCAGGTGGATATGTTTGCCTTGGAGCTTGGGCTTGAGTATGTGACTGATTATTACTCCAAGAAAAATTCGGGTGGTTTCTCACTCCTGAATTGTAGTTATTTGAATAACTGCCCTGCTGCTTATTATAATTGGAAACAAACTGGATTGACTCAGGATTTATTGCGCATTGATCACTTGAGTGGTTACCCGCACATATTTCACATATCGTTTCCATTTTCTGAACTGGTTGTACCCCAAGTGCATCTATCTTCTTTGTAAGAGCAGAAATCTGAGCTGTCACTTGAGCTGACAATGCTGTCATCGCATCCACTTCATACACTCCGACTGTCCTTAGCTGAGTTGTTCTTGCTGTTGGCCATTGATAATTATTAGCTGCCATGGTTTCAAGCAACTGATACCCCTCATCACAATTCTTGGCCATAATAGCTCCTCCTGCTGCAGCATCTATACTCGATCTCACTGTGCTGAATAAACCGTTATAAAAAGTTTGCACCTGAAGCCATTTAGGAATCCCATGGTGTGGACATTTTCGCAATGAGTCTTTGAATCTCTCCCAAGCTTCATATAGTGATTCTGAATCATGCTGAACGAAAGAGAAGATATCGTTCCGCAACTTTGCTGTTTTTGCAGGCGGGAAAAACTTTGCAAGAAATTTCTGGGCTAGATCATTCCATGTAGTGATCGAGCCTGGTGGTAGTGAATGGAGCCAACTCTTAGCCTTATCTCTGAGAGTAAATGGAAATAGCCTTAGCCTTATTGCATCCTCTGACACATTATTGTACTTGAAAGTATCGCAGATTTCTATAAAGCTGACTATATGATCGTTCGGATCATCGTTTGGTAACCCTCCAAACTGACATGAATTTTGAATCATCTGTATTGTCCCCGGTTTTATCTCAAAACTTGTAGCAGTAATGGCAGGTCTCGTAATACTCGACTGAATTTCAGTAACCCGCGGCGTAGCATAATCCCGTAGTGCTTTTTGCTCTTCTTCAGCCATAGTATCTTTCTTATCAAGTGCTTCTTTGGTTTCTTTAACCCACTTACGCAACCGCTGAAATCTTTTCTCGATGTCGTCCTCGTGAGGCAATAAATCTGGCTTCTTCGATCGCGTTTGCATACACTAGTCAAGAACACCTGAATAAAACAGAACAGTAAAAAGTTTAAATTAAGATTAACGCTATAAAAATTAATAATGACAAAATATTAAACTAATATCCCCGGCAACGGCGCAAAAAACTTTTTTCCTAAATTTTTAATAACACTTTACCACGCAAGTATACGCGTTTAATTGTAATATTCAGCAAGCAAGGATATCGTTCCCACGAGGAAATAGACTAATATTTATCAATTACTAACTCCAATGCAATTAATCCTATTTTAAACTAAGAAAATTTTGTTTATGATTTGAAATTTAAACTTAACGAAACTAATGATTAAAATCAGAATTTCACAAGAATAATTGCAGATTTAACAGGTTAAGATTACAACTTCCCTTGGTATTTCATTCAAACTAACTTATTTCCCATTTAAAATAAATCAATTAATATGAATTGTTATCCAAGAATGCTTTATGAATATTCACGCACTTCTTCCAAAGACACGTGAACAAATCCTCCTAAATCCAATCTTTAAGATGCAGAATTATAAGGAACACCCCAGTTAATCAACTCACTATATTCCTATGTGAATCAAGTTAATTAGGGTTTACGCATAAATTCTTTCAATGGATACAAAAGACACATAGGTATATTCCTATCCTACACGCTAATCATATTAACCCTATTCAGATTATATGAACAGATGTTATCATATCCAGATCTCAATCTATACTCCATCTTCCAATTTTATATAGATTATCACAGTAATTGTTGGCCAAACAATTAATCAATAAGCATAAGATATAATACACAATTTAATAAAACCAACTTTCATTCAATGGGAAGCTTGCAATTTAAACTACATACCAAGTTCCGTTGCAATCTTAATTAAAATTTAGTTCATGATAATAATAAAGAAAAACATCATCCAAATTAATAATCCAAACATCCCAGATAGTTACAAAAGATAAAACTAGAAAAGAGAAGAAGAAACTCTGAATTTGCTCTTAAACTCTCTCTTAGATCTTCAGCCTTTGCAATTCTCCTTCGTGTTTTCCTCGTTTGTTCTCTCTGCAAAAATCTCTTGAAAAATTGATTGATTCCTTGCAAAATTCGTTCTACTAGCTTTTCTAGAGTCCTCTCCTATTTGTATTGGTCTCAGCCCTCATTCAGACTCCTCTTTGACTTCAAAAACCCCCTTAACAGCAGAAAAACGCAACTTTCTACGCACTAGAGCGCCTAGGCTCTCAACATAGGCTAATTCCAAGCACCTAGGCGCTTGGCCAGGACCACAGAATTACAAAATGCCACTCAGCTTTAATTTTCATGATTTTTGACCTTTTTCTTCTCCGAAATGACCAATTTGTACCTCCAGCTCCAACCTACAACAAATAAACACAAAACACATAAAAAGATCCTACAAAACAATTAAATATAATAATAATTAAGTTTAATAATATCGGATTCATAGGTATAAAACCTACTCATCAGCACGTAACACGACTCTCAACGTGAAGAAGGGTGTGTGCAAAGATGAAGAGAAAGACTTTAAAGTGTGTGAGAAGGCTTACAGTGGGCTGCCAAAGAAGACTTCTATATCTTTAAAGTGGGTAAACACGGGCTTTTATAAGTACAAAAGTAGCTATATATGAGCTCACACGTGTTTAAAATGAGAAAGTACTCCGTATGGGGTGAGTATAGAGCAAATTGGGCAGGGCTTCCTCGCCGTTTTCTCTTGCAAAATGGTCACCCCAAGCCCTCTATTTATAGAGGGTGGAGCCGCAGGTGTACCTGCGGCTGGGCCGCAGGTGTACCTGCGGCTGGGCCGCAGGTGTACTAGAGGTTACCCGGGTTTCCCCGGGTTTCTCGGGTGGGGTCGTCTCGTAGTACGTGCACTCGGGCACTGTAATGTCTGATCAAACTTTTAGAAGTGTAATCCGGGCATTCGATTGAGGTATACAGGACCTATTTCGGACTGCCTTTGTCGAGAGTTGTACAATGGCATGGGATTAGAGTTTGTACGAAGTCATTGAAGATGGGACAATGCCCTCCGATCTTCAAGCTTCAAATTCCATCCGTTACCCTGCACAATAGTTACTCAGGATTGGTTTTCCTTGATTCTTGTGGGACATCATTGTGTAGAGATGTGTATTAAATGTTGAGACGACGCGACGCGATGTGGCATCGTGTTGGCGAGATGACGATGTTGCCCTTCACCGGTGTTATCGCCAGTTTGGGCTGATACATCAGATGTTGCTCAGGGATTTGCTGAGATTGGACTGCTGCAATTGTTGAAGGTCCTCAGTGTCATCTTTGAGGTGTGCCTGTCCTCCTGGTGTTATCTCTGGGTTGGTACAGAGTTTCTCGTTGTGAGTGCCGAGATTAAAGCTGGTTGTATTTGAAATAAGCATTTCCGGGGTTATCGCCAAAACTGCATTCCTTGGGGTTATCACCAAGGTTGGTAGCTATTCCCATGGTTGGGACTGAGACTGGATACCTCGGGGTTATCTCCGAGATTAATCGGTCTTCTCCGGTGTGTGTTCCGATATTAGATCTGCACGCCTCGGGGTTATCTCCGAGGTTGGAATTGTTACTCCCGGAGTGTGTTCTGGGGTTGATGCCAAATTTCCGCTAGTATCCAGAATGGACTGTCTTCCAAGGTTCCCTCTTGAAAGACGAATTTGTCCTCCTGTAATGTTAGTGACAGGTGTACAGAAAATTTCGAGTGTCTAAAGATGCCCCTCTTAATCATACTCATGCAATGCAATGCATGGGTAGGATAAAGAATCCTAGACACTTGAAATACAACAAGACAAACATGGTACTATATGTAGAAACATGATGCAAATATGTGATGCATGTGTACGGGGTTGTAGCCTAACATGTTGAGGATGATTGCGGGTCCTTGTGACATTTATCGAGGATTGACAAGTATGACCTGATCGGATGTGTGATCTAAATCTGTTAGGATGTTGATGTTGGAGTTATCACCAAAGTCCTGGAGCTTTGATATAGACTTAATTCTAAAGAGACGCCTCTTATGTGTAAGAGATCTGTGGGGATGAAGATTGATCTGTTTGAGGATGTGTATAACATATTCCATCATCGATCCTCCTTGATGACATTGACCTCTCCTGGTTGGTATTGCCAGGATATGTCAAGATTCTGTTGGATTTACTGCCAACAACAAATGCTGTTAGGGATGCCTGACCTTCGTTGACATGTACTTCACCGACATGTGAATCAAGGGATGAAAACCCTGTGGGATAGACTGTCAAGGTTGCTTGACCTCCGCTGACGTGTGAATCAACGGCTGATACTCTGTGGGCATATTGTCAAGGCTGCTTGACCTTCGCTTACGAGTAGATCAACTGAACATTGCATTGTGACCCCCGCCGGGGATTCACTGTGGAATATGAGTAATCAAGCATGAAATCCTTGAATAACTCTAGAGCTCTGATAGGTTTAATCGCCATCGGCTAAGATAATGTTAAGGCTACTTGACCTTGCCAGGGCCATCGGCTAAGATATATGTGTCAACGGCTGAATGTGCGTTTTAATCCCCTGCCAGGGCTTCACGTTGTAACCCCCGTCGGGGATCTACGTTGTAACCCCTGTCCGGGATCTATGTTGTAACCCCTGTCGGGGATCACGTTGATCTTCCCGAAGTTGACGGCATTGGACCTGTACAAGGTATTGCCTGATGTGATTTATAACAAATGAGATCATTGACAGGGTATACCTCGTGTTCGGGTGACTACCAATGAGTGATGTACAAACTCACAGTTTCATCTGAGAAGACCAGAATTATATGCTATTTTGCTAAATCACGTGGCATTTTTATTACTGATTTGACCTTTCTAGTCTGCAAGAACTCCTTTGCAACTCGAACTGGACCGAGCCAGAGGGTTGGGGTGCACATAGGGGTGCCGCAGGTGTTTATTGGGTGTATATGACCCATTTTCCTATATTTTTTACTGTACAGAGATGATGTATATAGATGATGATATATTTAGGAATATATGTACGTATTTCCATTCCCTATATCATATTGCCATCTATTATCTACAATGCATGTATCATGTTATGGATATATATGTATGTCCAGAGATATTCAGCATTGACCCCTGGATGGTCTTATGACACGGCCCGTATAGATGTCTTCTTTGACCATTAGTCGTATTGATCATACCCCACCATCATTGGTGGCATCAGGTATGCGATCGTGGTATGATAGCATGTCACCATCAGACAGGGTGACTGTAGATCATTTGTTACAGCATACTATGACCCTGTTGATGTTTCAGGTTCCCACAGGATTTGTGGATGGCATGCTATAGCATTGGGTATCGGATAGGCAAGTTTTCCGATTTGGGACCCAGGAGTTGACTCCTACTCTGGAGGAGTATGCACGATTGACGATGCTTCTGCTGGACAGACCTTGCGTGCATATGGCTGTGGGGGACATGAGTCGATGGTTCATGACCCTCACTGGATTGCAGCGTAGAGTGGTGCAAGATGAGCTTACATCGAGCCACGTTATATCCCAGCATTTTCTGTTTGACAAATTCGGCTCTGAGGATAGTTATTCACGACATTCTGGGGATTTCCCCGCACCAGAGGATCATTGGCGTCTAGCCAGAGTTGATGTACTGCTGTTGTGCGTACTGTCGTATGTCTATATGCCACGATACATGGATGAGATAGACATTGATGTCATCATGGCAGTGAGAGCTCTCAAGGAGGGTCATACCATTATACCTATGATCATAGCAGAGACCCTGCGGTCAGCCACCTACTGCTGCACTTATTAGACATGAGTGTTTACGGGCAGCTCGGTCATGCTATATATGTGGTTCATGTCCCACTTGAGACCGATTGGCACTCTTAGATGTCATGGGTACTGGTTCACCCATGATATAGCCATGTCGTACTCCTTTCAGCCATCGGAGTGTATAGATGCTATGTCTTGGTCCACATTTTTGGCAGATGTCAGAGATCCATTTGTTATATTGCCGTGCTCGGGGATCAGCTCACCATACAGCTTCATTACTCATGCTCCGGGCATGGACTACCTCCCTCTGGTTGGTTTGAGGGGCGTGACTACTTATCACCCGCTGGCCGTGATGTCGCAGTTTGACCAGTTTCAGGATTTTCATCCTTTCGAGGGGGCGATAGGTCAGCGTTCAGCTTCTCGCTATCTTTCAGCAGAGGACCGATCCTGTGTGTATGTATGGTGGGATTAGCGTGAGATAGCTAATTTTTCTGTGAGCCATCCGGGCTGTTCAGCAGAGTATTCCGCATGGATGGAGACATAGATTGCATCGGTTGCAGCAGTATCCACAGTACCGGATAGTGAGACAGATGAAGGAGAGCCCATGGAGGACATTGATTCCCACATCGAAGAGGAGCCAGGTGCTGGGTTGCCAACATCTCTTTTAGATTCTCCCAGTACCAGTACTGTTGTGATTCAGCATTCAGCACAGTACTTTGAGCAGAGACTTCATCTGATGACCTTTGAGAGAGATCAGGCTCGATCTATGATGTTGACTGCCCTTGATGGGAGAGACGCAACTCTGTCAGAGAGAGACGAGGCATGCAGATGGCTGCAAATCTGTTGGGTCGTGTGGATATCCTCATACAGGAGACCATAACTTTACCTCCTTCTTTTGAGAGGGATGCCATGTTGGGCTTGTTAGCTCGCATATACGCTGATTTGTAGATGGGCTTTGATTTTCCTACACAGACTAGCTTAGCCATTTTGTCATGTACTGTCTACATTGTATATATCAAACAACATTATATATGTAGCAGGGAGATATATTTTTGGATCACTTCCCTTTTAGTTATACTTTGCTGCTTGCTTGATATTTTGCCTGCTATTTTAGGGCTTGCGATCTTGATGTATTCTAAATTCCTCCTTGAGGGATGGACATTGAGATGTCTCTGGACAGTTCAGAATGGATCATTGATCTGTATGTATTCCTACCATCTTTGGTGTCTTGGGACTGGTTTATGTATGGAAATATGGAGAGGAGTGTGGCTTTCCTCTCTGAGATTGACCGCACCACAGATGGTCGCCATTACTTCTATTTAGGAGAAGCCTAGTTAATTCCATCTCTTATGGATTGGAGTAACTCTTCAAGGTACGACCACAACTTAGATAGTCGCCGAATCTCCTATTTGGGAAGAGTTCAAGTAATTCCATCCCTTTGGTCTGAAGCCGAATGAAATGTAGAGGATTGAAAGATGATCCCAGTACCAGTTGACAAGGGTTTGTGTTTTGGTAGGGGTGAGACTGCACCATGAATGGCTGCCTACATAATCCTATTGAAGAGGAGATCAGGTCTGCGTAGTTCGAACCTGGTGTAAGAGGTTCAACGCTGTATGTGGTAGAAATGGTGTTGGAATGTTTTTGTTGTTTTTGTTTTTTTAAGGAAAAGGGTGGAAATGTTTTTTGTTGTTTTTGTTTTATTGCAACCGGGCCATATGAAATGGTTTCCTACGTACTCCCATTGAAGAGGAGATCAGGTCAACGTAGTTCGCCCCTCAGGGCGAGTGGAAAAGCGTAATCCTATGTGCAGGTCAGAGTGCGGGGAGGAGAAAGTTTAATCCTAGGTTGAGGATAAATTGCAGGTATGATAAGCTTGATCCCATATATGGGTAGCCAAACTACAAATGAGAGAGGTTCAATCCGTAGTGGGATGACCTAAGTCGTAGGAACGCAGAGAAGCCAGGTTGCTGGCTTGAAAAGTATGTTTCCCTGAGGGGCAGAGTGTGGAAGAGTTGTATGTGGTAAAGGGTTTAAAGAACCGGAATGACTGGTGATTTGATAATCCAACACCAAGATGTTTGCTTGATAGCAGCTTCAGACATAGTATCATTTTACGGCGTCCGAATTGATGAGTTATGGAAATTCATCGCCGTCCATTTCTTGCAATCTAAGAGCGTTTCCTGCCAATATTTCCTTGACAATAAACGGGCCTTCCCAGTTAGGAGCGAATTTTCCCTTAGATTGATCTTGGTTGCCAATGATCTTCTTCAAAACCAAGTCATGTTGTTTAAACTGCCGTAACTGGACTTTTTTGTTGTAGGATCTGGCGATCCTTTGCTGATATAATTGACCATGAAAGATATCCGCGGTCCGCCTTTCGTCTATTAGAGACAATTGGTGATACCTGTCTTGTACCCATTGGTGTTCTTTCAACTGAGCGTCTATCAACACTCTAAGGGATTCCATTTCAACTTCTATGAGGAGCACTGCTTCCATCCCATAGGTTAATGCGTAGGGGGTTGCCCCAGTGGAAGTGCGCATTGAGGTTCTGTAGGCTAACAAAGTAAGAGGCAATAAGTCAGGCCAATCTTTGTGGTTGGCGGACATCTTTTGCATAATCTTCTTGATGTTTTTGTTAGCCGCTTCAACAGCACCATTCATCTTTAGACGGTAGATGATAGAGTTAAGATGTTTGATGTGGAATTTACGGCATAATTCCTCCATCATTTTGTTGTTGAGGTTCTTAGCATTGTCTAACACAATCACCTCTGGTTGTCCATATTGACAAACGACATTGTTTCTGATGAAAGCAATGATGACTTCTTTAGTAACCCTGGGGAAGGATGCTGGCTCTACCCACTTGGTGAAGTAGTCGATCATGGTGAAGATAAATCGATGTCCATTACTAGCTTTAGGCTCAATGGGCCCGATAACGTCCATTCCCCACATTGAAAAGGGCTAAGGTGAACTCATGTTATGGAGTTCCCTTGGAGGGGCGTGTATAGCATTCCCATGAATCTAGCACTAATAGCATCTCCTAACGTGGTCATTGCAATCAGCTTTGAGAGATAACCAATAATGTCCTGTCCTGAGGACTTTCTTGACAAGGAGGGGGCCACTTATGTGGGGGCCACAGATTCCACCATGGATTTCATCCATAAACCTTTGGGCTTGATCTTTGTCTAAACATCTGAGGAGACCTAGTCCTTCATCTCTTTTGTAGAGCGCATCTACACTCAGGTAGAATTTCATAGCAAGTCGATGGATCCGCCTTTTTTCAGTCGGGCTCGCTTCCGTGGGTGTAGATCCATCTCATAGATATTCTTTGATATGCTGATACCAAGGATGTTGGATGGGAGGTAGCTCATCCGATACTTCTCCAACGTAATTCCCATAGGCTGGGGCCTTGTGCAGGGAAATTGTGACGCTTGGCATGTGTTCCTTGTCTGATATGCGAATCAAGGAGGCCAAAGTTGATAACGCGTCTGTAAAGTCATTCCTGTTACGATGAACGTATAGAAAGGAGATTTCTTCGAACTCCAAAACCATCCGTAAAACTTGCCGATGGTAGTGCAGTAAATGTAGTTCCTTGGTTTGATAGATTCCGGTGGATTGTCTGATTACCAACTCTGAATCTCCAAATACCGTTAACCGCCTGATGCCCATTGAACGGGCAAGTTTTATCCCCATGAGACAACCTTCATACTCAGCTGTGTTGTTGGTGCTGACAAACTATAATTTAACGGCGATGGGATACTGCTCTCCCGTACCAGATACTAGAACTGCTCCAGCTCCAGAACCTTTCACATTAACAGCTCCATCAAAATACATCTTCCATGATTGGCGCGTATCGTACTGATGGTATTGCTGAACTGTCATTACTCCTTCATCGGGGAAATATGTCTCCAAGGGTTTGAAATTCCCTGATGGTGCGACGGCCAGTTGATCCGTAATTTCTTGACCTTCGATGGACTTTTGAGTTACATATACGATGTCAAATTGTTGTAGGATCAACTGCCATCTGGACAGCCGATAATTTAACATGGGTTTATTGAACACGTATTTGAGAGGATCCACGCGGGATATAAGCTGGGTTGTGTGACCATGGAGATAATGTTGTAACCTCATGGAAGCCCATGCTAAAGCACAAGTCTTCTCAATCAGAGTGTACTTGTGTTCAGTGCTACTGAATCTTTTACTGAGGTAATAGATAGCTCATTCTTGGCCTTTATCATCTTTCTGTCCCAGCATGCAGCCCATGGCATTGTCACTTATGGACAGGTACATGAACAGGGGAACATCATCCCTGGGTGGTACCAACACGGGAGCTTTAACTAGCTATTTTTTAATTGTGAGGAAGGCATTCTGGCACTTATCATTCCATTTAATGGAGGAGTTCTTCCTTAACAGCTTGAAAATTGGCTCACAGGTTGCTTTGAGTTGAGAGATAAACCTGCTAATGAAGTTGATTCTTCCCAAAAATCCCCGTATTTCCTTTTCTGTCTGAGGAATGGGCATTTCTGTGATGGCCTAGATTTTGGTAAGATCCAGCTCAATCCCTTTGTGCCTGACTAGAAATCCTAGCAGCTTGCCTGATTTAACTCCAAAGGCGCATTTAGCTGGATTCAACTTCAAGTTGTACTTACGCAACTTATTGAACAATTTTTTGAGATGGTCTAGATGGTCATCCTCCTTTCGGGACTTGACAATGATGTCATCCACGTAGATCTCGATCTCTTTGTGCATTAAGTCGTGGAAAAGAGCCATCATAGCTAGCTGATAGGTGGCTCCGACATTGATGAGGCCGAATGACAACCATCAATAGCAAGAGGTTCCCTAAGGCGTGATGAAAGCAGTTTTCTCACGATCTTCCTCAGCAACCATTATCTAATGATACCCCGCAAAGCAATCAGCAAAGGAGTACATGTCGTATTGAGCTGTATTGTCAGTGAGAATGTGGATAAATGGCACGGGAAAGCTATCTTTTAAGCAAGCTTTGTTCAAGTCCCGGTAATCCACGCAAACTCGAACCTTCCCTCTGTGTTTAGGCACGGGAACAATGTTGGATATCCACTCAGGATATGTGGACACCATGATGATGCCAGCTTGAGATTGTGAAGCTTGAAATTGTTTCACAATTTCTTCTTTCACCTTTAAACTCCATTCAGGTTTGAATTGCCTAAGCTTTTGCTTGACTGGCTTAAATCCCTCTTTAATGGGAAGGCGATGAAGGACAATGTCAGTGGATAAACCCACCATGTCTTCATGAGACCATGCAAACACATCCTGGAATTGGGTTAATAGCATAACCATGTCATTCCATTGGTTTGGGGTAAGGTCTGAACCAATCTGGATTAACTTAGGGCTTTCTAAGGTTTCGAGATTGAAAGAAGTGGTTTGATCAAGGTTGGGTTTAGGTTTGTCTTTGACCCATTCTTGAATTTCTGGAGGCACCTCAATGTCATCCTGTATTTCCATCAAGGCTGAATTCATCTCTACATCAAAGGTACAATCCTTGTGGAGAAGAGGCACCGTATCAGAAAGTACACATCTAAATTTAGGGTCCTGAAACAAAATATGATTTCACTTAGTATATATGAAATGTTTTGATTATACACAGTGTAAGCATATACTGGAAAAATAAACTGCTAATACTGTACAGAAAAGTAAGTAGTTATGATATCTACAGGGCAGAAAGAGTTCTGTCTGTTTTACCCTTGACGACCAATGCAAGGAGTGATGTTCTAATTGGTAAGGGAAAAGTTCGGGTGGACTGTAATGATGGATGGATTGTCATCATCCTCCCTGTCCTGAATGATGACCATTACGTCTGGGCAATCATTGTCTGGGGTGTATCTGTTGGTATGTTCATCATGAACGATGATGCGTATGCCTGACATCATTCGGATGACGTCTTGCTTGATTCTCCGTTCCTCCTCTTCCATTGCGGGATTTGGAACAAAGACTTCTTTTTCCTTTACCGGTACTTTCTTGGGAAATAACATAGCCATTACATTGGCTGGCACCTTTACAGGAGGTTGTACGGACTCAGAGTTTGAAGGGGAAGATAAACGCCGCATGGTTGAAGCTAAAGGAATCTACTGATGCTTATGAGGATTCCTATGACTAGAACTGACAGAATAGCCTAGTCCAGCTGTTCCAGTTTTCTTGGTTAATTGAATTGGGTACTTGATACCCTGGCGATATTTACCCATCCCTTGTCCCGGCTTATGACCCAATGACATAATTTCTTGAGTAGCCGAAATTTCCTTGGCAGAAATCTTGGGTTCGGGAAATGGTGTTCCAATAGCATGGTATTGGGTATTGCTTACTTCCAAGGCATGAAAACTGACCGATTCAACATCTGCGTTTGCATTGATGAATGGCATGTCCCCATGTTGAGGACACTCTGGTTCAGCGTTGACTGTGACCAGGATATTGTTGATAATGTATTTCAGTTGCTGATGAAGGGTGGAGGGGACTACCCCTGCCATATGAATCCAAGGTCGTCCCAAGAGCAGGTTGTATCCCAAATCTATCTTGAGCACGTGGAAAGGTACGCAGAATGTATGGGGACCAATTTTGATTGGCAGTTCAATTACTCCGACCGAATTCCAACGGGCACCATCAAAAGATTTGATGACGGTATGGCTACTCTGGAGTCGGTTGAGATTGATATTCATCTTCACCAAGGTAGCGTATGGACATATATTTAGAGATGAACATCCATCTATCAAGACTCCAGCTAGCATATATCCGGAGGACAAGACCGCAATGTCCAATGGCTTGCAATGACCGATCCCCTTGGGCGGTATGTCATCATCAGTGAAGGATATCACATTATTGTTGAAAATGTGATCAGCAAGATGATGATTGTTTTTTGTATCAACTGATGTTGGTAGATAGGCTTCTTCTAAAACCTTCAGCAAGATTGTCCGATGATTCTTTGAAGTTAGGACCAAGTCCAAAATTGATATTTGTTGTGGAGCTTCTTTTAAGCTTAAAACCACCTTGGCTTTGTTATGACCCATAGTGCGGAGGAATTTTTCAATATTCTCCATGGGTATTTTCTCCTTTGACTTGGTGGTAGACTTAATCACCCGTTGGGGAAGATACAGTGGATTTTCCTTCGACACTGCATCAGTTGTATGTGAGGTGGATCCTTCATCTTCTCCATAATTCCATGGAACCTTGCGCAAGCTAACAATAGGATATTGTGCTCGGCACAGAAAGTTGATTGGCTCGGGAGTGGCCACTTTCAAAGGATTGTTGCTTCCCTTGAGTTGAATCGTTGGCATTATGAGTGATTTGTTAGCCCCCCCTAAGTTTTCGGTGGATATGACCGCTATTAAACTCTTCCACTTAGTAGGACCTGTATTCTCACTTGCACGTAACATAGTATCATCGTTTGCTAGGTGCAGGACACCACTGTCAATTAGATTTTATATAAGGTGGCTGAGTGCCCAGTATTCTTCTGTGCTGTGATCGCGAGAATGGGAGTGATATTAACATACTCCATCAGAACTGTACCATCCTGAACGAGGGTTGATTGGAGGTAGAAGGGAACTGATCCTTCCTTCATTGATTAATAACTGAAGGATTTCCTCCATAGGTTGGCCTAAATAGGTGAATTCCCTTTTGTTGTCAAAATCCCGACGGGCTTTAGCATTTGCTCTCTTTGTCACTTTGTCTTCTAGCATTTCATTTTCTGAAAGTGACGAGGGAATATTCATGACAAGAGGTAGGAGACTAGCATGATCCTGGCTGATTAATTAACGTGTCACTTGATGCTGATAAGTCACCAATTCTGTCAATTGTTCAATTTTCTTGCATAGAGCTTTCATCTTTCGATCCATTGTGAATTGGAACTTGGCATAATCCCATTTATCAACACCGTCTTTGAGGGTCTGGGAGGATTTACAGTTGAAATATGAATTCTCTCCATTGCTCCAATTGATCATGTTGACCTCTTCTTCTTTGTGCTGAGGAAGAGGGTTGTTTTGAACGTGAGGTTGATCTGGTTTAGTGACCACGATCTCACCGTTGTCTATCAGGTCTTGGATTTTGTGTTTCAAGGCCCAACAATCCTGAGTATCATGTCCAGGTGCCTCGGCATGATAAGCACATTTCCGAGCAGCATTGAAACCCTGTCTATTAGGTCTGGCTGGTGGAAGAAGATGTGTAATTTTCTTCTGTGTTGTCAGAAGAGTGAGAATATTCTCGAGTGGGTCCCCTAAGGGTGTGAACACTCGAGGGCGTTTGACTTCTCCACCTTTTGGTATTGGAGGGTTCGAAGACTATGCTTGAAATGGAGTGTAGTTTCTCCTTTGAATAGGAATATTCTGATTGCCTTTTTAACCCTGTAATATCAGGGAAACATCTTCCTCTTTCTTTTTATGGACCCTCCAGGGGTTGTTTCCATAATTTCTAGATTGGATGTGATCAGCAACAGCTTTAAGGGCAGCTAGGTCTTGAATTTTTCAAGATTTCAATCCCATCTCAGCCATCTCCCCATGCTTGACCGTTTCAGAAAATTGTTTACCGATGCCGGCTAAAACTCTTTCATAGAAAGGAGCTTCTTGTATGTCTATGAAAGTCATGACCATTTCTGATTCTATCATGGAAGGAATAACTTGGGCAGCCAGGCGTCTCCACCTTTGAGCATACTCTCTAAAAGACTCGTTAGACTGTTTCTCGATCTTGGTAATTTGATACCGATCAGGAGCCATCTGAGACTGAAATCTGTGTTGAGTGAAGAAAGGTATGTTCTAGCTCTTCCCAGCTATGGATCTTTGAATTATCTAATCTTGTGTACCACGAACGGGTTTCTCCAGTTAGACTCTTTTGGAACAACTGCATTCTGAGCTTCTCATCCTCTGCATAAGATCCAAGTTCTCCAATAAACACCTTTAAATGTGTGTAAGGATCTCCTAACCCATCATATTTTTCAAAGTCAGGAGTTTTAAACTTTTTTGGATAATGAACACCAGGAAAAATGCAAAGATCAGCTTATGAAACACTCCTGTGTGTTCCAATTCCTTTGATAGCACGCAGGGTCTCTTCTATTTGGAGAACTTTCTTTTTGATGTCACCGGTGTCTGGATCTCCAGTGGGATGGGCAGCATCATGAGTTTTTCTGGTCGTATCCAACTGTAGTTCAGGTATTGGGATGACCTAGGATCCCCCTTGTGTGGAGGATTCAGCATTTACGGGTATTTTTGGACCCGGAGTAGACTTGTGTAGTTCTTTGAGCAGAACAGCCAAATCTGAAATTTGTTTGCTTAATCCGTTGAATTCTTTGTGAGAAACTGGATTAAGGTCAGTCTGGTCAGATGATGACATGATTGACTGTAGGCCTGTAGCCTTTTTGGATTTTGACCGGGTAGTAGGTCCGATTGGTTCCTTGCGAAAGACTTTCATAGTTTAGTCTTTAGGGAATGTGTATAATAACATGCTATGTGATGTGTCCATTTTAGGAATTTTATCCTGCAAAGCGGATGTCAGCTGTTTGTAGCATGTTAATTAAAATATGTATGTGTACACATTTCTTCATATTTCTCATTACATGGAGATAGATATGGAATGAAATTACAAGTAATTGTGTTTTATAAGTAATTGATATGAGAGAGCATGAAGAGACTTTCCTCTAATTTGGGTTTATCAGAGGCTGACATATCTTAGGTTACTCTCGCGGCTTTTTGGCATGATGTTTCCCAAATCATCGCAATTTACTCAACGGGAAGTTAATACGGTATTTCAACTGGAGAGAATTTGTGTGGTGCCTTTCCTGAGCCTTGGGGAATCAGTCTTCCCACGAGTCCAGTAATCAAACACCGACGGGATAGCCTCCTGGTGGAGGGACCACACAACATACATTCACATACATCGCGTCTCACCGTATGAAAATGATGATATGTGCGAGCACTAATATCACAAGCAGTTATGGTGCGAGGCATTAAGTGCAATAAGTAAATGCATTCGTACACATTCATCATAAATGTAAATGCTACATCCACACACAAGCAGATAACAGTTTTGAAAAAGATTGTAATAGCGGCTTAAGTCCTCTTACTGGAATCCCTAGCAGAGTCGCCACCTGTCGACGTCGGGATTTTTAAATGTCCCTTTCCGTTACTTGTTTTTTGGTGTTCTCATTTTAGGTGAGATTTGTTTGAAAAAACAAGTGAAAAAGGTCCGACATGTATAATGTCGACGATGGACTGTTAAGAGTTACCAATTGGTTTTTTAAATGGTTGTACCAACACAACCGAGAAAAGGTTTGCACATTGACCCAGTGATGTGACACTGTTAAACGGGTCGGTGAAACCGAGATTCATTAGGGTCCGGGGACTTGGTTATGCGGAGGGAAGGTGTTAGGAACCCCCTGACATCCGTGTAACCACGGTGACCGCCTCTTTTCAAGAAACTATTATCTGAATGTGTGTGTGTGTGGGTCAATGTACTGTTATTTGGAAATAGTGCGAGGCCTCGTTCGCACCTATATACACAGGGTTCGAATTTATGTAAAAATTCAGTTTTAACAAGATATAGAAGTGAGGTTTTATAAAAAAATATTTTCAAACCCTGATGCTCAATAGTAATTGAGACCTTTTACACTCCCATTTTATTAAGTGTTCTGCTTGATTGATTTTATTTTACAGATGCGAGGCATCCGTACGAAAATAATGTACATAACTTCCTCGTGGGTATGGAAACCATCTGAGGAAATTCAGACATCGCAAAATAATTTATAAGCTGCTTACAGCTAAAAATGTCCATCGCTGGAACCGAATCTAGATCCAATAGGCTAAATCTGTGATCACATAATTCCTAGGCTCACATGATACCGCAATTTATATGAAAGCAGTAAGTAGGTATATATATAAAAGCTGTAAATATATATATACATACATGATCACCAACCACGAAGCACCTCCACGGGAGATCAAAAATGTAAATAAAGCTGTAAAAGCTATCAACCGCCACGGAGAAAACTCCAGGCGGGACAAAATGTAAATAAAGCTGTACAAAGCAATCAACTGCCACGAAGTAAACTCCAGGCAGGACGAAACGTAAAGAAAGCTGTAAAAGCGATCAACCACCACAAATTAAACTCCAGGTGGGACAATATATATATATATATATATATATATATATATATATATATATATATATATATATATATATAAGCAATAAATGCACCAGATGTAAAATTCAGGCTCATCGAACAGAGTTCAACAACAGTTCATATATATAAGTATATATATAAAAGCGAGTAAATGCACCGAATATAAAATCCAGGCTCATCGAACAGAGTCCGATACACAGTTAATATATATATATATATATATATATATATATATATATATATATATATATATATATATATATATATATATATATATATATGAAAGCAGTAAACGCTCCAGACCGAAGTCTAGGCTCATCGAACAAAGTTCGATACACAGTTCATATATATATATATAAAAGCAAATAAATGTTCCAGATCGAAGTCTAGGCTCAATCGAGGCATAACTCGATAATGTTAGTCCATATATATATATAATATGTATATATAAACTGAAATAAAACCACGGACCGAAGTCCGGGCAAATGCACGCAACACGACTCTCAACGTGAAGAAGGGTGTGTGCAAAGATGAAGAGAAAGACTTTAAAGTGTGTGAGAAGGCTTACAGTGGGCTGCCAAAGAAGACTTCTATATCTTTAAAGTGGGTAAACACTGGCTTTTGTAAGTACAAAAGTAGCTATATATGAGCTCACAATGTTTAAAATGAGAAAGTACTCCGTATGTGGTGAGTACAAAGCAAATTAGGCAGGGCTTCCTCGTCGTTTTCTCTTACAAAATGGCCACCCAAAGCCCTCTATTTATAGAGGGTGGAGCCGCAAGTGTACCAGAGGCTACCCGGGTTACCCTGGGTTTCTCGGGTCGGGTCGTCTCATAGTACGTGCACTCGGGCTTTATAATGTCCGCTCGAACTTTCAGAAGTACAATCCGGGCATCCGATTGAGGTATACATGACCTATTTCGGACCGCCTTTGTTGAGAGTTGTACAATGACATGAGATTAGAGTTTGTACGAAGTCATTGAAGATGGGACGATGCCCTCCGGTCTTCAAGCTTCAAATTCCATTCGTTACCCCGCACAATAGTTACTCGAGATTGGTTTTCCTTGATTCTTGTGGGACATCGTTGTGTAGAGATGTGTATGAAATGTTGAGACGACATGATGTGGCATCGTGTTGGCGAGATGACGATGTTGCCCTTCACTGGTGTTATCATCGGTTTGGGCTGATACAACAGACGTTGCTCAGGGATTTGCTGAGATTAGACTGCTGTAATTGTTGAAGGTCCTCAGTGTCATCTTTGAGGTGTGCCTGTCCGCCTAGTGTTATCTCCAGGTTGGTACGGAGTTTCTGTAACGCCCCAGAAAATTGAACATTTTGTAATTTCTTTTAATAATGAATAAAATAATATTATTTATTATTATTGCGTGTTGAGATGATGGATGTCGTTCTATAACCTAGAAACGTCGTAAAGTAGTAGTATTTTAACTACGTGGGAGAATTAAAGTGTTTGAATTTCTAAAACGAAAATAAAAGTTTTCTGAGAAATTTTCCGAAAAACACTATTCATCAATTTCTGCTCGGGAATTATTTTTGAACTTCCGAGAAATACGTAATGTTATAATATCGAGATGATATCGATTATGTAATAATAATCTAAGTATGGAAAATGTAATATTTCGCATGCGTACCTAATTTGAGATAGTTAGGTTATTAAACGTTAAAAGAATGAAGTTGTGATTGTATAATGTGTAAACCTCATATGGAGTAAGGAATGGAGGTATAATACGACGTATTGTATTATTATGTAAGAAGAACGAGATATCGTATATTTCGAATTAATATACGAAATAGCATACGAGAATTATACGTAGGATATGTATGTTAAGTTATTGAATTTAAGATAATGGACTTGTGGGATTTCTAGTTTATGGATAGAAGCCCAAGTGTATGATTATCACAAGCCCAATCTATTTTAACTCAAGCCCAATAGGAAAGTAGTTGGATTAATTAACCAAGCCCAAGGTGAAGCCTTGACCCATGGGTCAAACCAGGTGAGGAAGTGGGTAGTCTTGATGGGCAAGGATTAAGTGTGATGACCAAGTGTTGTGGTGAGCAAGTAAAAAGAAGTGGCTAGCAAGAAGACTTGAAGGTTAAGTTATGAATAGTAAGGAGGTGGAATGAGGAGGTGGGATTGATTATTGTCCATTTTGCCCCAAACTTTGGTGGCCTATAAATACCAAGTTCATTTCATTTTTTTGTTGCTTGTTTTTGTGATCATCCAACACTTTCCTCCCAAGCATATAAGCTACTTATTTGGTAGGAAGAATAAGTCACTTAAAGCACTTATAAGCCACTTCAACCTTTGATAGTTTCCAAAGCAAATAGAAGTCTTCAAGGGTAAGACTCATCTTCTTTTATCTATATCTTTTCTATGATAGGATTGATAGAGAAGGGGGGATTATTTGAGGATGACATGTAATAAGTTATAAGGAATGAACTTAAGCCGAATAAGTTGAATAAGCAACTTGAACCCTAATAAGTTGTTAAGATCATGAAGGACATGTCATATGATGTTAGTATGTGGTTTATAACATAAGAACATTGATTGAAGGACTTAAATTATTGTTAAGTCATGAGTATGAAGATTTCTAGTTCATAAGTTGAGAAAGTCAATGACTTATGGAAATAAGTCAAAACCTACTTTGATTATAAGTTGGTGTAATAAATAACTTGAAATAATGATATGTTGGTTAAAATCCACTTAGAACGCTTAGTATGGTTTATTTGACGAACTTAGCACGATTAGACGATTAACGTCGAATTCGTGAAAGTCTCGGAATAGAAGTCATATTTTGAGTTGGAAGTCGAAAACGTTGGTTTTTGATGGAGACAAGTTATTATGGTCATTATAGAGTTGCGGACTCGAAAATGACCAGATTCCGACTTAGAACGAAGAAATGAGCGTTGAACGTTCACGAACGTTTATCGTTTTCGTTAAAATGGACTAATAAGTCAAATAGATAAAATTCTTGCATGAACGTATAGATTATGAAATTTGTGAACCGTAGGCTTTTGAACGGACCAATTCGGAGTTAAAACGAAGAAGTTATGCGTCCGGGAAGTTAGCAAAATTTTCAAAAACTACAAAATTTTCTGAAGACCAGAGTCCGCGCCGCGGCGCGACTCTAAGCCTTCTTGGCCGCGCCGCAGCGCGAAGCCGGAGGATGACACACTGCTAACTCGCGCCGCAGCGCGAGTCAAAGACCAATTAGTGGCGCCGCGGCGCCAGAACAAGGAAGAAGATAGAGAAGAAGAGTTCCAAGTATAGAAAGAAAGAGGGATTAATAGTAATGAATTGTGATGTAATCACAACATAATTAAGACATTGTAAGGTGCTTGTAATACACTAATGCATGTTTATAATCAATAAAGACGAGCGGAATATGAATGACATAATAAAAGCCGAAACCCTTAATAACGAAACTAAGTTAGAATTACATTGAGATGAAGGGTAAGGTATAATAGTAAACATACATTGTTAATTATGATCTAATATGGTACGTTATATGATTATGAATTGTAGAATCATAAAGACTTAAAGTGTACGTGTATTAACCAGTAAGCAATCACCAAAGGCAAGTATTCTAACCCTTGTTCCAGTTCAGTCTGGGCAAGCTTTGTAATTCATGTTCTCTTTCACATGAAATCTAGAATGATGAAGTCTTAAGCCAATTCTTCCGGCTAGACTTATATTATGATTCTGTCAAGCATGATTTAGAAATTACCGAGTTATATTGGTATGGTTTTCAATCGAAGACCACGCATGTTCAAATGTTTTTGTCGTTTAACGACCGGCACGTGAGGTTGCCACAATTAAACGTATACACGTTTAATGAATGTAGTGTTGATCAACATAGAGTACTATGAGCTGATCACTCAGAAGTGCTCGTAAGCTATGCCGGACTTACGGACTTAGTGCCGGGATGTCCTTTTTAAAAGAACTTATGTATGCTCACAATCTTTAGCCATAATTGTCATTCTACTGAATATTGATGGAAAAACGTTTTAAAGGAAATGAAGTGCTATTTTGAATCACCAATAGTACTTCGTAACTATTGTTCAGTTACTGGAGATATATTAGTTCTATGTTTCAAGCATGTTGTTTATTAGAATTATAGTACTTGCTGAGCTAGCCATGCTCACTCTTGCTTGAACCATATGAACACAGCTAAGATCGAGCGGACTGAAGGATCCGGCAAGGATAAAGGCAAGGCGAAGACGAACCCTTAGCATACTTATGTAATAGTATAGGAAGAATGTCTGTAATATACTGATATTATGACAAGAACAAATGAAAGGGTTACAAAGAACCTGGGTAATGTAATATTATTTTGATATATATATGGAGTTATATTAGTCCTCTTGTGACTATTTGAGGAAATGTGTGAATGAATGGTAGTACCGTGTAGCACCATTTGTCGGGTTGGAAGAGACCCGGATTTGGGGGCGTCACAGGTTGGTATCAGAGCAACAGGTTATAAAACTTAAGGGGGGGAATTAAAACCTTAAGCCATAACCTTAGGAAGAATCAAAGAAATACAAGAAGAAAATAACCTTATAAAAATGCATTATAATTATGATATGTATGTTTATTATTCTACTGACGTGTACTAATCAACTTATTTGTTTTATGTAGATGTCAGGAGTAAACGGGATGTTTGTTTATGAACAGACCATAAGTGATGAGTCGGTGAACCAAGTAGAGGTTGTACCTAACCCTATAGCAGCAGAGCCAGAAGTAGTAATCATTGAGTCTGAAGACTCAGAAGAAGCTGACTACATGTCAGTATTTGACGGGATGATAGAGGAGGAGGTAGAGACAGTTTCCTTTAACCCAGTGGCTATAGCAGCAGAGATAGCTCCTGGGGGGTCGATGATGTCTCTGTTTATGTCAGTGTTGGATAGAAATATCCATTACTGTCAGGAGGTTAAGGAGCTGAAGGCAGAGCTTCAAATGCTTATAGAGGACAAGACTGATGTTGAGTCCATGTGGGAGCAGGAGCATGACGAGAGGATTTTGGCTAAGGACAAAGTCCAGGATTTAAAGCACGAGGTCTTGGAGCTCAAGGAGGAGCTCAAGACAAAAGTGCAGAAGATAGAGAGGATGTCCTATATCTATAGGAGTTCTCACACGGATTTTCAGCAGCAGGTAGCTGGATATCCTGTGGAGGTGGGGCAAACGCGGCATACTATTAGCCGTGATATCATTGCCGGTCTGGCCAAGGCAGATTTCACTAATGCATTGAGGCAGATGTAGTTTAGTGGTGGTTAGAGTAGTTTGTAAATATTTTTGTAAGTAGTAGTGATGAAAAACCCTTTTTGTATAGTAAAGGGTAGTCTTTTGTAAATCCCAATTTTTGGAAAGTGATAGCGGGAAAGTAATGTAATCAGCTTAGGCTGAGTATGTAACCGATGTAGTATTATACTACAAAGAATGTATATAAAGATCGTTTTATGGAAAGCAATGAGTTATGAATGTTTGGAATTATTGTTTTATATTAATGATAGCTAATAAAGAAAGAAATAATAACGCAATGTGTTTATTGTATCAGGTAAAATGCCACCGAGAAGAGTGCAACGTAATCAAAGTGCGAACGTAAATCAACCGGAGGGAGGTCCGGTTAACGCAATGCAGGAGTTTGTTAATTTATTAACAGCTGCTTTTAATAGAACAGGGGCTAATATCCCCGTAAATCCAGGAGTAGCACGAGCTACTACCTTTAAGGATTTTAAGAGTGTAGGTCCGCCGGAGTTCAAAGGAACTACGGACCCAATCGAAGCCCAAACGTGGGTTAAAGAGATAGAGAAGGCATTTGTAATTGCAAATGTTGATGAGGCCCAGAAGGTTGCCTTTGCAACCTATATGATGAAGGGAGAGGCCAATTTTTGGTGGGAAGCCAATCAGGCTAGGGTCGGGATAACGACTTTAACGTGGGATAGATTCAAGGAGATATTCTTCGAGAACTATTTTCCCACAAGTATGCAGGGAAGGATGGAGATGCGGTTTTTAGAGCTAAAACAAGGGGAAATGACGGTTCCCCAATACGCTGCCAAGTTCAATGAACTAGCTAGGTTCGCTCCACACCAAGTGGATACCGAGGTGAGGAAGGCGCGACGGTTCGAGCAGGGCTTGAAACCCTGGCTCTATAACCGTATATCTGTATTCCAAAGTACTTCTTTTGGGATCGTTTTAGAGAAGGCGATAATCGCCGAAGGTGGTAGTGAGGCGTTGAGCCAATACCATAAGGAAAAGAAGAATAAGGGGAAGGTTGACGGAAGAGTCAAGATTGAGGGAGCCAGTGGGAGTGGCGAGGGTCAAAAGAGGAAGGTGTTTAACTCTGGGAATACCGGAGTGAAGCAAGGAGACCCAAAGAGAAGAATGGAGGCCTGTAAGACCTGTGGAAAGACTCATTTAGGAGTCTGTCTCAAGGGGAAGGCCGTCTGTTACAACTGTGGACAGGAGGGGCACATTGCGCCAAATTGTCCGAGTCCGAAAAAGAATCATGGATGCTTTGTGTGTGGGTCAACCGCCCACATGGCAAAGAACTGCCCGAAGAAGGGGACGGACGGGAATCGGGGCACTAATAGCGGTAAGTTACCTATTGGGGGTCCAGCTCAGTCGGGTAGGCCGATGGGTCGTACCTTTAACATGACAGTACAGGATGCGGTTGCATCAGGGGACGTTGTTGCAGGTATTATCCCGATCAACGATATTAATGCGTACGTGCTGTTTGATTCGGGTGCTACCTGTTCATTTATAGCATGCAGTTTTGCTAGACGATTAGGACTACTTCCCAAAAAGTTACCTATACCTGTAAACATTAAGGTAGCAAACGAAGATATAATTCCTATTGAAGATGTTCATAGGGGTTGTTGTGTAGATATACGGGGTTGTAAACTATCGGTAGATTTATTACCAATAAAGTTAGAAGAATTTGATGTAATTCTCGGAATGGATTGGTTAGTAAACCATGGGGCAATAATAGATTGTCAAAAGAAGTGTGTGAACATTAAGACGTTAGAACAACCTCAGGTAATATTTTATGGGAATAGATCGCCGGGACGTTCGTGTTGTCTAACCATGACACAAACTAGAAAATTACTGAGGAAGGGATGTGTAGGATATCTGTGCCATGTTGTTGATACCGAAAGAGTGGTGACAACCATGGAACAAATACCTATAGTGAAGGAATTCGCCGATGTATTTCCAAGTGAATTACCGGGTCTTCCGCCGGATAGGGAGATAGAATTTGTGATAGACATTGTGCCAGGAGCGGCACCAGTTTCCAGGGCACCGTATCGTATGGCGCCAGTAGAGATGAAGGAGTTGATGGTGCAGTTACAAGAACTGTTGGATAGGAAGTACATTCAACCGAGTGTGTCACCGTGGGGAGCACCGGTACTGTTTGTCAAGAAGAAGGACGGATCGTTAAGACTTTGTATCGACTACAGAGAGTTGAACAAGTTAACGATAAAGAATAAATACCCATTGCCCAGGATCGATGATCTCTTTGATCAGCTGAAAGGGGCTAATTATTTTTCTAAAATAGATTTACGAACGGGGTATCATCAGTTGAAGGTTAGGAAGGAGGACGTGCCAAAGACAGCATTCAGGACTCGTTATGGTCATTACGAGTTTTTAGTGATGTCATTTGGGTTGACAAATGCACCAGCTGCATTCATGGATATGATGAACAGAGTGTTCAAACAATATTTGGACAAGTTCGTCGTAGTGTTTATAGATGATATTCTAGTCTATTCTAAGACGCCAGAAGATCATTCTGAACACCTTAGATTAGTGTTGGAGACATTAAGGAAGGAGAAGTTGTATGCGAAATTCACAAAGTGTGAATTTTGGTTAGAGAAGGTGCAATTTTTAGGTCATGTTATTGACCATGGGGGGATTTCAGTGGATCCAGCAAAGGTAGAAGCCGTAATGAATTGGGAACAACCGAAAACGCCAACTGAGGTGCGGAGTTTCCTAGGGTTAGCGGGTTACTATCGGAGATTTATCCAGGATTTTTCAAAGATAGCTACTCCGTTGACTAATTTGACGAGGAAGACTGTGAAATACGCTTGGACTGACAAGTGTGAGAACAGTTTCCAAGAATTAAAGAAGAGATTGAGTGAAGCACCTGTGTTGTCATTACCCGATGACACGGGAAATTTTGTAGTGTATAGTGATGCTTCGCATAGAGGACTTGGTTGCGTGCTCATGCAGCATGACAAGGTCATTGCGTATGCATCTAGGCAGTTGAAGGATTATGAGAAAGTTTACCCTACTCATGATCTAGAACTAGCCGCAGTAGTTTTTGCTCTAAAGATATGGAGACATTATCTTTATGGAGAAAAATGTGAGATATACACGGACCATAAAAGTCTAAAATATATCTTCACACAGAAGGAGTTGAATATGAGGCAGAGAAGATGGCTGGAGTTGATAAAGGATTACGACTGTGAAATCCTGTATCACCCTGGAAAAGCCAATGTAGTTGCCGATGCCTTAAGTAGAAAGGGTCGGGAAAAGTTGTCTTTGTTAACGGCTCAAACTGAGTTAATAACAGAAATGGCTAGGATGGAGTTAGAAGTGAAGCTGCCCAGTGAAGAAGAAGGACCAATGTTGTTTGCAATGGAGATGCAACCAACCATCGTAGAGAGAGTTAAGGAGGTCCAACTCAAAACTGATGAGTGTGACCGGATGAAGGAACGGCTGACCAACGAAAAAGATACTAAATATAGTCTTGATAACGAGGGATTGTTGAGATTTGACGGAAGAATTTGGATCCCGGATGAGACGGAATTAAAGGAGCAGGTTTTACAAGAGGCTCATAGTTCAAGGTTTTCGATTCATCCTGGTAGCACTAAGATGTATCAAGACCTTCGACAGAGTTTCTGGTGACCGAACATGAAGAGAGAAATTGCTGAGTACGTTAGTAAGTGCTTAACTTGTCAGAAAGTTAAGGCTGAACATCAACGACCTAGTGGCTTGTTACAGTCATTAGAGATTCCGGAGTGGAAATGGGAGAATATCACAATGGATTTTGTGGTAGGACTTCCGACTACTCATAAGGGGTATGATGCGATTTGGGTAATAGTGGACCGATTGACGAAATCAGCTCACTTTTTGCCAATTAGGGTTAAGTATAACTTAGACCAGTTAGCTAGACTTTATATTAAGGAAATAATCTCTAGACATGGAGTGCCAGTATCGATTGTGTCAGATCGTGATCCACGATTCACGTCGAACTTTTGGACAAGTCTACAAGAATAGTTGGGAACGCAGTTGAAGCTGAGTACGGCGTATCATCCACAAACGGATGGACAAAGCGAGAGGACAATTCAGACATTAGAAGATATGCTGAGAGCATGCGTTATGGATTTCAAGGGTAGTTGGGATGATCATCTACCATTAGTGGAGTTTGCGTATAACAATAGTTATCATGCAAGCATACGTATGCCGCCTTACGAAGCTTTGTATGGTAGGAAATGCAGAACGCCACTGTATTGGGATGAGGTAGGAGAACGCCGAATGTTGGGACCAGAATTGGTGCAACAGACAGCGGATATTGTTAAAAAGATTCAGATGCGTCTCTTAGCAGCACAAGACAGACAGAAGAAGTTTACAGATTTGCATAGAGAGAATCGAGAGTTTGAAGTGGGTTCATACGTATTCCTAAAAGTATCTCCATGGAAAGGAAAGATACGTTTTGGGAAGAAAGGAAAGTTAAGTCCGAGATTTATAGGACCTTTTGAGGTTTTAAAACGGGTAGGTGAGGTAGCTTACATGGTAGCGTTACCTCCAGACCTAGAACGAATACATAATGTATTTCATGTTTCGGTATTGCGTCCTTATAAGCCGGATTATAAGCACGTGATAGAATACGAGCCTATTCATCTCGAGAAGGACTTAACGTATGAGGAAACGCCAATTCAAATTATCGATAAGAAAGAACAAGTTCTGCGGAACAAAAGTATAGTTTCAGTAAAGGTGATATGGAAGAACCACGATGCAGAAGAAGCAACGTGGGAGTTAGAAGAAATGATGAAAAAGAATTACCCGAATTTATTTGTGTAATTTTTTTTTTTATATAGCGAGATTCTGGGGACAGAATCCTTATAAGGGGGAGAGAGTGTAACGCCCCAGAAAATTGAACATTTTGTAATTTCTTTTAATAATGAATAAAATAATATTATTTATTATTATTGCGTGTTGAGATGATGGATGTCGTTCTATAACCTAGAAACGTCGTAAAGTAGTAGTATTTTAACTACGTGGGAGAATTAAAGTGTTTGAATTTCTAAAACGAAAATAAAAGTTTTCTGAGAAATTTTCCGAAAAACACTATTCATCAATTTCTGCTCGGGAATTATTTTTGAACTTCCGAGAAATACGTAATGTTATAATATCGAGATGATATCGATTATGTAATAATAATCTAAGTATGGAAAATGTAATATTTCGCATGCGTACCTAATTTGAGATAGTTAGGTTATTAAACGTTAAAAGAATGAAGTTGTGATTGTATAATGTGTAAACCTCATATGGAGTAAGGAATGGAGGTATAATACGACGTATTGTATTATTATGTAAGAAGAACGAGATATCGTATATTTCGAATTAATATACGAAATAGCATACGAGAATTATACGTAGGATATGTATGTTAAGTTATTGAATTTAAGATAATGGACTTGTGGGATTTCTAGTTTATGGATAGAAGCCCAAGTGTATGATTATCACAAGCCCAATCTATTTTAACTCAAGCCCAATAGGAAAGTAGTTGGATTAATTAACCAAGCCCAAGGTGAAGCCTTGACCCATGGGTCAAACCAGGTGAGGAAGTGGGTAGTCTTGATGGGCAAGGATTAAGTGTGATGACCAAGTGTTGTGGTGAGCAAGTAAAAAGAAGTGGCTAGCAAGAAGACTTGAAGGTTAAGTTATGAATAGTAAGGAGGTGGAATGAGGAGGTGGGATTGATTATTGTCCATTTTGCCCCAAACTTTGGTGGCCTATAAATACCAAGTTCATTTCATTTTTTGTTGCTTGTTTTTGTGATCATCCAACACTTTCCTCCCAAGCATATAAGCTACTTATTTGGTAGGAAGAATAAGTCACTTAAAGCACTTATAAGCCACTTCAACCTTTGATAGTTTCCAAAGCAAATAGAAGTCTTCAAGGGTAAGACTCATCTTCTTTTATCTATATCTTTTCTATGATAGGATTGATAGAGAAGGGGGGATTATTTGAGGATGACATGTAATAAGTTATAAGGAATGAACTTAAGCCGAATAAGTTGAATAAGCAACTTGAACCCTAATAAGTTGTTAAGATCATGAAGGACATGTCATATGATGTTAGTATGTGGTTTATAACATAAGAACATTGATTGAAGGACTTAAATTATTGTTAAGTCATGAGTATGAAGATTTCTAGTTCATAAGTTGAGAAAGTCAATGACTTATGGAAATAAGTCAAAACCTACTTTGATTATAAGTTGGTGTAATAAATAACTTGAAATAATGATATGTTGGTTAAAATCCACTTAGAACGCTTAGTATGGTTTATTTGACGAACTTAGCACGATTAGACGATTAACGTCGAATTCGTGAAAGTCTCGGAATAGAAGTCATATTTTGAGTTGGAAGTCGAAAACGTTGGTTTTTGATGGAGACAAGTTATTATGGTCATTATAGAGTTGCGGACTCGAAAATGACCAGATTCCGACTTAGAACGAAGAAATGAGCGTTGAACGTTCACGAACGTTTATCGTTTTCGTTAAAATGGACTAATAGGTCAAATTTGAGCAAATGAAGTCAAATAGATAAAATTCTTGCATGAACGTATAGATTATGAAATTTGTGAACCGTAGGCTTTTGAACGGACCAATTCGGAGTTAAAACGAAGAAGTTATGCGTCCGGGAAGTTAGCAAAATTTTCAAAAACTACAAAATTTTCTGAAGACTAGAGTCCGCGCCGCGGCGCGACTCTAAGCCTTCTTGGCCGCGCCGCAGCGCGAAGCCGGAGGATGACACACTGCTAACTCGCGCCGCAGCGCGAGTCAAAGACCAATTAGTGGCGCCGCGGCGCCAGAACAAGGAAGAAGATAGAGAAGAAGAGTTCCAAGTATAGAAAGAAAGAGGGATTAATAGTAATGAATTGTGATGTAATCACAACATAATTAAGACATTGTAAGGTGCTTGTAATACACTAATGCATGTTTATAATCAATAAAGACGAGCGGAATATGAATGACATAATAAAAGCCGAAACCCTTAATAACGAAACTAAGTTAGAATTACATTGAGATGAAGGGTAAGGTATAATAGTAAACATACATTGTTAATTATGATCTAATATGGTACGTTATATGATTATGAATTGTAGAATCATAAAGACTTAAAGTGTACGTGTATTAACCAGTAAGCAATCACCAAAGGCAAGTATTCTAACCCTTGTTCCAGTTCAGTCTGGGCAAGCTTTGTAATTCATGTTCTCTTTCACATGAAATCTAGAATGATGAAGTCTTAAGCCAATTCTTCCGGCTAGACTTATATTATGATTCTGTCAAGCATGATTTAGAAATTATCGAGTTATATTGGTATGGTTTTCAATCGAAGACCACGCATGTTCAAATGTTTTTGTCGTTTAACGACCGGCACGTGAGGTTGCCACAATTAAACGTATACACGTTTAATGAATGTAGTGTTGATCAACATAGAGTACTATGAGCTGATCACTCAGAAGTGCTCGTAAGCTATGCCGGACTTACGGACTTAGTGCCGGGATGTCCTTTTTAAAAGAACTTATGTATGCTCACAATCTTGAGCCATAATTGTCATTCTACTGAATATTGATGGAAAAACGTTTTAAAGGAAATGAAGTGCTATTTTGAATCACCAATAGTACTTCGTAACTATTGTTCAGTTACTGGAGATATATTAGTTCTATGTTTCAAGCATGTTGTTTATTAGAATTATAGTACTTGCTGAGCTAGCCATGCTCACTCTTGCTTGAACCATATGAACACAGCTAAGATCGAGCGGACTGAAGGATCCGGCAAGGATAAAGGCAAGGCGAAGACGAACCCTTAGCATACTTATGTAATAGTATAGGAAGAATGTCTGTAATATACTGATATTATGACAAGAACAAATGAAAGGGTTACAAAGAACCTGGGTAATGTAATATTATTTTGATATATATATGGAGTTATATTAGTCCTCTTGTGACTATTTGAGGAAATGTGTGAATGAATGGTAGTACCGTGTAGCACCATTTGTCGGGTTGGAAGAGACCCGGATTTGGGGGCGTCACAGTTTCTCGTTGTGAGCGCTGAGATTGAAGCTGGTTGCATTTGAAACAAGCATTTTTGGGGTTATCGCCGAAACTGCATTCCTTGGGGTTATCACCAAGGTTGGTAGCTATTCCCATGGTTGGGACTGAGACTGGATACCTCGGGGTTATCTCTGAGATTAATCGGTCTTCTCCAGTGTTTGTTCCGATATTAGATCTGCACGCCTCGGGGTTATCTCCGAGGTTGGAATTGTTACTCCCGGAGTGTGTTCCGGGGTTGATGCCGAATTTTCGATAGTATCCGAAATGGACTGTCTTCTAGGGTTCCCTCTTGAAAGACGAATCTGTCCTCCTGTAATGTTAGTAACAGGTGTACTGAAAATTTTGAGTGTCTACAATATGCTTCAAGCTTTGGATCAAGGTTAAAAAATAGTCAAATAGTTCTGGTATGTAGCGCGGTCGCACTACATTTTGACCTGGGAGTGGCGCGACCGCGCTACTCCCTGATCAGTCCATAGTTGAGCTTTTGATTGCCCAAAAGAATTCTTAGCCTACTGAAATATTACTAAATATTATGTACACATATCCCAGAGATTTTTTTGGCTAGGTTTGATTCCTATTGTTTTCACTTTGAGTTCATTTTTAAACCTTATGCATAGTTTTATATTTGAGATTTTTACTCAACAAAATTTAATGCATTCATTTTATAAAGGACTAACCGCATTTAAACAACATAGTGTGGTCAAACAACTTTACTATGCATGCTCAAGCCATTCAACTTATTCATTTATAGTTAGCATAACTTTATTCTTGAAAACTTAAAATCGTGTTAGAATAGTTCATATCACACTTGGCTAGATGGATCAACATATAAGTCATACTTAAAAGCGTAAAAGATATAGTCATACTTTATCAATAGTTCAGAATGCAATTAATATGGTTTTCGTAATGTTTGTTTTCAAAATTTCTAAGTTTTCGTTAGAAAATGTATACTAAAGCAACTCATGTTATGCAAAGGAACCTTAAACCACATTCCATACCATTTTTACACATAATTAAGCCACATACACATGCTAGAAAGGTTAGAGCCTAAAGAACACAAGATTCGTCAAGGTTTATTTTCACAGCTCCTATGTTTTCCTTGAAAAAGTGATATTAAACCATGCTAAAGTAATATATTGCATGAAAGATAACCTGAATCATCATGATAGACCTATTTATACACCTAATAAAGTTATACTCGTATGCTCAGAACATCAAAAGCAACAAAATCTAAGGCCGCGCTGGTTTGTACTGGGGAAGTGGCGAGGCCGCACCACTTTGAGTAGATGCAAAACAAATGACTCTATTCTACAGAGTCCCCAAAAAAACCACGCATAAGCTTCCTAATTGCAACACAGACCAACCATATCGTGTCCGCAACATACAAACATCTTAGATATTCAAGAGATACATAATCTCAAACCAATTACCAAGAATTTTATGTTAATTTTTATGAATTTATTTAAGGGGAAATCAAGAACAAAATTAGTAATGTTACCTTCTTGAGACCGAATTGCTAACTTTTGCTCCGAAACCTCTGATTACTCTCCAATTTCACAACACTCACTTTTTATACTAGAACCAATTCTCAGCAAACTTAGCAACCTTGAATTGAAAAGGGAAGCTCCCATTTATAAAGATTATATTGTCCAATTTCTGGTTTTTGCCCTAGGAATTAAACCAATGGAAGAATGAAGAAGATGATGGTTAAGAAAAAGTGGGTAGAAAGCATTACCCGCTCCCATCAACCCACACCCTCAGCCATCATTGACAATCTCTGATATGAAGCAACATAGGTATAGGTCATTGGCCTAATACACGACTGAAGAAGAAATTGGGACAAGAGTTTTAATATGTGTTGCACTACCAATTTGAACCACAACATACTAATATTACTTCCTTTTGTGCTCACAAGGTCAATTTTAACGTCTCAAAGTTATTACCTAGGTTTAGTTATGGGTACACATAAAAATACATAAAATCATATAATCCATGTACATTAGATTAGTTCAAATAATATTTGAATTGGGCTAGAATATAATTTAGTTGGGTATTAACAACCCATTATTTTCCATAAAACTTGTTATTTGAATTACACCCAAATATTAAAATGATAATTAATATCAATATTTATTTTCTTAAAATTATTTTCTTCCATAATATAATATTGTGCTTAATATCACATTTAATCTTTCATGTACCATGAAATTATTTAAGTATCCATATGATCACACCACACATATAATTTGCACATAACAAATAACTAATTAAAATAATAACAAGAATTAGTCCATCACATTATTTAATTATTTCCTCAATAATTTAATTAATGAATTACTTAGTCCATTGTCATGCCACACTAGGCATACCACATAAGCTTAATTAAGCTTCATTATCATTTCCTCCACATCTCTCGATTATCTCATACTTAATTCAATTTAATTAAATTATCACATTTCATGCCACAAAAATATATATGTATTCAAATTAAATATTCAAGCATTTTTATTTTCAATATTAATATTATTTATAAAATTCGCGGATATTACAAACTATCTCTGGCATATAAAATTTAATCGAGGGATTTGAAAAAACTAGTTTCATGTTACCAAATGAGACACAACTCTTTATAAAAAATGCTCTATATTTTAGTAAATCAAGAAGAAATTTGATTAACTTTAAAGATATTCGACTAAATGGTTTTCACACTGAAATAATAAATAAAAATGATAATGGATATCTCCTCACCACTTTTACTATTTTGGAAAGGAGAACATCCTAAAAAAACTTCATTCAATTTCTTTTTGGGTTATATACTATGAATATTAAAGCAATTGAGTCTCATACTGTTGTAACTCCAATATTCATAGATCCCAAATCCTTTATGATTTTGACATGAAAGGCTCGGTCATCTAGGCATGTCTATGATGCATCACATTATTGAAAATTCTACTGGCAACCCTCTCAAGAATCAGAAGATTTTTCCTATTAGTGATTTTCCTTGCAATACATATTCTCAAGGAAAATTAATTGTTCGACCATCACTAGCAAAAGTTTATAACAAAACCCTAAAATTGTGACATCCGGAAAATTTATAAGATCTTGAATGATTAAATTAAAGGTTTAAAATAAAACTTATAGTGAAAATAGAGGAACGCTTTAAAATTTTTAAAGAAAAACCTATATGGTTTACTAATTGAATAGAATTGAGAAAATAAGGGTTACAAAATTCAAAACCTAGAATGAAATTATATTTGGAAGTATGTTAAGAATAAGATATTATATTACCTTCAACTTTATGTGAATTAATTATGAGAATGATTTAAATTTTGAAAAGAAAGAAATAGGTTATGAATGTGGAAAATTTATTAAGGAAATAAAAATTCAAGTGAAGAGATATTATAAGGATAAAGTAAATGTGTATATGTATATGTACGTACATATATATATATATATATATATATATATATATATATATATATATTTAGTGATGTGCTATATATTTTAGCAAGAAGAATGATAAGAATAAATACTTTTTTTTGACTTATGTGATGTATGTATGTGATTAAATAAATAAATAAATATATAAAGTTTATTTATTTATTTATTATATAAAGAAAAATTAAATAGAAAGTTACATAATCTAATTATAAATTAGGTATTGGAATTAGATAACCTAAATAATTATCTTTATTTAGTGGTCCTAGTATTTAATTATATACTATTGACCTAATCTAAGATATTTGAGAATTATGTCTCCACCTACTAAATTAATTTGTGTGAATATATGCGTAAATGAATATGAATATTATGTGTTTATTTTTATTTGTTTATTATATAAACAAATAAAAGAAACTAAGGTAACCTAATTATATATTAGGAATGAAAAATTGAATAACTTAAGGATTATGGTATGAGAGAATAATAGTATCTAAAATATATACTAATTCTAAGTGATTTATTTTATACATCTCAATTAATTAATTTTATAACCTAATTATAACAAGTCTAATTGGGTTAAGAAATTAAGTGCACATGCATAAAGATTTAAATTACAGATGAGTGAATGAAAACCTTAATTAAATAATTAGGGAAAGATAAAAATTAAAAGTATTGGAATATGTTAATTTTTTTATGGCCCAAAGAATTAAATTGAAAGCCCAAGATATCAATTAAAATGGCCCAAGCTTAGCCCAATTGAAGGGAGGTATTTTAGAACTTTAGTATACTAAATAAAAGTAATTAAACAAAATAATAATGTGGAGGATAGAAGGGACAAGTGGCTGGTTATTTAAGGAAGAAAGAAGGCCAAATGGCCGGTTATGGGAGGGAGAAAAAGAGAGGCCAATAATTGGCCACAAGGAAAGAAAATGGAGGAGCAATGTTGGGCATTTAATAAAGTATTAACAAAGAAATTAAACAAAGTGGCGGGAGTATGAAAGGCCACATGGCCGGAGGTTTATGTGGAGGAGAAAGGATGGTGAATGTAGATATTTATAGTTTATCTATATTTAATAAAAGAATTCCATCTCATTTCTTTATTTCATCTCTTATCTTTATACTAACTAAGAAGCTAAAGAGAGAGAGAAAGAGGAGGGGAAACAACCATGAGAGGAAGAAAGAGGAGAGAGAAGGAAGAAGAAAAAGAAGGAAGATCATGATCAAAGGTCTTTCAGATGAAGTTTAATTAGATTGCGTAATAGTAATCTACGATACAAGCAAGTTCTCGAACTATACTTTTAAGTAAGAAAGTTCTTTAACTCAAACCTGAGTTATGTTTTTTCAAGCATGCTAGTGGTTAATCGTTGATTACATCACATCTATGATTTATTGATTCGCAAGTTGTGCATGTGGTATATGTTCATCAGTTATGAAAGGCTGATCACCTTCATTACCATTTGGTTCAGTTATAGTTGTTCATGTTCATTCTTGGAAATTCATTATTATTGACTCGGTCATTCAGCTATGAAAATCGATTCATGTTCTTTTACAATTATTATATTGTTCAAAGTTTGTCAGCTTATTATTCATTCTTTCAATTATGATATATCTTTCAATCATGGGATATCTGCGACCGCATTCAGTCGCAGATCCTTATCAGCGACTGATTGCGATCGCTGATAGGCGTTGCATAAAATCTGGTCGCTGGAATCATCATCAGTGACCACTTTTAGCGACTGACTTATCTGCAACCGATAGTAGCGACCGAATTCGTCGCTAAACTGAGTCGGCATGGTTCAGGGAAAAGTTTGACGTAGGCTACGTGGCAGCGACCACTATCACCGACCGCACGCTTTGACGACTGCATGTGGTCGCTGATTTTAAAAAACTAAAAACCAGATTTTTGCTGTTTTGCAGAATTCCCAAAAAACTGTACCTGTTTTATACTTGCTTTATCCCAACACACATACACAACAATATAAACAATATGCGCAACAATACAAACATCCATCGTCCACCAACACATACACCAAACTAGTACATAAACTATATAAACCTTTAAAAACCAATATAAATTGAATAAATATAAACAAATGTAATGTTTAAGTAACATACAAACATCCAAAGAATGAATATAAAAGTACAAGACTCTCAAAGAACTACAAAACAACACTAAATCGGTCGTCAAACATCATTGTCTTGATTCGCTTCTCCTTGATCACCCTGTAATTAACAAAATAATAAAATTAGTTACAAATATAGTAACTATGTTGATACTGGTATTACGACAATATAAAAAAAATGATTACCTCGTCGTCATCCCCATGCTGTGCTGCTGCCACTGCATCAACTAACTCATCAGGAATCAGTGCCGCCAGATGCCCGCCCAGTATCTTTAGAAGATCGCGATCTCGACATATAGCTCTCACACAATCAGCAGGAGTATGACCAACTGGATGACTCAATGACTGTGAAGACTGGGTAGTAGAGCTGCCTAAGCCACTGAAGGATGGGTGTCATCTTTGTCCTTGACCTTTAATGTAGTTCTTCTTCACAACAAACTCCCTTTCCCATAACTCTTGATCAATTGGCAGATGTGGAGTGCCTTCAGGATAGCGCTCATTCAATAAACGCTTATAAGTATCCTGTCATCATGTTAACAATTAAATAGTTAAAAATAAATTATGTAAGCATTAAAAAACAAGATTAAGTTCTTAAAACTTATTACCGTTATTTGGATAACATCAGGCAGAACATCACCGGTGGCCACGTACACATCCAGCCAATGGATAGGCTGACCTTAAGACTGAGACTCCTATACAAAAAAACCAGGTGGGAATATTTTTTTCAGTTTACACGTGATCTCTATGATGTTCTTCTCAAGTACATACATGTCCTTCTCATTTAATATTTTTGAACATAAGTCTTTGAAGAAACGACTAAGATCCGTTAAAGCATCCCATATTGGTTTATCAAGCAGATCTCGAAATGCTATAGAGATGAGTCTCTCCATGAACAAATGACAATCATGACTCTTCATCTCTTGTAATTTCCCACCCGTAATACACCTTGCAATGTTTGACGCATATCCATCTGGTAGTTTCAGAGAGTTAACCCATGTGCACATATCTTCAACTTGCTTTGTGGATAATGTGTACCTTGCATGCGGTTTGACAATCTTACCATTAGGAGATTAATAAAGGTCTAATCCAGGACGCTTACAAATATCTTTCATGTCCAAACGTGTCTTATCATTATCCTTTGTCTTCCCGTAACATTCATCATGGTGTTAAACACATTGTTGAACACATTCTTCTCAATATGCATCACATCTAGATTATGACGAATCAAATTTATAGACCAGTAAGGCAGTTCCCAAAAGATGATTCTCCAAACCCAGTTATGAGATTAGCCAAACCCATTGATTATGCTTGTGGCATCAATCTTACCAAATAGGATGACCAGCAATATCATCACACGATCTCGCATCTCCGTTCCCGACAATCACGGTGTAGGCATATCACTGTCTACTTTCCCTTTCCCGAAGTGTTATCTATTTCTTCGAAACGGGTGATCTACCGGTAAGAGCCAACGATGATAGTTAAACCAGCAAGGCTTTCGACCTTTTGATAGATTGAAAGACTTTGTATGCCTCATACAATACGGACAAGCCAACTTCTCGTGTGTACTCCATCCAGCTGACATACCATAAGCTGTGACACTCCCAAATCTGGGTACTTCGATTCCACAGGATTTGGTGTTCACTGTACAAATATCATCTATCTATCTACCCATAAAAAAAATGCAAACCATGCAATAGATAGAAATAAAATCTTCCCCTTATGAGGTTACAACATCCGAATAATAAATAAAATCCCAGGTTGAACTAACCTTAAACATCTGTGCGGAATAACAAACAATTAAGTCTTAACAACATCATTAAATCAAGTCTTAAGCATAAATACATCATCTAATAAAAATAACAAATCTTCATCACTTGTTAACCTTGCCCTTGCCTTTATTAATGGAAGTTTCGTCGGTTCTTTCGTTCTTAACTGAAATGTTATTATTAAGCAAGAGTGAGCACGATTGCCCACAAGTATAACAATATAACAATGAATAACAACATGCGAGAAAAATAATAACTTCTGAAATAAAAGCTCAACTTCTGAATCAAGAATGAATAACAAGAATCAAAAGATTTCTGAGGGTCATAAGACCTTGAACTATGTCCTAGGTTATCAAGGGTTATACTTGAAACCTTTAACAGTCATAAGACTATGGACCTTTATACTCGTACTTAGGGGGATCAACCCTTAGTACTATACTGTGCACAATATCTTAACGTTAACGCATGAGTAAATCCCTTTGCAGGGTTGTTCATCTCAGTTTAACATTCGAGTCCGTACCAAAGGAAGTTTGGTTTGGATAATTCATCAAGGGTTCTGAAATTTAGAACGCTCATCAAGTATGGACTAGTCGAATCAATAAGGGTTCGCTAGTCTAATAAGGTTCAGTAATAATGATATTCAAATTGAATAATAATCTCAAGAGGTATACAATAGGACAATTATTGTAAAACTGAATCATGCTTTGAAAAGATAATCCATCTTTAGTATAACATTTGAACTTGAATAATAGTAATGATAATTTACTCGAGGTAAATAATAAACTTGAACACTAATGACAAGTAGGGTTAGGAAACTTGCCTCGTGCGTAGATTACACTTTAACTAAGCACGTTCTTTGAATTTAATCCTACATTCCATTCACATTCACAATACCAGTTAATTATAACTTAACTAATCATCAATGACCATTCTTTTGTCTAAACTTTGGTTATGACTATACTTAGTTAAATTATCACATTTACTGTCACAAAATATCACTTCATGAATAATAATTTAATTATGTGCTCAATAATTCAATTCACATGCAATTGTGTTATTTACATGTTAAACAACTCTTTTATCATCACATTATACTTCTAACATGTTTACATGTTCATTACATTAAGTTACTAACACATTGCTAGACTTAACATTTTAAAAATAATTCATTCTGAACTTTCTGGAGAGTGGCGCTGCGGCGCCACTGTTACACTTGTACCCAGCGCTGCGGCGCAATGGCGCTGCAGCCGGACTATTGGCGCTGCGGCGCCGTGGTGCTGCGGCTCGACACTTGGCACTGCAGCACGGGAAGTAAGGCACGAGTCTGGAGCCGTGGCACGGCGAACCAGAAACTGTTCTGCAATTCGCAAAAATTGCAGAACACAGCCCAAAAACTAAAATTAAATTACCACTACACGAAATTAATCATAACCACATGTTATAATTCATACATAAACATAACCCAACATTTATAGAATGGTTTTAACCCATTAAAACACATAATCAGAGAACTAAAATATGTGAATTTCACTGACTTTGATGTTCTTGAAGGTTTTGAAAATAAAACATGAAAATTGACACTACAGATTCGTTATAACACCGAATCCGTTCGTTTAAAGTTTGGTCTCTTCGTATCAACATGTATATTAATATACGAGTGTAAGATTTAGGGATATTATATATGATCAACACATGAAATAACACGTATAAGGCCATAAGGCTAAAACCCATACTCTATAATTTTGTAGAAATCATATACTACGTATTTTCATGAAACTGATGTTATGGTTTACAAAATATATATAATTAAATATGATTTGATAACATCTTAACCTATATATGCACATAAGCCTTACAATTTCCCATCATAGAGACTTTACAGAAAACTGTGAAAGCCATTTTTGTAAAACTCAAACAACGTAAAATAGAAATTAGGTTTGGAGAAATTACCCAGGGTATAATTTAGAGGAGGTGATCAATGATGATCCTTTCCCAATTACCTGTTGATTACACACTCACAATTTCTCTTTAACAGATATAATTTTCTCTTTGAATTTCTCAAACACTCTCCCTCTCTGTTTTTCCAGACTTAGAAAAATAATAAGAGAAAAAGGAGAATACGTATAATATAATAAAGCACTGACGCGCATAATGGTCAGTTAACCGAAACATGGGTAACTGAAATCAACTCCCACTAAGGCCATGTTTGGCTAGCTTTAATAGATTACAAAACCATTTACTTTAATAAGGCTTTATCATATAGTTTAATTCATGTCACACCCAATTCAAATATCTTATTTAATTTAATTAAATAACATATAATAATCTATCATAAATTCACATAATCATATAATTAATTTTCTCATTAATTAATTATATCAAATTATTAAATCTCTAATTAATTATTACATTAATTAAAATAACATCATGCTTAATTAAATAATTCATTTAATTCAATAAGCTCATATAAATACATACTTGAATAATAAATATTCTCTACATTAATTTAATAAATGTAACACATATAATTAAATTAATCTACTACAATTTCATCAATTAATTATTTAATCCAATAATTAAATCATCGAAAAATATTTATTTAATTTAATAAATATTAAAATTAATTTACAAAATCTCATTCGTCACATCTTTCCCCCCTTAAAAGGATTCTGTCCCCAGAATCACAACTCAATAAATTCGACCCGTTACATTCTCCCCCCTTACAAAGATTCTGTCCCCAGAATCGCTTACACATAATTAAGTAAATAAATGAGGGTAATTCTTCATCATATTCTCTTCGAGTTCCCATGTAGCTTCTTCAGCGTTGTGGTTCATCCAAATTACCTTAACAGAATGTATAACTTTTTTTCTGAGAACTTGTTATTTTCGGTCGATAATTTGGAGAGGAATTTCTTCGTAAGATATGTCTTTCTCAAAATACAGGGGTTCGTATTCAATTACATGTTTGTAATCGGCTTTGTATGGTCGTAATATAGAAACGTGGAAAATGTTATGGACATTCTCGAGTGCTGGAGGTAAGGCTACCTCGTACGCAACTTCTCCGATTCTTCTCAGTACTTCAAAGGGTCCAATGAATCTTGGGCTCAATTTCTCTTTCTTTCCGAACCTGATCTTCCCCTTCCAGGGAGAGACCTTCAAGAAAATATAACTACCTGATTCAAACTCGATATTTTTACAATATGGATCAATGTATTTCTTCTGTCGATCTTGCGCCTCTACTAGTCGTGCTCGGATAACTTTGACTATTTTTGCTGTCTATTGTACCAATTCTAGCCCTAGCAATAGTCTTTTGCCAATTTCATCCCAATAAAGTGGAGTTCTGCATTTTCTGCCATATAACGCTTCGTAAGGCGGCATGCCTATACTAGCGTGGTAACTGTTGTTGTAGCCAAACTCTACTAACGGTAGGTGATCATCCCAATTTCCTTTAAAGTCCATCACACAGGCTCTTAGCAATATCTTCTAATGTCTGAATCGTTCTCTCACTCTGTCCGTCTGTTTGAGGGTGGTATGCTGTACTCATTCGCAATTGCGTTCCCATACATTCCTGTAGACATTTCCAGAAATTTGATGTAAAGCGTGGATCTCTATCAGAAACAATTGACACCGGAACTCTGTGCCTCGAAACAATTTCTTTTACATATAGCCTTGCCAACTGATCTAAGTTGAATCTGATTTTGATCAGAAGAAAGTGTGCAGATTTCGTCAGTCGGTCAACGATAACCCATACTGCGTCGTAGCCTTTCTGAGTCGTCGGAAGGCCAACCACGAAGTCTATTATAATATGTTCCCATTTCCATTCTGGGATCTCTAATGGTTGTAGCAATCCACTCGGCCTCTGATGTCCCGCTTTCACTTTCTGACAGGTCAAACACTTGGCAACACATTCTGCAACATCACATTTCAAATTCGGCCACCAGAAATGTTTTCTAAGATCTTGGTACATCTTGGTACTACCAGGGTGAATCGAATATCGTGAACTATGAGCCTCACTCAAAATGTCTTCCTTAATCTCTTGCACTGGCGGTACCCAAATTCTACTCTCAAATCTCAGTATTCCTTCCTTATCCATCTTAAATCTTGGTTCAGTTCCTTCAGATATCTTCTTTGTCACCTTTATACATTCTTCGTCCTGAAGCTGAGCCTCCTTTACTTTATCTAGTAGAGTTGTACCAGATTGCATCTGAAATATTTTCTCATCAATCTCCATAGGATACTTCACTTCCAGCTCTAGTTTCTCTATTTCTGTAATTAGCTCCTCCTGAGCAGTCAACATCATCAATTTCTCACGACCCGGATGGTATAAAATCTCACAGTCATAATCCTTAATTAATTCCAACCATCTTCATTGATGCATATTTAAATCCTTCTACGTGAAAATATATTTCAGACTCTTGTGGTCCGTATATATTTCACACTTCTCCCCATAGAGATAGTGCCTCCAAATTTTTAAAGCAAAAACAACTGCAGCTAACTCCAAATCATGAGTCAGATATCCCTTCTCATAATCCTTCAACTGTCGTGATGCATACGCAATGAATCTGCCGTTTTGCATAAGCACACAACCAATTCCTTTATGCGACGCATCGTTAAAAACAACAAAATTTCATGTATCATCCGGAAGGGATAACACATGTGCTGTACTCAATATCTTCTTCAATTCTTGAAAGCTCTCCTCACACTTCTCCGTCCAAGAAAATTTCATAGCTTTACGAGTTAAATTCGTTAACGGAGTTGCGATCTTGGAAAAGTCTTGTATGAATCTTCTATAATATCATGCTAATCCAAGAAAACTTCTTACTTTTGACGGCGTTCTCGGCTGATCCCAGTTAATCACGGCTTCTACTTTAGATGGATCTACTGAGATTCCGTTTTTATCGATCACGTGACCAAGAAATTGTAATCGTTCAATCCAGAATTCGCATTTTGAAAACTTGGCATACAACTTCTCTCTTCTCAATACTTCCAACGTTAATCTCAAATGCTCTTCGTGTTCTTCCTTAGTTTTTGAATAAACTAAAATGTCATCTATAAATACCACTACGAACTTGTCCAAAAATGGTTTGAACACACCATTCATTAGTCCCATAAATGCTGCAGGAGCATTCGTTAGACCAAACAACATTACCAAAAATTCGTAGTGACCGTATCGCGTTCTGAACGCAATCTTTGGTACATCTTCCCGCCTCACCTTCAATTGATGATAACCTCTTCTAAAGTATATCTTGGAAAAGTACCTCTCTCCCTTCAATTGATCAAACAGGTCGTCGATCCTCGGTAATGGATATCTGTTCTTAATCGTGACCCTATTCAGTTCTCTGTAGTTAATGCAGAGCCGCATCGATCCATCTTTCTTTTTCACAAATAACACCGGCGCTCCCCACGTCAATACGCTCGGTTGAATGTACTTCTTGTCCAATAATTCTTGTAGTTGTACCATTAGTTCTTTCATCTCTACTAGTGACATTCGGTATGGTGCCTTCGATATTGGAGCGGTTCCGGGCGCCAAATCGATCGCGAAATCTACTTCTCTTTCTGTGGAATTCCTTGTAAATCGTCTAGAAATACGTCGACGAAGTCCCTCATAATCAGTATCTCTTCTACCTTCGGATTCTCTTTTCGACTGTCGACTATGTAAGCTAAGTATCCTACACAACCTTGTCTTAATAACTTCCTGGCCTGAATCATCATTAGACAACTCGCTTGTCTAGGTGACTTGCTACCATAAAATACAACCTTTGACGGAGTCATAAGGTTAATACGCTTCTTTTGCCAATCAATTATAGCCCCGTAATTTTGACGTAATTAGAAAACCCTAATTTGTGGGTTACAAACCCTAATCTGTGATTTTTACCCTAATTGCGTAATTAGCAATTGTAATTATGAAATGCTAATCCTAATTAGTAAGAATGAAATTTTGATTAAGGAATTTTTATATAATTAGAAAATTCTAATTATAAGTTAGAATTGTTTATTTTCTATTTTGAAAATCTAAATTAGAAATTGTAAAAATTAATTTTTTTGCAAAGTTAAGGGTTAAAACCTAAACCCTAAATTGTCCAAACCCTAAACCCTAAGGGTTTCATCAAATGCAAAATCCTAGAAAAAAATGGAAATGTCAAAATTGCCCTTTTTGTGCATTATTTTAGTTGCTTGCAAATCTTGGCCAAATCTTGGGTTGTTGAGCAACCCTAGCCCTAGCCCTAACTAGCCTTTGACAAATACCAGCAATCTCAGCAACTCAGCCCCCAAGCAAGCCACATGCAATGAATCAAAGCAAAATAGAAATAGATTTAGAGAGAGAAATTGCTCCAAACTTGGCTAATCTCATTTTTTGCTCTCATCAAAATCTCTCTCTCACCAAACCCACGAAATATATAGCCAAATCAGTTATAAAATCAAGCCCCACGTTGATCAGAATCAGATCAAAGGATAAGAATAAAAAATCAAGCTAAAAAGGTATAAAATCCTAAAATTTTTGAAATCCTTGATTTGATGTAAAATGTTGTAATTGATTTGTTAAAATAGTGTATTAAGGTGTCATTTAGTGATCTGGGTTGTTAAATACCAGATCCATAACACTTTCATGCACGAATCTTGCATTTTTAGAAATCTGGAAAAGTGAGAAAAAATGAGACCTGACAGCCTAATGTCAGGGCCTCTAGATCTTTACTTGTTAATGTTTTGTTGTGTTTTAAGTTATGTATCTGTAGTATGCCATGCAGTCTTCAATCTGGAACTAGAATCATGATCATACCATGTCTAGATCTCCAGATACAAGCAGTCAAAATGCGTTGACCGAGCACGACTTCTGGAAATCTGGGTAACCCAGAATTCCAGAAAGTCTGACATGCAACTTGGTGGCTATGAATCTTGCTTTAGTTTGCTTGTTTGGCCGTGTTATTGATTGATACTTGTAGGTTGACATATTGTGTACATATTAAAACCTTTACATTACTTAGATCCGTAACAGAATGATAGAAATTTGTGGTCAAACGTCGTTGACAAATCAGCCTTATGAACTTTCTGGAAAACCCAGAAAGTTCAAAACCCGATTCCTGCTTACTAGTTTGACCGATCCATTTATTTTAGATTCGGTGTTGTATTGATGTTATAATGTTATGTCTTTATACCCTGACATATGGTCTACATGTTTGAACCAATATATTACACCAACCGACCCTAGAAGGAAAAGATTGAAAGGCTCAAAGTAGGGACTATGGACTGTTCTTCATTTTCTAGGTAACCCAGAAAATGAAGAACATGCCTGACATGATTTTTGGCAGCCAAAATCTTGATGTTCAGTTGTTGGGTTTCCATAAAACTTGATATGTAGTTGTAGTATTACATAAATACTACAACATGAAATCAATTTCAAACCCAGAAATCATTTAGAACACGGTTTTAAAGCTGGTCAAACCACACAACCCGAACTTTGTCAAGAACACCAAGAACACTCAAGAACACCTATAGCGACAGAAAGTGTCGCTATAGGCCTTTAGCGACAGTTTATTTAATAATTTCTGGAAAATTAATTTAAAATTAGAAAAAAATGGTTTTTAATTATTAAAAATACAAAATAAATTATGAAAAATTATTTTAAAGTCTGAAAAATAGTTTTTAACTATTTTGAGTATATTTCAAAAATATTTAGTATTTTTAGATTATAAATGGTATTTATTTATTTAATTATAATATTAAATAAATTATTTAAAAATAGTTTTTAATTCATGAAAAATTATTTTATGGAATAAGAAAATATTGTAAGTTATTTTTGATGACTATTGATATTTTGTGATGAAATTTATTAATTAATCCATATTAATGATAATTAGTTTATTTAATAGATATATTAAATAAATTAAGGAAAAATAGTATTAATGATTTAAAAATCATATAAAAATAATTTAAGTGTTATAAAAATATTTTAAGTTATAAAATATAACTTTTGATATTTTGGCATGAAAATACTAATATTTTAATATTAATAGCAATTATCGGATAATGGATTAAAGTATTGGAAAATTATATAAAAATGATTTTAAAGTATTAAAAATACTTTGATATATTATAATTATATTATAATATTATGTAATGATTTTCATTAATATTTTATATTAAATAAATATTAATGATCAAGGTATTAAGTGGTATTTAATTTATTTAAATACAGTTTTAAGGATTGAAAAATGTTGATAAATGGTAATAATTATCCGAATATTATTACGAGCCTAGGAAAAATGTTTTGTCTGGTTAGAAATTTTCTGTGATATTGTTAAGTATTAAGTCAGAGTTTAATTGAACTTAAACTCGATTTTTGTCCGACTAGACCGTCGGGATGATAGAATTGTGTCGGTTTCAAGTCAGACTGAAATAGTTTGACCTGATACTATGTCTTATGTGTTGTAAAGACTGATAGGGTTATGTGGTAATGTGTTTAGGTTATTCTGTGTATAAATATAACAGTATATTACTGTGATGATATTATTCTAATATTGGAGATCTATATTACTAATATTAGGTCTTCGGGGTAAAGCGTTGTTAAATTGCGTGCGGTAATCAACGGTTCAGGCAAGTTTTCTTTTACTTAACTCTAATAAGAGTGTTTTATTCAAGCTGATGGTTAATCATTTTTGATTGCCATGAAAATTGTACTCTGTACATCTTGCATGTATAAGTCAGGTATGAAAGGCTGATCACCTTCATTACCAGTTGGTTCAGAAATGTTTGTTCATGTAAAATACTTGTTCAGTCAAAATTTTGTTCCTGCTAGTTCACAATCATATTGTTGAATTATAGCCAATCAATTATTCATACTCTTCAATCATGATATATCGTTATATTATTGTATATAAACTTGCTGGGCAACTTTCATGCTCACCCTTGCTATATCATGATAAAACATTGCAGGTAAAGTAAATGCGTCGTATACAGGAAAAGGTTAAGTCAAGTTCAGTTTGGGGCAATATATGCGGCTATCTAGTAATAGAATAGTTTGATAAATATGGTTGTGTAATATATATTTTATAAAATATGTAATAAGTTAAGGTTACTCGATTTTGGGTAATAGTGTGTAATGTATTGTATAAACAACTTATGTTTATATCTTCCACAAATAGTGATAGAAATAGTATACCGGATCCGAGGTGATTTGGGGCCCGGATTCGAGGTTACTACAGTTGGTATCAGAGCTGTTGGTTATGAAGCTTAGGTAGGAATACCTGAGACCAATAACCGCAGTGATTAGGATAAAGATCTAACTCACATAGAGTTAGTTGGTCGTTAAGATTTAAAGATGAATCTCGGCGAGTGTAAAGACACAGAGTTCCCTAACTCTGATAATAAAGTTGAACGGAAATGGTGAATAGATCGAGTCTAAAAGACTGAAAGTGCAGGAATAGGAGATTGTAAAACAAAACGATCATAATGCATGGAATTGAATCGTAATATATACGATAAGATCACCCCGTGATCTAATAAGGTTATGATATGGGATAAGAATCAATCTGATGATTGAAAAGTTTACAACAAGATGCTGTGTATCAGTTGTACTATGAAATTGTACTATGAAAACTCATGAAAGAGTTATGAATTGTAAATACGGATTAAATAAAATTCGTATGGAGTAAGTGTGGGGTTAAGTATTAGATGGGAATTCAATTGAGGACTCATGTCGGCAGCTGAGTTGTATGATTCCTTGTATGGGAGGGGAATTTGTACTTGGTTTTAGAATCCCTTAGCTTCCTGGTCGATGTAGTGGTTAGGTTGATCAATTCTTTGTATGGGAGGGGAATTGTTCACTTAGCTTCCTATATTGATTAGTGGCCGAGTTGGTTTGACAACCACTTAGTTTCTGACATTGATAATCATTGAAATGTTTGTGTCGCGCTATTTGTTATATGCGTGTTAAGAGGGTGATTCCTTGCTCATGTGTATGACAGATAGATAGGTCATAGGTAGAGTATATAAGGTTAAGTACGAGTTCTTAAAACTCATACTTGTGTGACATTCTTGATTCATAATTATATGAAATGAGAGGGTGATTCCTTTCTTAAACTCATATGATTGTGGCCAGGTTATGAACTCATAAGTGTGGTTTTATGAACTGGGTATAGTTATGTGTGAATGGAGTATTGAGGATAATAGGAACAGATAGAATGTTTAAGCAAATGATCATTAGTGGAGAATTAGGTTTTCCTAAACCCCTATTTATGCCAGATTTCAAAATTTTTGACTTCAAGCTAAATACGCACTATGTGCCTTTTAAAAAAAAATTTGTTTTTATTTATCACTTATGTACCATGTAACCTGGTGCAGAGATGATAAAAATGATGGAGTCATCAATGCAGTATTACTTCGTGTGAATTTGACTTAAAGTCACTATTCCACTATGGTATGATGTAGCATGATAAAATCATCAAATGACGGAATCCTCAACAGACTGTAAATACAGTACGGCATCACGACGTCATTCTCGAAAATGTTTTCAAAAACCCCAAGTGTTTATTGAAAGAAATTTCCTGAACCAAATTATTTTGGAGCTGAATCCCATGATAAGACTGAGGTGAACTATGTTATTGGATAAATAAATCCAATCTAGTAGCGTAAATATTCGCTAAAAAAATAAATACGTTATTTATAACGTAATCGTACGATAGGCTGATCACCTAAAGTTCTAGTAACGGTAGTTTACCTTCTTTGTGATTGTAAACATACCAAGTAATGTTTTGTTTTGCGGTATAAATACCGTCAAATCTATGTGTTCATGGTCTATATGACCCCTCAGCACAATTTTAAACCTTTTACCCTTGTGAGTGGTATATTGGGTAGCATGTGATGATGTGTGTGAATGGTATATGTGTGAAAGGTGTAAGGTTTATGTGTGAATGGTGTAAGGTGCACGGTGTAAGGTGTAAGGTGAATTTCGGGGACGAAATTCTTATAAGGAGGGGTGAATGTGACAACCCGAAAATTTGGGCAATTTAGTAAAATCTTAAATGATTGATTTAAGGTCAAATATTAGACCTATATAGAAAATAAGTGTATGCTTTTAATGTTATTGGGATTGAATTTTGAGGATTTCAAAATTCAGTGAAGGATATAGGTGAATTATTCAGGATTAAGGATTTATGTGATTATGTTCTGTGCATATGGATAATGATGTGTTCAGAATGTGGTTAAGGGTCAAGGGTTGACCAGATAAATTACATCTGTGATAAACCCTAATTTTATATTAAGAAGGACAGCGTTCGGTTAGAAAACCCTAACGTTTAATAAGAAACCCTAGAAACTGGTTCTAGAAACCCTAGTTTCAGTTTCGTGAATCCGAAACCCTAATTCGGTGCATGAAAACCCTAAATCGGGAATTTAATGGCGTAAGTGTAAATAATTAAAAGATTAATTAGGGTTAATCTTAATCATTGATTACATAACCCTAATTCCAAATTTGAAACCCTAATGCCAGATCTGAAAACCCTAGTTTTAGATTCTGTTAAAGTTAAGCCCTAATCTGGGAATATAACGGAGAATTTTAAGGCTTTAGTGCTATTAATCAAGTACTAATTAGGGTAAAAGTTAATTAATTAGCAAACCCTAATTTTTAATTTATTAGAACCCTAATTGTTCCGTCAGAAACCCTAATTGTTCAGTGGTAGAATTAATCGCTAAAATTAGCAATGCTAGTTAAGAAACCCTAATCCTAATTATTTTAATTTATGAGTAATTAGAAAACTCTAATCTAATTATGAGATTTAATTTCTAAAATTAGAAAATTATTTTCTATTAGAAAACCCTAATTTGTGGGTTACAAACCCTAATCTGTGATTTTTACCCTAATTGCGTAATTAGCAATTGTAATTATGAAATGCTAATCCTAATTAGTAAGAATGAAATTTTGATTAAGGAATTTTTATATAATTAGAAAATTCTAATTATAAGTTAGAATTGTTTATTTTCTATTTTGAAAATCTAAATTAGAAATTGTAAAAATTAATTTTTTTTCCAAAGTTAAGGGTTAAAACCTAAACCCTAAATTGTCCAAACCCTAAACCCTAAGGGTTTCATCAAATGCAAAATCCTAGAAAAAAATGGAAATATCAAAATTGCCCTTTTTGTGCATTATTTTAGTTGCTTGCAAATCTTGGCCAAATCTTGGGTTGTTGAGCAACCCTAGCCCTAGGCCTAGCTAGCCTTTGACAAATACCAGCAATCTCAGCAACTCAGCCCCCAAGCAAGCCACATGCAATGAATCAAAGCAAAATAGAAATAGATTTAGAGAGAGAAATTGCTCCAAACTTGGCTAATCTCATTTTTTGCTCTCATCAAAATCTCTCTCTCACCAAACCCACGAAATATATAGCCAAATCAGTTATAAAATCAAGCCCCACGTTGATCAGAATCAGATCAAAGGATCAGAATAAAAAATCAAGCTAAAAAGGTATAAAATCCTAAAATTTTTGAAATCCTTGATTTGATGTAAAATGTTGTAATTGATTTGTTAAAATAGTGTATTAAGGTGTCATTTAGTGATCTGGGTTGATAAATACCAGATCCATAACACTTTCATGCACGAATCTTGCAATTTTAGAAATCTGAAAAAGTGAGAAAAAATGAGACCTGACAGCCTAATGTCAGGGCCTCTAGATCTTTACTTGTTAATGTTTTGTTGTGTTTTAAGTTATGTATCTGTAGTATGCCATGTAGTCTTCAATCTAGAACTAGAATCATGATCATACCATGTCTAGATCTCCAGATACAAGCAGTCAAAATGCGTTGACTGAGCATGACTTCTGGAAATCTGGGTAACCCAGAATTCCAGAAAGTCTGACATGCAATTTGGTGGCTATGAATCTTGCTTTAGTTTACTTGTTTGGCCGTGTTATTGATTGATACTTGTAGGTTGACATATTGTGTACATATTAAAACCTTTACATTACTTAGATCCGTAACAGAATGATAGAAATTTGTGGTCAAACGTCGTTGACAAATCAGCCTTATGAACTTTCTGGAAAACCCAGAAAGTTCAAAACCCGATTCCTGCTTACTAGTTTGACCGATCCATTTATTTTAGATTCGGTGTTGTATTGATGTTATAATGTTATGTCGTTATACCCTGACATATGGTCTATGTTGCCTAATTTTTTTAATAACACTTTACCACGCAAGTATACGCGTTCAATTGTAATATTCAGCAAGCAAGGATATCGTTCCCACGAGGAAATAGACTAATATTTATCAATTACTAATTCTAATGCAATTAATCCTATTTTAAACTAAGAAAATTTTGTTTGTGATTTGAAAATTTAAACTTAACAAAACTAATAATTAAAAATCAAAATTTCACAAGAATAACTGCAGATTTAACAGGTTAAGATTATAACTTCCCTTGGTATTTCATTCAAACTAACTTACTTCCCATTTAAAATAAATCAATTAATATGAATTGTTATCCAAGAATGCTTTATAAATATTCACACACTTCTTCCAAAGACACGTGAACAAATCCTCCTAAATCCAATCTTTAAGACGCGGAATTACAAGGAACACCCCAGTTAATCAACTCACTATATTCCTATGTGAATCAAGTTAATTAGGGTTTACGCACAAATTCTTTCAACGGATACAAAAGACACATAGGTATATTCCTATCCTACATGCTAATCATATTAACCCTATTCAGATTATATGAACAGATGTTATCATATCCAGATCTCAATCTATACTCCATCTTCCAATTTTATATAGATTATCACAGTAATTGTTGGCCAAACAATTAATCAATAAGCATAAGATATAATAAACAATTCAATAAAAACTAACGTTCAATCAATGGGAAGCTTGCAATTTAAACTACATACCAAGTTCCGTTGCAATCTTAATTAAAATTTAGTTCATGATAATAATAAAGAAAAACATCATCCAAGTTAATAAACCAAACATCCCAGATAGTTACAAAAGATAAAACTAAAGAAGAGAAGAAGAAACTCTGAATTTGCTCTTAAACTCTCTCTTAGATCTTCAGCCTTTGCAATTCTCCTTCGTGTTTTTCTTCCTTGTTCTCTCTGCAAATCTCTTGAAAAATTGATTGATTCCTTGTCAAATTCGTTCCCTTTGCTTTTGTAGAGTCCTCTCCTATTTGTATTGGTTTCAGCCCTCATTCAGACTCCTCTTTGGCTTTAAAAACCCACTTGACAGCAGAAAAACGCAACTTTCTACGCACTAGAGCGCCTAGACGCTCATCATAGGGAAATTTCAAGCGCCTAGGCGCTTGGGCTGCATTATGTTTCTGACTTGGAGCGCCTAGGCGCTTGGTTTAGGCTTGTATGGAGCGCCTAGGCGCTTGCTCCTTTTTCCAACATTTTCTGCTCCGACGTCCTTTGGGAAAATGGCCATAACTTCTTCGTCCGAACTCCGATTTAAATGATTCAAGATGTTCTGGAAAGAGGAAAAGTAGATCTACAACTTTCATTCTTGAAGTTTCGTGAAATAATATCCGGAGCTATAGTCAAATTGGCTCTGAAGTGACTGCTGTGTAAATAGCAAGCCGAAAACGCGAATCTAGTCACCCCAAACATCGATCCAAGTAACTTTTATCCCAATTCCTACAAAACAATATAAAACATGCATGAATAGACACAAACACATAAAAACATCCTAAAAGACTTGAGAACAACAATAAATTAAGCTCGAATGTATCCAATTCATGTGTATAAAACTCACTCATCAAATACCCCCAAACTTAAACCTTTGCTTGTCCTCAAGCAAAAACACAAAAATGTTATGCAATGCAATGTAATGAAACTAATCTATATGCCTACGAATCCAACAGTAATGACAGAAACAAGTCTATTTAACCGGCTTTAGAGAAATCAAGTAAACATGATAATACATAATATTTAAACAAATCAGTAATTTCCCAATCAATCATCAAATCTTAGACTGTTATCACTGATATAGTGCGTGTGTGGTCCTCAACAATGTTAACTGATATAAAGTCAAATTTAAGACATAATAGATATCTTCTAAGGCATCATACAGTGCAAATTCACAAAATTCACGAACAAGCTAGATCCAACTAAAGTCAAACATCCACCAAGTTCAAGAGTCCAATCCGGGATACTTATGCTTTACTTTTCATCACGGGGGCTTTTTTGCTCTTTTCCCGTTTTATTGTTTTTTTTTTTTTTTATTTTTTTTTCTTTTTTAACCATGACTGTGCAATGTCTCATTCCATTAGGCTAACAGTGTCACCCCTTAGCGAGCTTTCGACCAACGACTCCCAGACCATATAAGACCTTAGGGCGCTAGGTTTTAAGATACCCCTTCGGGCGTACTTGCTCAAGTAACAAAGGCCCCAAAACAAAACTAGCCACGGTAATTATATATATATATTTTTTTATTTTTCTTTTTTTTAAGCTTATATATCCCAAATTTTTCCCCCAAACTTAAGTTTTTATCTAAATTTAGTCATCTCCGCCTATTCATGTCTTTCATTCCTTCACATTAGTATTATCCTTAAGAAATTCATTATGTATGAATTTAAACTTAATCAGTCAACATATCTGTTATTAACGTGCTAACCTTAATTATACCAGTTTCAAACAGGAAAAGATTCAATTCTTAACAAAAAATCACATCAAAGTCTTAACAGACAATACTATACTTGTCTACTCAATTCCAAACTCATCACTGGCCAAAACAAACTTAAACTATCTAACGGTTGGAAACATGCAAAAACAAAAAAAAAAAAAATTTATTTTTTAATTTTTTTTTTTTATGAATGCAAACTACATGAAAAACTATTAACTAAATACTATATGAATGCACTAGATGAATACTACATGAATGAACTGGAGCTGGACAATTACACCCCCAAACTTAACCAATGCAATGTCCTCATTGTAAGAATATAACGATAAATAGAAGAGAACTTCCCTGTAATCAGCTAAGCGTGAGTTGATGGTGGCAATGGCGACGACGATCATTTTGCTATCCATTGGACCTCCAATACCTGCAAAGAAGAGAGACAACATGGATTAGATTATAAGAGAACTTAATAAGCAACTTAATTCCTATCTACTAAATAAACTAGTAAAGCATATAAATATAAAAAATTCCTGGGTTGCCTCCCAGTCAGCGCTTGATTTATAGTCTTTCAGCCTGACTTTGTCTGGTCAATGCTATCCAATTCCTCTTCGAAAGTTGTGGAACCTTCCATCCATCGAAAATAATATAGCTTTTGGTAGGTTCCCATTTGAGATAGCCATCAAGTTAAAGTCACCTAGCATGCTTTGTTTATATAAGATTAGATTGAAGAACGTCCAACATCTAGGCGTTTTCTCCATTGTGTCTGCGAATAAATTCTGGCATTGAGGCGTGTCAGACACAACAATCTCTTCTTCTATCTTCTCCAACTCATCGCGCCATGGCTTCAAAGTTGTACTCGCTTTTACGTCACATGGAGTATTGCCAATGACATGACTACCAATTGGACAAGTGATTGCAAATCTAACCGGATCCTTAAACTTTGGTGGAGAAGATATATGGGGCACTATCAAAATCGGTTCATCTATGTCAGAACTCAAGGCTAGATCTTTGGCGACCTTCTTTTCCTGCTCCCCACTTGTCTCCTCCCTTTCTATATCCTTTTCTTTTGGAACATCCGATTCCAGATTTAGCGTGGGCAATCCATCAGTCTCAGGAACCATGTTGCTTGACACTTCACCTTGAGGGCGATTGATGATGGCATTGAAAAGTTGTCCCGCCTGGTTCTCAAGATTTCGAATCGACATCTCCTGACTATTCGTCTGGTCCTCAATCAAAACCATGAACTTGGAAATAAGTCCTTCCAAGCTTAAAATCCTTTCTTCTTCATGATTAGGGAGTTGAACTTGTAATTCAGGAGTGTATGATTGGCATGGAGCAAAGGGTTGGGCTTGATTGTCATCACTCCATGAAAGATTTGGTGGATTCCCCCACTCATGATGATAATTACTGGAATAATCATAATTGTTGGGATAATCGCTGAAGTTACCACTATATTGTAACGACTCGAAACTGATGGTGCATTGATGACTCGGATGGTTTCCACCACAATACTCACATATCACCGCTACACTTTGAATACGTTGTGCTGATAAGGCATCAATCTTCCTTGAAAGTGTCCCAAATTGTGCTGACAATTCATCGAGTCCATAATTCTTTGCCTCCCTTGGCCGAGTCATATTCGAATTTAGCCAATGATAGTCATAGTTGTTCATGGTGCCTGAAAAGGAATTAGACTAGATAAAAAAAATTTAAATTAAGATTAACGCTATAAAAATCAATAATGACAAAATATTAAACTAATTTCCCCGGCAGCGGCGCCAAAAACTTGTTGCCTAATTTTTTTAATAACACTTTACCACGCAAGTATACGCGTTCAATTGTAATATTCAGCAAGCAAGGATATCGTTCCCACAAGGAAATAGACTAATATTTATCAATTACTAATTCTAATGCAATTAATCCTATTTTAAACTAAGAAAATTTTGTTTGTGATTTGAAAATTTAAACTTAACAAAACTAATAATTAAAAATCAAAATTTCACAAGAATAACTGCAGATTTAACAGGTTAAGATTACAACTTCCCTTGGTATTTCATTCAAACTAACTTACTTCCCATTTAAAATAAATCAATTAATATGAATTGTTATCCAATAATGCTTTATAAATATTCACACACTTCTTCCAAAGACACGTGAACAAATCCTCCTAAATCCAATCTTTAAGACGCGAAATTACAAAGAGCACCCCAGTTAATCAACTCACTATATTCCTATGTGAATCAAGTTAATTAGGGTTTACGCACAAATTCTTTCAACGGATACAAAAGACACATAGGTATATTCATATCCTACATGCTAATCATATTAACCCTATTCAGATTATATGAACAGATGTTATCATATCCAGATCTCAATCTATACTCCATCTTCCAATTTTATATAGATTATCACAGTAATTGTTGGCCAAACAATTAATCAATAAGCATAAGATATAATAAACAATTCAATAAAAACTAACGTTCAATCAATGGGAAGCTTGCAATTTAAACTACATACCAAGTTCCGTTGCAATCTTAATTAAAATTTAGTTCATGATAATAATAAAGAAAAACATCATCCAAGTTAATAAACCAAACATCCCAGATAGTTACAAAAGATAAAACTAAAGAAGAGAAGAAGAAACTCTGAATTTGCTCTTAAACTCTCTCTTAGATCTTCAGCCTTTGCAATTCTCCTTCGTGTTTTTCTTCCTTGTTCTCTCTGCAAATCTCTTGAAAAATTGATTGATTCCTTGTCAAATTCGTTCCCTTTGCTTTTGTAGAGTCCTCTCCTATTTGTATTGGTCTCAGCCCTCATTCAGACTCCTCTTTGGCTTCAAAAACCCACTTGACAGTAGAAAAATGCAACTTTCTACGCACTAGAGCGCCTAGGCGCTCATCATAGGGCAATTTCAAGCGCCTAGGCGCTTGGACTGCATTATGTTTCTGACTTGGAGCGCCTAGGCGCTTGGTCTAGGCTTGTATGGAGCGCCTAGGCGCTTGCTCCTTTTTCCAACATTTTCTGCTCCGACGTCCTTTGGGAAAATGGCCATAACTTCTTCGTCCGAACTCCGATTTAGATGATTCAAGATGTTCTGGAAAGAGGAAAAGTAGATCTACAACTTTCATTCTTGAAGTTTCGTGAAATAATATCCGGAGCTATAGTCAAATTGGCTCTGAAGTGACTGTTGTGTAAATAGCAAGCCGAAAACGCGAATCTAGCCACCCCAAACATTGATCCAAGTAACTTTTATACCAATTCCTACAAAACAATATAAAACATGCATGAATAGACACAAACACATAAAAATATCCTAAAAGACTTGATAACAACAATAAATTAAGCTCGAATGTATCCAATTCATGTGTACAAAACTCACTCATCAGTCTACATGTTTGAACCAATATATTACACCAACCGACCCTAGAAGGCAAAGATTGAAAGGCTCAAAGTAGGGACTATGAACTGTTCTTCTTTTTCTGGGTAACCCAGAAAATGAAGAACAGGCCTGACATGATTTCGGCAGCCAAAATCATGATGTTCAGTTGTTGGATTTCCATAAAACTTGATATGTAGTTGTAGTATTACATAAATACTACAACATGAAATCAATTTCAAACCCAGAAATCATTTAGAACACGGTTTTAAAGCTGGTCAAACCACCCAACCCGAACTTTGTCAAGAACACCAAGAACACTCAAGAACACCTATAGCGACAGAAAGTGTCGCTATAGGCCTTTAGCGACAGTTTATTTAATAATTTCCGGAAAATTAATTTAAAATTAGAAAAAAATGGTTTTTAATTATTAAAAATACAAAATAAATTATGAAAAATTATTTTAAAGTCTGAAAAATAGTTTTTAACTATTTTGAGTATATTTCAAAAATATTTAGTATTTTTAGAATATAAATGGTATTTATTTATTTAATTATAATATTAAATAAATTATTTAAAAATAGTTTTTAATTCATGAAAAATCATGAAAAATTATTTTATGGAATAAGAAAATATTGTAAGTGATTTTTGATGACTTTTGATATTTTGTGATGAAATTCATTAATTAATCCATATTAATGATAATTAGTTTATTTAATAGATATATTAAATAAATTAAGAAAAAATAGTATTAATGATTTAAAAATCATATAAAAATGATTTAAGCGTTATAAAAATATTTTAAGTTATAAAATATAACTTTTGATATTTTGGCATGAAAATATTAATATTTTAATATTAATAGCAATTATCGGATAATGGATTAAAGTGTTGGAAAATTATATAAAAATGATTTTTAAAGTATTAAAAATACTTTGATATATTATAATTATATTATAATATTATGTAATGATTTTCATTAATATTTTATATTAAATAAATATTAATGATCAAGGTAGTAAGTGGTATTTAATTTATTTAAATACGGTTTTAAGGATTGAAAAATGTTGATAAATGGTAATAATTATCCGAATATTATTACGAGCCTAGGAAAAATGTTTTGTCTGGTTAGAAATTTTCTGTGATATTGTTAAGTATTAAGTCAGAGTTTAATTGAACTTAAACTCGATTTTTGTCCGACTAGACCGTCGAGATGATAGAATTGTGTCGGTTTCAAGTCAGACTGAAATAGTTTGACCTGATACTATGTCTTATGTGTTGTAAAGACTGATAGGGTTATGTGGTAATGTGTTTAGGTTATTCTGTGTATAAATATAACAGTATATTACTGTGATGATATTATTCTAATATTGGAGATCTATATTACTAATATTAGGTCTTCGGGGTAAAGCGTTATTAAATTGCGTGCGGTAATCAACGGTTCAGGCAAGTTTTCTTTTACTTAACTCTAATAAGAGTGTTTTATTCAAGCTGATGGTTAATCATTGTTGATTGCCATGAAAATTATACTCTGTACATCTTGCATGTATAAGTCAGGTATGAAAGGCTGATCACCTTCATTACCAGTTGGTTCAGAAATGTTTGTTCATGTAAAATACTTGTTCAGTCAAAATTTTGTTCCTGCTAGTTCACAATCATATTGTTGAATTATAGCCAATCAATTATTCATACTCTTCAATCATGATATATCGTTATATTATTGTATATAAACTTGCTGGGCAACTTTCATGCTCACCCTTGCTATATCATGATAAAACATTGCAGGTAAAACAAATGCGTCGTATACAGGAAAAGGTTAAGTCAAGTTCAGTTTGGGGCAATATATGCGGCTATCTAGTAACAGAATAGTTTGATAAATATGGTTGTGTAATAGATATTTTATGAAATATATAATAAGTTAAGGTTACTCGATTTTAGGTAATAGTGTGTAATGTATTGTATAAACAACTTATGTTTATATCTTCCGCAAATAGTGATAGAAATAGTATACCGGATCCGAGGTGATTTGGGGCCCGGATTCGGGGTTACTACACCACTCTTGCTCTTGCTCTTGATCTTCAATGGTCTCCAAGTTGCTTCAATCTCCAAAACTAATAAGAACTAGGGTTAATGTTCTAATCTAATAGAGTGTATATCTAATCTAAGCTATGTAATCTCTCTTTATTTTATGCCTTACATCATGTATTTATAGGTTACAAGTCCAATCTTTAGCTTAGGAACAAATCCAATCCTATTTGGAGTCAAAAAGGTGTCAAAATTCGCCCAAAAACGCGTCCAAGCCTTCCCAGTCTCTTCCCCAGCGCCCCAGCGCTGGGCACGGCGCTGGGATTCTGCCCCCTAGCGCCCCGGCGCTGTCCATAGGCCAAAAATAGCGCCCCGGCGCTGTCCCCTTTTTCCAACATTTTCTGCTCCGACATCCTTTGGGAAAATGGCCATAACTTCTTCGCCCGAATTCCGATTTAGATGATTCAAGATGATCCGGAAAGAGGAGAAGTAGATCTACAACTTTCATTCTTGAAGTTTTGCGAAATAATATCCGGAGCTATAGTCAAATTGGCTCTGAAGTGACTGCTATGTAAATGGCAAGCCGAAAACGCGAATCTAGCCACCCCGAACGTCGATCCATGTAATTTTTGTCCCAATTCCTATAAAACAATATAAAACATGCATGAATAGACACAAATACATAAAAACATCCTAAAAGACTTGAGAACAACAATAAATTAAGCCCGAATGTATCCAGTTCATGTGTATAAAACTCACTCATCAAATACCCCCAAACTTAAACCTTTGCTTGTCCTCAAGCAAAAACACAAAAATGTTATGCAATGCAATGTAATGAAACTAATCAATATGCTTACGAATCCAACAGTAATGACAAAAACAAGTCTATTTAACCGGCCTTAGAGAAATCAAGTAAACATGATAATACATCATATTAAAACAAATCAGTAATTTCCCAATCAATCATCAAATCTTAGACTATTATCACTGATATAGTGCGTGTGTGCTCCACAATAATGTTAACTGATATAAAATCAAATTTAAGACATAATAGATATCTTCGAAGGCATCATACAGTGAAAACTCACAAAATTCACGAACAAGCTAGATCCAACTAAAGTCAAACATCCACCAAGTTCAAGAGTCCAATCTGGGATACTTATGCTTTACTTTTCATTACGGGGGCTTTTTGCTCTTTTACCATTTTATTGTTTTTTTTAACCATGACTGTGCAATGTCTCATTCCATTAGGCTAACAGTGTCACCCCTTAGCGAGCTTTCAATCAACGAATCCCAGACCATATAAGACCTTAGGGCGCTAGGTTTTAAGATACCCCTTCGGGCGTACTTACTCAAGTAACAAAGGCCCCGAAACAAAACTAGCCACGGTAAATTTTTTTTTTCTTTTTCTCTCCTTTTTTTTTGATAGATGGTTGGTGAGTGCGTTTTGCGCTCCATCTCACGCTTGTGTTTATGGGGAGTGTTTCTCCTCAACCCACCACAAGACTCAACATGGTTTTTTTTAAAGCTTATATACCCCAAAATTTCCCCCCAAACTTAAATTTTTATCAAAATTTAGCCATCTTCACCTATTCATGTCTTTCATTCCTTCACACTAGTATTATCCTTAAGAAATTCATTATGTATCAATTTAAACTTAATCAGTTAACATAACTGTTATTAACGTGCTAACCTTAATTATACCAGTTTCAAACAGGAAAAGATTCAGTTCATAACAAGAAATCACATCAAAGCCTGAATATTCAATACTATACTTATCTACTTAATTCCAGTTTCATCATTGGCCAAAATAAGCTTTTACTATCTAACAGTTGGAATCATGTAAATATAAACTGACTGCAACAAACATAGTAAACTAACTACTATTTTTGCGATTTTTAAAATTTTTTTTTAAACAAAAAACTGAATGCAAAAACTAAATGTAAATAACCCGAAAACATAACGAACTACAATGTAAATAACTAACTATATGCAATACGACACTAAAATGCCCCCAAACTTAAACTAGACATTGTCCTCAATGACTGAAATAGAAAAAATTAAAGCAGAGGACTTCCCATAAAATATAGCAATCTTCCTCTTTGTCCGCTAAGTTTGGAGAATAGGCTAAGTCACATGGAACAAATTGGGCACCACACTTGAATTTGACTTGAATAACCTGTAAAACAATGATAGAAGCAATTTTATTAAATCCTAAATAAATGAAAATTCAAAACTACTAATATAAAACCTAATAAAAACTAAAATAAAAATTGAACTTGGGTTGCCTCCCAATAAGCGCTTGTTTTATAGTCTCAGCCTGACTTTGTCTGGTCAACGCTATCCAATTCCTCTTCGAAAGTTGAGGAACCCTCCATCCATCGAAAATAATATAGCTTTTGCTAGGTTCCCATTTACGATAGCCATTGTATTAAAGTCACCTAACATTCTTTCTTTAGATAAGATCACATTCAAGAATGTCCAACATCTAGGTGGTTTCTCCATTGTGTTTGCGAATATATTCTGACATTGAGGCTTGTCAGACACAATAATTTCTTCTTCTATCTTCTCCAGCTCATCGCACCATGGTTTCGAAGGTGTACTTGCTTTTACATCACAGAGAGTATTGCCGACTACATGACTACCAATCGGACAAGGTTTTGCAAATCTAACCGGTCTCTTGAACTGTGGAGGAGAAGGCACTTGAGGCATAAAAAACATTGGCTCATCATCATTGGGTCTCATAATTAGTTCTTCACCGACCTTGTTGTCATTATCCCCACTTGTCTCTTCTTTTTCATCTCGTGGCTCATCCAGTTGTAGATTTGGCTCGGGCTCACCATCAGTCTGGGAATCTGTGTCATAGGGCTAGGTGTATTGAGGGCAGTTGTTCAACTCATGTGCTATCTGTTCCAATTGATTTTCCAGATTCTTTAACGATGCCCCATGGCTTTGCAAAGTAAGATATACTTGACTCAATTTCTTATCTTGTTCCTTGTTCTTTTTGTCAGAAGCTCTAATGAATTTTTCTAAGGCTTCTTCCAAACTTGATATCCTCTTTGGTTGTTGAGTCGGATTTTGAAATTCGGAGGTGTGTTGTTGTCTAGGTGGTTGAGCTGCAGCTTGATTGTTACTCCATGAAAAATCCGGGTGATACCCCCCAATCCTGATGATAGTTGTTGGGATAGACATAATTATTGGGGTAATCACCACTATATTGTACCGGCTCGAAACTGATGGTGCATTGATGACTCATATGATTTGCAGCACAATAATCACAAGTAACCGCCATACTTTGACGACGCTGAGCTTCAAATGCTTCAAACATCCTCGAAAGTGTCTCAATCTGTGCAGACAATGCAGAAAGTTTCTCGAGTCTTTCAATCTCTGCTCCCCTTGGTTGAGTCATGTTCGTGTATGGCCATTGATACACAAAGTCATCCATGGTACCTGAAAAGACAGAATTATAGAAAGAGAATTAAAAATAAAAATATAAATATTTAAATTAAGACTAATTTGATTGAAATTAATATTGGACAATAATTATTAAATTAATTCCCCGGCAGCGGCGCCAAAAACTTGTTGATCGATTTCGAAATCAATGAATACGTGCAAGTATACACGGTCAACAAGTAATAAAGTGATAAGAAAAGTATCGTTCCCACGAGGAATTATTTAATAAAAATCACCAAGTACTAATTCTTAACCAAACTAATTTTATTTAAACAATCTCAAATCGTGATTTTTCTAATTAAGAAAACTAAATTAACTAATTAAAACTAGGTTACTTTATAAATGAATTCAAATAAATAAAGATTAAGACTTCAATATCCCCAATTATGAATTATAAATCAATTATCCAATTATCCCAATTATTATGTCTACTGAATTGTTAACATGAATTCTCAAATGCCAAAAGTCCTTTTCCAAGTGATCAATTGCCTTCTATTTAATTCAGATTAATCTTTCTATATTCCTATGCAAAATAAGTGAATTAAACTCCTTTAATCCCAATTCCTTATGTGTTATATGCGGTGAACAGATATTTTCATTCAATTCACAAACCTAATTATTCACTGTACAAATAACTAAGTCACATGATATCATGCCCAGTTCTAACCCTAGAATTCCTCTTCCAATTCCTTCTAGAGTAACAAAGTAATTACTGATCAGATAATTAAGCAATATGCACAAGACAAGATAAACAACTCACTTTAACATAAATAACTGGAATATAATGAATAACTAATTCATAGCCATAAAAAGTTTAATTGAAATCTTAATAAATAAAGTTAGTTCATAATTAATGAATGGAAATCAAGAATCCACAACTGAATAGACATTAAAAGATAAAAGTATGATGAGAAAAGAGAATAGAATCTGTTGTCAGCAAATCTGATGCTCCCCTCTTGCTCTTGCTCTTGCTCTTGATCTTCAATGGTCTCCAAGTTGCTTCAATCTCCAAAACTAATAAGAACTAGGGTTAATGTTCTAATCTAATAGAGTGTATATCTAATCTAAGCTATGTAATCTCTCTTTATTTTATGCCTTACATCATGTATTTATAGGTTACAAGTCCAATCTTTAGCTTAGGAACAAATCCAATCCTATTTGGAGTCAAAAAGTTGTCAAAATTCGCCCAAAAACGCGTCCAAGCCTTCCCAGTCTCTTCCCCAGCGTCCCAGCGCTGGGCACGGCACTGGGATTCTGCCCCCTAGCGCCCCGGCGCTGTCCATAGGCCAAAAATAGCGCCCCGGCGCTGTCCCCTTTTTCCAACATTTTCTACTCCGACGTCATTTGGTAAAATGGCCATAACTTCTTCGTCCGAACTCAGATTTAGATGAGTCAAGATGATCCGAAAAGAGGAGAAGTAGATCTACAACTTTCATTCTTGAAGTTTTGCGAAATAATATCCGGAGCTATAGTCAAATTGGCTCTGAAGTGACTGCTATGTAAATGGCAAGCCGAAAACGCGAATCTAGCCACCCCGAACGTCGATCCATGTAACTTTTATCCCATTTCCTACAAAACAATATAAAACATGCATGAATAGACACAAACACATAAAAACATCCTAAAAGACTTGAGAACAACAATAAATTAAGCCCGAATTTATCCAGTTCATGTGTATAAAACTCACTCATCACATACTGTGCACAATATCTTAATGCTAACGCATAACTAAATCCCTTTCCAGGGTTGTTCATCTCAGTTTGACATTCGAGTATGCACCAAAGGACGTTTGGTTTGGATAATTCATCAAGAGTTCTGAAATTTAGAACGCTCATTAACTATGGACTAGTCGAATCAATAAGGGTTCGTTAGTCTAATAAGGTTCAGTAATAATGATATTCAAAATGAATAATAATCTCAAGAGGTATACAATAGGACAATTATTGTATAACTGAATCATGCTTTGAAAAGATAATCAATCTTTAGTATAACATTTGAACTTGAATAATAGTAATGATAATTTACTCGAGGTAAATAATAAACTTGAACACTAATGACAAGTAGGTTTAGGAAACTTGCCTCGTGCGTAGATTACACTTTAACTAAGCACACTCTTTAAATTTTATCCTACATACCATTCACATTCACAATACCAGTTAATTATAACTTAACTAATCATCAATGATCAGTCTTTTGTCTAAACTTTGGTTATGACTATACTTAGTCAAATTATCACATTTACTGTCACAAAATATCACTTCATGAATAATAATTTAATTATGTGTTCAATAATTCAATTCACATGCAATTGTGTTATTTACATGTTAGACAACTCTTTTATCATCACATTATACTTCTAACATGTTTACATGTTCATTACATTAAGTTACTAACACATCGCTAGACTTAACATTTTAAAAATAATTCATTCTGAACTTTCTGGAGAGTGGCGCTGCGGCGCCACTGTTACACTTGTACTCGGCGTTGCGGCGCGATGGCGCTGCAGCCAGACTATTGGCGCTACAGCACCGTGGCGCTGCGGCTCGACACTTGGTGCTGCGACGCGGTGGCGCTGCTGCGCGGGAAGTAAGGCACGAGTTTGGCGCCGCGGCGCGACAAACCAGAAACTGTTCTACAATTCGCAAAAATTGCAGAACACAGCCCAAAAACTCCAATTAAATTACTACTACACGAAAATAATCATACCCACATGTTATAATTCATGCATAAACATAAACCAACATTTATAGAATGGTTTTAACCCATTAAAACACATAATCACATATAACTAAAATATGTGAATTTCACTGACTTTGATGTTCTTGAAGGTTTTAAAAATAAAGGATGAAAATTGACACTACGGATTCGTTATAACACCGAATCCGTTCGTTTAAAGTTTGGTCTCTTTGTATCAATATGTATAATAATATACGAGTGTAAAATTTAGGGATATTATATATGATCAACACATGAAATAACACGTATAAGGCCACAAGGCCAAAACCCATACTCTGTAATTTTGTAGAAATCATATATTACGTATTTTCATGAAACTGATGTTATGGTTTACAAAATAAATATAATTAAATATGATTTGATAACATCTTAACCTATATATGCACATAAGCCTTGCAATTTCCCATCATAGAGACTTTACAGAAAACTGTGAAAGCCATTTTTGTAAAACTCAAACAACATAAAATAGAATTTGGGTTTGGAGAAATTACCTAGAGTATAATTTAGAAGAGGTGATCAATGATGATCCTTTCCCAATTACTTGTTGATTACACACTCACAATTTCTCTTTAACAAATATAATTTTCTCTTTGAATTTCTCAAATACTCTCTCTCTGCTTTTCCAGACTTAGAAAAATAATAAGAGAAAATGGAGAATACGTATAATATAATAAAGCACTGACGCGCATAATGGTCAGTTAACCCAAACATGGGTAACTGAAATTAACTCCCACTAAGGCCATGTTTGGCTAGCTTTAATAGATTACAAAACCATTTAATTTAATAAGGCTTTATCATATAGTTTAATTCATGTCACACCCAATTCAAATATCTTATTTAAATTAATTAAATAATATATAATAATCTATCATAAATTCACACAATCATATAATTAATTTTCTCATTAATTAATTATATCAAATTATTAAATCTCTAATTAATTATTATATTAATTAAAATAACATCATGCTTAATTAAATAATTCATTTAATTCAATAAGCTCACATAAATACATACTTGAATAATAAATATTTTCTACATTAATTTAATAAATGTAACACATATAATTAAATTAATCTACCACAATTGCATCAATTAATTATTTAATCCAATAATTAAATTATCAAAAAATATTTATTTAATTCAATAAATATTAAAATTAATTTACAAAATCTCGTTCGTCACATCTTTCACCCCTTAAAAGGATTCTGTCCCCAGAATCACAACTTAATAAATTCGACCCGTTACATTCTCCCCCCTTTACAAAGATACTGTCCCCAGAATCGCTTACACATAATTAAGTAAATAAATGAGGGTAATTCTTCATCATATTCTCTTCGAGTTCCCACGTAGCTTTTTCATCATATTCTCTTCGAGTTCCAATGCAAACCCATGATGTACTAAGTTGAAATCTTTCCAAGCCTTCCCATCTGCGGGATGAATTAGTTCTCCATCTTTAGCTAGAGATTTCGCATAACAACTCATATGTTCAGCTGTTCTTGAAGACATGTACAATCATTCTAGCTGATGTGTTATTAGAAAATACCATAGAATCTTAAACGGTATACTTGATTTTTTTGTAGTCACACCCTCTTTATTAGGCCTAAACAGATCATGAATACAAAACGTGCACCTTGTCATCTGTTCATTTTCCTTATAAAATAAAATGCAATCGTTGGGACATGCATCGATCTTTTGGTATCCAAGACCCAACTTCTTCACCATTTTCTTACAAAAGTAATAGTTACTAGGTAAATTCTCACCGTCAGGCAACATACTCTTAATGGCCTTCAAGAGCGACTTAAAACACTCATGGCTTATGTTGTGATCAGCCTTGATGTTAAGTAATGTCGCCACTGCAGACAATGTAGTGTGTTTGGTGCAACCATGCCATAAGGGCTCGCTACCCTCGTCTAACAACTTAAAGAAGTCTTTGGCATCAAAATTCATAGGTTGCTCTCTACCTTGTTCCCAATCAAAATTTGGACCTGCAATATCATGAACCATTTCATTCATATGATGAGTACTACTGCCCGAATTGTGTACTTCTGTGATATCACCATCTCTTCTCTGCCCATGTGCCCACCAACATTCTTCGTAATTTTTCATGAACCAAAAAATAAGTAAATGATAGTTTACCACGTCTCTGTCCATATAATTTACATTTTTACACTTCAAACATGGACATCGTGTTAGGAGAATGTATATTATGATTTGATGTTTTAATGTATATGCTCATGATTATTTGTAAAGTCCTTTAATGAATATATGTACAAGGACTTAGTGATAGATCAAATTTGTTAGGTTGATCTAAGATCTTAACGTGTATCATTCTGTAATGAAATGTATAGATAAAAAGATCAAAGCTGTTAGGTTGATCTTGAGATGTAATAGATAGGCTTCGAAGGAATCGTAGTGTATCATCTGATCAACACTGCAGAAGTCAAGGCAGAAACGTAGAGTTTCAAAGATCGTAATGTGCCTACCTTGAAGGGACTCTTCATAAATCGTAGAGTGATCCCAACGTTTGCCAAGAAAACTCCACGATCGTAGTGCGATGAAGGAAACATGGAGTTTACAAGTCAACGATCGTAGTGTGCTCTTGGGATCGTAGAATCAACAACACGAGTAAGCGAAGATCATAGTGTGCAAAGGTCTAAGGGAAATCGTAGTGCTCTCGACTGATAGTATCGTAGTGTGCAAAGAAGTCAAGACGCTACGATCTGAATCGTAGAGCACCACGATCCAAAATCGTAGAGCATCATCTGTCTTATGTCAGAAAACGTCGAGCCTCATGATTTGTGTAAAGGTAGATTTCAACATATGAGGAATGGATTCTAGACGCTGCAGTACTCATCAGTCCCAGAGTATATGAAATATCCTTAGTATGCAACAAAGAAGCGTATTGAAGAAGCTAAGGATAGTACCATGGGTAAGAGGGACAAAACACCTTTTCAGGTGGTAGGTGAGAAAGAAGTCTGCATTGTCAGTGGGTAAGAATGCAGTTTCAAAAGATGTGCAGAAATGTCTCCATCAAAGATCAAAAAAGTCAAATGCATTTAATGCCTCAACGGATGGATCCAACGGGTAGTTTTCAAGAACACATATATGCAGATCAGACAGATGAGTGAGGACCAAAGAAAGAATTGAACAAACAATGTGAACATCTCTCTCAAGCTCAACTCTATGATCTGAGATATTGCAAAGCTTGCTCAGCTACTCAGTTCTTTATAACAAGTGCTTACACAGCAACTGAGTAGCAACCATCAAGAACTCAACATTATCAACTGAAGAAGAGTACCAAGTCTGCTGGACTTGAAGAGTTCGTAGTGAACTATAAGAAAGCCAAGTCTGCTGGACTTGAAGAGTTCAAGAGTGAACTAAGAAGTTCTTAGACTGCTGGTCTAGAAGGAATCTGTGTGATTCAGAAGTTGTAACAGACATCCTTAGTGGATATCCTAATCGTTGAGTAGAAGAGTGGACTAGGAGCTTTAAGTGCTCTGAACCACTTAAAAATGACTGTGTCTTTTACGTTCATGCCATAACTGCCATATCTGTTATATCTACCATAACTGCCTCACTCTCATAACTCCACTGCTTGGTAAAGAAGATTAAAACAAATATTAATTCTGCTAAGTTTTAATCATTATCAAAGAACTAGTTTAAAGCAAAAAGATTTTTTAAATATCTATTCAATCCCCCTTCTAGATAACTATTGTGCCAACTAGGAACTAACACATCGTATCTGTGACTGACCATTTATACATTCTTGGTGATTATACGCATACTCAAAAAACACTTGGCAACCAGCTCTAAATTCAGTGGTATCACCTATCTGGGCACTTGACTTTTGCCGTGCCATCCAACTACGGTCTGAATAGAGGTCCATGATACCACGGTACCTACTACAGACAACATGAGCTTATTAATGTATGGCATGATTGTAAGCATATGACTTGAGCATACTTGTAACCATATGACTTGAGTATACTTGTAAGCATATGATTAACATTTAAGCATACTTATAAGCATATGACTTGAGAGTACTAGCTAACTAATTATTGAGGACATCTAAATTCGGGTCGCAAGTACTTCTCAAGGAACTGTAGAAGAAAGAGTAATATCGCCACAACAATGGGAGAACATGTGTTTGATTAGACGAACTTATTTATATGTCCTCTACTTTTTCTAGTAATTTGAATAAGTTGTGTCTGCTTCTTCTACTCTTATATGTATATATCCTCTACTCTTATAGATGATTTAGTTATGTTACTACGCCGACTACTAGTTGGGACATTTTCCGTGTGGTATCTATTGATTTTGAATTTTCTTTTTCTTTAAAATAAGAGTCCTTGATTATTTCGAGGATGCATGCAAGACTTTCAGATAATTCCCGTAAAGGTTTAACTTGATTTTTCATATGCAATAATGCTTTAGTAATGCTTTGGTGTCTAAGGAATTGTAATAAAAAAGGAAACTAATATTTCTATATGAAAACTATTTTGTATCTATTTCTTTGTCAATAGAGCACTACACGCAATACATAAAGAAGAAATCTGCCATACATTCATAAAACTAGACTTTGAAATCCTCCACACAAAGAGTAATAAAAAAGGATCGTCTGATCTTACTGGTATATTTGCCTTATTAGAGGGTATTGAGGTGGCTGATTTTGTTATCCCAACATAACACATTCAGCAGAAGCAAGATGTAACTATTATTTATACATCTCTAACATAGTTCCACTATCAAACAGGTAGTGTACATGTTGTACAGTCAAAACAGTCCAAACACGGAACCATCCCACCCTCCAACCTAGCTTTTTACTAAACATCCATTTCCACTACATCCCACAAACATATCAAAACAAGTTAATTTCACATATAGATTTGACTATCAATAACTAAATAACGTCCAAATAATAAATGAAAACCTTATGAGATCAAACCGATGGCGCGCAAAAATGAGGCAATCACTCCGAATTTGATTCGAATACTTGGTACCCAATTCTTGGTTTCCAAAAGGGTTCCCAATTTCATCAAAGTACCTCTTTTTCAGTAATTATCCGATTAATTTGACCCATTCAGACAATGGGTGCGAATTTTGAACAGAAGAAAGCTCATTTTGACAGTACAAATGTTTCTCAGTAAAATAAATAAGGAACATTATTCAATGAAATCAATACCTGAAGGCGGTGGGCGGTGGGCGGCGGTAGCAACGGTGGCGGCAGTGGGCGGCTGTTGCAGTAGTGGCGACGATGGCTTCTAACGGCGGCGTGGCCTTCTCCCTCTTCTTCCCCTTCTCCCTCTTTTTTTTCTCTTCTGGTTCAGCTACTATCGAGTGAGGTTTGCCTGATAGATTAAAAGAATCAGCGACCATTAATAACTACCGCATGCGGTCGCTGACAATTTAATGATGTGGAAGTATCATCGACCGTATGCGGTCAATTATTATGAGAGGTCGCAAAAAAATAGGGCGCCGATATTTCCATCCAATTTTTAGGCGGTAAACTTGTAATAGCGACCACTTAGCGACCACATTTGGTCGCTAAACCAAAACAACGACTACATTCATTTACGGTCACCACTGGCGGTCTCTAACAATAGTATCTGCGACTGGAGTGGCGGTCGCTGATATTGTTGGTCGCTGTTAGAGTATTTTCTTGTAGTGACAAAACGTCATTCCAACAAAATAACACATGGTAATGGATGGCAAAATAATAAGAAGTTTTGGGGACAAAAAAATAAATGAGGCGATCATAATAATAAATTCTAAAATTACAACAATTTAGGGCACCAGAAGTGGCAAGAGTTTTGGTCGGGTAAAAATAAAGAAAATGTAGCATAGACAAAGAACAAACCAGATATTTGTTTCAAGTGTGAGATGAAAGGTCATTGGTCTAGTACCCAACGTACGCCAAAGCATCTGGTTAATTTATACTAGGAGTCTCAAAAGAGAAAAGAAAGGGTGGTAGAAACAAACTTTGTTAATCATCAATTGAATATTATTGATGATCTAATAATGAGCAACAATGAGGAAAAGTTTAGTGACATTATTGGACTGTCTGAAAACACCTTTTGGGATACCGAATAGTTTCTTGTTTTAATTAAGGACCTTATATGTATAATATTATTAGTTTTTCATTGTGTACGCTGCATGTATAATATTATGTGTCCCTAATGAATAATATTATGAATGAAATATATTAGTTTTAATATATTTTTATGTGTCATACCAACTTTAATGGATATGGAAGATATATGTTTAGCAGACATCGCAACAACTCATACAATCCTCTAAAGTGAGAAATATTTTTTACAACTAACAAAAACTAAGCGGAGTGTGGGAACTATGTGACGATCCCAAATTCAAATACATGTACCTCAAATCTGGTGCTTTACGATCTAACTCTAATAACAACTAATATCATAAACAACAAATTAATTGAATAATTTACATTGATATAATATAAATATTCTCGTCCAAAGTCTCGCAACCATTACTAACATATTACATAACCTAATTCCGAATATAACTTAATACACAATATTGATTAAGTCTTATTACAATGAAATTTAATCTTTCATGTACCATGAAATTTTATTAAGTATCCATATGATCACACCACATATATAATTTGCACATAACAAATAACTAATTACAAGAATTAGTCCATCACATTATTTAATTATTTCCTCATTAATTTAATTAATGAATTACTTAGTCCATTGTCATGCATGTGACAACCCCAATTTTTAAAAGTTATTAAAGTAAGAATTTAATAACTAGAAATTCTTATTATGAGATGTATATATTTTGAATTACGTGTCTTGGTGTGAAAAAAAATGAAATTTTTATGAGATTTAATAGTTGATTAAACTATTAAAGGAAATAAAAGAAATTAGTCACGACAAGGAAATTGGCGGTAAGGGAAATTAACCCTATAAATATTTGGTAATTTAAATTAATTTGAAACTCTATTATGGAATAATATTGTTTGAATATTAAAACCTTACATGGTTGTGGTATTGTAGTAAAGTGGATAAAAGAGTTAATTCATTAATTAAATAGTGAGTTAATATATGAGTTTTGCTAATTAAATTTGGTATTCAAGGTGTCTAATGATGATCTGGGTTGCTAGATGTTAGATCCATAACATCTATAGGCTTAGATTTGATTATTTACAAAATATGGAAAATTTTTAAAACCTTGGTCTGACAACGAATGTCAGTACCTCTAGATCTTTGTGTGTAAAATGTTATGTGTGTTTTATGTTATGAATATATTATTTGTCATGTGGACTATGATCTGGAGCTGGAAACCAGGTCAGATCATGTCTAGATCGTAAGATACAAGCGGTCAAAGTTAGTTGACCAAGCACGAATTCCGGAAATCTGGGTAAACCCAGAAACCAAGAATTTCTGACATCGTTTTGTAAGCGTTAGATCTGGCTTCTGGTAAGGTGTCTGGCCATGTTGTTGTATTTCATCTGTAGACTGACATGTAGGCTATATGATTAAGCCTCTATAACACTTAGATCATGCATATAATAAAAGATATGGCTGGTCAAAGTAGAGATGACCAGCTGTTTTGTCTCAAATATGGAAAACCCATATTTCTTCATGAGACATTTTTCTGACAAGGTTTGACTTGCTTATAGTTTGTGCTTTTGTTGTTATTAGAATGATCTGATGATACCACGTTGTTTCTTGACATCTCTAATTCGATTATGAACCTTTATATCATACAAACAAGCTTTAGAATCAATGTTACGTAGCCTCAAAAGTGGTAGCATGAACTGTTCTTTAATTCTGGAAAACCCAGAAATTGAAGAACAATGTCTGATAGGTTTTCCAGGGCTTGGATCTCACTTATGTTATGATGTTTGGCCATGTTTGTTATTGAATCGTGTACCTTGTTCGTGTACTACAAGCTCTGACCAAGATCAAGCCCAGAAACCTCATAGATTAAAAGTAATCCATGGTCAAATTAGGTACCTTTATCACTGACTGTCAGTGTTCTTGAGCCTCAAGAACACCAACAACGACAGAAAACGTCGCTAAAGGCTACAGCGACGATTTTAATTTTTTTAATTTTTTGAATTTCTGAAAAATGATTAAAAATAGAAAATAAATTCTAAAAATTTCAAAAATGGTTTTAAAAATTATTTTAAATTATGAAAAATAACTTTTAATTATTTGGGATATTTTTCATTAATATTTATAATTATTTGAATATGAATGATATTAAATTTATTTAATTAGTGTATTAAATAAATTGGAGAAAAATGATTTTAATGTTATAAAAATCATTTTAAATAAGAATAAAGTGTTTAAAAATATTTTTGAGTTATAAATGTAACTTCTAATATTTTGTGATGAATTTCATTAATTAATTAATATTAATGATAATTAAGTTATTTATTGAATATATTAAATAAATTATGAAAAATAGAATTAATGATTTAGAAAATATAGAAAAATGATTTAAAGGTTATAAAAATATTTTAAGTTATAAAATATAACTTTTGATATTTTGTCATGAAAAATATTAATATTTTAATATTAATGATATTAGATTTATTTAATAATTATATTAAATAAAAATTATTTTAATATTAGAAAAATCATTTTAAATGAAAATAAATAGTTTAAAAATATTTTAAGTTATAAAATATAACTTTCAATATTTAAAGGTAAATTTCATTAATTATTTACTATTAATGATATTAGAATTATTTAATAATTATATTAAATAAATTAGTTTTAAAATGATGTTAATATTATAAAAATCATTTAAAATGAAAATAAAGTGTTTAAAGATATTTTAAGTTATAAATTATAACTTTAGATATTTAAAGGATTATTTCATTAATAATTTAATATTAATAATATTAATTTAATAATAAATGATATTAAGTTTATTTAATAATTATATTAAATAAATAGTTTTAAAATGGTTTTATTTATTTAAAAATTATTTAATAAGGATATTAATGAATTGAAAATATTATTAAGTTATACTTAATAACTTTTACTATTTTGATAAATAGTACATTACTAATTAAATATTATTGTTAATTATTTAAAAATGATTTTAAATATTTTAAAAATTATTTAAGGGTTATATTAATACTGTAAAAGTATTTTGAGTTATTATAAATAACTTTAATATTTTGGAAATGGTTTCATTAATAGTTTAATATTAATTAAATATTAATGATAATTGAATTGTTTAATATTTAAATCATTTAATAATGATTCCAATGTTTGAAAATTCATGATAAATTATAATAAATGTTTTAAAATTATATTAAGTCATTTAAAAATAATATGACTGATACTAAGTTACATGATAGAGTCTTAGACTCGATAATTACCCGATAAAGCTGTCGGTGCACCGACGTATTTTAGAAAATGATCTGGATTTGTATAATTTGTCTGTATATGTGTTTGTTATTGATTCAATGACTGTGGAATATGTGTGACAATGTGATTAGGTTACGTGCTGACTGTAATAAGCAGTGCTGTGTGTTATAGTATGTTATTATAATCGATCAAATGATCTTATTAATGATAGGTTTAGGTATAAAAGATAAAACTAAATTGCATAACTATAAGCAGCAGACCAGGCAAGTATATTACCTTTGCATTTCCTTTATGCAATGGACATGAGTAAGAAGTTTTAGAATTATATTATTATTATACTATATTATTAACCCTATTGTGATGTATTCTATATCCGATCATTGTTTATCAACATGTTAGTATATGGCAATTCAGATATATATTCTGTTCTTTAATTTCTAAATATGGTTACACAAGTGTCCCCACTTGGATAATCATTGTAGTTAAACACATATTGATATATATATATATATATATATATATATATATATATATATATATATATATATATATATGAAGTCGTCTAAGCTATTTGACCCAGCTAGACACAGATTTAGAAATATCGTTGAATAAGTTAAAACCTTTTTGTATCCAATCAAATTGTTTTGTATCAGATTCCAGTCTAAGTATGAACATCCCGATCAAGGGAAAACTTTTATACGCCCAAGGCGGACAGAGTGAACGATCCTATCGTTCTTGTAATGTAGTATTAATCAATACAGGGTCTATAGGATGTACACCCTCGTGCCCGTAAGTTACGACGGTTTGCAGATGAAGTTCTGTCTAACCTTATCGAAAATTTAAAAAATGTTCATAGTATGTCGACTACCCTATATATATAGTCAATATGTAGTTTTAAAAATTTAAGATAGAATTGTTATGTTATTATTATCAGTTCAGTTTACTTCACAACTATAAATTCGTTGTAGAAGTGATGTACAAAGAAAATATTTATTTATTTCAGCTAATTATATTTATAGTTGTTATTAATTACTTACTGGACACCCAAATGCTCATTCTTACTTTAAATTAAATTTTTTCAGCTAGGCATGATCAACCTGAAGGTTCAGACAAGAACAAATGAAAAGGAAAGCAAACAAAATATGTTTAATGATATCTTTTGTAATAGTTAGACAATATATAGACAATGATATGTATTATATATCATGTAAAGAATATAGTAAAGGGTACATACTTAGGATTAGACTCTGATAAATGTAAATTAAGTTTGATTTTTATATTATTCTTATTATTATTAGTATAATTCTGCTCATAGAAATGGTATCGTAAAGCACCGAGTTCGGGTTTCAAGTATCTGAATTTGGGGGCGTTACATTTGTACCGGCGGGAGCTGAGTTTCATCTACTTTAAAGATATATAAGTCTTCTTTGGCAGTCCACTGTAAGCCTTCTTACACACTTTAAAGCCTTTCTCTTCATCTTTGCACACACTCTTCTTCATATTAAGAGTCGTGTTGCATGTGTTTGCCCAGACTTCGATCCGTGGTTTTATTTTTAGTTTGTATACACACACACACATATATATGGACTAACATTATCGAGTTTGCTTATATATATATATATATATATATATATATATTTCTTTTGCTCTAAGGACCTTATCAGGGACCTTCTTGTCTTTAATTAACAAATCTTTCAATTGTTTTAAATATTGAGTTTTTAATCCTGGGTCAGTGATTTTACTGATTAAATCAATTAATAGAGAGCTTTCTTCTTCATCCTTTGTAATTACATTAATTCTTTTACAACAGGTTTTATTACAATTATCAGCACATATAGTGACTTCATTTTCTCTAACAGAAACATTATCAGATGAATTATAACTGGAAGATTCTGGGATATCAGAAGCTTCTTCTTTACCGCTACTACTTTCATTATCAATTCTCATTAACTCTAATAATTGTTCTTTATATATATATATATATATATATGGGAATAATCCATGGAAAGCGTTAGCTTTTAACACTATTTGAACTAACGCTAATCTAGTCGTCCAATATTAGAGTTAATGGCTGAGATGAATGCCCAGCCGCTAGAGGGAGTAGCGGCCAGCAATAAATTAAAAAATTCTCTCTGCTGGCCGCTAAAGGGAGTAGCGGCCAGTCAAAATGTCGTCGTTTTGACTGGCCGCTACTCCCTCTAGCGGCCAACACAGAGGATTTTTTAATTTGGCCCATGGCCCAGCCGCTAGAGGGAGTAGCGGCCAACAAAAAAATTGGCCAATTACTGATTATCCTAATTATTCTCATACATGCTACTTATTAATTAGTAAAATAAAATAATAAAAAAATATAAGTATAATTATAAGGATAATCAATAATTATCTTTATACTTATCCTTATACTTATTAACAGATTATCCTTATGCTTATTAATCAGTAAAATAAAATAATAAAAAATTATAAAGATAATTATAAGGATAATCAGTAATTATCTTTATACTTATCCTTATACTTATTAACAAAATAAGTATGTATAAGAATAATTACTGATTATTGTCTTATAATTTTTAATTATAAATAGGAAATAGTGATTGAGTTTATATATTTGAGTAGAAATATAATATAAATTCAATCACTATTTCCTATTTATAATTAAAAATCATAAGACAATAATTATTAATTATCCTTATACATACTTATTTTATTAATAAGTATAAGGATAATTACTGATTATCCTTATAATTATACTTATATTTTTTATTATTTTATTTTACTAATTAATAAGTAGCATGTATGAGAATAATTAGGATAATCAGTAATTGGCCAATTTTTTTTGTTGGCCGCTACTCCCTCTAGCGGCTGGGCCATGGGCCAAATTAAAAAATCCTCTGTGTTGGCCGCTAGAGGGAGTAGCGGTCAGTCAAAACGACGACATTTTGACTGGCCGCTAGTCCCTCTAGCGACCAGCAGAGAGTATTTTTTAATTTATTGCTGGCCACTACTCCCTCTAGCGGCTGGGCATTCATCTCAGCCATTAACTCTAATATTGGACGTCTGGATTAGCGTTAGTTCAAATAGTGTTAATAGCTAAAGCTTTCCACGGATCATTCCCCATATATATATATATATATATATATATATATTAACTTTGTGTCGAGCTCTGTTCGATGAGCCTGGATTGTATATCCGGTGCGTTTACTCGCAGTTAATATATATATATATATATGAACTGTTGTCGAACTCTGTTCGATGAGCTTGAATTTTACATCCGGTATGTTTACTCGCTTATATATATACATTTTCGTCCCACCTGGAGTTTACTTTGTGGTGGTTGATCGCTTTTATAGCTTTCTTTACTTTTCGTCCTGCCTGGAGTTTACTTCATGGCAGTTGATCGCTTTGTACAACTTTCTTTACGTTTTGTCCTGCCTGGAGTTTACTTCGTGGCAGTTAATCGCTTTGTACAACTTTATTTATGTTTTGTCCTTCCTGGAGTTTCCTCCATGGCGGTTGATAGCTTTTACAACTTTATTTATATTTTTTGATCCCCCATGGAAGTGCTTCGTGGCGGCTGATCATGTCTGTATATATATATTTACAGCTTTTATATATATACCTGATTACTGCTTTCATAGAAATTGCGGTATCATGTACGCCTAGGAATCATATGATCACAGATTCAGCCTATTAGTTCTAGATTCGGTTCCTGTGATGGACATTTTCAGCTGTAAGCAGCTTGTAAATTTATCTGTAGTGTCTGAATTTCCTCAGATGGTTTTCATACCCACGAGAAAATCGGCATTATTTTTTACATTATTTTCTTATAGATGTTTCGCATCTCAGAGATAGAATCAATCAAGCCGAACACTTAATAAAATGGAAGTGTAAAAGGTCTCAATTACTATTGAGCACAAGGGTTAAAAAACCTCCTTTATAAAACATCACTGCCATATCCTGCTAAAAATTGAATTTTTACATAAATTCAAACCTTGTGTATATAGGTCCGAAGGAGGCCTCGCACTACTTCTAAATAATGAGCACATTGACCCACACACACACAAATTCAGATAACAATTTCTTGAAAAGAGGCGGTCACCGTGGTAACACGGTTATCGGGGGGGGGGGTGCCTAACACCTTCCCTCCGCATAATCAAGTTCCCAGACCCTAATGAATCTCGGTTTCACCGACCCGTTTAACAATGTCATATCACTGGGTCAATGTGCAAATCTTTTCTTGGTTGTGTTGGTACAACCATTTAAAAAACCAACTGGCGACTCTTAACAGTCCATCGTCGACATTATACATGTCAGACCTTTTTCACTTATTTTTTCAAACAAATCTCACCTAAAATGAGAACACCAAAGAACAAGTAACGGAAAGGGACAACTAAAAATCCCGACCTCGACAGGTGGCGACTCTGCTGCGGACTCGAATAAGAGGACTTAAGCTGCTATTACAATCTTTTCAAAACTATTATTTGCTTGTGTGTGGATAATGCATTTACTTTTATGATGAATGTGTATGAATGAATTTACTTACTGCACTTAGTGCTTCGCACCATATATGCTTGTGATATTAGTGCTTCGCACATGTCATCATTTCCATACGGTGAGACGCGTTGTATGTGAATGTATGTTGTGTGGTCCCTCCACCAGGAGGCTATCCCGTGGGTGTTTGATTACTGGACTCGTAGGAAGACTAATTCCCGCGAGGCTCAGGAAAGGCACCACCCAAATTCGCTCCAGTTGAAAGACCGAATTAATTTTCCGTTGAGTAAATTGCGATGATTTGGGAACCTTCATGCCAAAAGCCGCGAGAGTAACCTACGATAGGTCAACCTCTGATAAACCTAATATGGAGGAAAGTGTCTTCATGCTTTCTCATTTTAAATTACTTGTAATTCCATATCTATCTCCATGTAATGAGAAATATGAAGAAATGTGTACACATACATATTTAACATGCTATCATGTATTACAAACAGCTAACATCTGTTTTGCAGGATAAAAATCCTAAAATGGACAATCATATAGCATGTTATGCTTTATACATTCCCTAAAGACTAAAGTATGCAAGTCTTTTACAAGGAACCAATCAGACATACTACCCGGTCAAAATCCAAGAAGGCTGCAAGCCTACAGTCAATCATGTTGTCATCTGACCAGACTGACCTTAATCCAGTTTCTCACAAAGAATTCGACGGATTAAGCAAACAAATTACAGATTTGGCTGTTCTGCTTAAAGAACTAAACTAGTTTACTCAGGGTTCAAAGATACTCGTACATGCTGAATCCTCTACATAAGTGGGAACCCATGTCATTACAATACCTGAACTGCAGTTGGATACGACCAACAAAATTCATGATGCCACCCATCTCACAGGAGATCCGGACACCGGTAACATCAAAAAGAAAGTCCTCCAAATGGAAGAAACTCTTCGTGCTATCAAAGGAATTGGAACACGCGGGAGTGTTTCATATGATGATCTATGCATATTCCCTAGTGTTCATTATTCAGAAAAGTTTAATACTCCTGCCTTTGAAAAGTATGACGGGTTAGGAGATCCCTACACACATTTGAAGGTGTTTATTGGAGAACTCATATCTTATGCAGAGGACAAGAAGCTTAGGATGCAGTTGTTCCAGAAAAGTCTGACTGGAGAAGCCCGTTCATGGTACACCAGATTAGACAACTCAAAAATCCATAGCTGGGAAGAGCTAGCACACGCCTTCCTCACACAATATAGCTTTCAGTCTCAGATGGCTCCTGACCAGTATCAAATTACCAAGGTCAAGAAACAGTCTAACGAGTCTTTCAGAGAGTATGCTCAAAGGTGGATATGCCTGGCTGCCCAAGTTATTCCTTCCATGACTGAATCAGAAATGGTCATGACTTTCATAGACATACAAGAAGCTCCTTTCCATGGAAAAGTCTTAGCCGGCATCGGTAAACCATTTTCTAAAAATATCAAACATGGGGAGATAGCTGAGATGGGATTGAAGAACGAGAAAATTCAAGACCTAGAAGCCCTTAAAGCTGTTACTGATCACATCCAATCCAGAAATTATGGAAACAGCCCCAGGAGGGTCCATAAAAAGAAAGAGGAAGATGTTTCCATGATACTACAGGGTCAAAAAGGCGATCAGAACATGCCTATCCAGAGGAGAAACTACACCCCCTTTCAAGCACAGCCTTCGAAACCTCCAAAATCAAAAGGTGGAGAAGTTAAACACCCTCGAATGTTCACACCGTTAGGGGACACATTCGAGAATATCCTCACTCTTCTGATAACACAGAAGAAAATCACGCATCTTCTTCCACCAGCCAGCCCTAATGGACGGGGTTTCAATGCTGCTCAAAAATGTGCTTATCATGCTGGGGCACCTGGATATGATACTCAGGATTGTTGGGCCTTGAAACACAAAATCAAAGACCTGATAGACAACGATGAGATCGTGGTCACCAAACCAGATCAACCTCACGTACAAGACAATCCTCTTCCTCAACACAAAGAAGAAGAGGTCAACATGATTAATTGGAGCAATGGACAGAGTTCCAATTTTAACTGTGAGTCCTCCCAGACCCCCAAAGACGATATTGACAAGTGGGATTATGCCAAATTCCAGTTTGTAATGGACCGTAAGATGAAAGCTCTATGCAAGCATATTGAGCAATTGGCAGAACTGGTGACTTATTAGCATCAAGTGACACGCCAGTTAGTCAGCCAGGAGCATGCTAGTATCCTTCCTCTTTTCATGAATATTCCCTCATCACTTTCAGAAAATGAAATGCTGGAAGACAAAGTGACAAAGAGAGCGAATGCCAAAGCCCGTTGGGATTTTGCCAATAGAAGAGAATTTACATACCTGGGCCAACCTATGGAAGAAATATTTCAGATGCTAATAAATGAAAGAAGGATCACTTCCCTTCTACCTAAAATCAATCCCCATTCAGGACGGTACAATTCTGATGGAGTATGTTAATATCACTCCCATTCTCGCGGTCACAACATAGAAGAATGCTGGGCACTCCGACACTTTATCCAGAATCTCATTGACAGCGGTGTCCTGCAACTAGCAGACGATGATACCATGCTAAGTGGGAGTGAGAATACCTATCCTGTTAATTGGAAGGGATTGGTGGCAGTTCTATTTGCTGAGGGTGATAACATTGTCAAACCACTCACTATACTAGCAATTCAACTCAGAGGAAGCAACAATCCTTTGAAAGTGGCCGCTCCAGAGCCAATCAACTTACCATGCAGAGCACAATATCCTATTGTTAGCTTACACTAAGTGCCATGGAATTATGGAGAAGGTGAAGGATCCACCTCGCATACAACTGTTACAGTGTCGAAGGATAATCCACTGTATCTTCCCCAACGGGTGATGAAGTCTACCATCAAATCAAAGGGGAAAATAACCATGGAAATAATTGAAGAATTCCTCCGCACTATGGGTCATAACGAAGCCAAGGTGGTTTTAAGATTAAAAGAAGCTCCACACCAAATCTCAATTTTGGACTTGGTCCTGACTTTCAAGGATCATCGGACGATCTTGCTGAAGGTTTTAGAAGAAGCCTATCTACCAAAATCAGTGGATGCGGAAAAATTTCAACATTTGGTTGATCACATTTTCAACAACAATGTGATATCCTTTACTGACGACGACATCCCGCCTGAAGGGACCGGTCATTGCAAGTCGGTGCACATTGCGGTCTTGTCCTCCAGATACATGCTAGTTGGAGTCTTGATAGATGGAGGCTTATCTCTAAATATCTGTCTATACGCTACCTTGGTGAAGATGAATATTAATCTCAACCGAATCCGGAGCAGCCATACAGTCGTCAAAGCTTTTGATGGAGCCCACCGAAATTCGGTCAGAGTAATTGAACTGCCAATTAAAATTGGTCCCCATACATTCTGCGTATCTTTCCACGTACTCAAGATAGATTCGGGATACAACCTGCTCTTGGGACGACCATTGATTCATATGGCAGGGGCAGTCCCTTCCACCCTTCATCAACAGTTGAAATACATTATCAACAACAACCTAATCACAATCAACGCTGAGCCGGAGTGTCCTCCACATAGTGATATACCATACATCAACGTAAATTCAGATGTTGAACTGGTCAGTTTTCATGCCTTGGAGGTGAGCAACACTCAGTACCATGCTATTGGAACGCCACCTCTCATACCCAAGATTTCTATCGAAATGATGTCAGCTACTCAAGAAATGATATCCTTGGGGCATCAGCCAGGACAAGGGCTGGGTAAATACCATCATGGTATCAAGTACCCCATCAAAGTTGTCAGTCAAACTGCAACAACTAGACTAGGCTGTCCTGCCAGTTCTAGTAACAGGAATCCATATAAACATCCTCAAATTCCTCCAATTTTAGTTACATGACGTTTATCTACACTTACCACTGCTGAGTCCGCACAACCTCTTGTAAAGGTGCCGACCAACGTGATGGCTATGTTATTTCCCAAGTCGGTACTGGTGAAGGCGAAAGAATTCTTTGTTCCAGATCCCGCCGTGGAGAAAGAGAAACAAAGAATTAAACAAGACGTCATCCGAATAATGTCGGGCATGCACATCATTGTTCATGATGAGCATACAAACAGATACACCCCAGACGATGATTACTCAAACATAATGGCCATCATTCAGGAAAGGGACGATGATGGCACTCCCTCCATCACTACAGTCCACCTGAACTTTGCCCTTGCTAATTGGAGTAGCACTCCTTGCATTGGTCGACAAGGGTAAAGAAGGCAGGAACAGGCAGGAAGCATTTCTGCCCTATAAATATCATAACTGCTTACTTTTTTGTACAATATTAGCAGTCATTTTGCCAGTACATGCTTATACCGTGTATGATCTAACCTTTTCATATATACTAAGTAAGAGCATATTTTGTTTCAGGACCCTGAATTTAGATGTGCATGTACTTGCTGATATGGTGCCTCTTCTCCACAAAGACGGTAACTTTGATGTAGAGATGAATTCAGCCTTGATGGAAATACATGAGGACATTGAGGTGCCTCCGAAAATTTAAGAATTGGTTAGAGACAAACCTAAACCCAACCTTGATCAAACCACTTCATTCAATCTCAGAACATTAGAAAGCCTTAAATTAATCCAGATTGGTTCAGACCTTACCCCAAACCAGAGGAATGACATGGTTACGCTACTAACCCTATTCCAGGATGTGTTTGCATGGTCTCATGAAGACATGGTGGGTTTGTCCACTGACATTGTACTTCATCACTTTCCCATTAAAGAGGGATTCAAGCCAGTCAAGCAAAAGCTCAGGCGATTGAAACCTGAGTGGAGTTTAAAGGTAAAAGAAGAAATTGTGAAACAATTTTAAGCTGGCATCATCATGGTGTCCACATATCCTGAGTGGATATCCAACATTGTTCCCTTGCCTAAATCTGGAGGAAAGGTGCGAGTCTGCGTGGATTATCAAGACTTGAACAAAGCTTGCCTTAAAGATAACTTTCTCTTACCCTTTATCCACATTCTCACTGACAATACTGCTTAATACCGCATGTACTCCTTTGCTGATTGCTTTGCGGGGTACCATCAAATCATGGTTGTTGAGGAAGATCATGAGAAAACTGCTTTCATCACGCCCTGGGGAACTTTTTGCTATAGACGGTTGTCATTCGACCTCATCAATGCTGGAGCAACCTATCAGAGAGCTATGACGGATCTCTTCCACAACTCAATGCACAAAGAGATAGAGATCTACGTGGATGACATCATTACCAAATCCCAGAGGGAGGAAGACCACTTAGACCATCTCAGGAAGCTATTCAACAGGTTGGATAAGTACAACTTGAAGTTGAATCCAGCCAAGTGCGCCTTTTGCGTTAAATCAGGCAAGTTGCTAGGATTCCTAGTCAGCCATAAAGGGATTGAGCTGATCCTACCAAAATCCAGGCTATTACAGAAATGCCCATTCCTCAGACAGAGAAGGAAATACGGGGATTTTTGGGACGAATCAACTTTATTAGTAGGTTTATCTCTCAACTCACAGCCACCTACGAGGCGATCTTCAAGCTATTAAGGAAGAACTCCTCCATGAAATGGAATGATGAGTGCCAAAATGCCTTCCTCATAGTTAAAGAACAGCCAGTCAAAGCTCTCATTTTGGTACCACCAAGGGATGATGTTCCCCTGTTTATGTACCTGTCCATAAGTTACAACGCCATGGGTTCCATGCTGGGACAAAAAGACGATAGAGGCCAAGAATGAGCTATCTATTACCTCAGCAAAAGATTCAGCAGCAGTGAACACAAGTACACTCTGATTGAGAAGACTTGTTGTGCTTTAGCATTGGCGTCTATGAGGTTGCAACATTACCTCCATGGTCACACAATCCATCTCATATCCCGCATGGATCCTCTCAAGTACGTGTTCAGCAAACCCATGTTAAATTGCCGGTTCTCCAGATGGTAGTTGAACCTACAACAATTTGACATCGTTTACGTGACTCAAAAGTCCATTCAAGGTCAAGGAATTACGGATCAACTGGCCGCCGCACCTTTAGGTGACTTCAAACCCTTGGAGATATACTTCCCCGATGAGGGAGTAATGACAGTTCAGCAACACCATCAGTATGATACACGCCAAACATGGAAGATGTATTTCGATGGAACTGTTAATATGGAAGGTGCTGGAGCTGGAGCAGTTCTAGTATCTGGCACGGGGGAGCAGTATCCCGTCGCCGTCAAATTATAGTTTGTCAGCACCAACAACACAGCTAAGTATGAAGGCTGTCTCATGGCGATTCAGAGTTAGTAATCCAATAATCCAAGGGAATCTATCAAACCAAGGAGCTACATTTACTATCTTACCATCGACAAGTTTTAAAGATGACTTTGGAGTTCGAAGAAATCTCCTTTCTACACGTTCCTCAAAATAGGAATGACTTTGCAGACACATTAGCAACTTTGGCCTCCTTGATTCGGATATCTGACAAGGGACAATTGCCAAACGTCACAATTTCCCTGTACAATGCCCCAACCTATGGGAACTATGTTGGAGAAGTATTGGATGAGCTACCTCCCATCTAACATCCTTGGTTTCAACATCTCAAAGAATACCTACGAGATGGATCTACATCCGCTGAGGCGAGCCCAACTGAGAAAAGGCGGATCCATCGACTTGCTATGAAATTCTACCTGAGCGGAGATGCGCTCTACAAAAGAGATGCAGGTCTAGGTCTCTTCAGATGTTTAGACAAAGACCAAGCCCAAAGGCTTATGGATGAGATCCATGGCGGAGTCTGTGGCCCACACATGAGTGGCCCCCTCCTTGTTAAGATGGTCCTCAGGACATGACATTACTGGCTATCTCTCAAAGCTGACTGCAATTACCACGTCAGGAGATGTTATCAGTGCCAGATTCATGGGAATACAATACACGCTCCTCCGGAACTCCACACTATGAGTTCACCTTGGCCATTCTCAATGTGGGTAATGGACGTTATTGGGCCCATTGAGCCTAAAGCCAGTAATGGAAATCGATTTATCTTCAGCATGATCGACTACTTCACAAGTGGGTAGAAGCAGCCTTCTTCCCCAGGGTTACCATAGAAGTCATCATTGCTTTCATCAGAAACAATGTCATTTGTCGATATGGACAACCAGAGGTGATCGTATCAGAAAATGCTAAGAACCTCAACAATAAGATGATGGAGGAGTTATGCAGTAAATTCCACATCAAACATCTTAACTCCGTCATCTATTGTCCAAAGATGAATGGTGCTGTTGAAGCAGCTAACAAAAACATCAAGAAGATTATGCAAAAGATGTTCGCCAACCACAAAGAATGGCCTAACTTATTGCCTCTTACTCTGTTAGCCTACAGAACATCAATGCACATTTCCACTAGGGCAACCCCCTACGCATTATCCTATGGGATGGAAGCAATGCTCCCCATAGAAGTAGAAATGGAATCCCTCAGAGTGTTGATAGACACTCAGCTGGATGAAGACCAATTGATACAAGACAGGTATCACCAATTATCTCTAATAGACAAAAGGCGAACCGCGACTATCTTCCATGGTCAGTTATATCAACAAAGGATCGCCATATCCTACAATAGAAAAGTCCGGCTACGGCAGTTTAAACAACATGACTTGGTTTTGAAGAAGATCATTGACAACCAAGATCAATCTAAGGGAAATTTGCTCCTAACTAGGAAGGGCCATTTGTTGTCAAGAAAGTATTGACAGGAGGCGCTCTCAGATTGCAAGAAATGGACAGTGATGAATTTCCACAACTCATCAACTCGGGCGCCGTGAAGCAGTACTATGTCTGAGATTACCATCAAGCAGACATCCTGGTGTTGGATCATCAGATCACCAGTCATTCTGGTTCTTTAACCCTTTACCACATACAACTCTCTTCCACTCTTTTCCCCTCAGGGAAACATACTTTGTAAGCCAACATCCTGGTTTCATTGCGCTCATACCACTTAGGTCATCACACTACAGATTGAACCTCTCATATTTGCAATTTGGCTACCCATACATGGGATCAAACTTTTCATACCTGTAGTTTATCCTCAACCTAGGATCAAACTTTCTTTTCCCTGCAGTCTGACCTGCACATGGGATCACGCTTTTCAACTCACCCTGAGGGGTGAACTACGCCGACCTGATCTCCTCTTCAATAGGAGTACGTAGGCAACCATGTTACATGGCCCGGTCGCAATAAAACAAAAACAACAAAAACATTTTTTACCCCTTCCCTTTACAAAAACAAAAACAAAAAAAAAACCCTCCTACACCATTGTTGCCACATACAATGTTGAGCCTTTTACACCAGGTTCGAACTACGTATACCTGATCTCCTCTCCAATAGGAGTACGTAGCTAGCCATTTATGGTTCCGTCTCACCCCCTACCAAAACACAAACAATTGTTAACTGGTATTGGGATCATCCTTCAAATCCACTACATTTCATTCGGCTTCAGACCAAAGGGATGGAATTACCTGAACTCCTCCTAAATAGGAAATTATGCGACCATCTAAGCTGTAGTTGTGCCTCAAAGACCAATACCAACCCATAAGAGATGGAATTAACTAGGCTTCTCCTAAATAAAAGTATTGGCGACCATCTGTGGTGCGGTCAATCTCAGAGAGGAAAGCCACATTCCTCTCCATATATTTATACAAAAACTAGTCCCAAGACACCAAAGATGGTAGGGATACACACAAATCAATGATCCATTCTGAACTATTCAGTGACAACTCAATGTCCATCCCTCAAGGAGGAATTCAGAATACATCAAGATCACAAGTCCTGAAGAAGCAGGCAAAATATCAAGCAAGTATCAGAGTATATCTAAAAGGGAAGTGATCAAAAATATATTTCCCTGCTATATATAATGCTATTTGATATACACAATGTTTGGTATGCTAGTCTGTGCAGGAAAATATCAAAGCCCAGCTACAACTCGGGATATATGCGAGCTAACAAGCCCAACATGGCGTCTCTCTCATAAGAAGGAGGTGAAGCTATGGTTTCCTGTACAAGGGTGTCCACACGACTTAAATGATTTGTAACTATCTGCATGGTGAACATATGCTCATCAATGTAAGTGCTCATCTTTACAATCATGCCAGTGGTAAGGGACATCACTGCAGTACTATCTATGATGGCTACATCCCGGGCAGATATGGCACTATCCCGCTCAACTATCACTGCATCTCTGGCTGATCTAGCCTCATCCCGCTCAACGATAGCGGTATCTCTGTGAGCTAATGCGTCATCTCTCTCTAACAGAGCTGCATCTCTCCCATCAAAGGCAGTCAACATTAAGGCTCTAGCCTAGTCTCTCTCGAAGGTCATCAGATGAAGACTCTGCTCGAAGTACTGTGTTGAATGCTGTATCAAGACAGTGCTGGTACTGGGAGAATCTAAAGGAAATGCTGGCAACCAAACAAGTAGCTCCTCCTCGATGTGGGAATCAATGTCCTTCATGGGCTCTCCATTATCTGAATCAATATCCGGTACTGTGGATACTGTCGCAGCCGATGAAATCTCTGTCTCCATCTACGCAGAATACTTTGCCGAACATCCCGAATGGCTAATAGAGAAAACAGCTACCTCACGATGATCCCAACAAGCGTACACACGGGATCGATCCTTTGTTGAGAGATAGCGAGAAGCTAAATGCTGACCTAGTGCCCCCTCAAAAGGATGAAAATCCTGAAACTGGTCAAACTGTGGCATCACGGCCATCGGGTGATAGGTAGTCATACCCCTTAAACTAGCCAAAGGAAGATAATCAATGCCCGGAGTATGAGTAATAAAGTTGTAAGGTGAGCTTAGCCCAGAACACGATAATATGCTAAACGGATCCCTGATATCCGCCAAGAACATATACCAAGACATAGCGTCCGTACACTCCGATGGCTAAAATGAGTATGACATGGCTATATCATGAGTGAAACAATACCCCTGCTGTCTAAAGGTGTCGATCGGTCTAAAGTGTGACATAAACCACACGTACAGCATGACCGAGCTGCCTGTAAACACTCATGTCGGATAAGTGCAGCAATATGTAGCTAACCTTAAAGTCTCTGCTATAATCATAGGAATGTTGGTACGACCCCCCTGAGAGCTCTCACTGCCATGATGACTCCAATGTCTATCTCATCCATGTACCGTGGTATATAGACATACGACAGTATGCACAATAGCAGTACATCCACCCTGGCTAAACGCCAATGATCCTCCGGTGCGATGAAATCCCTGGAATGTTGTGTATAACTATCCTCAGAGCCAAATCTGTCAAACAAAAAATGCTGGGATATAACGTGGCCATAGGTAAGTTCATCCTGCACCACCCTACGCCTCAATCCAGTGAGGGTCATGAACCGTCGACTCATATCCCCTAAAGCCATATGCACGCAAGGTCTGTCTAATGGTAGCATCGTCAACCATACATACTCCTCCAGAGTGGGAGTCAACTCCTGGGTCCCAAATTGGAAAACTTGCCTCTCCGATATCCAATGCTCTAGCATACCATCCACGAATCTTGTGGGAACTTGAAACATCAACAGGGTCATAGTGTGCTGCAACAAATGATCTACGGTCACCCTGTCTGATGGTGACATGCTATCATACCACGATCGCATACCAGATGCCACCAATAATGGCGGGGTATGATTAATACAGCTAACTATCGAAGAAGACATCTGTACGGGCTGTGTTATAAGACCATCCAGGGGTCAATGCTGAATATCTCTAGAAATACATACATATGCATAACATGATACATGCACTGCAGATAATAGATGGCAAAATGATATAGGGAATGAAAAACTGTGCATACATTCCTAAATATATCAACATCTAATACATCATCTCTGTACAACTACAAATACATGGAAATGGGGCACAGACGCCCTACTACTAATAGAAGCCTATCAAAAGATATAGCGAGAATAGGGCATAGCCACCCAATAGCTAACAGAGTCCTATCAAAAGAAATAACGAAAATACACATCAGAAGAAGACAACGGTGTCAATATCTACATCATCAATCCTGTCCACCTAATGTAACTCCTCCTGAGTCACTGGATCTCTATCAATAGGGATATCAGGCCTATACAAAGGAGGATCTGTGCCGGAAAAGCCAAATGGGTCATCTGAGGGGCCAGCGCCTGAGCTAGAAGGATCAAACGAATCTACCTCTGCCGGATAAAAAAATAAGCCCAGTCCAATCGCTGGGTCAAACTGTCAATCTGTGTCACATTAGTCGGATCTCGGACACAGGCTAACCAATCTGTCATCATCACGGATCCTGGAACCATATCCCCCATGAACTGAGTGGTGTGGGTCTGGGATCCAATAGTACGAGGGAACCACCAACACTGGAATATCTCCTGAGTGCAAGGACCCTTTGATAATGCAAAGTCGTTAACCCCCAACAAAGGGATATCAGTTACGGGTAACTGCGCTATAGGCCAATAACGCCTGGAAGGAGGCAAGATCGGCATACGAATCTCCCCTGCAGTGCTCCTAATAGCACACTCTCGTAAATAGAGCTCCCATCCTCCATCTGTAAAGAGATGAACTCTCTAGGTGGAAATCACATACTCGATGCCAGTCGGGTACCCATCCTCAAATCCGATGGCCAAATGTTCCCCGAGAAAGGGAATTCATGTGATAATATCAGTTATCAATAACTCCAGCGGCAAGCGGCAGTGAGTGAAACCCTCAACTACAAGGACCTCCGCCAGTATGGAATGATGCCATCGTCTTCCTTGTGGATATGTATCTAAACCTAACACACTCACATGACGCAAACATGAGAGCCTCTCGTAGGCCCAAAACTGCCAACATAATGGTAAAACATCTGCGGTCAGTAAACACTCTTAACCTATAGAGGGGAAACAACAAGAGAAATACTCACCAGCAGAAATGGATAGAATCCATGCCAAGCCTCAGTCAAACCCTGTGAGCGCATATGCATGACCCGGAGGAAATAGGCAAAGGTGTAGGAACCCCAATCATACTCTCCAATACGGTCCACATGACACGTGGCACTGACTAAAGCGAACGACACCGTAGAAGAATTATCTACAATGAAGCAGCCTCTAATGATCATCAGGAACAGTCGCCGAAGAATGTGATCCCAAACTCGGACATCATCAAACATGGGTTCGCTCAATAGCCCACTCATACCATTTACTCTCAAAGGACCCGTGTGGACGGTCCTACCCTTGAGTGCCTTTACCGGAAGTCCTAGCAATGATCTGACGGTAATAAGGGTAATATTCGCCATGCAAGGCACTGGCGTCCCTCCAAACTCTATACTTGTGATGAACTGCCAATCCATCGACGTCATCATCACTTCACAGTCCAACAGATGGAGTGATTGAGTCTGATAAAACCATCGCTCAGATAGTGCCTTGAGATAACCCCAGGGACAACGACAGGGAAGGATGGAAAAGAATGCTCCAAATCCCCAGTCATTCATAATCGCTCTATATTTAGGATGAAGAGCCTGGTACATGGAGTGTATGCTAAACCAATTCCCTCGAGGCTGTGTGAAGCCAGAAACCTGTAGGAAATACATATCAACATCAAAATCCTTTGCTCCTCATCAATAGGAAAGAAGGAAAATCAAGATCTAACGTCATACCTCATTAGCATGCAAATACATCGAGGAATGTCGACTCAAGTCACCCAGAAGCTCTGGGTTTGCCACCTGAATACTCGTGAGTTCCTTACGTGGAATAGGTGCAGTAAGAGCTGGATCCGCAATCGTAACATCCTCTTCCTCGTCCTCAACGTCCGGCATGTCAACCCGAACTGGACGAATCACCGCCTCTACTAATCGATGAGGCTATCTAATAGAACGGGGTCGAGGCACTTTAGAAGCCCTCTTCCGTACACCAGAAGTGGTTCTATGGGAACTACTCGGCTGATCCGGATCCATAATATCTGGACAACAAGTCTCCAAATCACCTCAGAAAGGGTGTGGTATTTCCTGACTTGGAGCTTTTCAAAATGCATTTTATGACTACATGAATGCATGCATTACTTTAACATACATCTACAGTAGAGTTAAAAATGCATGAATAATTAAATGCCTACATTTTGAAATTTTTTTCCATAGTCCCCTTTGTAAATCGGACTATCCACATGCACATAGGCATGACTAGGTGGCCATTCAGTAGCACAACTGCCTCAAAGTCATATACATAATATATGCATTAAAAATCAAAACATCAATCTATAAGGTTAACCTCAATACCAGGAGTACTTTGGCTTTTACTTTTTGCTCATTGTTGGGTAAAATCTAGTTACGCACAACACGCAAGTATACGTGGTCAACAAGTAATAAAGTGATAAGTTGAGTATCGTTCCCACAGAGAATTATTTAATAAAAATCACCAAGTACTAACCCGTAGCCAACTCAATTTTATTTAAACGAATGAATTTCAAATTATATAAATTAAAATATTTAACTAAACTAATTCTAATTACCACTAATTAAAAATCAAATTATGAAGAATTAAGATCACAACTTCACTTATTGCTTCATTTAAGTTAACACACTTCTCATCAATTATTCTCTATCCCGAATTGTTAATCAAGAACACGAAAGTAGTATTAACCACCTCTCGATGCACTAATACCGTATTAACGTCAATCCACAATTAAGATAGAAATTCGTTAAACACCTTAATCAACTAACACACTATATCTCTATGTGAATTACAATTGAAGAAGGTTGAAGAATAAGTTCTCTATCCGATTACATGTGATGTCAAGCATATCTCTACCTTAACACTCCTCAAGTTTAAGCTATTAACAAAATCCTGAACACATGCTATCATGATCAAATCTAAATCTATACTTCATCTCTCGAGTTCATATAGATTATCACGGTAATTGATGGCCAATCAATTAAACAATTAATTCAAAATCATAATAGACAATCCTCACAATAGAAAATACTAATTGATAACGAAGCATATTAAAATAAACTACACAATAAGATCCATTGTAATCTCAAACAAAGAATTAGTTCATTATTATTGAATTAAAGCTAAGAATCCACAATTGAATACACATTAAAATATAAAGATAGAAGAAGATGAGAAGAAATAATCTATTGTGTGTAGATTTGACGCTCCCTCCTTGCTCCTCCTTTGAATCTTCAATGGTCTCCAAGTTGCTTCAATCTCCAAATATAATTAGAACTAGTGTTTTTCTCTAATTTACTCTAATCTAATTTAATAGAATGCTCTCTAATCTCCTAATATCTCCTCTAATATGTGTTATTCCCCTCCTTTTATAAGCCTTTATAGATGTCTTTAAGTCCTCTTGGAAGTTCTTGAATCAAACAACTCGAAAACAATCCTTTTCGGACTCAAATTCGAACAAAATCTACTCTTTTTCGCATAGGCCAGCCCCGGCTGGCCATTTCCCTTGCAAAAACCCAGCCCCGGCTGGGTAGTGGACTACTAAAGCTCCCAGACACCCAGCCCCGGCTGGGTCCTAAGGCTAAAAACGCCCAGCCCCGGCTGGGTACCAATCTGCCAACACAATTTTCTGCTGGAACCTCCTCTGCTAAAACTACCATAACGTTTGATTCGGGAGGAGTTACGGGGCCTACGACCTATAAAATCGAAGCTATCGACGAGATCTACAACTTTCATTCTTTGAGCTTTCAGAAATAACAAATTCATGATGGTCGAAATTGGACTGGAAGTGACTGCTACGCAAAATGACCACCCAAAACGGTGAAGTTCAACGTCCGTTGGTAGAAATGTCATAACTCTTTCATCCGAACTCCGATTTGAATGATTCAAGATGTTCCGGAAAGCTAAGAAAACGCTATACAATATAGTCCAAGCTCCAAGCCAAGAACATGAATTGAACATAAAAGAATAAACGACGTCCGGATTGCTTTTTCCTTGTATTTTCCTTGCTTGTCCTTACCAATAATCGCTCACACCGCTCCCAAACGTATAACCTACAAAATGGAACATGAAATGCATGAAAAGTAACTAAGAAACATGAGTTTAAGCAACTAATTCAAGTAATAGATATCGGATAAGTAAGTATAAAACCTAGTTATCAAATACCCCCAAACTTAAACATTTGCTTGTCCTCAAGCAACACAACATAATGCAATGCAATGCAATGGAATGCAACTAATCTATATGCCTACGAATCCAGAAGTATTGATAGAATCAAATCTTTTCACTCGGCCTTAGAGCAATCAAGTAAACACGATAATACTTCATATCAAAACCAATCAATAATTTTCTAGTTAGTCATCAAGTCTTAAACTGTTATCACTGATATAGTGCGTGTGTGCTCAACAAACATGCTAATTGATATGAAATTAAATTTAACACATAATAGGTCTCTTTAAAGGCATCATACAGTGAAAACACACAAAATTCACGAACAAGCTAGATCCAACTAAAGTCAAACATCCACCAAGTTCAAGAGTCCAATCCGAAATACTTATGCTTTACTTTTCATTACGGGGGCTTTTTGCTCTTTTCCCGTTTTATTATATTTTTTTTCTTTCTTTTTTTTTACTTTTTAACCATGACTGTGCAATGTCTCATTCCATTAGGCTAAAAGTGCTACCCCTTAGCGAGCTTTCGACCAACGACTCCCAGACCATATAAGACCTTAGGGCGCTAGGTTTTAAGATACCCCTTCGGGCGTACTTGCTCAAGTAACAAAGGCCCCAAAACAAAACTAGCCACGATATTTTTTTTTTTTGAAGCTTATATATCCCAAATTTTTTTCCCAAACTTAAGTTTTTGTCTAAATTCAGTCATCTCCGCCTATTCATGTCTTTCATTCATCCAAACTAGTATTATCCTTAAGAAGTCCATTATGTATCAATTTAAACTTAATCAGCCAATAAATTGTTTTTACTGTGCTATCCTTATTATACCAGTTTCCAACAGAAAAAGACTCAATTCATAAAAAGAAATCACATCAAAAGCTCTAATACTTAGTATTATACTTGTCTACTCAATTCCATTCTCATCATTGGCCAAAATAAACTGAACTATCTAACAACTGGACTCATGCAAGATGAATATAGTAACTAACTATTATTTTTGAATTTTTGAATATTTGATTTTTTTTTTAATAATGAACCTAAACTATATTAACAACATATGCAAAATAACATAACATAAACTAAACATGCGATAATGAACCTAAACAAAACTCCCCCAAACTTAGCAATTAAAATGTCCTCATTGTAAGAATATAGCGGTAAGTAGAAGAGAACTTCCCAGTAATCAGCTACGCGTGAAGTGATGGTGGCGATGGCAGCGACGATCATTTTGGTATCCATTGGACCTCCAATACCTGCAATGAAGAGAGACAACATGGATTAGATTATAAGAGAACTTAATAAGCAAATTAATTCATATCTACTAAATAAACTAGTAAAGCATATAAATATAAAAATTCCTGGGTTGCCTCCCAGGCAGCGCTTGATTTATTGTCTTTCAGCCTAACTTTTTCTGGTCAATGCTATCCAATTCCTTTTCGAAAGTTGAGGAACCCTCCATCCATCGGAAATAATATAGCTTTTGGTAGGTTCCCATTTGTGATAACCGTCGAGTTAAAGTCACCTAGCATGCTTTGTTTAAATAAGATTAGATTGAAGAACGTCAAACATCTAGGCGTTTTTTCCATTGTGTCTGCGAATATATTCTGGCATTGAGGCTTGTCAGACACAACAATCTCTTCTTCTATCTTCTCCAACTCATCGCACCATGGCTTCGAAGTTGTACTCGCTTTTACGTCACATGGAGTATTGCCAATGACATGACTACCAATTGGACAAGGTTTTGCAAATCTAACCAGATTCTTGAACTGTGGAGGAGAAGTCACTTGAGGCATAAATAACATCGGCTCATCATCGTTGGTTCTCATAATTAGTTCTTCACCGACCTTGTTGTCATTATCCCTACTTGTCTCCTCTTTTTCAACATCTCGAGGCTCATCTAGTTGTAGATTTGGTTCAGGTTCTTCGTCAATTTCGTCATCCATGTCATAAAACCAAGTGTTTGGAGGAAGGTTGCTTACGGCTTTGGTCATTTGCTCTATCTGATCCGCAAGATTTTGAATTGACCTCGCTTGATTACTCATTCTCTCCTCATTTGATGCTATGAACTTGGATACCAATTCCTCCAACCTTGACTTTTCTTTTTCAGTCTCGAAAGCCATGTATTGAGGACCATTGGTTGAGGCAGTGAGGAGTTGTTCCGTTCGATTATTAAAATTTTGGGTTGATAACTCCTGACTCATTATCATCTCTTCTTTTTCTGCTATAATCCTTAACATGAATTCCTTGAAATCTGAATTGTCTTCTTGTTGCATTGGAGGTGGATTTGAGAAATTTGATGGATATGTTGGATTTGGAGCAGAGTATTGGTCCTGATAGTTGTAGCTCCGTGAAGAATCCGGGTGATACCCCCAAACTTGATGGTAATTATCATATGCATACTGGTTGAGGTATACACCACCTTGTTTTCGCCGCCCAAAACTAACGGTGCATTGATGACTCGGATGGTTGCCAGCACAATAATAGTCACAGGTAACTGCCATCCTTCGACTCTGTTGGGCTGCGATAACGTCCAACTTCCTCGAAAGTTCTTCAATTTGTGCTGACATTGCGGAGAGTGTCGCGAGTCTGTCAATCTCCGCTTCCTTTGGTTGAGTCATGTTCGTGTATGGCCATTGATACGCAAAGTCATCCATGGTACCTGAAAAGAGAGAAATATAGGAAGAGAATAAAAAATAAAAATAAAAATGTTTAAATTAAGACTAATTTGATTGAAGCTAATATTGGTAAAACTGTATTAAACTAATTCCCCGGCAACGGCGCCAAAAACTTGTTGGGTAAAATCTAGTTACGCACAACACGCAAGTATACGTGGTCAACAAGTAATAAAGTGATAAGTTGAGTATCGTTCCCACAGAGAATTATTTAATAAAAATCACCAAGTACTAACCCGTAACCAACTCAATCTTATTTAAACGAATGAATTTCAAATTATATAAATTAAAATATTTAACTAAACTAATTCTAATTACCACTAATTAAAAATCAAATTATGAAGAATTAAGATCACAACTTCACTTATTGCTTCATTTAAGTTAACACACTTCTCATCAATTATTCTCTATCCCGAATTGTTAATCAAGAACACGAAAGTAGTATTAACCACCTCTCGATGCACTAATACCGTATTAACGTCAATCCACAATTAAGATAGAAATTCGTTAAACACCTTAATCAACTAACACACTATATCTCTATGTGAATTACAATTGAAGAAGGTTGAAGAATAAATTCTCTATCCGATTACATGCGATGTCAAGCATATCTCTACCTTAACACTCCTCAAGTTTAAGCTATTAACAAAATCCTGAACACATGCTATCATGATCAAATCTAAATCTATACTTCATTTCTCGAGTTCATATAGATTATCACGGTAATTGATGGCCAATCAATTAAACAATTAATTCCAAATCATAATAGACAATCCTCACAATAGAAAATACTAATTGATAACGAAGCATATTAAAATAAACTACACAATAAGATCCATTGTAATCTCAAACAAAGAATTAGTTCATTATTATTGAATTAAATCTAAGAATCCACAATTGAATACACATTAAAAGATAAAGATAGAAGAAGATGAGAAGAAATAATCTATTGTGTGTAGATTTGACGCTCCCTCCTTGCTCCTCCTTTGAATCTTCAATGGTCTCCAAGTTGCTTCAATCTCCAAATCTAATTAGAACTAGTGTTTTTCTCTAATTTACTCTAATCTAATTTAATAGAATGCTCTCTAATCTCCTAATATCTCCTGTAATATGTGTTATTCCCCTCCTTTTATAAGCCTTTATAGATGTCTTTAAGTCCTTGAATCAAACAACTCGAAAACAATCCTTTTCGGACTCAAATTCGGACAAAATCTCCTCTTTTTCGCATAGGCCAGCCCCGGCTGGCCATTTCCCTTGCAAAAACCCAGCCCCGGCTGGGTAGTGGACTGCTAAAGCTCCCAGACACCCAGCCCCGGCTGGGTCCTAAGGCTAAAAACGCCCAGCCCCGGCTGGGTACCAATCTGCCAATACAATTTTCTGCTGGAACCTCCTCTGCTAAAACTGCCATAACGTTTGAACCGGGAGGAGTTACGGGGCTCACGACCTATCAAATCGAAGCTATCGACGAGATCTACAACTTTCATTCTTTGAGCTTTCAGAAATAACAAACGCATGATGGTCGAAATTGGACTGGAAGTGACTGCTACGCAAAATGACCACCCAAAACGATGAAGTTCAACGTCCGTTGGTAGAAATGTCATAACTCTTTCATCCGAACTCCGATTTGAATGATTCAAGATGTTCCGGAAAGCTAAGAAAACGCTATACAATATAGTCCAAGCTCCAAGCCAAGAACATGAAAGCATAAACGACGTCCGGATTGCTTTTTCCTTGTATTTTCCTTGTTTGTCCTTACCAATAGTCGCTCACACCGCTCCCAAACGTATAACCTACAAAATGGAACATGAAATGCATGAAAAGTAACTAAGAAACATGAGTTTAAGCAACTAATTCAAGTAATAGATACCGGATAAGTAAGTATAAAACCTAGTTATCACTCATTTGTCCTCAAATAGGATAAGAAATAGCAGAAAAAGGTGCCAATTTGACTTACACATAAGTCAAATTTTTTCACATCATTATGTTTAGCATGGTTTAATACTAACATTTACTATGTTGAATATTTTTTGTCAAATCATTTGAGCATACATAATCAGTACTATGTGTTTAGATACATTTCATATGATAAGTCAGTTTCCAACGGATAAAAACTGGAAAAAATACATGCATACGTTATCAGGATAGTGTAGAACACTTGTACGGTGACAGAATTTGCAAAAAATCACCCGAACTCAGCAGATCTGAAGGAGAGCTCTCGAATTTTCTTCGTGACACAAGTTGAAAATGATTTGTGAGATCAACCTACAGGATATTAGTATCCACGGTGAGCAGCATGTCCATCTACGGCTGGAACAGGTATACATGTGGCATCCCTATGTGGGTCCCACACCTTTGGTTCGGTCCAATTCGAGTTGCAAAGGAGTTCTTACAAACTTAAAAGGTCAAATCAGGGATAAAAATGTTATGCGATTGAGCAGAATAGCTTACAAATCCTGGTCTTCTCAGATTGAACCTTGGGCCTGTCCATCACTCATTGGTATTCGCCCAAACATAGGGTACACTATATTGATGATCTCAAATATTACCAACCACGCTCGACAATACCTTACGCAGGTCTAATGTGGCGAATTCAGGGTCAACACCCTAATTCCCTAACATTCCCCGGTGGGGGTTACAACGCAGATTCAAAGAAATTCCCCGGCGGGGGTCACCACACATTGTCATCCATTGATGTACGGGTTAATGAAGATCAAGAAGCCTTATCGTTATTATAGCCGATGGCAAGTAAACCCATCGAGGCATCAAAAGTTATTCGATGATTGTGTACTTTGATATTTATATTCCCCATCAGATCCCCAGCGGGGTCACAACATAATGCTCCGTTGATACACACATCAACAAAGATCAAGCAACCTTGACAATCTGCCAAATAGGGTATCAGTCGTTGGTTCACACATCAGCGAAGGTCAAGTAGCCCTGACAGTCTACCCTACATGGCTTTTCATCCGTTGATTTACACGTCAACGAAGGTCAGGCAACCCTGACAACATATGCTATCAGCAGTAAATCCAACAGAACATTGACACATCCCGACGATACAAACCAGGAAAAAGTTAGCATCATCAATAAGGATCGATGATGGAATATGTTATACACATCCTCAAACAGACGAAGCTTTATCCCCACAGATCACTTACATATAAGAGGCACCTCTTCGGAATCAAGTCTGTATCAATGATTAAGGACTTTGGTGATATCCCCAACATTAACATCCTGACAGATTTGGATAACACATCTAATCAGGTCATAGTGGCCAATCCTTGGTAAACGTTACAAGGATCTGGAAATCATCCCCAACATGTAGGGTAACAACCCCGCACACATGCATCATACATCACATTGCATTTCAAGTGTCTAGGATTCTTTATCCTACCCATGCATTGCATTGCATGAGGTGGATAAATAGGGGCATCTGTACACTCAAAATTTTCTGCACACCTGTCACTGACATTTTAGGAATGCAGATTCATCTTTCAGAGATAACCCTGGAAGACAACTCACACCGGAAGTTCAATCTTAACCACAGAACACACACCGGGAGTAACAGTCCCAACCTCAGAGATAACCCCGAGGCATGTAGTTCCAATACCAGAAACTCCACCATAGAAGATCGATTAATCTCAGAGACAACCCCGAGGTATCCAGTCTCGGTCCCAACATTGGGAATATCAGCTACCAACCTTGGTGATAACCTTAAGGAATGTAATTTCGGCGATAACCCCGGAAATGCTTGTTTCAAATGCATGCAATCAGCTTCAACCTCGGCACTCACACCGAGGCACTCAAGACCAGACCCGGAGATAATACCAGGAAGACAGGCACCCCTCAGAGATGATACTGAGGACCTTCAATACTTGCAGCAGTCAAATCTCAGATATAACCCTGAGCAACGTCTGCTTTACTAGCTCAAACAGGCGATAACTCTAGTGAGGGGCAAAGTTGTCATCTCGCCAATTCAAGGCCACATCACGTCGTCTCACCATCTCAAACATACATTTTTACACAACGATGACCAATAAGAATCAAGGAAAACCAATCCCGAGTGACTATTGTGCAGGGTAACAGATAGAATTTAAAACTTGAAGACTTGAGGGCACCGTCCCATCTTCATGACTTCGTACAATCTCTAATCCCATTCCATTGTACAACTCTCGACAATGGCGGTCTGAAATAGATACCCGAGAAGTTTGAGTATCTTTGATAGATACCCGAGAAGTTTGAGTATCTTTGATAGATACTCGAGAAAATAAGTTCAAGATCTTGTATGATCGCTCAGTATAAATGGTGTAAAGTGCACGGTGTAAGGTGTAAGGTGAATTTCGGGGACGAAATTCTTAGAAGGAGGGGTGAATGTGACAACCCGAGAATTTGGACAATTTATTAAAATCTTAAATGATTGATTTAAGGTCAAATAATAGACCTAGACAGAAAATAAGTGTATGCGTTTGATGTTATTGGGATTGAATTTTGAGGATTTCAAAATTCGGTGAAGAATATAGGTGAATTATTCAGGATTAAGGATTTATGTGAATATGTATGTGTACTAAATGTGGTTAAGGGTCAAGGGTTGACCAGATTAATTATATATGTGTCAAACCCTAAGTATATATTAAGAACGTCAACGTTCTGTTAGAAAACCCTAGTAATGGATAAGAAATCGTAGAAATCGGTTCTGAAACCCTAGTTTCAGTTCCGAGAATCCGAAACCCTAAATTCATAATATGAATATGGTGATTAAGTTAGAAAACCCTAACGATATATTCAGAAACTCTAATTTCAGTATCGAAAATTTAAACCCTAATTTGGGAATCCTAATGCAAAGTATTAAACCCTAAGGGTTAAAAAGTTGTGTGTAAGGAATATGAACATTATGTGATGGTTTATCTTTGTTTATCATATAAACAAACAAAAGAAACTAGTTTAACCCTAATTATATATTAGGAATGAAGGATTTAATAACTTAAGGGTTATGGAAAAAGAGAATTGTGGTATTTAGAATACTTACTAATTCTAGGAGAATTATTTTATATATCTCAAATGATTAATTTTATAACCTAATTATAGCAAGTCTAATTGGGTTAAGGAAATAAGTGTGCATGAGTAAGGATTTGTGTTATAATTGAGGAAGTAAAAACCCTAATTAGTGATTTATAAACCCTAATGATCAATTTTGACCATAATTGCTAAATTAGCAATTATAATTAGGAAATACTAATCCTAATTAGCAAGATTTAAGGTATGATTAAGAAATTTTAATATAATTAGAAATTCTAATTATAAGTTAGAAATAATAATTTCTCCTTTTTTAAAAAACCTAAATTGGAAATTTTAGAAAATAAATTGGCTCAAACCCTAAATCCTAGATTGTTTAAAACCTAAACCCTAAGGGTTTGCAACAAATGGAAAATTCTAGAAATAAAAGGAAATGTCATTTATACCATTTTGTCATATTTTCTAATAAGTTGAGTGTAGATCTTGTCATGATCTTGGGTGGGTGAACTAACCCTAGCCCTAACCTAGCCCTAGCATGTGCCTATATACAATTAACAAACAATTAAAACCTATTTTCATTTCTCTTTCATCTATCTCTTCCAAAAAGTTTATCAAAACAAAAACCAAAAAGGGAGAAAGAAGAGGAGAGTTTGACAGCCACAAGAGGTAGAGATGGGGAGATTTTGATCTTCCATGCCATCTAAAATCTATCTCATACTTTAGATGGAGAAGGAGGAAAAGCTAAGGTATATCAAAATTTCCACTTATGTAGTCTAATTTTGTTTTTGATTTGATTTGATTTTTGACAATATGAAGTTATGATCTTGAGGTTTAAAACCTTAGATATACATGTTAATAAGTGTTTCATGTTTAGAATTAACCATATTGGGAGTTAATTTGGTTGGGATCAAAGGAATAAAAAAATGGAATTTTTCTGGAAAAGTTTAAACTTTTAAAAGTGTGATCAAGCTTTTGATTTTTGAAATCTATGATGGATATTTGTGATTTATGTTTTGTTATGGTTGACCAAGTGTTAAACTTATGATTTTGAGTCATATGAGGGTAGGTCTACATAATATATGATATTTTAAGGTTAGATCATTCCATTTTAAGGTTGATGAGCTTGAACGAAGAAGAACCAAAACAGTTTTTCAAAGAATAATCTAGTGGACTGCTACCCTAAACAGAAACTTCCGGATTTGTTAGGGTGCTCTAAAAATTTTGGACTTATGATATGTTGTAGTAACTGTATAAGCTTTCCATAGACTCCGGAACGGACTAATTTCGACTCCGGATGAAGTAGTTATGACGTTCGGAAGAAGCATAATCAAAACTGCGAAAATAAAATTTTTGGAAAAACCAAGCATGATATGGAAATGACCTTATCTCTCATTCTACTTTGAATCTTTGAGTGTGGTCAATTTGTGGAGCTAAATATATGTGTTAAGGATAAAACCCCTTTGGAATTACTCAATTAGGTTGAATATTGAACAAGTTATGGGATTTCTCCCAAACTACACAAAGGTAATAAAAACTGTTAGAATGACAGTTTGTAACAGCCATTTCCGGGCTAATTTCTGGGAGCTTAACATGTCCAAATATGGATTATGATAGATGAAAATTGAAGATAGGAAAGATACGAATCCAACAAAATTGACGGACCGTTAATCGGAATTACAGATATCATTATATTTAAGATTTAGTAAAGGACTCCAAAACTGTAACATGGCAAAAAGTTTCTGTCCAGATCTGTCCAGGGGATGTTTTTGCAACTTAAAGTGTGAAATAAATTCAGGACTTTTGGAAAATAAAAATATATGGTATTATGTAGCTCGTGTCCAAAAATGAGCTAATTCCGAGTTAAAACGACCAAGTTATGACCATTACAATTTTTGTGATTTTCTGACGGAAATCGCTATAAACGGAGTTCTGCAACTCCGATTGCCACGAAATTTAAAATGGAGCATCACGTTAACATATATAAGGTTATCCCAAGAGATGGGAATGTTTGGAGTTAAGCACGAGGTAGCTAATTTCTTAAGCTACGCATTAGAATTAATTTTTGAAAAATATCAAAGGAAGTTGGAAAATTATGGAAAAACAATTTTTGGGGATGAAATATGTGTATATATGTTTGGACTAAGGATAGAAAAATAATAAACTGATTTGGTATTTTCGTGATACGAATTTAGAATACAGCTTGCTGGATTATATAATTTGTGATTCCAGTTTGCTGGATTGAGAAATAGTTTACTGAAATTGAAAATATGTTAAATCCAGTTTGCTGGATTGCAGTTTAGATTGCTGGATTTGGAATTCAGGTTGCTGGATTTGGAATCCAGGTTGCTGAGTTGGTAATTTAGTTGCTAGATTTAGAATCCAGGTTGCTGGATTAATATTTGACTTATTAGATGTTAATAAATACTTATGAAATGAAAAATTGAGTGTTAAATCATATAAATGTGACTCTATGACATGATTAAGCGCTTAGGAAGAGTTTAATTGAACTTAAACTCGATATTTGTCCTACTAGACCGTCGGAATGATAAAATTGTGTCGGTATCAACTCAAACTTAATAGTCTAATTTGATGCTAAGTCTTATGTGTATTATAGACTGATAGGATTATGTGCTATGTGTTTAGGTTATTCTGTGGATATAAATATAACAGTATTATATTATGATGATATTATTCTAATATTGGAGATCTATATTACTAATATTAGGTCTTCGGGTAAAGCGTTATAAATTGTGTTGCGGTAATCAACGGTTCATGCAAGTTTCTTTTTACTTAACTCTACTAAGAGTGTTTTATTCAAGCTGGTTAATCATTGCTGATTGCCATGAAAAATTGTACTCTGTACATTTTGATCCTTTAGAATCCCATTATGTATCAATTTAAACTCAATCAATCAACAAGTTGTTTTTACTGTGTTATCCTTATTATACCAGTTTCAAACAGAAAAAGACTCAATTCCTAACAAGAAATCACATCAAAGCTCTAATAGTTAGTACTATACTTGTCTACCCAATTCCAATCTCATCATTGGCCAAAATAAATTGTAACTATCTAACAGCTGGAATCATGCAAGATGAACATAGTAACTAACTATTATTTTTGCTTTTATTTTTTCATTTTTTTAGTTATAAATAAAAACTATTATGCAACTACTCTACTATGCAAACTATTATGCAATTACACTACATGAATGCAAACATAAATAAACATAAATTATTTAACTCCCCCAAACTTAATAATTACAATGTCCTCATTGTAAAATAAAGCATGAAGTGGACGAGGACTTCCCTGTAATCATTTAAGCTTGTGGTGATGGTGGCGCTGGCGGCGACGATCATTTTCCTATCCATTGAACCTCCAATACCTGCAATAAAGAGAGACAACATGGATTAGAATAACACTTGGATTCCTATCTACTAAATAAACTAGGAAAGCATATAAATAAATAATAAAAATTCCTGGGTTGCCTCCTAGTCAACGCTTAATTTATAGTCTTTCATCCTGACTTTGTCTGGTCTACGCTATCCAATTCCACTTCGATAGTTAAGGAATCCTCCATCCATTAGTAGCAAATAATCCTTCGGGAGGTTCCCAAAAGCGATGGCCATAGCATCAAAGTCACCTAGCATGCTTTGACTCAGTATAATCTTCATGAAGAAGGGCACATGACTAGGTGCTATCTCCATTGTGTTTGTGATCATATGTGGGCATGGAAGTGTATAAAACACAACGGGCTCTTCGTCTATCTTCTCTTTCTCTTCCCACCACTGCTTCATTGTTGCACTAGCTCTCACGCCATAAACAGCATTGCCGACGACATGGCTACCAAGGGGGCATGATTTTGCAAATCTAACCGGATTCTTGAACTTTGGTGGAGAAGGAAATTGGGGCACTAAAAATATCGGCTCATCCTTGTTAGTACTTATAGTTAGTTCTTCACCGACCTTGTTGTCATTATCCCCATTTGTCTCTTTTCCAACATCTTGTGGCTCATCCAGTTGTAGATTTTGCTCGGGCACTTCATCAATCTCGGAATTCACATCATAACACCAATTGTTTTGAGGAAGGTTGATTACGGCTTTGTGATGAGTGCATATTATTCATTTATTTTGATTCCATTATATTTAGTTTTATTGCATGTTTCATGTGTATATGAGCTTATTAAGGTGTTTAATGATTTCAGGAGGAATTGGAGCTGAAATGAGGAAAAAAGGAAAATTGCAGGGTTTTTAGCATTACGTTATATGCATGGTCTTGGCTTGGGACTTGGATTTTATTGTAGAGCTCTTGCTTAGATTTCCAGAATATCTTGAATCGTCCCAATCGGAGTTCATATGAAAAAGTTATGATATTTTTACTAAACGGACGTTGAACCTCAAAGTTTGGAAATTGCAATTTACACAGTAGTCACTTGGAAACAGATTTCGACCTTGATACAGAGCGATTCTGTCGATTCTCAAAGAATGAAATTTGTAGATCTCGTCGATATCTTCGTTTTGATAGGTAGCAGGCCACGTAAATCCTCCTGTATCAAAAGTTATGCTCGTTTTACCAAAGGACGTTGCAGCAGGAAATGGAAATTCGCCCCAGCGAATTTGAGCGGGAAAATTGGAAAATCTTGGATTTTTGAAAAGTTTCTAAATGCAAATTTTGGTATATTTCTACATGGAATTGGATTGACATTTTTATTAGCTTTAGGATTTACTTTATACTAAGATTTATTTCCAAATTAGATTCTATTTCTTTATGGAAACTAGTTATGATTTGTAATTTCTTTTAGGATTTGGATTTCTACATCCTATAGGATTTAGTACTTTGTCTAGCACTATAAATAGAGGATGTTAGTCATGGTTTTATTCATTCAATCATCTACTACATTCTCTCATCTATAACATTGGAGGATTGAAGACATGAGCTAAGTTCTTTTTATTCAGTTCTAAGGGATGTTGAACCTTATTTATAATTAATGGTTAATTGAGTATTCATTATTTATTCCTTCTCACATGAAATTCATTCTTGATAATCTGATTTAATTTCTAAATGTTATTTGGCTTAACTGATTTAATTTCTGCAGGATTGAGTTGGTTAACGAATATCATATGCTAGATCAAGGAATAATATTACGTGTAATTGATATTGTTTCTAATCACAAGTAGAATTAGTAATACCTGATTGTGGACAAGCTTTTGAGTATTGCTATGATTATCAGAAGACAAGTTAAATAATCCGAGCTTATGTGTTTGTTGCTTGGAATAGTCTAATTCCCTAGTTCTTAATGCTGCTATTATATTAAATCTAGAGAGCTTGTTCTAGGTTATATAATTGTTAGAATCTTGTGAAGAGCTTGTTTCATTGAGTGACAATCTAAGGGGAGTTTCGGGTAGCAGAGCTTGTTGTTACCTAGGGCTATTAGTTTCATTGAAGGGTAAATAATGTTACACTTGATTAATCTATTATTGTAAAAAGGTGATACTGAACTGAAGAACTGAAGCTTTTTATTCATTGTTTATTCTTATTAATTTATTCTTGTTAATTTAATTAATTAATTCAAAATCCCCTTTTCATTAGAAATCATAGGATAAATATAAAACAAATCACTCTCTGTGGGATTGATCCTTGCTTACTACTGTGCTAATTGTTTAAATTTATAAAGTGAAAGTGAGGTTAATTTAGGAGTGTAAACGACAGCTCCCACTTTGGTCATTGGCTCTATCTGATCCGTGAGATTTTGAATTAACCTCGCTTGATTACTCATCTTCTCCTCATTTGCTGCTACGAACTTGGAAAACAATTCCTCCAACCTTGAATTATCTGTCTCTTGTGACACTGGAGGTGGGCGTGAAAATTCCAGTGTGTATGATGGATTTAGAGCGTAATGTTGGTCTTCATAAGTATCACTCCATGACGAATCCGGGTGATACCCCCAAACTTGATGATAATTATCATATGCATACTAATTGAGGTAATTACCACCATACTGTACCGGCCCAAGATTGATGGTGCATTGATTACTCGGGTGATTGCCAGCACAATAGTCACAAATAACTGCAATCCTTCGACTCATTTGGGCTGCACAAATGTCCAACTTCCTCGAAAGTTCTTCAGTCTGTGCTGACATTGCGAAAAGTGTCGCGAGTCTGTCAATCTCCGCTCCCCTTGGCTGAGTCATTCTTGCCATCCTTCGACTCCGTTGGGCTGCGATAACCTCCAACGTCTTCGAAGTTGCCTCAATTTGTATTGGCTCTAAAGAAGATGTATTAAGTCCATCAATCCCTATTTCCCTTGGTTGAGTTATGTTCGTGTATGGCCATTGATACGCAAAGTCATCCATGGTACCTGAAAAGAGAGAAATATAGGAAGAGAATTAAAAATAAAAATAAAAATATTTAAATTAAGACTAATTTGATTGAAATTACTATTGGCAAAGAGATATTAAACTAATTCCCCGGCAATGGCGCCAAAAACTTGTTGGGTAAAATCTAGTTACGCACAACACGCAAGTATACGTTGTCAACAAGTAATAAAGTGAAAGTAGAATATTGTTACCACGAAGAATTGTTTAATAGAAAATTACCAAGTACTAACCCGTAACCAACTCAATCTTATTTAAACGAATGAATTTCAAATTATAAAAACTAAATTATTTAATTACACTAATTCTAATTATCACTAATTAAAAATCAGATTACGGAGATTTAAGATCACAACTTCACTTATTGCTTCATTTAAGTTAACACACTTCTCATCAATTATTCTCTATCCTGAATTGTTAATCAAGAACACTAAAGCAGATAAAACCACCTCTCGATGCATAATACTCATATTAACGTCAATCCATAATTAAGATAGAAATTCGTTAAACACCTTAATCAACTAACCCACTATATCTCTATGTGAATTACAATTGAAGAAGGTTTAAGTTTAAGTTCTCTATTCGATTACATATGATGTTAAGCATATCCCTACCTTAATAATAATCAAAAATCTGCTATTGACAAAATTCATGACACATGCTATCATAATAAGATCTAAATCAATACTTCATCTCTCGAGTTCATATAGATTATCACGGTAATTGATGACCAATCAATTAAACAATTAAGTCCAAATCAAAATAGACAATCCTCACAATATAACATAATAATTGATATCGAAGCATATTAAAATAAACAACACAATAAGATCCATTGTAATCTCAAACAAAGAATTAGTTCATGATTATTGAATTAAAACTAAGAATCTACAATTGAATAAACAATAAAAGACAAAGATAGAAGAAGATGAGAAGATAGAATCTACTGTCTATAGATTTGATGTTCCCTCCTTGCTCCTACTTTGATTCTTCAATGGTCTCCAAGTTGCTTCATTCTCCAAATCTAACAAGAACTAGTGTTTTTGATCTAATTTACTCTAATCAAATCTAATTGAATCCTCTATCTAGTCTCCCATCTCTTTAATTCTTGTAATTCTCCTCCTTTTATAAGTCTCTTTATATGTCTTTAAGTCCTCTTTGAAGTTCACTTGGAAGTCTTTGTCTCAATCGAATCAAAACAATCCTTTCCGGACTCAAATTGGACTAAAATTGGCATTTTTCGCGGATTTTCTGGACTACTCCCGCCCCAGCAGGGGTCTATGCTTGTTTTGGGTCCGCCCCGGCGGGCTAGAGGCCTGCTTTGTACCATGTATACCACCCCGGCGGCGGTTTTGTGAAGGAAAATTTTCTACTCTGGCGTCTTTTGGGAAAATGACCATAAATTTTTATTCGGGAAGAGTTACGAGGCCTGCCACCTATCAAATCGAAGATATCGACGAGATCTACAATTTTCATTCTTTAAGATTTCAAAAATAACGAATGGATGAAGGTCACAATTGGGCTGGAAGTGGCTACTGTGCAAATGGCCACCCAAAACAGTGACGTTCGACGTCCGTTGGTACAAATGTCATAACTCTTTCATCCGAACTCCGATTTTGATGATTGAAGATGTTTTTAAAGTCTAAGAAGAAGCTCTACAATATAATCCAAGTTCCAAACCAAGAACATGAAATAAACATAAAAGCCCAAACGATGTCCGAATTGCTTTTCTTTGCGTTTTCATACCAATTCTTTGCGATTTCAACTCCCAAGCATGTAATCTACAAAACGAACACAAAATGCATGAAAAGTAACTAAGAAACATGAGATTAAGCAAATAATTCAAGTAACAGATACTAGATAAGTAGGTATAAAACCTACTTATCAGGCGGCCACGTGGCATGCTTATCACCAACCGAATATCCTCGACAGACACATTTCAGTTGGGGATATATTAACTTCGACCGAATGTTCGGTCGACAATAAATCAGTCGAGTCTAAGTATCCCCGACCAAAAGATCGACGGACTTAATTTCGACCTGCTTATATACGATCAAATTTCTGACCGAATATTCGGTCGGAAATAAGGTTAACCTCGACGGAATATACTTATTGCCGACCGAATATTCCGTCAGAAATAATCCTTTTTGTTGTAGTGAATTGATGCATAGTGTTTTGAATTGGATAACTTACTTTGTGGGATCGATACTTTACTTACTCTATATTACTTGTTGACGCATGTATACTTGCATGAGTTAGAGCTCTTTTGTTAGAACTAAAAAAGAGGCAACAAGTTTTTGGCGCTGCTACCGGGGAAAGGCGTTTAAATTTTTATTATTATCATTAGTTTTAAGCTATATTATATGACTTAGACAAATCTAATCTTATCTTATTTCCATTTTTGTTTTTGTTTTTGTTTCAGGAACTGGTATAAAATTTTATGTGCACGCGGTCATCCAACCCCGACTTAACACCTGCTCAGGAAAACATAAACGGGAGAGGTTGGAAAGCGAGTGTTTGTAGAAATTTACAAGCACGGTTAGAAAGTACTACATCTAATATGGCAGCCGAGGCACAAGGAGAAGAGCAAAGAGAGGAGCCTAGGGCTTTAAAAAAATATTCCATGCCAAATACTAATGGATTACAGTCTAGCATAGTCAGACCAGCGATAGTAGCTAATACATTTGAGATAAAAACGGGCACTATTTAAATGGTGCAGAATTCGATATAGTTTGGGGGTGCTGCTACGGATGATCCGAATGAACACCTGTTGAGTTTCATTAAGATTTATGACACATTCAGATATAACGGGGTAATGGAGGATGCTATTAGACTCAGGTTGTTCCCATTCTCCTTGAGGGATAAAGCAATGAGTTGGTTGCATTCTTTGCCTGCTGGATCCATCACTATATAGGAGGACTTAGCACAGAAATTTTTAGCCAAGTTCTTCCCAATGGCTAAGACTACAAAGATGAGGATAGCTATCTCTCAGTTTGAGAAACAACATGGCGAGTCCTTATATGAAGCATGGGAGAGATATAAAGAGATGCTGAGAAAGTGTTTGCACCATGGTATGCCAGATTGGATGGTGATCAACACATTTTATAATGGATTGGGATGGCAGTCGAGACCCATTGTATATGCAGCTGCAGGAGGGGCATTATGGGCAAAGAGCTATGAGGAAGCCTATAACCTCATCAAGACAATGGCATCAAATGATTTTCAAAATCCTACATCTCGGATACCACAGCCCAAAGTTGCAGGTTTGTTGGAAGTGGATGATATCATGCAGTTGTCAGCACAGATGGCAGCCATGGCGAAGAAAATAGATACATTAATAAAAGGTAAAACGAAGACGGTTGCATTTGTATGTGAGATCTGTGCGGGGTCACACTCAACAGAGCAATGTGCTATCAGCTCAGAGTCGGTACAGTATGTGAGCAATTACAAAAAAGACCAAGGTCAGTTTTAGAACACATAAAACCCCAACAACCGTAATCATCCAAACTTCAGTTTGTCAAATAACCAAGGGAATCGGAAGAATCAGTTTCAACCAAATAATCAGTTTCAATCACAACCAGCGCAGCCACAGTTTAATCCTAGACCACCTTTTCCGCCGGGATTTTCTCAACAATAACAACATCACACTCCAGCTGCACCTCAGCAAGAAAAGAAATCAGAAATGGAGGAGATGATGATGAAATACATGGCGAATACAAAGGTTATGATCAAAAGCCAAGAAGTGGTTATTAAGAATCTGGAAACTTAGATGGGGCAGATGGCGAGCATGCTTAACAACAGGTCCCAAGGTTCTTTGCCAAGTAATACAGAGACAAATCCAAGAAGAGACGGAAAGGAGCAGTGTCAAGCGATCACATTGAGATTTGGGAAAAATATTGCAGGTACCGAAAGTCGCGCGCCCGCGCCCAATTGGACTAAGGAGGCCGCGCGATCGCGCGAGGAAGAACAGGTTACTGTTGAGAAAGAAAATCTGGAAAAATCTGAGGTACAACATTAAGAGAAAGATAAAGCAGGGTCAGTTGAGAAACCTGTGAGTTCAGTACCACCAGATCACCCTCGAGTTCCGTATCTGCAATGATTAAATAAGCAGAGGGAAGATAAACAATTCAATAAGTTTCTAGAGATATTTAAAAAGCTGCAAATCAATATAGCTTTCGCTGAGGCATTGGAACAAATGCCAAGCTATGCAAAGTTCACGAAGGGTATACTATCAAGGAAGAGGAGATTAGACGAGTTTGAGACAGTGGCCTTGACAGAGGTGTGAAGTACAGTGCTTCAGCAGAAGTTACCTCCAAAACTGAAGCATCCAGGCAGTTTCACAATTCTGTGCACAATCGGGAAGATGAATTTTGAAAAATGTTTGTGTGATCTTGGGGAAAGCATCAATCTGATGCCCTTGTCATTGTTCAACCAATTGGGATTACTGGATCCAAGGCCAATAAACATTTCTTTGCAGCTAGCTGACGGATCCATCACGTATCCACGGGGAATTGTTGAAGATGTATTAGTGAAGGTGGACAGATTCATCTTTCCAGCTGACTTCATCATTTTGGATTACGAGGAAGATAAAAATATACCAATCATACTGGGGAGACCATTCTTAGCCACAGGTAGGGCTTCGATAGATGTGCAAAAAGAGGAACTCACGATGTGTGTACATGATCAAGAGGTGACCTTTAACGTCTTTAAGGCAATGAAGTTCCCAACAGATGAAGAAGAATGTTTTTGGGTTGATTCGGTTGATCGGGTATTAAATGATGAGGAACAGAATTTGGTGAACTATGAACCATTGAGGTGTGTAACTGGTGAAAATTTAGATTTGGAGGTCCAGCCATTGTCAAAAGTAAGAGATATTAAAGCAAGGGGTGAGGTGGACAGACAAGAAAGCACCTCAACTCTTTCTTCAACTTGAGATTCAGAGGCAGTCAAGCTATTTGACAATAACTTAGCGCTTGATGGGAGACAACCCATTACTTCTATCTCTATTGGTTTTTTTTATTTATTCAGTTTAGATTGTTTTAGTTGGTTCATCTTTATTTCATTATTGATAATTTGTCTAATTTGCATAATTGAGTGTGTAGCAAGATTTGCATTGAGAAAGTTTGAAATAGGTGAAAATTTCTTTAGTCATTTATTCATGTCTTGACAGTGTGAATGACTATTAATATAGGTATCAGCAATTAAAGGCATCACTGATATGCATATTGGAGTTGAACATTAGCAGTGTAGATATCAGGATCGCGCGGCCGCGCAAGGAATGAAATATAAATGTGCACCTGCGTGGCATGCCGATCACAGCCCAATTCATACTCGCACGTCCATGCACGAAACACATTGAATACCCATACGGCCGCGCGCGACACCGGACTGAGACAGTTTTAAAAATTATAAAAATGAGATGGGGACCATTTGGGCTCTCATTTGAAATCATAAAAGAAGCGCAATCATCTTAGTCTCCATAACGCACGTCTCTTCCTCTCTATCAGTTACAATATCGAAGCCATCAATCTCTCCACCATGTAATCATCCACGATTTCTTCCACGTTCTATATCTACTCAACTTCTACATTGCAGTATAAAACTAGGGCTTCTGATTTGGTTGGGCAGAAATGAACTTGGGGGTAATCTCATCATTGGTTCTTCTTCATTCTCAGTCAGATCATCTGTGCTATCTTTCTCAATTGCAAATGGGTCTAAAAAGAGCACGATCTTCTTCTTCATCATCGTCATCCTCTAGTAGTCAAGGGGAGGATATGGTTCATCACACCAAGTTTCTGGATTTGGAAGCCCAATAGGAGTATTACCGAATTATGACCAAAACCTTTATGAAAGAAAAAGGGTTCAAACCTGAAGGGCAAGATGGTCAGCTGTGTGACATGATTCGCGAAAGAGGATAGCATGGATTGACTGCCATGCCCATGCCTATCCCAATGGGAATTGTTAGAGAATTCTATGCGAATGCGAAGGCAACAATGAGTGGGTTATCCGTGGTGCGCGGCGTGCAAGTGGATTTCAGACTTCCTACAATCAGGGTAGTTTTCAGGTTAACTGACACACTACCAACTGGGTCTGCAAATTGGGTAGCAGGTGCATATATGGAAACAGACTTGGAATTGGTTATCGCTGAATTTTGCGTGACGGGCACGAAGTGGACTTATAAAGCCGGCACGAATCAGCATCACATATTTCCCACTGCAGCTTTAAATTGATATGCTAAGGCATGGAATTTGTTCATATATGACAAACTAGTTCCTTCGTCTCATCAGCACGAGATCACAGCGGAAAGGGCAATCATTCTATGGGGCATTATCACCGGAAAATATATCGATGTGGGTTATCGTATCCATCAAAATATGTTGTGGTATCTGCGGGGAAGCACTACAGGGAGCATTCCACACGCATCATTTGTAGCTATGTTATATGCTAATCAGGGCTGCCATTGGGATAATGAGCAAATGCAGAACCCAAGCCAGGATATCACCCACGCCACCATTGCAAAATTTGAGGATTGGGCAGGAGGTGTACCACACCCGTGCAGACGAGGTTTTATTATCCAGTCCACTTTCCCAGAGCCACCACAATAGCCCTCTCAGACAGAATAGGCAGGCCCGTCAACCCAAGTTCCATTTGCCACTGGGATCGACAGCTTCGAAGGTTGGAGCGAAAAGTCGATGCCATGTACGATAATTTTGAAGCGTTTGTGACGGGACTCATGAGGGCCTTGGCCAAGGCTTTTGCGCAGCAAGGAACGATGCTAGAGCAGCCTCAGTTCAGGACAGCGGTGCCATATCTACCACCAGATTCACCACCCGAGGAGGGTGGTACCACTGATCATTAGGGGAGTTTTCTTTAACCCTTACCTTCATTCAATAGGGCATTGAATATTATAAGTTTGGGGGTATTGGGGTAGTAGTATAGTTTCATGTAGTATTGGCATGATTAGTTTAAATTTTGCATGTTCATGTTGAGTTTATTTGTTTATGTGTTAGAATTTTTTTTAGTTTGCATGTCTCACATTTCTTGCTGTATGGAAATTTTTGTCTAGCCGATGATGATAGTGAATTTTGAAAGATTTTTGAGTATGTTGGATAACATGAACCTAACTATAATGTTTTACACGATGAAATTCATGTTGCTGTTTAAATGCTTTCGGTTTGCACGAATGTGTTCACAATCACTTGTAGGTATAAGAAGTATGTGTTGCATTGCTCGATAGAAAATATAGTGTCAAAAAGAGAAATATATGGAACATGGATGTCGACTTCCAAAAACATTGACATTCAAACTTTGAGAAAACATGGGTGTGCTATGTATAAAAAAAACAAATAGCAATAACGTGGTTAGTCTTATTTCGGGGCCCTAGCTACTTGAGTAAGTATGTCCGTAGGGGTGTCTTAACACCTAGCGCCCTAAGGTCTTTCATGATCTGGGAGTCGTTGGTTCAAAGCTCGCTAAGGGGTAGCAGTGTTTGCCTAATGGAATGAGGCATTGCACAGTCATGTGAAAAAAAGAAAAATGGCAAAAAACATCGTGGAAAAGAGCGAAAATCGCCCTCGTGAGTAGAAATAAAGCAGTTAAGCCCATTATTGAACCTTAGTTTGTTTTAATATGTTGGAACAGTCTTTGTTGTATAAGTATACATGAGTCTTGATTTAGACTGTAATTTTCTGTTTTGAACAATTTAGCATGTGTATTCTTTGATTAAATCAAGTTTTGGTGAACACAACACACACAACATCTCTATAACATTTATGAATTATCTGAGTGTATGACATTATGCCTACAGTTTGGTTTGAATCTGTATTCTTGAATCTGGAAAAATTCGCTGAGGCATTTTGGATTGAATTTCTGTGATAGCTGGAACAATGTGAGACTAGTTGCATAGTAATATAGCTGCATTTTCATTGTTCATTAGTATGCATTGCTTGAGGGCAAGCAATAGTTCAAGTTTAGGGGTATTTGATAAGTGGGTTATATACCTACTTATTGGATAGCAATTCACGCGAAGTGTGCCCATCTCAAGTACATTTTAATTTGTTTTTAGTTGCATTTTGTTTATTTTGCATTGCATTTACTTAAAAATCTTTTGGTGTAAAAGTGCAGGATATGGCATAATTTGGTGATATAAATGGCATGAGGCTGTTGGATGCATGGCATGAGGATCAAGTGGAGCAGGAGACTAAGCATGGATGGATAAAGGAATGAGCAGCAGAACAGATCAGATCGCGACAGCAGAACCAGAACTCGTAGTTGCAGAAGCCACGCAGCTATACATGCCAGCACACACGCGCCCACGCGGCCACCTGGCTGGACTAGACATGGCACAATACAAGTCGCGCACCCACGCGAGAATTACTAAGGGGCAGCGCGCGCCCGCACGCGATGGCTGCTGCTGCTGAGCTGTTTATTTTAATTTCTAATTTTAAGGGTTATAATTAATTAAAAACGAATTCTGACTAGTGTCAGACGTATCATTTATCAGTTTTACGTATTTTTATAATGGGAAACTAGGGTTTACACTCTGAGGGAGATTCCAACATAGAACGAAGCCTAAACTCCAAGTTTTCTAATTCTTCTTGGGATTTTCTATCATTGGGGATAATTATTAGTATTTCGCTGGATATTATTGAGGACGTGCATGTTACGTTGGGTTTGCAATAAGCAATTGGGTTTAATCGATTCTTTCTTCTCTCTTTTAATTGTTTGTTTATTATCCAAGTTTTGCCTTGATCCCATAATGGCTTTTGGTTCAGTCATGAACTAAACTCCGTTATGGGATTCTAACGGATTTTAATATGTAGTTTAGTTGCATGCTTAAATGCTGGATTGTTTTACATATCATATGGGATTTCTATCATGGTTGTTTTGCATGTATGAATGCTTGATCACCATTCGTTTTCAGTACTTGTATTGAATTGACATTGAACATGCAAGTATGGATTGTAATCATGATAGCATATGTATATGGGGCTGTTTTGTATGGCTTGTGTATTTCGTGAACCAGATAGACATATACTATTTCACCGTATGAGTTAGAATAAGGGCTTGTGCTTAAATTCAATATGGTTGCAATTTCACATAGATATATAGTGATTTTGGTTATATTGATGATTACATGGAGTCTATCGCTTGTGGATGATGTGTAAGTAAGTCATAGTACATTGAAAAATGGTTATGACTCTATTAGTACTCTTGGCTACTTTCCTGTGATATTTGAACAATTCTTGCATGATAGTGGTGATTAGATGAAGTATTAAATGAAGTTAGGATCCCATTACTTTCAGATTTGATTTATTACATTTTTATTCTTATTTTAGTCGTTATTTGCAATTAGAGTAATTCACCAATTATATTCATTAGTTTGAGCATATAAATATAGTGATTTAATTGATGCATAGTGATTTGAATTAGACAACTTTCTCTGTGGGATCGATACTTTACTTACTCTGTATTACTTGTTGACGCATGTATGCTTGCATGAGTTAGAGCTCTTTTGTTAGAACTGAAAAAGAGGCAACAGTTTGTCCAACTTATAAGGTTGTGCCAGTAACTGGGATGAATTTCATATTATTAATTTACATACTTTTTTCTTTTGGGAGCTCACTTTGTGTGTTGGTTCGAGCTTCACTACTAGCTATAGCTGATCTCTCGACAGAAGAGAAGCTCTTTCACAATATGCTTCACAGTGTCCTTCGTGATCCTATGGCATTTCTGATTAGCTTGTCGACATTCAAAACTTCTGAACTTTCGTTATGGTCATATTTAAAAAGTTGGATATTTTGTTTAGAATGTTATACTTGATAAATTATTAATGTTAAGTAGAATGGATGATACTTTAAATTCTAATTTTTTTATTTTGGTTAAATATGATGGAAAATGGAAATTTAGTTAGTCTATTATTGGTGTTTTTTTATCATTACAATCATTTTGGTTAAATATTATTGGTGTAATCTTTTTTCTTATTTCTAGATCTATAGTTTTATATTTTGTTTTTCAATTAGTCACAACAACTAATTTTGTCACTATTAATAACTCTTTCTGTGACGAGATGTATTGTCACCATAAGCATTCAATTAGTGACACTAAAAAATGTGTCCCAGAAAGAAACTCTTTGGTGACAAATTATTTTGTAATATAATTTAAAATATGAAATGACAACGACATAATTATCATGTTAAATATATTATTAGGTGACGAATTTTTCTGTCGTCGTTTATTTTCTTATTTTTATTGATGATAAACACAATAACATGACGAAAGAATAATCATAAATATGACAATATTGTCGTCAATAAAATTAGATGATTTAAATAAAGTAACATATGTTCGTCACTAAAACAATATCATTTAATGACGAAAAATGATTTTCGTCATTTAATTCACTAAGTTTTGATGACGAAATATAATATAGAGTGGCGAAAGTTTCATTCAAATAGTGACGTTATTAACGTCACTAAAAGTAATTAATTATAGTGACAATGATGTAGATCGTCACCATAAGTTCAAACATTTAGTGACCACATCAAATATTGTCAAATAAACCTAATACCACATTCATACGGTGACGGTCTCTATGACGATTAACACCCGTCACCAAATGTTTTAGTGACGAAAAATGAATTTTATGTGACAAATTTTAGCGTCATTTTTTGTGTGATTTCTTATAGTGGAGGATCTGCGCCGGCAAAGCCAAATGGGTCATCTGAGGGGCCAGCGCCTGAGCTGAAAGGATCAAACGAATCTGCCTCTGTCGGATCTCTACCCAAATGCCGAATAAAGAAATGTGCCCGGTCCAATCGCTAGGTCAAACTGTCAATCTGTGTCAAATGAGTCAGATCTCAGATAGAGGCTAGCCAATATGTCATCATCACGGATCCTGAAACCATATCCCCCATGAACTGAGTGGCGCGGGACTGGGCTCCAATAGTGCGAGGGGACCACCAACGCTGGAACATCTCCTGAGTGCAGGGACCCTCTGATAATGCAAAACTGTCAACCCCCAACAATGGGATATCAATGATGGGTGACTGCGACATAGGCCAATAACGCATGGCAGGAGGCAAGATCGACATACGGATCTCTCTTATGGTGCTCTTAATAGCACGCTCTCCTAAATAGAGCTCCCATTCTCCATCAGTGAAGAGGGGAACCCTACGGGTGGAAATCACATACTCGACACCAGTCGGAATCCATCCTCAAATCCCATGGCCAAGTGTTACCCAAAATAGGGAATCCATGTGATGACATCAGCTGTCAACAACTCCAGCTGTAGGCAGCAATGAGTGAAACCCTCAGCTACAGGGACCACCGCTAGTATGGAATGATGCCATCGTCGTCCTCGTGGATAGGTATCTAAACCTAACACGCTCATAGGGCTTAAACATGGAAGCCTCTCATAGGCCCAAAACTACCAACATAGAGGCAAACATCTGCGGTCAGTAAACACTCTTAACCTACATATGGGAAACTACAAGAGAAATACTCACTAGCAGAAATGGGTAGAATCCTAACCAGGCCTCGGTCAAGCCTTGCGAATGCATACGCATGCCCTTGAGGAAATAGTCAAAGGTGTAGGAACCCCTATCATACTCTCCTATACGGTCCACATGTCGTGTGGCGCTGATCAGAGTTAATAACACAGTAGAAGAGTTATCTGCTATGAAGCAGCCTCTAACGATCATCAGGAACAATCGATGAAGAATGTGATCCCTGACCCTAACATCATCTGGCATGGGCTCACTCAATAGTCCACTCATAGCATCTACGCTCAAAGGACCCGTACGCACAGTCCTGCCCTTGAGCGCCTCCGCTAGAACTCCTAGCAAGGATCTGACGGTAGTAGGGGTTATATCCTCCATGCAAGGCACTGGTGCCCCTCCAAACTCCATACTTGTGATAAAACGCTAATTCATTGGCGTCATCATCACCTCACAGTCCAGCAAATGGAGTGACTGAGTCTGGTGAAACCAGCGCTCAGACAATGCCCTGAGGTAACCCCAAGGACAACGACGGGGAAGGATGGAAAAGAACGCCCCAAATCCCTAGTCATGCACAATCGCTCTATAGTTAGGATATAGAGCCTGGTACATGGAGTGAATGCTGAACTAGTTCCCTCGAGGCTGTGTAAAGCCGGGAACATACATGAAATACAGATCAACATCAAAATCCTTTACTCCTCATCAATAGAAAAGAAAGAAGATTAAGATCTAACGTTATACCTTGTTGGCATGCAAATACATCGAGGGATGTGGACTCAAATAACCCAGGAGCTCTGAGTTTGCCACCTGAATACTTGAGAGGTCCTTACGGGGAACATGTGCAGCAGGAACGGGGTCCGCAACCAAAACATCTTCATCCTCGTCCTCGACATCTGGTACATCAACTCGGACTGAACGTATCACCGTCTCCACCAATCGACGAGGCTGTCTAACAGAACAGGGTCGAGACCCTCCTCCGTATACCAGAAGTGGTCATACGAGAACTACTCAGTTGATTTGGATACATAATATCTGGACAAAAGTCTCCAAATCACATCAGAAAGGGTGTGGTAATTTCTAACCTGGAGCTTTCTTTTCAAAATACATGTTATGACTATATGCATGCATGCATTACTTTAACATACAGCTATAGTAGAGTTAAAAATGCGTGACTATTTAAGTACCTACATTTTGGGGGGGAAAAATTGTCATAGTACCCTTTGTAAATAGGACTATCCACTTGCAAATAAACTTGACTAGGTGGCCATTCAGTAGCACACCTGCCCATAGTCATATACATACTATATGCATAAAAAGTCAAAGTCATCAATCCATAAGGGTAGTTTAATTACCATGATTACTTTGTATTTTTACCTTTTGCTCATTTGTCCTCAAATAGGATAAGAAATAGTTGAAATGCGTGCCAATTTGACTATCTCAGAAGTCAAAATTTTTCACATCATTATGTTCAGCATGGTTTAATACTAACATTTACTATATTGATTTTATCAAGTCATTTGAGCATGCATATTCACTACTATGTGTTTACATGCATTTTATATGATAACTCATTTTCCAACGGATAGAAACTAGAAAAGAAGACATGCATACGTTACCAGGACAGTGAAGAACACTTGTACGGTGATAGAATTTGTAAAAAGTCGCTCGAACTCAGCAAATATGAAGAAGAGCTCTCGGATTTCCTTAGCTGCGCAATATGAAAATGACTTATGAAAGCAACCTGCTGGCATTAAGTATCCACGGTTGGCCGCAGGTCCACCTGCGGCTGCTGCAGGTGTACTTGCAACACCCCTACATGGGTCCCACCCCTCCATCTCGGTCCAATTCGAGTTGCAACAGAGTTCTCATAAGCTGAAAAAGCCAAATCAGGAATAAAAACGCTACGCGATTGAGAAGAATGGCTTGCAATCCTTGTTTTCTCGGACCGACCCATGGGTCTACATATCACTCATTGGTGTTCGCCCGAGTATAGGGTACACTGTGCCAATGATGTCAGTTGTTCCAAGATACACTCGGCAATACTTAACGAAGGTCCAATGCCGCCAATTGAGGTTCGTAACCCTAATCCTCTCAAGGTTCCCCGATGGGGGCATCACGCTGTCTCAAAATGAGATCCCCGGTGGGGGTTACAACGCATGTTCTGTTGATACACACATCAGCAAAGAGCAAAAAATCCCCGGCGGAGGTTACAACGCATGTTCATCCGTTGATTTACACGACAACGATGGGTCAAGCAGCCTTGACAGCATGCCCAATAGGGGTTTTTTTATCTGGTGATGTACACATCGGCGAAGGTTAGGCAGCCTTAATAACATATATTTTTGGCAATAAATCCAGTAAAACATTGATATGACCTGGAAATACAAACCATGAAGAGTCAGCACCATCGAGGAGGATCAATGATGGAATATGTTATACACACCCTCAAACAGACAGAGCATTATCCCCACAGATCTCTTGTACACGAGAGGCACATCTTCATAATCAAGTCTGTATCTACGATTTAGGACTTTGGTGATAACCCCAACGTCAACATCCTACGAGATATGGATCACACATACAATCTGGTCATGCAAGAGTAGCTGAATCAGTTTGAAAGAAGAAGAGTCTGGATATTAGTCCCTAGACCAAGAAGTCACCCAGTTATTGGCACCAAATGGGCCTTCAGAAACAAAATAGATGAAGATGGGGTAATCATAAGGAACAAAGCAAGACTAGTGGCCAAAGGTTATTCCCAATAAGAAGGCATCGACTACGACGAGACCTTCGTACATGTTGCCAGACTAGAATCTATTGTTAGGTTTGTAATATTCATGAACGCAATCAAATTGCACAAAGTAAACGGAAACGTGATAAAATATAGTTTTAAAATTTTACAAACCATATACCCGGATCATCCTTTATGCACAATTATTAATTAAACAAAAAGATAAAAAACAAGAATTATACCCTTAAAGATTCCAATTTCCTCAAGTACAAGTTCACCTCCAAATCCTTTCGCGTTCAACTTGAATCCACAGTGTTTGCTTCCTTTCTTTGATCAATGTTAGTCACCCAAGTGTTTGGCCTCTAGAGGTAATCCACCAAGAAAGAAGAATGATTCAAGAAGATGGATATTTGGCAAAATCCATGTTTTTTTATCTCTCATAGAAAAGGGTGTACTCTCCCAACTATTAGAATTGCGTATACACGTGTTTTGTAAAAGTGCCAATCACCCTCACCCATAATAAGACTCTTCTTATTTATAGATGTGGGCAACCCTCCTTAACAATTAAGGAATTGTGTTTTATTTTAATTAATTAAAATCCTTTAATTAATTATGCTCCCAATCTTATTAGGAATAATTAATTAAAATCTTTTAATTAATTAGCCTCCTAATCTTATTAGGAATAAATGAGAGTATTTATATTAAATTAATTCTCAACTCTTTAGAAATTAAAATAATAATAATTGTAATAATATTAATAAGACTCCTCTAATTAATTTATATATTTAATATTTTCAAAATATTAAATAATAAATATTAAGTTATTTAATTTATTCTATCACCATAGATAAAATTAAATACACTTAATATATTATTACGATTATGCCATTAACTTCTTTAATAATTATTCTTCTTTTTATGGTGTGACCTTTAGGTTCTCCATATTAAACCGGTTCTGAATAAATCAATAAGAACAATTCTAATCGTATTTAAATAAATAAATTAAACTATTAATTTATTTAAATAAATAATATTTATTCTACAATAGGGATAAGCCCCCTAGTAATTAACGACTTTACAGATAATATAGATTTCAACATTAATCATAAAAGAACCTTTGAGTAAATAGTTAACGTACAATTCAATCCTTCCACCGTACAATGTCCCAATTAAATATAAGACATAGAATTACTATCAAGTCTTATTATAGACACTCAAAATTTTCTGCACATCTGTCATTGACATTGCAGGAAGGCAGATTCGTCTTTCAGAGATAACCCTGGAAGACAGCTCATATCCAATCCGGATACTACCGGAAGTTCAACCTCAACCCCGGAACACACACCGGAGGCATGCAGTTCCAATACCGAAAATTCCACCGGAGAAGACCGATCCATCTCGGAGATAACCCCGAGATATTCAGTCTCAGTCCCAACACTAGAAGTAGCAGTTACTAACTTTGGAGATAACCCCAAAGAATGCAGTTCCGGAGATAACCCCAGAAATGCTTGTTTAAAATGCAATTAGCTTCAACCTCGACACTCATACCGAGGCACTCAGTACAAGACCCAGAAGTAAACCTGGGAAGACAGGCACACCACAGAGATGACACTGAGGACCTTCAACACTTGCAACAATCCAATCTCAGAGATAACCCTGAGCAACGTCTGCTTTATCAGCCCAAATCGGCAATAAACCCGGTGAGGGGCAAAGTCATCATCTTGCCAACTTGATGCCACATCGCGCCATCTCAACATTTTAATACATACATTTTTACATAGAAATGTCCCAAAAGAAACAAGGATGTCCAATCCCGAGTGACTATTACGCCAGATAACGGATAGAATTTGAACTTGAAGGACCCGAAGGGTAATGCGTCCCATCTTCCCTGACTCTTTCAACCTCTAATCCCATGCATTGCGTAACTCTCGACATCGGCGATCTAAAATAGGTCTTACATACCTCAGTCAGATACCCAGATTGTAATTCTGAAAGTTCGAGTAGACATTTATAGTGCTGCAGCACATACTTCGAGACGGTAGGGATTCCCACGAAGCCCGGGCAACCCCGACCAGGCCCAGGTCCAAAACTACGGCTGCCACCACCTGTGGCTCCCTCCCTTATAAATAGAGGGCTTGGGGTGGCCATTTGTAAGACAAAAAGGCGAGGGAACCTTGTCAAATTTGGATTGTTACTCACCCTAACACGAGTGCTTTTCATTTTAAACACTTGTGAGCTCACATATAGCTACTTTTGGTACCGGCGGAGTCCCGAGGTCATCCCTTTAAGGATATGAAGTCTTCTTTTGGAGCCATATGAAGCCATCCACACACTTTAAGTTCTTTCTCTTTCATCTTGCACATTTTTCTTCCCATTGAGGAGGTCGTGTTGCGTGTGTTTGCCCAGACTTCGGTCCGTGGTTTCATTTTAGTTTGCTATATATATATATATATATATATATATATATTATATTATATATATATATAATATTATATATATATATATATTATATATATATAATATTATTTATTATTTATATATGGGACGAACCATTATCGAGTTATGGCCCATTGAGCCTAGACTTCAGTCTGGAGCGTTTCTTGCTTTCGTATATATATACTTATATATATAACTGTGTGTTGAACTATATTGGATGAGCCGGGATTTACTCTGTGCATTTACCGCTTATATATATATTATATATATATATTATTATATATTATTAATATATATATATTATATATATATAACATTCAGTCCCGCCTGAGTTTACTTTCGTGTAGGTTGACCGTCTTTACGCCTTTATTTTACTTTCATCCCGGCCTAGAGTTTACTACGTGGAGATTATTGCCTTTTACAGCTTATTTACATTTCGGATCCCCTATGGAGGTGTTGTGGGGCTGACAGTCTGTAATATATATATATACTTATATATATATATATATATCTATATATATACTATATAATATAGGCTTTTATATAAACATGCTTACTGCTTTATTATCAATTGCGGACTTCCATGTGAGCATAGGAAATCATGTGATCACAGATTCGTCTTACTGGATCTAGATTCGATTCCCGTGATGGACAATTTCCAGCTGTAATAGAGCTTGTAATATTTATTATGGTGTTCGAATTTCCTCAGATGGTTATCATACCCACGAGAGTTCGCCACCTATTTTGTATTATTATTTTCTTGAAGATGCTTCGCATCTCAAAAATTAAAAACAATCAAGCCAAACACTTAATAAAAATGGGAGTGTTAAAGGTCTCAATTACTATTGAGCACAAGGGTTTGAAAAATATCTTTTATAAAACATCACTGTCATATCTTGTTAAAACTGAATTTTTATACAAATTCAAACCCTATGTATATAGGTGCGAACGAGGGCTCGTACTACTTCTAAATAATTGCACATTGATCCACACACATATACATTCATATAATAATTTCTTGAAAAGAGGCGGTCACCGTGGTAACACGGATATTGGGGGTGCCTAACACCTTCCCTTCGCATAATCAAGTCCCCGGACCCTAATGAATCTCGATTTCACCGACCCGTTTAGCAGTGCCATATCACTGGGTCAATGTGCAAACCTTTTCTCAGTTGTGTTGGTACAGCCATATAAAAAATCAAATGGCGACTCTTAACAGTCCATCGTCGACATGATACATGTCGGACCTTTTTCACTTGTTTTTTTAAACAAATATCACCTAACATGAGAACACCAAAGAACAAGTAACGAAAAGGGACAAATAAAAATCCCGACGTCGACACTTATTTTATTTAATTATATGTATTTCAACTCTTAAATGCACAACTCCAAATAATGCAAATTAGAAACTCCTTTCTAATTTCATTCTGCCTTGGCCAAGGACTACATGGTTGTCATTTATTGAACCACATAGAACATTTCTCTTCTTTTACTAGAAGCAGTAGATTCTTTATTAATCACTGTTGGGTAAAATCACTACGCTTAAAAACATGCAAGTGCACGTGGTCAACAAGTAATATAGTAGTGAATAAAGTATCGTTCCCACGAGGACAAAATATCAAGAATCTTAACTTCACAATTATCAATTTTGTATTAACCTTAATTTTATTAAACTAACCAATTCGATGGTTTTTAAAATAAATAAAAGAGACTAAATTAATAAATAATTAAACTATCACAAAACAATCACCGATAACGAAATCTAGAATTTCAAACAGTTAATGGAGAATTAGACTTATCATTTCACCCTGAGCTTCACTCTGATTTTCAAACCTTTATTCCAACTCAATTCAATATCCCAGTTTATTAATCAAGTACAAGAACATAGTAAGAGCCACCTTCGATGCACTATATCTATTAACATCAATCCACAATAAAGATAGAAATCCGTTAAACACCTAAATTAACCAACTACCTATATCGCTATGTGAACTGCAATTAAAAAGGTTGAAGTTTAAGCTCTTTACGAATTACATGCGATGTCAAGCTATCTCTACATTAACAATTAATCACAAATCTGCTATTCAACAAAAATTCATGCTCCTGCTATATTAACTAGGTCTAGATTCGGGAATCTCTCTCTCGATCCTTTCAAATCCACACAAGAACTTGTTGACTTCAGGTAATCATAACTTCCCGCACAAATAACATAGATAATACTGGGAAATATTTTATGAATTTTGAAAATCAAAGTTATAGAATCATCGGTTTGTAAAAGATCCATCACAAGTCTAAGAAGTCAAATTAGTTCATAACGGAATGAATTAAAAACGAATAATTTGTTGAAAACACATTCCAATTACAAATAGATGAAAGAAAAGAGGAATTATGGAAAACCCCTTCACGTAGCCTCGATTTGCAACCGTCGTGATAATCTCTAAAAATTACTCCTCCAACGTTCGCTCTTCAATCCTTGAAATTGCTCTTGAATTCTTGCCTTTGTGTTATACGATTGTTGTTTTTCTTCCTAATAGCAAGCTGTCCTCTCTTCTGGACGAATTCTTCTGTTATTAGAGATCAAACGCACCAGCCAAGCCCAACAAACCGAGCCCCAACAGAAGTCAAAACTAAACAGGAAAGTTCAGGAAACGGGACCCCCACCCCGGCGGCGGGTACAAGCACAAATATGCCCGCCCCGGCGGGCATGGCCACTGACTTCAAAATTTCTAAGTTCCAACTTTTTTCCACTTTTGCTCCTAAAAGACCACCTTTCCTCACCAATTGCATCCATGACCACCCCTACACATAAAATATCATGAAACCGAGTAAAAACGAATCTACAAATCATGAAAATAACTACGAAATTTAAACTTGAAATGAATATCGATTCGTGTAAATAAAATCCCACTATCAAAATCCCACACTTAAACCGTCTAGTCTTCAAGCACAAAAACAACTTACATGCAATAAAATGCAATGAAATGAAATATCTAAATGCCTAAAAATCCACAACCTCGCATAAACTAACTTATCCCATCGGGCCTCAAGAAAACAAGCAAACTTTATAGTACAAATTATCAAACCCGATCATAAAAACGTATTAATTCTCAATTCTTGAACAACTATTAACTGGTATAGCGTCGTGCGTGCTCAACATCTAAGATAACTGATACGGAACCCAAATTCAATACATAAACAAACTTTTTAGAAGGAATTATACAGTGCAAATTAAAAAGTCTCAAAGATAGACACGATTCAACTAAAAGTAAACTTAACCAAATTCAAGGGTACAGCAGGATACTTATTACTTTCTCTTCTTCTTTTCTTTTTTTCCCATACGGGGGCTTTTTGCATTTTTCCCGTTTATTCTTAATTCTTTTTTTTTTCATAGATGGTTGGTGAGTGCGTTTTACGCCTCCATCTCACGCTGTGTTTATGGGGAGTGCTTCACCTCAACCACCACAGGGACTCAACATATTTTATTCTTTTTTTTTCTTTTTTTTTTCAAGCTATATATCCCGCATATAATTCCACCAAACTTAGTTCTGCCTATTTAAGCCTTCATTCCTAGGCCTTGTCATTTTCTGGTTACGCTAGCACTATCTTTTTAGAAACCCTTTAGTATCAATTTGAACTAACCGGTCAACAAAGATGTTTTGTGTTACCTTTTTATAAATAGTTTCAAAAATCAAGTCCAAGAATTCGATTTCATAATAGTAATTATATCACCGTTTCTAATAAATCATACTATATGGTACTTCTTCACAATCTCACATTAGCCAGAAATAACTTGTAGGAATGCGACACCATTGGACATATGCCAAAAAAACTTTTAAACTAAAAAAATTAATTTTATTATATATATATATATATATATATATATATATATATATATTTTATTTTTTTAAACTATAGATATATGAAAACAATGCAAAATCCTAACTACTATGCAAATACCTATTCTATAATGCAAAACTAGATATAACAACAAAAATTTAAAAATGCATGTATGCAACTAAACAACTAACTCCCCTAAACTTAAATAAGACACTGCCCTCATTGGATAAAAATAAAATGCGCAAGGACTTCCCTGGAATTGTCTAAGTCTGGGGCGGTGGTTGGTGCTCTTCTTCATCGAAATCACTAGGAGGAAATCGAGGTAATGGACCGAGCTGTTGATACAGAAATTGGGCTGCCGGGTTGAAACTTGGGAGCGTTGTGTTGAATGAAGCAAAAGACGCATTCATGGCATTGAACATGTGATCTTGGCGCATCGCCAATCGCCGCATTTCCCGGCGCTCTACCCTATTATGCGCATTCATTTGATTCTGGAACTCAAGGAACTAAGTGCTAGAAAATGCCTCAGTCTGCGGAACCTACTCGGTTCCGTGCTCTCCCACTATTTCATCCTCATCCCCCGAGGTATCTTCGGCATCGACTTCGTCTTCTGACGCCGATGGAAAAATAAAACCCAAACCCCGTGGATGTGACTCGCCTCCAGGCCACACCGAATACTGTGCAATCAATCTCGAATCAAGAAAAGCAAGCGGCGGTTGAGTGGGCTCATCATCAGAATAACGCACACCTGTATTGCAGCATAACGCACAAATCAGTGAAGGGTGTGGCAAACCGTCCGAAAAATTTCCCCGTAAGCACCGACGGATGGAGAAATTAATGATGGCCCCGACGTCGATATGGAAATCTTGCACAAATGGCGTATAACAGTAACGCCTTCTCTTAGTGATGTCCGAAGTGTGTTGGGTGGAACGCAATTTCCACATTAAAATGAGTAACATAGCTTTCTATACAAGGCTCAAGGTCCTTGCTATTAAACATCGTTCCGCCTTTCCTACCTTTGGGTACAGATGGTTGCCCAGCTTGTCACTATATTGTAATAACCTCCTCATAATCCAGGTCAAAATCCATCATTTGGGCATACTGACAATGGCGTGGCACCCGCAATTGATAATATGCATTAATAGCATCATCACTGAATGGAACCATCCGACCCCGCACAAATGCTTTGAAAGGAGCTTTGTCTTCAGCGTTTGCATAGAATTCTTTGACGAGGTTGACCACAGAGGGTACCGGATGTTCGGTGAATTTTAGCCACCCCTTTTGATGAATTTGGGACATCATCTCCCCATCATTGCCCTCAAGGGTGAAGCCACGTTCTGGGGTAAGTGCCTTAGAGTGCATGTACTCGTAACGATCGGCAGCAGCAGTACTCACAAATTTTCGGCGGTCATAAGTGAGTGGTGGTGGAGCAGTGCTAGAACTCGCCCCCCGTTGGCGTTTTGATGTTGGTTGTGAAGCCATTGATTTTTGGATGTTTAAAACTTGCTAGCACACACTTCCTTCTCTTGCACCTGGTTCAGTCAATTTATCAAACACTTTGCGTGCACAGCCCGTTCTTCCCCTAAACTTAGGTTGTTTTTATGGATTGTCAATGGAGAGAAGATGAAAACGCAAGGGAATGCAACTTACTTTAATTGTGCTATATGTACCCCCATTCGTGAAGAAACTCAAAATTTATGGTGAGGAAGATTGGAGGTAGGGTTAGGGTTTATATAGAGGTGATGTAGGTAGAGGAAGTGGCCCAATCTGAAGGGGGATTAAGGGAATTCGTGGGGTGGATTGTGTGGGTTAGTGGAATTATGAAGGGTGAAGTGGGTTGATAAGTTAGATGTCGATCGTGGGTGTGTATAGGAGAAAGAAAATAAATGGAATAGGCGTGTGTGTGGGAAATAAGGAAGGGACATGCGTATCTGCTGAACTGGGTCTTTTTGCCAGATTTGGCCCCCCACTCCCCCCCCCCGGCGGGGGGTGCTAGGCCAAAAAGGCTCGCCCAGGTGGGCTAGCCCACTGCTAAACTTTTTGGTCAAAAATTTTGGAGATGCAAATTTTTTGATTTTTTTCCATTTTGTAGTCGTTGCTCTGACTCACGTTGGACTTCTCCTGAAACCAAAAACATGCAATACGTTAGATTAATGACAACTTGTAGTTTCAATGAGATTTTTAGCAAAACTTAATAATTGACAAGTCCTAACTACTGCTTCATAAACTATCCTAACAAATTGAACATGAACTATTAAAAATAAAAATAAAGAAAGGTTGGGTTGCCTCCCAATTAGTGCTTGATTTTAAGTCGTTCAGCCTGACTACTCCCTATTTTACTGTGTATTGACGAGGATGATGTTGTCGGCGTCCCAATTTGACTCGCCACCCCAATAATGTTTTATCCATTGACCATTGACTTTGAACGTTTCTAGCGGATTACGACTATAGAGTTCAACGGCGCCATGAGGAAATATTCGTTTTATAATAAATGGTCCCGACCATCTCGACTTAAGCTTTCCGGGGAACAAACGCAGCCGTGAATTGAACAAGAGGACTGCTTGACCCGGCTCGAATGTTCGTTGCACAATTTTCTGGTCGTGCCACCTTTTAACTTTTTCTTTTTATAGCTTGGCATTCTCGTAGGCTTGGAGGCGGAATTCGTCGAGCTCATTTAGTTGGATTAGCCTCTTTTCTCCTACCGCGGCTTGATCAAAATTCAGTTTATGTATTGCCCAATAAGCCTTGTGCTGTAGCTCCACCGGTAAGTGGCATGCCTTTCCGTATAAAAGTTGATAACGTGACATCTCGATTGGCGTTTTGTATGCAGTCCGGTGCGCCCATAATGTGTCGTTCAATCGAAGTGACCAATCTTTCCGACTCGGATTTACGAATTTCTCCAATATACTCTTAACTTCTTTGTTCGATACCTCGGCTTGCCCATTAGTTTGAGGGTGATACGTTGTAACCACCTTATGATTTACCCCATACTTAGCCAAAAGAGCTGTAAACGACTTATTGCAGAAGTGACTGCCTTCATCACTAATTATTGCTCTTGGCATGCTGAACCTCGTGAAAATGTTTTTCTATAGAAACTTGAGGACCACCTTGGCATCATTAGATGGTAATACTGCAGCTTCAACCCATTTCGATACGTAATCCACCGCGAGCAGAATATACTGATTGCTCAGAGACGACGGGAATGGTCCCATGAAATTGATGCCCCATACATCAAAGATTTTCACTTCAAGAATTGTTTGTAGGGCCATCTCATTCTGTTTCGATATGTTTCCCACCCTTTGGCATCTATCACATGTTTTCACAAATTGGTGGGCGTCTTTGAACACCGTAGGCCAATAAAACCCGGATTGAAGAACTTTCACCGCGGTGAGCTCACTTTCGTAATGTCCACCGTATGCCGATGAATGGCATTCTTGTAATATGTTGTAGACTTCACTATATGGGATACATTGTCGAATCATCTTATCGGCACATTATTTAAACAGATACGGCTCATCCCACATGTACCACTTGACATCGTGAAGAAACTTCTTTTTCTGTTGTTGTGTAAGATCCGGGGGAAGAATCTTGCTTACCACATAATTCGCTAAGTCTGCATACCACAAAAATTCTGCATTCAACCCAAATAACTGCTCATCCGGGAATGTCTCGTTGATCATGCATCTATCTTCATCCTTTTTTCCAGATTTTCCAGTCTTGATAAATGATCGGCAACTTGATTCTCCGTCCCCTTCCTATCTTTAATTTCTAAATCAAATTCTTGAAGTAAGAGAATCCATCGGATAAGGCGTGGCTTAGCATCTTTTTCGCTATTAAGTACCGAATTGCCGAATGGTCCGTGTAGACTATTACCTTAGTCCCGATCAAATATACCCAGAATTTGTCAAACGCATATACCACTACAAGCAATTCCTTCTCCACAGTAGTGTAGTTCATTTGAGTCTCTATGAGTGTTTTACTTGCATAGTATATGGCGTGAAACACCTTGTCTCGTCTTTAGCCCAAAACAGCCCCAACCGCATAGTCGCTTGCATCACACATAAGTTCAAATGGCATTTTCCAGTCCGGTGCGACTATCACAGGGGCTGTAGTTAATTTCTTCTTCAACAATTCAAACGCGGACTTGCATTCTGTAGTAAAGCTAAAAGTCGCATCCTTCTCTAAAAGACTGCATAGAGGTTTTGTAATCTTAGAGAAGTCTTTTATGAACCTCCGGTAGAACCCAGCATGCCCCAGAAAACTGCGAATACCCTTAACTGAGCTCGGTGGAGGTAGTTTCTTGATCGTGTCCAACTTGCCTTGTCCACCTCCAATCCTTGAGCCGACACCTTATGTCCCAAAATTATGCCCTCTTCAACCACGAAGTGGCATTTTTCCCAATTTAGTATGAGGTTTGTATCCTTACACCGCTGCAATACCATGACCAGATTCTCTAAGTAAGTGTCAAAATTGTCCCCATAGACCGAGAAATCATCCATGAAGACTTCAACGCTCTTCTCCACCATATCCGAAAAAATAGTCATCATACACCTCTGGAAAGTTGCAGGTGCATTGCATAGTCCGAATGACATCCTCCTGAATGCAAAGTTGCAATAAGGGCAAGTGAATGTTGTCTTTTCTTGATCCTCAGGAGCGATAGCAATCTAATTATATCCCGAATATCCATCCAATAAGCAGTAAAACTCATGTCCCGCTAACCTGTCTAACATTTGATCGATAAAAGGTAGTGGAAAATGATCCTTCCGGGTTGCCTTATTCAATCTCCTGTAATCGATGCACACCCTCCAACCTGTTACTGTCCTTGTTGGAATTAACTCGTTGTCCTCATTCTGAATTACCGTCATTCCCTTTTTCTTAGGCACACAATGAATCAGACTTACCCATTTACTGTCGGAAATTGGGTATATGACACTGGCATCCAATAATTTCAGAATTTCCTTCTTGACCACTTCCTTCATGATTGGGTTAAGTCGACGTTGATGCTCCACCGATGGACTTGCATCATCCTCCATTAGAATCTTGTGCATGCAAAATGATGGGCTAATGCCTTTTATATCCGCAATCGTCCATCCAATTGCTGATTTGTGATCCCTAAACTCAGCAACTTTTCTTCCTGCAATTCATTAAGTGCAGCAGAAATAATTACAGGTAAAGAATTTAAATCGCTTAAATACGTATACCTGAGATGTTTAGGGAGTGGCTTAAGTTCCAATGTCGGTGGCTCCTCCAATGATGGTTTCAATTTTTCTGCAATTATCTCCTCGGTGTGCAGAGGTTCAACCAGTGCTCTGAATCGACTAACTCGTGGCAACGAGTCTAGCATCTGTAATAAGTCCACAAATTCCGGGTCATCTTTTTCCTCATCCCCTAGTAAAGTTGTTTCCAACTGATCTTTGATCAAACTCTTGCTCATATCTTCGCTGGTAATTTGCTCCATTAGATCCATTCGATTACACTCTCCTCGTCCGTGGGATATTTCATGGCCTTGAACACATTGAATATTACTTCTTGATCTTGGACCCTCATTGTAAGTTCTCCTTTTTGCAAGTCTATGAGTGTCCTTCCCGTGGCCAAGAAAGGTCTCCCTAGGATGATCGGGATGTTCTTATCTTCATCGAAATCCAGTATGATAAAGTCCGCAGGGAATATAAACTTATCCACTTTTACCAAAATGTCATCTACAATGCCTCTCGGATATGTGACTGACCTATTCGTCAACTACAATGAAATATTTGTAGGCTTTGGCGCGGGAAAACCCAATTCTGAATATTCTGATAATGGCATCAGGTTTATACTCGCCCCCAAATCACATAAGCACTTGTTAAATGACAACTTCCCGATCGTGCACGGGATAGTAAAGCTCCCCGGGTCTTTGAGTTTTGGTGGAAGCTTTTTCTGTAACACTGCACTACACTCCTCTATTAGTGCCACTGTTTCAAAGTCTTCCCATTTCTTCTTCCTCGACAGGATCCCCTTCATAAACTTTGCATAACTCGACATTTGTTCTAGGGCCTCTGCGAATGGGATGTTAATTTGGAGTTTCTTGAACACATCTAAAAACTTTGCGAACTGCTTATCTGATTTCTGTTTTTGGACTCTCTACTAAAACGGCGGTGGAGGATAAACAATCGGCTCGCTGTTTGACTTTATTTCCTCATTTTTGTTACCCTCCACTGCGTTACTGTCATCAACTTTTTCCTCCGGTGTTGCTGAATTTCTGCACTATTCCCACTGAGGTGTTTTCCACTTCTCAACATAACTGGTTGATATTTCTCATGATTACCCTTCAGATTTCTTTCGGTGTCGCTAGGTAATGTTCCTTGTGGTCTATTATTTAATGCCAATGTAATTTGACCTATCTAATTCTCTATATTTTTTATAGCAATAGCTTGATTCTTCATAGCCAAATCGTTGCTAGCCATGCACCTTGCCCATGATTCCTCCCCATCGGATTTCCTTTCCTGTTGTTGAATCTGTTGTGGATGACTATGAAAACCAGGGGAATATGATGGTCGTAGAGCTTGAGTTTGCTGATTATTGCTCTATGAGAGGTTTGGGTGGTTCATATTCCCCTGGTTGTAGGTGTTTTGGTAGGTATTTTGCGGAATTCTGATGTAGTTGCCTATGAACTAAACGAATGTTGGATTTATTGCACACTGCTCTGTCGGATGATCACCCACACATAATTCACATACTACCATCACCTGCTAAACTTGTTGAGCTTGAGCCCCTGCTATCATATTCACCCTCTCATTCATCGTATCAAACTTCATGGATAGCTGTTACTCCATCTAATTCCAAGATCCCAGCCACCTTTGCCTGTGTCATTCTTGTTGTGGGCCACTGGTAGTTATTTGCCGACATTGTTTCTATCAAATTATAGGCTTCCTCGTAACTCTTAGCCATGAATGCACCGCCCGATGCCACATCAATGCTAGTTCTGACATTTCCATGTAGCCCGTTATAGAAGGTGTTCATTTGTAACCACTTGGGCAATCCATGATGTGGGCATTTTCTGAGTAATTCCTTGTATCTCTCCCATGACTCAAATAGTGACTCTCCATTCTACTACTAAAACATTGTGATGTCATTCCTCATTTTCCCAGTCTTTGTTGGTGGGAAAAATTTGGCAAGAAATTTTTGAGCCAAATCCTCCCATGTAGTGATCGAACCCGGTGGTAGATAATGTAACCAACTCTTTACCTTGTCCCGTAAAGTGAATGGGAACAAGAAAAGTCTCACTGCCTCATCCGACACCCCATTGTACTTGAACGTGTCGCACATTTCCAGAAAACTGATCAAATGCTCATTCGGATCGTCGTTTGCCATTCCCCCAAACTGACATGAGTTTTGCATCATCTGAATAGTCCCAGGCTTTAATTCAAAAGTGTTCGCAGTAATTGCAAGCCTAGTAATACTCGACTGCAGATCAGTCACCCTAGGTGTGCAAAAATCCCTCAACGCTTTCTGGTCTTCGGCAGCCATCGTTCCTTCCGTATCAGAATTTTCGAATTTGTTCCTCGTTTCCTCAATCCACTTACTCAACTTTTGAAATCGTCTGTCAATGTCTTCCTCAAAAGAAAGAAAGTCTAGATGTTTAGATAGTGTTTGTATAAACTAATGTCGAAAACCTGAAATAGAGAAAACAAAAATAAAAATGTTTAAGTAAAACTGGACTAATTAAACTGATATTGTAAACACAAATATTACAATCTCGGCTAAATTCTCCCTGGAAACGGCGCCAAAAACTTGTTGGGTAAAATCAGTACGCTTAAAAACACGTAAGTGCACGTGGTCAACAAGTAAAATAGTAGTGAATAAAGTATCGTTCCCACGAGGACAAAATATCAAGAATCTTAACTTCACAATTATCAATTTTGTATTAACCCTAATTTTATTAAACTAATCAATTCGATGGTTTTTAAAATAAATAAAAGAGACTAAATTAATAAATAATTAAACTATCACAAAACAATCACCAATAACAAAATCCGGAATTTCAAACAATTAATGGAGAATTAGACTTATGATATCACCCTGAGCTTCACTCTGATTGTCAAACCTTTATTCCAACTCAATTCAATATCCCAATTTATTAATCAAGAACACGAATGTAGTAAGAGCCACCTCTCAATGCACTAATACCATATTAACATCAATCCACAATAAAGATAGAAATCTGTTAAACACCAAAATTAACCAACTCACTATATCTCTATGTGAACTGCAATTAAAAAGGTTGAAGTTTAAGCTCTCTATACGATTACATGCGATGTCAAGCGTATCTCTACCTTAACAATAATCACAAATCTGTTATCGACAAAATTCATGACACATGCTATATTAACTAGGTCTAGATTCGAATCTCCTCTCTCGATTCCTTTCAAATCCACAAAGAACTGTTGATCAGGTACTTCATAAATTCACGCACAAATTAATATAGATAAATTGAAAATATTTTTTTGAATTGAAAATCAAAGTTATAGAATCATCGTTACTCCCAAAGATCCATCACAAGTCTAATAAGTAAATTGGTTCATAACGAATGAATTAAAAACTGAATAATTTGTTGAAAACATCATCCCAATTACAAATAGATGAAAGAAAAGAGGAATTATGGAAAACCCCTTCACGTAGCCTCGATTTGCAACCGTCGTGATAATCTCCGAAAATTACTCCTCCAACGTTCGCTCTTCAATCCTTGAAATCACTCTTGAATTCTTGCCTTTGTGTTATACGATTGTTGTTTTTCTCCGTAATAGCAAGCTGTCCTCTCTTCTGGACGAATTCTTCTTTTATTAGAGACCAAACGCACCAGCCAAGCCCAATAAACACCCAACAGAAGTCGAAACCAAACAGGAAAGGTCAGGAAACGGGACCCCCGCCCCGGCGGGGGGTACAAGCACAAATAGGCCCGCCCCGGCGAGCATGGCCACTGACTTCAAAATTTCTAAGTTCTAACTTTTTTCCACTTTTGCTCCAAAAAGACCACCGTTCCTCACCAATTGCATTCATGACCACCCTACACATAAAATATCATGAAACGAGTAAAAACGAACACAAATCATGAAAATAACTACGAATTTAAACTTGAAATGAATATCGATTCGTGTATATAAAATCCACTTATCAATCACACATTATCTTCATGTACGACTTATTATACCCAAGCATACCCTTTGATATACCTTAAGGGTCTTAAGGAATAAGTCAAAGTATAATTCATCATACACAAGATACTATGATGATCTCAAGTCCAAGGATCACTTGTACTACTATCACTACAGGAATTCCTATGGACGGGAAAGTAAAACTCCATTCGATATTCCTTAGCGAGCCACGTTTAGTGAACTTATTCTCTAATAAGCACCTACATACTTGCTTTAGTGTCTCCACATAAATGATCATGAGATCAATCATCATCATCTAATGAGCAAGCAACGTATATACCAATCTATCCGGATTTACTAATCCCCAATTTAGTAATCCAACGATTGGGAACTATTTTAGTTTTAAGCTTTCTAAGAATTTAGATCTAATTAGAATGATCATCATCATTATTCTAAAAGTATTGCTTAAAACTATGGGTTTATCACATATTATAAAGCAGCATCATGTAGATAATTAAAAGTCTTTAATAAATTAATATTTTCTATTAACAAATGAATAAGATTGTTACAAAGTATATACTTTATCATCAGACATTATTTGCTTATGTGCATACTACTTTCAATCTCCCACTTGCACTAAAGTCAATCGTCATGGTATCTCATACCCTTCTACTCTAAGTGACAATTATCCTGCTGTTCAATAAGCTTTAGTTAATGGATATGTAACGTTGTTCTTGAGAGTCCACTATCTCTATAGTGATTTCCCATCTTTTAATGATTCCTATAATCAAATTAAAGTGACACAACACATGTTTAGATCCAAGATGAGACTTAGGAACTATTCCTAGTTCTGTAATGAAATTTTCCTAGTTCTGTAATGAACTTTTCATCCAAACAATCAACTTGCAGCTTCATTTATAGCTATATACTTTGTCTTTATCACTAAACCAACAACTCTTTGTTGTTTGAAACCTTTTCAATTTTGTACCACTGTTCAAGGTAACCCTCTAGTTTTAATTTAGACCCACCATAAATATGATTACATCCTTAGTGTCGGTAAAGTAATTTAAGATATTTTTCACTGTCTCACAGTGAACTTCTCCAAAATATGACTGATCAACATCAGGTCTCGTACATTTCATTGCATACATGATAGTTACTCATGCGATCTCTCTTTTATAAGTCTATGTGGACTATTAAGAGAGATATACTCCAGGGCTCATCAACATAAGACATCCCATGGAGTTTGTCATGCTAAACGACTTTAGCATCAAATGAATATACATTTCTTGGGTTAAATCGAGAATCCTATTAAATTTATCTATATAGATTTGTATTTCCAATTACGATACTCTTTCCAAATCATTCATGGAGGAATGTTTAGACAACTTTATCTTTACTGATTGTAGCATTAGTATGTCATTCCTTATCCATAGTATATCAACATATAATATTAGGAATGTCACGGTGCTCCCACTGACCCTTTTGTACACATTAGGTTCATTTTTGTTTTTGATAAAATCAAACTCTTTTGATTGTCTAATCAAAACGAATGTTCCATTTTTGAGAAGCTTGCTTCAATCCATTTCCCTAAGTGTCTACAACTTTCACCTCATCATATATGATGCGTACCTCATCATAATCATCTATGATGAATTCATAACTCCCAGGTATCTTCGGTACTATTCCAGATTTATGATTCGGTTGTGGTACAATAGGTCTATCTACAAGTTCCTCTTATTTGACTTATACTGTTTTGTGTTTATTGAACTCTTCAAGATATATTATCCTCCCACTAGCCTCTTTAATAATAAACACATTTATCTTAGAAGGTAGCGTGTTTCACAATAAACACCTTTTGCTAAGTAGGATTATAGAACATATACCCTAAACTTACTTTAGGATGTCCCACAAATCTGTACTTGTTAAATCTTGTCCCAAGTTTATCCATTGAAACCTTTTTCACATAAGCTGGACAACCCCTTATCTTAACATACTTAAGATTAGGAATCCTCCTTATCCATAACTCTTATAGAGTCTTGAGGTCAAATTTTGAGGTTACCTTTTTCGTAGATATACAGCCATTTCTAAGACATTACCCTAGAAGGATACTGGAATATCGGTAAAATTATTATGGACCGCACCATGTCCAACAACATACGATTTTTCCTTTCAGATGCATCAATCAATTATTGCGTATCAGGAGGCGTCCATTACGAGAAAACCATTTAAGATGATTGTAAGACCCCAACTTTTATGAATAAAGATTAATTTTTTTCAAAATATATTTTTGAATATTATGGTGTGGATTTGATATAATGTTATAGTTGTGGGTAATATTTATAAATTTTGAAAAGTAAGCAATTTGTTATTAAATATTTGATTGGTTGGGGAATATTCATGCGATGGCACAATCATTGGTGGACCCTAAAACGGAAGTATTATCGGAGTTAGAAAATGACAAAAATATCTTTTTATAAAAATAACGGCAAAAGTTTTACCGTTAAACTGTTGAAATACCCAGTGGTAAAAGTACAGTAATACATGTGGTTGCATAGTTGTACACGATATTGTACAGTATCTTGGATTATTGATGCTTACATGAGAAGTTACTCAGTTTTATTCAATTATTGCCACAGTAATTGCTGCATAGTATCTCTCATATTATTGATTCAATTATTGTCACAGTATCATCTGCACAATATTTTATATTATTAAATCAATAATTGAGATGACAAAGTTATTCATATTATTATTTGCATTATTGACGATGTCTAGAAAGTTCTGTCGAGGAAAGGGGTTTGGTTACCTAATTGTGCGCCAAAAGGGAGAAATCCTTATCGGAAAACCCCTCTTTCCTGGGAATGATCTGGTTGTTAAATATTATGAGTTATAATATTAATGATGAATAAGTTTGTGTTGATTAAAGATGTTTGTGCATTTAGTTTTCTTTAATTCTTTCGTGACCCAATTACCCTCAAATGAGGTAATTCTGTGATTTGCTAGTTTTGTTATTACTAACCAAACGGGAAATTAATCGGATAAATGAGCAATTAATTGCTATTAGTTCATGTGCAAATAATTATTTGTTCACATGCATGGATCTATTGGTTCGCATACATATACTATTAGGGGAGGTTGTGCAAGATTTATAATACTTGAAGGACTAAATTAAAAATGGAGGTAAAGATGAAGGTACTATATTGTAATAATTTGAGCCCATAAACGTGCAATTATCGAAACTATATTTTCCTATAAATAGAAACTCATTTCTTCTTTCATTCTCACCAATTCACTAAGACTCACTAGAGCAACTATAGATAGAGAAGCTATAGAGAGAAAGAAGAAAAGTATTCTTGTGACGCCCCCAAAATAGGTATACATCACCCATCTTGAGTCGCCAAATACATGGTACAAAATTCAAATACAACTTAATTATACAACAGTCGTATAAAATACGACAATACATAATCTAAGAGTTTTAATAAGAATATTATCATCTAGACAATATCCACACTCAATGGAGTCCTCATTACATTTATGGTCACACTATTTTATAGAATAGTGAGGACTACTAAAATAACCATCTGGACAGTCAATCCGTTTCCCGACTCGTCCCAGCTATATTCTCATTTCCTGAAGAGAACAGTAAAAGAAAGGGTGAGCTCAACTAACCTAGTAAGAAATATTATGACTAAGATAATGCAGAATAATTTATCGTTAGCCTTAAACAGTGTTAAACTGATAAAATATAACAACCATCAAGTTTAACTGCAGCAAAACAAGCAATCCATTAGAAGAGTTAAGTAGAGAATATAATCTACTATCTTCTATGATTTAAAAGGTTTTTCATCACTTTTATCGCTGAGATTCAGCTTAATAAATAAACCACATCATCCCTGCACTACGACCAAGGATATTCATTAGTATCACGACCACAACTTATCCATGCACTACGGGTCAAGGATATTCGTGTATTCATCAATGGTCATGAACATGCCAACAACTGTCCATCAATGCACTACGGCCAATGAGGACTTTTACCACATCATTTGTAACATTACAGTTATGATTATACCAAATAATACCTGGTCATAATCATACCAAGTCCATCTATGCACTACAGGCCACATATGACTTTTAACATATTATAAACATGAGGATGATGACAATGATATAAGAATTCAATAAAACAAGTTCAAGGATAAATTTTTAAAGATTTATAATTTAATTTATCCAGAAATCAATAGCGTCCAAATTGTCAACATGATACTGTTTTGTGGAGTAAAATTCAAGAGTGCTCAGAAGAATATTTCCATGAAAAGATACTAGATGAAGCGCAAATATCAAGAATATTCCACTAATTTTATGGAGTATAGAAGCCAAAACTTTAACCAACTTAGTATAATAGAATATATGAAACTGCAAATGGATTTTTGCCCGCCATGCGGTAATCCACGTAGACAGATCATTTCCACGATTTAATAAAGAATGAATACAAAGGATCATTCACCATGCATGCGGTAATCCACATAGACAGATTATTCCAACAGAATAATAAAAAATGGAATAACAGAAGAATTCACCGGGCGTGCGTAATTCGCACAGACAGGTTATTTCAACATAATAATAAAGAATGGAATCAGGTCATGCGTAACCCGCACAGACAGGATATTCCAACAGAATAATAAAGAATGGAACCAGGTTATGTGTAATCCGTCAAATAGGATATTCTAACAGAATAATAAAGAATGGAATAACAACAGAATTCACCAGGCATGCGATAGACCGCACAGACAAGTTATTATAACTGAATAATAAAGAATGGAATAAAAACCCTTACGAGTATTAAAATAAAATAACTCTCTTCATGAATACGAAAGAAATAATACCTCTTACCTTAGAAAAAGTTGGATACTGGAATAGTGAGGTAGCAGACTTCTCTTCTTCTTTCTCTCTATAATTTCTCTCTATAATAATTACTTTTGTGAGACTTAGTGAATTGGTGAGAATGAAAGAAGAATGAGCTTCTATTTATAGGAAAATATAGTTTTGATAATTACACTTTTTGGGGCTCAAAATATTACAGTATAATACCTTCCTCTTTTTCTTCTTTTTTAATTTAGTCCTGCATGTATTATCAAACTTGCACCACCTCCCCTAATAGTAAATAATGTGAATCAATAGTTCATTCATGTGACTTAATAGTATAATAATGCGAAAAAACTAATTACAGTATAGTACATTCATCTATACCTCCATTTTAATTTAGTCATGCAAGTATTATCAATCTTGCACCACCTCCCCTAATAGTACATGAATGTGAATTAATAGTACACACATGTGAACAAATAGTTATAAGCATGAGAAATAATTATAATTAATTGCTCATTTATCTGATTAATTACCCGATTGGTCAATATAACTTCCAGACATCAATTATTATCGAAATAAATGTTGATTTCCACTAACACTAATAATCCCAACACAATGGAAATATCAATTTCATCTTTAATCAACACGAACTTATTCATCATTAATATTTTAACTCACAATATTTAACAACCAGATCGTTCCTAGGAAAGAGGGGGCTTTTTAATAAGAATTTCTCCTCATTGGCGCGCAATTAGGTGACCAAACCTCTCATTGACAGAACTTCTATACATTTTCAATATTTCAAATAATAATATGAATAACTTTGTCGTCTCAAATATTGATTTAATAATAATAAATATTATGTAGATGATACTGTGACAGTAATTAAATTAATAATATGAGAGATATAATGCAGCAATTACTGTAGCAATAATTGAGTATAACTAAGTGACTTCTCACGCAAGTATCAATAATCAATACCGTGTGCTACTATGAAACCACGCGTATTACTGTACTTTTACTACCGGGTAGTTCAACAGTTTAATGGTAATATTTTTGTCATTATTTTTATAAAAAGATAATTCTGTCATTTTCTAACTACGACAATACTTCCGTTGTGGGGTCCACCAATGATTGTGCCATCGTATGAATATTCCCTGCTAAAACGAATATTCCCCGATCAATCGAATATTATATAGCCACTTGCTAACTTTGTAAAATTTGTAAATATTACCCACAACTATAACATTATATCAAATCCACACCATAATATTCAAAAATATATTTCAAGAAAATTATTCTTTATTCATAAAAGTTGGGGTCTTACAACCTCTCCTTCTTATGAAATTTCGTCCTCGAAATTAGGGTACGTACCTGGTATATCGAAGAGGTGAGAATATCTTGACTTCATCTCATATTCTAACTCACAGGTCAATTCTTCCACATCGTGGTTTCTCCATAAAACTTTGAGTTGAGGTATAACCTTGGAACGTAGAATATGATCCTTCTTATCCAAGATTTTAACAGGTAACTCTTCATACGTTAAATCTTCCTCTATCTCGTATGGTTCTAATTCAATAATGTGGTTCAGGTCTTTCACATATTTAAGTAACATAGATATGTGAAAAATGTTATGAACACGAGACATACTTGGAGGTAAGGTGAGTCTATAGGCCACAGTTCCTACTTGATCGAGGATTAAAAATGGGCCAATGAATCAATGGTTAAACTTTCCTCTCTTCCCAAATCTCGTAACTCCTTTCCATGGAGTAACACGTAACAACACATGATCTCCAATATTGAATTCCACGTCCTTTCGATGAAGATCAGCATAACTCTTTTGTCGATCTTGTGTGGCTTTTATACATTGTCGGATCGTTTGAATCTTTTCCATAGTCATACGTACCAACTCCGATCCCAACAACGTTACTTCACCCACCTTATCCCAGCATATTAAAGAATAATACTTTCTTCCATACAACGCCTCAAATGGAGCCATGCCAATACTTGATTGATAACTGTTGTTATAGGAAAACTCCACCAATGGTAAGAACTTGTCCCAACTTCCCTTGAAGTCAAGGACACAGAGTCTTAATAGATCTTCAAGAGTTTAAATAGTCCTCTCTGACTGCCAGTCCGTCTGAGGATGATATGCCGAGCTAAATCGTAAATCTGTGTCCATAGCTTTTTGCAAACTAACCCAAAATCTTGAAGTGACTCTTGGGTCTCGATCAGAAACTATGGATACTGGCATACCATGCAGTCTTACAATCTCATTTATGTACATACGAGCAAGACATTCATGTGACGCCCCCAAAATTAGGTATACATCACCCATTCTGAGTCACCAGATATATGGTACAAAATTTAAATACAACTTCATTTATACAACTGTTGAGTTGTCGTATAGAATACGACCACAGTTAACTGTGAGTTTTAATACAAATGTATGTAACTCTCATGGTGCCTCGACCACAACCTTACAATGGTACTTTACATAAAAGTATAGTCAAAGACTGTTTTAAAAACTAAAATCTTTGGGAAGTACTCAAGGAAACCTTCGTACATGGGAGGCCATGCGTCTAGGTTATAATAGATATCATATGGCCACAGAATTATCCTTGGTTAACCCAATAGACTCCAAAGAAAAATGAGAAGATTACTATCATCTTCTTTCCAATGGTGAGTCTTCTCTTGACATATAACTATCTCCACTGTTTCCAAGTGAATATTATATTTTAAATCAACTCCAAGATCATATAGGTAGTGCCCGTAAATATACTCAGCAAGTGGATGTGCACAACCTTGTCTTATGATAACACGAGGTTGTATGTCATTAGACATCTTATATGATAGTGGCAAAACACCCTTCCAAAGTTGGTTTCACCTTTCCCTATTTGATTCACCAAATATAACTACTAAATGTTGTATAGAATACAACACACTTTTCTATACTGTTTAAGGAGAACCTCCGCAGCTAGAGACCACTGTTCTATTCCCCTGTTATCCCCGCTCGACCCGGCAACACTCGTATTCCCTAAAAGGAATTGTGAAGCAGAAAGGGTGAGCACAACTAGCCCAGTAAGGAATATCATGACTAAAGATAATTAAATTATCAATAGCTTTCATCAATAATAAATCAGAGATTTAGAACATATGGTAGATGATAAAACTTTTCAACCATAGTTACAGCGCAACGAACAATCCATTAGAAGAGTCAAATAGACCATAAGGTCTATTATCTTCTCTATGTTAAAAGTCCACCAATAATGTTTTATCCATGTAAAATAAATCAACAGTTCCTGTCCACAATCATATGAATAACGCATAATCATAATTATGGTTCTAAATTCCTCTTCGCGATTAGGACGAAGATAATTCTCATCACCTATCTTCACCTGAAACATAAAAAATCATGGTTATACCAAATCAGAATTCCTACTCATAATCATACTAATAAATTCATCTTTGCACCACGGCCAAAGATATTCATTAACAATTCATCTTTGCACTACATGCCAAAGATATACAACTGTATTTTAGAAGAGTCAAGTAGAACATGATATCTACTATCTTCAACGCATTTAAAAGTGTATAATAAATATTTTATCGCTGAGACTCAGCTTAATAAATAATCCACATCATCGAATCACCCCTGCACTACGACCAAAGATCTTCGTTAATATCACATCCATGAATTTATATTTCATCGCTGAGACTCAGCTCCATAATCAATCCATATCACTGAATTATCCATGCACTACGGCTAAAGATATTCATTATTATCACATCCATGACTTAATATTTCATCACTGAGACTCAGCTCAATAATTAATCCACATCATCGAATCATCCCTGCACTATAGGCCAAGGATATTCATTAGTATCACGACCATAAATTATCAATGCACTACGGGCCAAAGATAATCGTGTTTTCATCAACGGTCCTAATCATGCCATAAAACAATTCATCTTTTCACCCTTGGCCGAAGAGAATCCATAGCCATAATCATACCAAAAATTATCCATCAATGCACTACGGGCCTATGAGGACTTTTTTCACATCATTTGTAACATTACGGTCATGATTATACCGAATAATCCCTGGTCATAATCATACAAAGTCCATCTATGCACTAAAGGCCACAGATGACTTTCAACATAATATAAATATGAGGATGATGACAATTTTATAAGCATTAATCAAACTAAATCAAGGATAAATATTAAAGACTTTAAATTTATCCAGACATTATCAATCACTTAATAAAATCATAATCTAATATTGTTAATACTATAATAATATTTTAATCACTTTTTAAACTTATAAACAATTACATTTAATTGTTTACACTTTTCCAAATAATGCATTTAATCATTCAAAAATGTCATACTCATAAGATTTCATCACCAATAATCAAATTACTCATCAAAAATTTACAAATACCTTATATAGGATTTCCAAACCATAAAATCCTATTTACCAATTATTCAACTCCACATAACATATTTAACTCATATATTTGTAGCTAAACTATTTTCATGAAAAATACTAAATCAGTCCCAAAAATTATTCTTTTCTGGGATTTAGCATAATATAGTCCCATATTGAACATATATTTTTCTTGACATTTTTAAAATTCATTTACTATTTTTCAAAAATCAATTTCTAATTAATTCCTTAAGAAATTAGCTACCTCACGGTTAACTCCAGAAATTCCCAAATCTTGACAGGATCTTACACGTGTTAACGTGAGCTTCTAGTTTAAATTTCATGGTTATCGGAGTTATAGAACTCCGGTTATAGCTTTTTTCATCGGAAAAACCTTAATATTGAAATGGTCATAACTTGCTCATTTTAAGTCAGAATGAGCTCATTTTTGGATTGGAGCTACTTTATACCATATACTTTCATGTCCCAAAAGGCCAGAATTTTTCTCACAAATTAAGTGGCCAAAACAGCCCTTTTAAAATCGTGGCAGCAGCCATTTTTATATTTTGCAGTTTTTCGTACTTTGCTAAAATCAGTCCACACGAAAATCTACAAAACCTTTTCCAGTGATTCCACTTAGATAAGTTACAAAAATCATAGACCTAACTCTAGAACTTGACCACACTCAAAAATTCAAAATATAATAGGAGATATGGTCAATTGAATTTCATGTTCCATTTTCACCAAAATTTGATTTTTAAACCATTTGTGATTTCTAAGAAACTTTCATGTTTTCACATAATAACCAACATAACTCATCATGACAATGACATAATAATTCAATAAAACAAGTTCAAGAATAAGTTTTAAAGATTTATAAGTTAATTTATCCTGAACTCAATAATGTCCAAATTGTCAATATGATACTACTTTGTAGAGTAAAATTCAAGAATGCTCAGAAGAATATTTCCATGAAAAGATACTGGATGAAGCGCAAATATAAAGGATATTCCACTAATTTCATGGAGTATAGAAGTCAAAGTTTTAACCAACTGAGTATAATAAAGAATGGAATAACAAAAGAAATCACCATGCATGCGATAGACCGCACATGCAGGTTATTCCAACAGAATAATAAATAACAGAATCGGGTCCAGCGTAAAATGCACAGACAGAATATTCCAACAGAATAATAAATAATGGAACCAAGTCCGGCGTAAAACGCATAGACAGGATATTCCAACAGAATATTAAAAATTGGAACCAGGTTCGACGTAAAATGAACAGACAAGATATTCCAACAGAATAATAAAGAATGAAATAACAGAAGAATTTCACCAAGTATAGGGTAGCCCGTGTATACAGGTTATTCCAACAGAATAATAAATAATAGAATAACAGAAGTTCTCTTCATGAATACAAAAGAAATAATACCCCTTACGAGTACAATAAATAATATTTCCTACCTTAAAAAGAAAAGTATTCCAATTGGTAGGGCGGGAATATACTTGAAGAAAACTTGCACTACGCTCAAAGCTTTCTTAAACTCTAAAGAAATACGCTCAAGATTATAGAAGAAGAACTCTCTCTATAGTTTCTCTCTCTAGAGTTTCAGTGAATTCGTAAGAAATAATGAAGGAATGAGCTTCTATTTATAGAAAAATGGACTGCATAGTAACTAACTCATGAACGGTCCAGATTGATTTACTTTAATCTGATTGTCCATATTTAAAGCAAAATCTTTTAAATAAAATATAATATATTCTATTTATAATCTAATAAAATGAATAACTTTATAAAAGATTTTACTATGCAGGCACTATACAAATACTATGCATAATAAAATATAATATATTCTAATTATTGTCTAATAAAACAGATAACTTTATAAAAGTATTCTATTTTATATAAAAATATTTTACTATGCATAATAGAATATAATATATTCTATTTATAGAATAACTTTATAAAAGTATTCTGTTTTATTACATTAATAATACCAATAAAACAAATCTGAGTGACTTATCACATAAGCATCAATAATCAATACTGTGTGCTACTATGCAACCACGCGTATTACTGTACTTTTAACACCGGGTGTTTCAACAGTTAACGGTAAAACTTCTGCCATTATTTTCATAAAAATATTTTTGTCATTTTCTCAATCCGACAATAATTCTGTTGTGGGGTCCACCAATGATTGTACCGTCGTACGGATATTCCCTGACAAAAAGAATATTCCTCGACTAATCGAATATTTCCCGACACAACGAATATTTTATATCAACTTGCTTACTTTGCAAAAAAAATCACATATTACCCTTAACTTTAAACTTTTATCAATTTAACTATTTACCAAAATAGAAAAATTGAATACTTTTATTTCATAAAATTTGGGGTCTCACAATCACCCCTCCTTATGAAATTTCCCCCTTAAAATTAAGTACGTACCTGATATTCGAAGAGATAAGAATATCTTGCTTTCTTTTCAGATTGTACCTTCCCGGTAATATCCTCTGTATCATGATTTTTCCATTCCTCATCTCCTATATTTCAGATATCATTTTAGAATATAACTTCAAAACAAAGGTTAATTGACATATCACAATTTGTCAACTTATCAAGTAAACAATTTCAGCTTAGGTAAGTCACACACTAGCGAAGTATATAACTCGTCTCTCCCCTCCTAGTTCTAGACTCTTATCTCCGCCAGCGATCATAACCCTAAGCTCTGATACCAAATGTGACGCCCCCAAAATTAGGTATACATCACCCATTCTGAGTAGCCAGATACATGGTACAAAATATAAATACAACTTCATTTATACAACTGTTGAGCTATCATATAGAATACGACCACAGTTAACTGTGAGTTTTAATACAAATATATATAACTCTCATGGTGCCTCAACCACAACCTTACAATGGTAATTTACATAAAAGTATAGTCAAAGACTATTTTAGAAACTAAAATCTTTGGGAAGTACTCAAGGAAACCTTCGTACATGGGAAGTCATGCTTCTAGGTTATAATAGATATCATATGGCCACAGAATTATCCTTGGTTGACCCAATAGACTCCAAAGAAAAACGAGAAGATTACTTTCATCTTCTTTCCAATGGTGAGTCTTCTCTTGACATATAAATATCTCCACTGTTTCCAAGTGAATATTATATTTTAAATCAACTCCAAGATCATAAAGGTAGTGCCCGTAAATATACTCAGTAAATGGATGCACACAACCCTGTCTTATGATAACACGAGGTTGTATATCATTAGACATCTTATATGATAGTGGCAAAACACCCTTCCAAAGTTGGGTTCATCTTACCTTATTTGATTCACCAAATATAACTGCTAAATGTTGTATAAAATACAATACACTTTTATATACTGTTTAAGGAGAACCTCCACAGCTAGAGACCACTATTCTATTCACCTGTTATCCCTGCTCGACCCGGTAACACTCTTATGGCAACACTCTTATTACCTGAAATGAATTGTGAAACAGAAAGGGTGAGCACAACTAGCCCAGTAAGGAATATCATGACTAAAGATAATTAAATTATCAATATCTTTCATCAATAATAAATCAGAGATTTAGAACATATGGTAGATGATAAAACTTTTCAACTAGAGTTGCAGCGCAACGAACAATTCATTAGAAGAGTCAAATAGACCATAAGGTCTATTATCTTCTCTATTTTAAAAGTCCACCAATAAAGTTTTATCCATGTAAAATAAATCAACAGTTCCTATCCACAATCATATGAATAACTCATAATCATAATTGTGGTTCTAAATTCCTCTTCGCGATTAGGACGAAGATAATTCTCATCACCTATCTTCACCTGAAACATCAAAAATCATGGTTATACCAAATCAGAATTCCTGCTCATAATCATACTAATAAATTCATCTTTGCACCACGGCCAAAGATATTCATTAACAATTCATCTTTGCACTACATGCCAAAGACATACAACTGTATTTTAGATGAGTCAAGTAGAACATGATATCTACTATCTTCTACGCATTTAAAAGTGTATAATAAATATTTTATCGCTGAGACTCAGCTTAATAAATAATCCACATCATCGAATCACCCCTGCACTAGGGCCAAAGATCTTCGTTAGTATCACATCCATGAATTTATATTTCATCGCTGAGACTCAGCTCGATAATCAATCCATATCACTGAATTATCCATGCACTACGGCCAAAGATATTCATTATTATCACATCCATGACTTAATATTTCATCGTTGAGACTCAGCTCAATAATTAATCCACATCATCGAATCATCCCTGCACTATAGGCCAAGGATATTCATTAGTATCACGACCATAAATTATCAATGCACTACGGGCCAAAGATAATCGTGTTTTCATCAACGGTCCTAATCATGCCATAAAATAATTCATCTTTGCACCCTTGGCCGAAGAGAATCTATAGCCATAATCATACCAAAAATTATCCATCAATGCACTACGGGCCCATGAGGACTTTTTTCACATCATTTGTAATATTACGGTCATGATTATACCGAATAATCCCTGGTCATAATCATACAAAGTCCATCTATGTTCTAAAGGCCACAGATGACTTTCAACATAATATAAATATGAGGATGATGACAAAATTATAAGCATTAATCAAACTAAATCAAGGATAAATATTAAAGACTTTAAATTTATCCAGACATTATCAATCACTTAATAAAATCATAATCTAATATTGTTAATACTATAACAATATTTTAATCACTTCTTAAACTTATAAACAATTACATTTAATTATTTATACTTTTCCAAATAATGCATTTAATCATTAAAAAATGTCATACTCATAAAATTTCATCACCAATAATCAAATTACTCATCAAAAATCTGCATATACCTTATATAGGATTTCCAAACCATAAAATCCTATTTACCAATTCTTCAACTCCATATAACATATTTTACTCATATGTTCGTAACTAAACTATTTTCATGAAAAATACCAAATCAGTCCCAAAAATTATTCTTTTCTGGGATTTAGCATAATATAGTCTCATATTGAACATATATTTTTCTTGACATTTTTAAAATTCATTTACAATTTTTCAAAAATCAATTTCTAATTAATTCCTTAAGAAATTAGCTACCTCAGGGTTAACTCCAAAAATTCCCAACTCTTGGGAGGATCTTACACATGTTAACGTGAGCTTCTAGTTTAAATTTCAAGGTCATCAGAGTTATAGAACTCCGGTTATAGCATTTTTTGTCAGAAAAACCTTAATATTAAAATGGTCATAACTTGCTCATTTTAAGTCCGAATGAGCTCATTTTTGGACAGGAGGTACTTTATACCATATACTTTCATGTCCCAAATTGCCAGAATTTTTCTCACAAATTAAGTGGCCAAAACAGCCCTTTTAAAATCGTGGCAGCATCCTTTTTCATATTTTGCAGTTTTTCTTACTTTGCTAAAATCAATCCATACGAAAATCTACAAAACCTTTTTCAGTGATTCCACTTAGATAAGTTACAAAAATCATAGACCTAACTCTAGAACTTGACCACACTCAAAATTTTGAAATATAATAGGAGATACGGTCAATTGAATTTCATGTTCCATTTTCACCAAAATCTAATTTTTAAACCATTTGTGATTTCTAAGAAACTTTCATATTTTCACATAATGACCAACATAACTCATCATGACAATGACATAATAATTCAATAAAACAAGTTCAAGAATAAGTTTTAAAGATTTATAAGTTAATTTATCTTGAACTCAATAATGTCCAAATTGTCAACATGATACTACTTTGTAGAGTAAAATTCAAGAATGCTCAGAAGAATATTTCCATGAAAAAATACTGGATGAAGCGCAAATATAAAGGATATTCCACTAATTTCATGGAGTATAGAAGTCAAAGTTTTAACCAATTGAGTATAATAAAGAATGGAATAACAAAAGAAATCACCAGGCATGCGATAGACCGCACAGGCAGGTTATTCCAACAGAATAATAAATAACGGAACCAGGTCCAGCGTAAAATGCACAGACAAAATATTCCAACAAAATAATAAATAATGGAACCAGGTCCGGCGTAAAACGCACAGACAGGATATTCCAACAGAATAATAAAAATTGGAACCAGGTCCGGCGTAAAGCACAGACAGGATATTCCAACAGAATAATAAAGAATGAAATAACAGAAGAATTTCACCAAGTATATGGTAGCCAGCATATACAGGTTATTCCAATAGAATAATAAATAATTGAATAACAGAAGTTCTCTTCATGAATACAAAAGAAATAATACCCCTTACAAGTACAACAAATAATATTCCCTACCTTAAAAAGAAAAGTATTTCGACTAGTAGGGCGGGAATATACTTGAAGAAAACTTGCACTACGCTCAAATCTTTCTTAAACTCTAAAAAAATATGCTCAAGATTATAAAAGAAGGACTCTATCTATAGTTTCTCTCTCTAGAGTTTCAGTGAATTCGTAAAAAATAATGAAGGAATGAGCTTCTATTTATAGAAAAATAGACTGCATAGTAACTAACTCATGAACGGTCCAGATTGATTTACTTTAATCTGATGGTCCATATTTAAAGTAAAATCTTTTAAAAAAATATAATATATTCTATTTATAATCTAATAAAACGAATAACTTTATAAAAGATTTTACTATGCAGGCACTATGCAAACACTATGCATAATAAAATATAATATATTTTAATTATTGTCTAATAAAACAGATAACTTTATAATAGTATTCTATTTTATATAAAAAGATTTTACTATACATAATAGAATATAATATATTCTATTTATAGAATAACTTTATAAAAGTATTCTGTTTTATTACATTAATAATACCAATAAAACAAAATTGAGTGACTTATCACATAAGCATCAATAATCAATATTGTGTGCTAGTATGCAACCACGCGTATTACTGTACTTTTAACACCGGGTGTTTCAACAGTTAACGGTAAAACTTCCGCTGTTATTTTCATAAAAATATTTTTGTCATTTTCTCAATTCGACAATAATTCCGTTGTGGGGTCCACCAATGATTGTACCGCCGTACGGATATTCCCCGACAAAAAAGAATATTCCCCGACTAATCGAATATTCCCCAACACAACGAATATTTTATATCAACTTGCTTACTTTGCAAAAAAAAAATTCACATATTACCCTTAACTTTAAACTTTTATCAATTTAACTATTTACCAAAATAGAAAAATTGAATACTTTTATTTCATAAAATTTGGGGTCACACAGTTCAAGTGCATAAGTTTCTCGTATAGGTAGGAAATGAGCATAGTTGGACAATCTATCAAAAATAACCCAAATTGCATCTATGCCTTGAGATACCTTGGGAAGACCAATAACAAAATCCATTGTAATGTGCTCCCACTTCCATTCTGGAATTTCAAGTGGTTGCAATGGACCTTTTGGTACTTGATGCTCCGCCTTGACTCGTTGACAAGTTAAACACCTTGAGATAAACTTTGTTATCTCTCTCTTCATATTGCTCCACCAAAATGTATGTCGAAGATCACGTTACATTTTGGTACTCCCAGGATGGATTGCAAACGGTTTATTGTGCGCCTCCATCATGATTTTATACTTTAAATCAGGGTTGTTAGGAACACAACGTCTGGAGTTAACTCGAAGTATTCCTTCTTCATCGATTCTTGCTTCTGATATAGCACCTTCTTATACTTTCTTCCTCATACATATCAGTTCCAGTCTGTAGCTTGAGCAACTTTAACTTTATCGATTAAAGTCGGTTCTACTCGTATATTCGCCATCATCACATGGGTCCATGGAGTCTATAACTCTATCTCCATCCTTTGTAAGTCATATAAAATGGGCCTTTGTGTTGACAATAATGCACTCGTACCCGCATATGATCTTCTACTCAATGAATTAGCTACTATGTTCGCTTTTCCAGGATGGTATGGAATGTTATGATCGTAATCGTTCAATAGGTCAAGCCATCGTCGTTGCCGCATGTTGAGTTCTTTTTGAGTGAAGAAATATTTGAGGCTTTTATGATCCGTATAGATCTCCACTTTCTCTCCATACAGGTAATGCCTCCAAATCTTAAGCGCAAAAATGACAGCTGCCAACTCTAGATCATGAGGAGGATAATTCCTCTCATATTCTTTGAGTTGTCGTGAGGCATAGGCTATGACTTTCTCATGTTACATGAGAACACATCCTAACCCTTTGCCTGAAGCATCACTATAGATGAAAAATCCCTCCGAGTCAGATGGTATTGTCAGAACAAATGTTGAAATGAGTCTCCTCTTGAGTTCTTGAAAACTCTTCTCGCATTCCTCGCTCCAATCGAATTTTGTATCTTTTCGAGTCAGCTGAGTTAATAGAGTAGCGATTCGAGAAAACCCTTCTATGAATCTCCGATAATAACCAGCTAAGCCGAGAAAGCTACGTACTTCGGTCATTGATTTAGGTTGCTCCCAGATTTAAATTGCTTCAATCTTTACTGGGTCAACAGATATCCCATGATTTGATATCACGTGTCTAAGGAATGCAACTTCCTCAAGCCAGAACTCGCATTTCTTCAACTTGGCATATAGCTTGTTTTCACAAAGCTTTTGGAGTATCAGCCTCAAGTGTTGCTCATGGTCTTCATGGGTTTTGGAGTATATGAAGATGTCATGAATACAGACGACCACAAAGTGATCCAAATATTCCTTGAATACTCGGTTCATCATATCCATGAAGGCAGTAGGAGCATTAGTCAATCCAAAAGACATGACTAAGAATTCATAATGCCCGTACCGAGTATTGAAAGCAGTCTTTGGAATGTCATCAGTTTTAATCTTCAACTGATGATATCCGGAACAAAGATCAATCTTTGAAAAGAATTTGGCTCCTTGCAACTGGTTAAACAAGTCATCAATGCGAGGCAACATGTACCTATTTTTGATGGTGACATGATTCAACTCCCGATATTCAATACAAAGTAGCATACTTCCATCTTTCTTCTTCACGAATAGTACAGAGCACCCCAAGGAGATGTACTAGGATGAATGAAACCGATGTCTAACAATTTCTGTAGTTGAGTTTTTAACTCCTGAAGTTCAATAGGACCCATTTGATATGGGGCTTTGGAAATGGGTTTTGTTCCGGGTTCAAGGTCGATACCAAACTAGATTTCACGCTCCGGGGGTAGGCCAGGAAGTTCTTTGGGAAATACGTCAGGAAATTTATTAACAATAGAAATATCATTTAAATCTGACGTATTTTTGTTTAAATCTGTGATATGAGCTAAGAAAGCTTGACATCCATTTTTCAATAAACGAATAGCTTTATGGCTTGAGATTGTGACGACCCCAAAATTCATACCATTTAAATCTCCACTTCGGTCGTTAACCATACATTAAATCTCAAATTTTACATCATTATTCGATATTAAAAACACTAAAATTGCGGAATATTTAAAACTTTTATACATTTCCTTCTTTCTTGCCCTGAATCACAACCTTTACATTACATCTCTTTGATTCAATCTTATATCATGAATCGTTACAACAAAATGACTATACAAAGTCTTACATCATAACTAAATATCCATATACATTGGATAGCTCAACTTATAATTCAACAACATGTTATGTCCAAAATATGAAATACATTTCTCATAAAACATAAGTAATCTTCGTTAATATAGATCTCTATAACTCACTTAGCACGTATCTTTACCTTTAAATGTTGACCTGTAAAAGTGATTATTTGCAAGAGTGGGCTCGACAGTCCAGCAAAGTCTAACAGTTTTCATGCATCACATATCACATAATAACATGTTTGATACACATCTCATTAAAGTAATATGGCATACATGCTTTTAATTCACATAGCAAATATAAAGATTGAGTTCTTTACTCAATCATCATTACTTAGCCAAAACAATGCAGTCATATATCGACTTTAGGATTTCATGATTTCAACATGCATAACATATCATGCAATTTAAAACAGTTCATCAAGTCCACGTAGAAAATAGGAACCGAAAGACTTGTCTTGATCGTTGTTTACCAATAACAGTTTAACAGCTTACAGTTATCTGCACTTCACGTGCCCTACACAATTATATAATCATACACATCAACTATTAGTCATATAAAAACACATAGTAATTTTAATGTAAACTCTACTCCACAACTCATAATCTTTCCTATTAATAAATACACAATGTTCAACTTAATTGTGTGAACTTTCAACTTATATCTCACTATATTTCATATTCACAGTTCATTTAAGTGCTTAAGTGTAAGACCCCGAATTTTATGAAATAAAGTATTCAATTTTTCTTATAATAACGATTCAGTAAATGGTTAAATTGATAAAAGGTTAAAGTTAAGGGTGATATATGATTTTTTTTCAAAATATACAAGTGGTTATAAAATATTTATTGTTGTCGGGGAATATTCGTTTGGTCATGGAATATTCTTTCTGTCGGGGAATATTCGTACGACGGCGCAGCCATTTGTGGGCCCCATAACGGATAACTGTCGGATGAAAAAAATGACAAATTTGAGTTTTTACAAATAACGGCGTAGTTATTACAGTTAACACTGTTGGAATACCCGGTGGTTAAAATACAGTAATACGCGTTATTGCACAGTAGCACACAGTATTGCACAGTATTTTTGAATTATTGATTCTTACGTAAGAAGGCACTACTCAATAATTGTTACAGTAATTACTGTTCAATATTTTATTTTATTGATTCAATAATTGCTGCGTTGATATTTTATATTATTGTTGTTTCAATAATTGTCATTGCATAGTATTTCTCATTATCAGATCAATAATTCATATTATTTGAATAATATTATTAGATAGCATTATTGGCAATGTCTAGAAAGTTCTGTTAAGGAGAGGTTTGGTCACCTAATTACGCGCCAGTAAGAAGAAATCCTTATTGGAAAGCCCCCTCTTTCCTGGGAACTGCCTTGTTTTCATTATTGTGATTCTGTAATATTATTTGTGAATAATAAATTATTGATTTATATGATAAGAAAATATTTATTTGATGTGGATATAAATCATGGATATATTTATTTTTATGTGGATAAAAATGAAGGAATTAATGCTGAGGTGTTTTATCAGTATTTTGTCGGTGTGGGGGTATTAAAAATCATCCGTTTATGGATTTCGAATATTTTTGTTTGGGATTTGGAAAAACTCAAAGCTACAAGTTGTAGAGAATTTGATTTCAGGCATAATGGACATAAAATTCGTATTTTTCTGATAAACGGGCTATTTTCTATAAATTATTGAAGTTTCAGAAAATAAAATATTTTTTATTAAAATTAGGTGGGACCCACTTTTGTTTTAACACATGTGGGCTGCCAAATTTTATTCAAAGATGGATGGTGGCTGAACTTGCTCAAGAGCATGCATAGGAATAAGGAAATAAAATAATATTAATTTATTATTTAGTCTCCTTTGGTGTTCTAGCATTTTCCTATAAATAGGTGTTTATGTTAGAATTGAAAAACACATCAGAAACATAAGTTTTCTCTCTCTATATTATCAAACATATTTTTATTAGTATTTAGATATCTTGAGTATTGCTATACGACGCAAGTTCGTTCAATGTTATATACAATATTCAATTCAAAAATATTGCTATTTTGAGGTAAGGAATTTTAACGGTTATTATGTTTTTCAGTTCGTACTTCTTTCGACCTTCAGAAAATTTTGGAAAAATTGGAAATGATATTTTGATGAGTTTTATTGATTGTGTCCAAAAATGGTGATTTTTGGATGTATAGATTAAGAGTTAGGAATTTTACGGGAAAAGACTATTTTAAAAGTAACCGCTTATAACTCCTTGTGGTTAACTCCAAAATTGATAAAATGTTTATTGGAGGTATATCTATATAATATCAGTGTACTCTTTGAATTTTGAAATTTTTGGATAAAAGTACAATTTATGAAAAATGTCTAAATATTCGGTGGTTTTGGCCATATGAAAAATAGTAAATGAATTTTAAAAATTCTAAGAAAAATATATGTTCAATATGGGACTATATTCTGCTAAATCCCAAAAAAAAATATTTTTGGAACTGATTTGGTATTTTTCATGAAAATGGTCTAGTTATGAGTAAAAGAATTAAATATGTTATGTGAAGTAAGAAAATTGAAAAATATGATTTTATGGCATGAGAATCATATATGAGGTATATGCAGATTTTTGATGAGGGTTTTGGTTATTGGTGATGAAATCTTATGTGTTTGGAATTTTACGATGATTAAATGCATTATTTAGTAAAGTGTAAACAATTAAAATAAATCGTTTATAAGTTTAAGAAATGTTATTTCAATATCATTATACCGAAATATTGGTATGAATTTTATTGTGGAATTTCTACCTTTTTGAGTCGAGTTTACTTTTCATGAGTTACTATTCATGAATTACTATTCACGAGGTACTATTCAACAGTTACTATTCAAGAGTTGTTATTCACGAGTTACTATTCACGGGTACTATTCACGACAAAATTGGTTTCTTTTTCTGACCAAATTATAGTTGAGTTATGAATATTACTCTTAAGATTAAATCTATATGTTGATTATATTATTTTTATTATCATATATAACATTTTTATAACCCTAATGATGATATTAATTTCTCTTTGACTTGAGTGTAAAGATGGGTAGATTTTTGGTATAATCATGACTATGGGTTCTCTTTGGCCAGTAGTACAATGTTGAATTATTGACTGGTATGATCATGACCATTGAATTTATAATTGAATATCTTTAGCTTAAGTGCAAAGGTGAAATGATCAACATGGTTATAGTTATTATTTATATAAATTCTGAAATGATTATATATTTCTTTGAGATATTAATATATTTGGCCTGTAGTGTAAATATGAACTGTTGAGGAATATCTTTGGCCTGTAGTGCAAAGATGAATTGTTGATGAATATCTTTGGCCTGTAGTGCAAAGATGACATGTTGTTGAAAATCTTTGGCCAGTAGTGCAAAGATGAACATGTGTTGAGATGAACATGACCAACTAGTGATACAAATGAATATCTTTGGCCGTAGTGCAAAGATGAAGTTATTAGTATGATTATGAACAGGAAATTTGATTTGGTGTAACCATTTGATATTTCAGGTAAAGATAGGTGATGAAAATTATATTCGTCCTGGATGAGAAGAAGAATTTAGAACTTATTCATATGATTGTGGACCAGAATTGTTAATTGATGTTACAGGGATAAAATATTATTGGTGGATTTTTAATATGGAGAAGATAATAGACTTTATAGTCTATTTGACTCTTCTAATGGATTGCTCGTTCCGCTGCAACTATGGTTGAAATTTTTATCATTTACCATATGTTCTAAATCTCTGATTTATTATTGATGAAGGCTATTGATAATTTAATTATCTTTAGTCATGATATTCTTTACTGAGCTAGATGTGCTCACCCTTTTGCTTCACAATTCCTTTCAGGTAATAAGAGTGTAGTTGGGTCGAGCGGGGGTAACATGGGAATAGAACAGTGGTCATCATTTAGTAGTTATATTTTGTGAATCAACTAGGGTGAGGCGAACCCAACGTTGGAAGGGTGTTTTCCCACTATCATACAAGATGTCTAATGACATACAACCTCGTGTCATCATAAGAAAAAGTTGTGCTCATCCATTTGCTGAGTATATTTTAGAGCACTACCTATATAATCTTGGTGTTTGTTTGAAGTATAATTCTCAATTAGAGACAGTGGAGATAATGATATGTCAAGAGAAGACTCACCATTGGAAAGAATATAATAGTAATCTTCTCATTTTTCTTTGGGTTCTATTGGGTCAACCATGGATAATTTTGTGGCCATATGATATCTATCATAACCTTGAAGCATGGCGTCCCATGTATGAAGGTTTCCTTGAGCACTTCCCAAAGATTCTAATTTCTAAAACAGTTTTTGACTATACCTTTATGTAAGGTATCATTGGGACATGTTATCCAAGGTTGGAATGAGAGTCACAGTTGGTATATATTTGTATCCAAATTCACAGCATATGTGTTGTTGTATTTTGCACGACAATTGTTGTAATAAAATTGTAGTTGTTTTCTGTACCATGTATTTGGCGACTCAGAATAGGTTGGATGGAATGGACCTGTTTTGGGGTTATCACAGTTGGTATCAGAGCTAAAAGTAAAGAGCCCCGAGCCTCTATCTGGTGACTTCCTGTTGATGGAGGATGCACCGTAGCCAGACTCTCCGTAGGGGACGCCGTTCTGCGGTGACAAACTGATAGGTACCACTGTGAGGTGTTGTCCACGGTTGGGACATGAGTCACATTTGGTATCAGAGCTTAGGGATATGGTCTCTGACGGAGATCGGGGAATATAACTAGGAGGGGAGAGATGAGTACATCCTTCGCTAGTGTGTCCTACTTAAGTTTATTTGTTGATCAGTTATAATATCTGGATATTATGTGATATGTTAATTTGTTTAATTAACCCTTGTTTTATGGAAGTATTTGAGAATGGCTGCTGAGAATGTTAACAATGGAGTGAATGAGAATGTGGGGATACCTCTAATCACTAACCATGATAATGTGATGTCAGACGAAGAAGGAATTAGAGATATTCTTGTGGTGAGTGAAGAATTGATAGTTGCACCCGAGATAGTCGCAGAGGTAACAGCTGAGAGTGAGGAAGAAGAGGTACTTTAGGAGAATTTATTAGAGGTATTATATGATCAAAATGTAGAATTGTAAAATCGTATTCATGAGTTAGAAGAGCAGGCTGAAGAACGGCAGGCAGTCGTGGAACAAAAGGATGCAACAATTCAAGCTTGTGTTACCCGATATGTGATGCTTGAACAGAATCATTCTTTGGCAGAGTATAAGATGATAAAGATGGAATCTGAGCTGAAAGAAGAAAAAACTGAACGAGAGAGAATAAGTGATGCATGGGTAAAAGCCGCACGACACGTGGATATTGGGGAAAGAGATGTTCGATCTAAGAAGGCTAAAATAGATGATATGAATTTCTCTTTTTGGAAAGCAATTGGGAGAACCCAACATCGAGTTTTGAATTACCCTGTACATAGCGGTCAACCTGAATTCGATATGGATCGAAGATTGATGACTCAGATCATGAAACAGGAGTACGACGAGGCAGTTGATGGTGGAATATGCCCTATAGAAAAGTATATTCCAACGGTAGTTATGACACCAAATGCTGCCCCAGACAAGTCAAAGCCGAGTAGTTCGAGGGATAGCGATTGTCATGACTTCCCAATAAATGAGGAACCCAAATGAAATTATCACGGGAGATGAGTAACAGAGAAATCATGATGACCCGAGATATAAAATCTGAAATGAAAGCAAGGTATTCTCAACTTTTCGAAATATCATGTACGTAAATTTCGAGGACGAAATTTCATAAGGATGGGAGATTGTAAGACCCCGAATTTTATGAAATAAAGGTATACGATTTTTCTTATAATTACGATTCAGTAAATGGTTAAATTGATAAAAGGTTAAAGTTAAGGATGATATATGAATTTTTTTCAAAATATACAAGTGGTTATAAAATATTCACTGTTGTCGGGGAATATTCGTTTGGTCGTGGAATATTCTTTCTATCGGGAAATATTTGTACGACGGCACAGCCATTTGTGGGCCCCATAACGGATAATTGTCGGATGAAGAAAACGATAAATTTGAGTTTTTACAAATAACGGAGTAGTTGTTACCGTTAACACTGTTGGAATACCTGGTGGTTAAAATATAGTAATACGCGTTATTGCACAGTAGCACATAGTATTGCACAGTATTTTTGAATTATTGATTCTTACGTAAGAAGGAACTACTCAATAATTGTTACAATAATTACTGTTTAATATTTTATTTTATTGATTCAATAATTGCTGCATTGATATTTTATATTATTGTTATTTCAATAATTGTCATTGCACAATATTTCCCATTATCAGATCAATAATTCATATTATTTGAATAATATTATTAGATAGCATTATTGGCAATGTCTAGAAAGTTCTGTCAATGATAGGTTTGGTCACCTAATTGCGTGCCAGTAAAGAGAAATCCTTATTGAAATGCCCCCTCTTTCCTGGGAACTGCCTGGTTGCCATTATTGTGATTCTGTAATATTATTTATGAATAATTAATTATTGATTTATATGATAAGGAAATATTTATTTGATGTGGATATAAATGATGGATATATTTATTTTTATGTGGATAAAAATGAAGGAATTATTGTTGAGGTGTTTTATCAGTATTTTGTCGGTGTGGAGGTATTAAAAATCATCCGTTTGTGGATTTCGGATATTTTTTGTTTAGAATTTGGAAAAACTCAAAGATACAAAGTTGTAGAGAATTCGATTTCAGGTAGAATTGACATAAAATTCGTATTTTTCTGATAAACGGGCTATTTTCTATGAATTATTGAAGTTTCGAAAAATAAAATGATTTTTATTAAAATTAGGTGGGACCCACTTTTATTTTAACACATGTGGGCTGCCAAATTTTATTCAAAGATGGCTGGTGGCTGAACTTGGTCAAGAGCATGCGTAGGAATAAGGAAATAAAATAATATTAATTTATTATTTAGTCTCCTTTGGTGTTCTAGCATTTTCCTATAAATAGGTGCTTATGTTAGAATTGAAAAACACACCAGAAACATAAGTTTTCTCTCTCTATATTATCAAACATATTTTTGTTAGTATTTAGATATCTTGAGTATTGCTATATGACGCAAGTTCGTTCAACGTTATATCCGATATTCAAGTCAGAAATATTGCTCTTTTGAGGTAAGGGATTTTAAGGGTTATTATGTTTTTTTAGTTCGTACTTCTTTCGACCTTCAGAAAATTTTGGAAAATTTGAAAATGATATTTTGATGAATTTTATTGATTGTATCCAAAAATGGTGATTTTTGGATGTATAGATTAAGAGTTATGAATTTTACGGGAAAAGACTATTTTAAAAGTAACCGCTTATAACTCCTTGTGGTTAACTCCAAAATTAATAAAATGTTTATTGGAGGTATATCTATATAATATCAGTTTACTATTTGAATTTCGAAATTTTTGGATTAAAGTACAATTTATGATAAATGTCTAAATATTCGACGGTTTTGGCCATATGAAAAATAGTAAATAAATTTTAAAAACTATGATAAAAATATATGTTCAATGTGGGACTGTATTCTACTAAATCCCAGAAAAAAAATATTTTTGGAACTGATTTGGTATTTTTCATAAAAATGGTCTAGTTATGAGTAAAAGAATTAAATATGTTATGTGAAGTAAGAAAATTGAAAATTAAGATTTTATGGATTGAGAATCATATATGAGGTATATGTAGATTTTTTATGAGGGTTTTGGTTGTTGGTGATGAAATCTTATGAGTTTGGAATTTTAGGATGATTAAATGCATTATTTAGTAAAGTGTAAACAATTAAAATAAATTATTTATAAGTTTAAGAAATGTTATTTCAATATCATTATACCGAAATATTGGTATGAATTTTATTGTGAAATTTCTACCTTTTTGAGTCGAGTTTACTATTCATGAGTTACTATTCATGAGTTACTATTCACGAGTTACTATTCAAGAGTTGCTATTCACGAGTTACTATTCACGGGTACTATTTACGACAAAATTAGTTTCTTTTTCTGACCAAATTATAGTTGAGTTATGAATATTACTCTTGAGATTAAATCTATATGTTGATTATATTATTTTTATTATCATATATAACATTTTTATAACCCTAATGATGATATTAATTTCTCTTTGACTTGAGTGTAAAGATGGGTAGATTTTTGGTATGATCATGACTATGGGTTCTCTTTGGCCAGTAATACAAAGTTGAATTATTGACTGGTATGATCATGACCATTGAATTTATAATTGAATATCTTTAGCTTAAGTGCAAAGGTGAAATGATCAACATGGTTATAATTATTATTTATATAAATTCTGAAATGATTATATATTTTTTTGAGATATTAATATATTTGGCCTGTAGTGTAAATATGAACTGTTGAGGAATATCTTTGGCCTGTAATGCAAAGATGAATTGTTGATGAATATCTTTGCCCCGTAGTGCAAAGATGACATGTTGTTGAAAATCTTTGGCCAGTAGTGCAAAGATGAACAGGTGTTGAGATGAACATGACCAACTGGTGATACAAATGAATATCTTTGGTCGTAGTGCAAAGATGAAGTTATTAGTATGATTATGAACAGGAAATGTGATTTGGTGTAACCATTTGATATTTCAGGTAAAGATAGGTTATGAAAATTATATTCGTCTTGGATGAGAAGAAGAATTTAGAACTACAATTATGATTATGAGTTATTCATATGATTGTGGACCAGAATTGTTAATTGATGTTACAGGGATAAAATATTATTGGTGAATTTTTAACATGGAGAAGATAATAGACTTTATAGTCTATTTGACACTTCTAATGGATTTCTCGTTCCGCTACAACTATGGTTGAAATTTTTATAATCTACCATATTTTCTAAATCTCTGATTTATTATTGATGAAGGCTATTGATAATTTAATTATCTTTAGTCATGATATTCTTTACTGAGCTAGTTGTGCTCACCCTTTTGCTTCACAATTCCTTTCAGGTAATAAGAGTGTAGCTGGGTCGAGCGGGGGTAACAGGGGAATAGAACGGTGGTCATATTTTAGTAGTTATATTTGGTGAATCAACTAGGGTGAGGCAAACCCAACGTTGGAAGGGTGTTTCGCCACTATCATACAAGATGTTTAATGACATACAACCTCGTGTCATCGTAAGACAAGGTTGTGCTCATCCACTTGCTGAGTATATTTACGAGCACTACCAATATAATCTTGGTGTTTGTTTGAAGTATAATTCTCAATTAGAGACAGTGGAGATAATAATATGTCAAGAGAAGACTCATCATTGAGAAGAATATGATAGTAATCTTCTCATTTTTCTTTGGGTTCTATTGGGTCAACCAAGGATAATTCTGTGGCCATATGATATCTATCATAACCTTGAAGCATGGCCTCCCATGTACAAAGGTTTCCTTCAGCACTTCCTAAAGATTCTAATTTCTAAAGCAGTTTTTGACTATACCTTTATGTAAGGTGTCATTGTGACATGCTATCCAAGGTTGGGATGAGAGTCACAGTTGGTATATATTTGTATCCAAATTCGCAGCATATGTGTTGTTGTATTTTGCACGACAATTGTTGTAATAAAATTGTAGTTGTTTTCTGTACCATGTATTTGGTGACTCAGAATAGGTTGGATGGAATGGACCAGTTTTGGGATTGTCACAGTTGGTATCAGAGCTATAAGTAAAGAGCTCCGAGCCTCTATCTGGTGACTTCCTGTTGATGGGGGATGCACCGAAGCTAGACTCTCCGTAGGGAAGGCCGTTCTGCGGTGACAAACTGATAGGTACCACAGTGAGGTGTTGTCCACGGTTGGGACATGAGTCACATTTGGTATCAGAGCTTAGGGATATGGTCTCTGACGGAGATCGGGGAATATAACTAGGAGGGGAGAGATGAGTAAATCCTTCGCTAGTGTGTCCTACCTAAGTTTATTTGTTGATCAGTTATAATATCTGGATATTATGTTATATGTTAATTTGTTTAATTAACCCTTATTTTATGGCAGTATTTGAGAATGGCTACTGAGAATGTTAACAATGGAGTGAATGAGACTGTGGGGATACCTCTAATCACTAACCATGATAATGTGATGTCAGACGAAGAAGGAATTAGAGATATTCTTGTGGTGAGTGAAGAATTGATAGTTGCACCCGAGATAGCCGCACAGGTAACAGCTGAGAGTGAGGAAGAAGAGGAAAAATAGTTACTTGAGGAGAATTTATTAGAGGTATTATATGATCAAAATGTAGAATTGTAAAATCGTATTCATGAGTTAGAAGAGCAGGCTGAAGAACGGCAAGCGGTCGTGGAACAAAAGGATGCAACAATTCAAGCTTTGTGTTACCCGATATGTGATGCTTGAACAGAATCATTCTTTGGCAGAGTATAAGATGATAAAGATGGAATCTGAGCTGAAAGAAGAAAAAACTGAACGAGAGAGAATAAGTGATGCATGGGTAAAAGCCGCACGACACGTGGATATTGGGGAAAGAGATCTCCGATCTAAGAAGGCTAAAATAGATGATATAAATTTCTCTTTTTGGAAAGCAATTGGGAGAACCCAACATCGAGTTTTGAATTACCCTGTACATAGCGGTCAACCTGAATTCGATATGGATCGAAGATTGATGATTCAGATCATGAAACAGGAGTACGACGAGGCAATTGAGGGTGGAATATGCCCTATAGAAAAGTATATTCCAACGGTAGTGATGACACCAAATGATGCCCTAGACAAGTCAAAGCCGAGTGGTTCGAGGGATAGCGATTGTCATGACTTCCCAACAAATGAGGAACCCAAATGAAATTATCACGGGAGATGAGCAACAGAGAAATCATGATGACCCGGGAGATAAAATCTAAAATGAAAGCAAGGTATTCTCAACTTTTCGAAATACCAGGTACGTAAATTTTGAGGGCGAAATTTCATAAGAATGGGAGATTGTAAGACCCCGAATTTTATGAAATAAAGGTATACAATTTTTCTTATAATTACAATTCAGTAAATGGTTAAATTGATAAAAGGTTAAAGTTAAGGATGATATATGAATTTTTTTCAAAATATACAAGTGGTTATAAAATATTCATTGTTGTCGGGGAATATTCGTTTGGTCGTGGAATATTCTTTCTGTCGGGGAATATTCATACGACGGCGCGGCCATTGGAGGGCCCCATAACGGATAATTGTCGGATGAAGAAAATGACAAATTTGAGTTTTTACAAATAACGACATAGTTGTTACCGTTAACACTGTTGGAATACCTGGTGGTTAAAATACAGTAATACGCGTTATTGCACAGTAGCACACAGTATTGCACAGTATTTTTGAATTATTTATTCTTACATAAGAAGGCACTACTCAATAATTGTTACAGTAATTACTGTTTAATATTTTATTTTATTGATTCAATAATTGTTGCGTTGATATTTTATATTATTGTTATTTCAATAATTGTCATTGCACAGTATTTCCCATTATCAGATCAATAATTCATATTATTTGAATAATATTATTAGATAGCATTATTGGCAATGTCTAGAAAGTTCTGTCAAGGAGAGGTTTGGTCACCTAATTGCGCGCCAATAAAGAGAAATCCTTATTGGAAAGCCTCCTCTTTTCTGGGAACTGCCTGTTTGTCATTATTGTGATTCTGTAATATTATTTGTGAATAATTAATTATTAATTTATATGATAAGGAAATATTTATTTGATGTGGATATAAATGATGGATATATTTATTTTTATGTGGATAAAAATGAAAGAATTAATGCTGAGGTGTTTTATCAGTATTTTGTCGGTGTGGAGGTATTAAAAATCATCCGTTTGTGGATTTTGGATATTTTTGTTTGGAATTTGGAAAAACTCAAAGTTACAAGTTGTAGAGAATTCGATTTCAGGCATAATGGACATAAAATTCGTATTTTTCTGATAAACGGGTTATTTTCTATGAATTATTGAAGTTTCGGAAAATAAAATAATTTTTATTAAAATTAGGTAGGACCCACTTTTGTTTTAACACATGTGGGCTGCCAAATTTTGTTCAAAGATGGCTGGTGGCTGAACTTGGTCAAGAGCATGTGTAGGAATAAGGAAATAAAATAATATTAATTTATTATTTAGTCTCCTTTGGTGTTCTAGCATTTTCCTATAAATAGGTGCTTATGTTAGAATTGAAAAACACATCAGAAACATAAGTTTTCTCTCTCTATATTATCAAACATATTTTTATTAGTATTTAGATATCTTGAGTATTGCTATACGACGCAAGTTCGTTCAATGTTATATACAATATTCAATTCAAAAATATTGCTATTTTGAGGTAAGGAATTTTAACGGTTATTATGTTTTTCAGTTCTTACTTCTTTCGACCTTCAGAAAATTTTGGAAAAATTGGAAATGATATTTTGATGAGTTTTATTGATTGTGTCCAAAAATGGTGATTTTTGGATGTATAGATTAAGAGTTATGAATTTTACGGGAAAAGACTATTTTAAAAGTAACCGCTTATAACTCCTTGTGGTTAACTCCAAAATTGATAAAATATTTATTGGAGGTTATATAATATCAGTGTACTCTTTGAATTTTGAAATTTTTGGATAAAAGTAAAATTTATGATAAGTGTCTAAATATTCGTCGGTTTTGGCCATATGGAAAATAGTAAATGAATTTTAAAAATTCTGAGAAAAATATATGTTCAATATGGGACTATATTCTGTTAAATCCCAGAAAAGAAATATTTTTGGAACTGATTTGATATTTTTTATGAAAATAGTCTAGTTATGAGTAAAAGAATTAAATATGTTATGTGAAGTAAGAAAATTGAAAAATATGATTTTATGGCTTGAGAATCATATATGAGGTATATGCAGTTTTTTTATGAGGGTTTTGATTATTGGTGATGAAATCTTATGAGTTTGGAATTTTAAGATGATTAAATGTATTATTTAGTAAAGTGTAAACAATTAAAATAAATTGTTTATAAGTTTAAGAAATATTATTTCAATATCATTATACCAAAATATTGGTATGGATTTTATTGTGGAATTTTTACCTTTTTGAGTCGAGTTTACTATTCATGAGTTACTATTCATGAGTTACTATTCACGAGTTACTATTCACGAGTTACTATTCAGGAGTTACTATTCACGAGTTACTATTCATGAGTTACAATTCACGAGTTAATATTCAATGGTACTATTCACCACAAAATTGGTTTCTTTTTCTGACCAAATTATAGTTAAGTTATGAATATTACTCTTGAGATTAAATCTATATGTTGATTATATTATTTTTATTATCATATATAATATTTTTATAACCCTAATGATGATATTAATTTCTCTTTGACTTGAGTGTAAAGATGGATAGATTTTTGGTATGATCATGACTATGGGTTCTCTTTGGCCAGTAGTGCAAAGTTGAATTATTGACTGGTATGATCATGACCATTGAATTTATAATTGAATATCTTTAGCTTAAATGCAAAGGTGAAATGATCAACATGGTTATAATTATTGTTTATATAAATTCTGAAATGATTATATATTTCTTTGAGATATTAATATATTTGGCTTGTAGTGTAAATATGAACTGTTGAGGAATATCTTTGGCATGTAGTGCAAAGATGAATTGTTGATGAATATCTTTGGCCCGTAGTGCAAAGATGGCATGTTGTTGAAAATCTTTGGCCCGTAGTGCTAAGATGAACAGGTGTTGAGATGAACATGACCAACTGGTGATACAAATAAATATCTTTAGCCGTAGTGTAAAGATGAAATTATTAGTATGATTATGAACAGGAAATGTGATTTGGTGTAACCATAATCTTTGATGTTTCAGGTAAAGATAGGTGATGAAAATTATCTTCGTCCTGGATGAGAAGAGAAATTTAGAACTACAATTATGATTATGAGTTATTCATATGATTGTGGACCAGAATTGTTAATTGATGTTACAGGGATAAAATATTGTTGGTGGATTTTTAACATGGAGAAGATAATAGACTTTATAGTCTATTTGACTCTTCTAATGGATTGCTCGTTCCACTGCAACTATGGTTGAAATTTTTATCATCTACCATATGTTCTAAATCTCTGATTTATTATTGATGAAGGCTATTGATAATTTAATTATCTTTAGTCATGATATTCTTTACTGAGCTAGTTGTGCTCACCCTTTTGCTTCACAATTTCTTTCAGTTAATAAGAGTGTAGCTGGGTCGAGCGGGGATAACAGGGGAATAGAACGGTGGTCATCATTTAGTAGTTATATTTGGTGAATCAACTAGGGTGAGGCGAACCCAACGTTGGAAGGGTATTTTACCACTATCATACAAGATGTCTAATGACATACAACCTCGTGTCTTCATAAGACAAGGTTGTGCTCATCCACTTGCTGAGTATATTTACGAGCACTACCTATATAATCTTGGTGTTTGTTTGAAGTATAATTCTCAATTAGAGACAGTGGAGATAATGATATGTCAAGAGAAGACTCACCATTGGGAAGAATATGATAGTAATCTTCTCATTTTTCTTTGGGGTCTATTGGGTCAACCAAGGATAATTCTTTGGTTATATGATATCTATCATAACCTAGAAGCATGGCCTCCAATGTACAAAGGTTTCCTTGAGCACTTCCCAAAGATTCTAATTTCTAAAACAGTTTTTGACTATACCTTTATGTAAGGTGTCATTGTGACATGCTATCCAAGGTTGGGATGAGAGTCACAGTTGGTATATATTTGTATCCAAACTCACAGCATATGTGTTGTTGTATTTTGCACGACAATTGTTGTAATAAAATTGTAGTTGTTTTCTGTACCATATATTTGGCGACTCATAATAGGTTGGATGGAATGGACCTATTTTGGGGTTGTAACATTAAGTCTTGCTAGGACTACTTATTGGTTTTATATTAAATCCATTCCATATCTTATAATATTCATTTCAATTGAATTAAAACACTTTTTAAGTTCATTAACACTTAGCACGGCGTTTCGACGTTCAATCGTCACACGCCCGATTTGCCTCTCTTGTGTATGCTTAGTATGCTTATACAACTTATCTAATACATCATTTATAAATGTTAAGCATCATTATATTTACTTATATTCATGTTTTATAACTTATAATAACATCTTTTATCGTCAGAAGTACTACACAAGCATAGGTGCATGCCCGACACCGTCTGATTGCCCCCGAAAACACAATAGTTCTAAATATGACCATTGTGACTACTGTTAAAGACCTCAAATTGAAAAACTTAAAGAACAAAAGTTGTAGGTCTATTTGTCCTCGTTCCGGATCATCTTGAATCACCTCAATTGAAGTTCGTATGAGAAAGTTATGGCCATTTTATTACAGGATGCCAAAACTGCTCGACTCAGACTTCTGTTCTGGCGACGCGGCGCGAGAACTAAGTCATAAAGCGGTGCTGCAGCGCGACATTGGTGTTGGGGCGCAAATTTCAGTGCTGGGGCTCCATTTTTTGGCGCTGGGGCGCGAATTTCGGCGCTGGGGCTCCATTTTTGGCGTTGGGGCGCCAAAAACTAACAAAATCGAGCACGAAGACCATTTTCGGTCTAATTAAGAAATTCTAGCAACTAATTACATATATATAACTGATGTAACTTACACATAACCTCAACAAGCATACATATATAAACTTAAAACTACTGAACAACAAATTTAGAAAGACTAAATCCGTAAAATAATGTTTTAAAATTAAAACTCCATGTTTGACATTTGTTAAACACAGTGTATACTGTAAATCCTACTAACCACCAATTTGATTACTTTTAAACTACAATTCTCTGTAGTTCATATCCAATTAACATAACCGACTTTCAATTTCATAACTAGCATACAATCGTATATAGAACCTTTGATATTCCACAACTCACATTTATAAGTATATGTTCACTGTAAAAACTATTTCTTTCCTGAAAACGTAAATTTAGCCTAGAACATATACATATGATACTTATAACATTACTTATACCCATAATTTCATAGTCAACTAGTAAAGCATGGTTTACAGACAATTTTTGTAAAGAACTTTGTCTTACAGTCAAATGCAGAAATACAGACACTATCAAATTATAACGTAAAACATATATGTTAAGTTTTTAAAACATACCTCTAGTTGTTTAAGAAACCCTTGTTAAACACTGAAAATACAGAACTCAGAACTTTCTCTCCAACTCTTGACAGTCTCTCTCAAAACTCTCTTGTCTCTAACAACATTTCTTCCCTTTTCTTACTTAGGCTTTAGCCAAATAGATTATACGTAACAAAAAATAAAACCAACGTACTAATTTAAAATGTCTGAAAACGGACGCTACACTTATTACACTAATAAGTTATCAGTTACCCAAAATATATATATAATATTTATATTTTATTTTTTTAATTTATATTATTAATAAATCAAATTTAAAAAAATTCAAAAGCCATAAGGCTCCGTTTGGCAAAACTCTTTAAAATTAAAGAATTAATATCCTTAAACTTTGTTTGGGTAAAACTAAATCAAAACTACTTTAATTTATTTTAATAACCACTTATAATATAGTTATTTATCACACTTTCATATAATTAAGTTTTCATACTTAATTAATTAATACCAATAACAATTTATCAATTAAATCATTAAATCACAAAACTCAATACAAATTATTACCCATCAAAAATGAAATATCAATATAATAATTCATTTAATCATTATAAACTCTCTAATTTAATTAATAAATTAAATTAGATTACTATTTCAAAATAATTACTTTTCTTAACTAATTAATTATTTATTAAATTAATAATTAACCTAATCAAATCAATTAAACAAATATTTATTCAACGATAAACACATCCATTAAATATTTAGATAATTCAATAAATATTTAAATATTATAATTAGAAATCTGGATTGTTACATCATTCCCTCCTTACAAGGATTCTGTCCTCAGAATAACAACTCAAACCACTCATTCGTTACAATCTTCCCTACTTACAAAGATTCTGTCCCTAGAATCGAAGACATAAATTAAAAAAATAACTCAGAGTAATCTTTTATCATTTTTTCTAAATATAGATTTTATATTTCCTACTACATTTATTACTTTAACAAATGTTAGGTTTCATTTCATAACTTTCAATTGAACTCAATATATTCTGAGTATTATATTCTTAACCCATTCATTTCCTTTTCTAAGAATCACTATCATTAACACTCAGGATATTACATTCACCCTTTCTTCTAAGAATTTCGTCCTCGAAATTTTATTTATTAATCTTTATTCATTCAATCTATCACAGTAGATTTTTACGTCACTACTTCATTCATTCATTGGTTTCTATAACCACTTTCTTTCCACAAAGATCATTCTACAATTATTAACTTTTCTATTAAAAGTTTTACATTATTCTTTGATAACTCATATCCTTCTCACTTCCAAATCTCTTTTCTCACTTATTCAACATATTCATCATTCAGTGTCGCATTCTATGACTTACTTCTTTCTAAGGAATATTTTCCTTTTTCACTTCCATCTTACAGAATAACAAGAATCTTCCACAATTGTTCAATAATTGGGAAGTAGTATGAATAACTCAGGAATTTAAAAGATTTCAAATCATGCTGAGGGGTCATAAGACCGTGAACTCTTCTCTAGGTTTAATAGTGCTTCACCCCCCGATTCTTCACACTTTAACCCTCTTTGGCAGAATGTTTATCAATCACAAAGACTGGAAACACCAGCCACTTATACACGAGGTGGCCAGCCTATTGTACCACTACGTTGGGCTGCAACGTAGTGTTTTGTAATGACTATATGCGTTACTCTCGGTACTTAGGGTGTTAAGCCCTTCGTACAATGTATTGTGCACAAACATTTCAGCGCAAAGTATAAACTAAGCGTAACCTCTAATAAAAGAGTTGTTCATCTCAGAATTTAGAGTGCAAGCATTCAACTGAGGGTCTAATGACCACGAACCATGTCCACGGTTATAAGTAATCTTTCAACTTTAACTTTAACAGTCATACGACTATAAGAATCCAAGGTACTTAGGGGATCAATCCTTCGTACATGTATTGTGCACAAACATTTCAGCGCAAAGTATAAACTAAGCGCAGCCCCTAAATAATAGGGTTGTTCATCTCAGCTTTTCAACATCTGAATCCGCTCCAAAACAATTTGGTTTGGCATAACTTCTCAAGAAACTCTTGAATTTCATAAACATCTTTCAATATTTTTCTAGCTGAATAAAATAGCATAGACCTCTACAACAATTCGGATATCAACCAAAATATACATATACATACATACATATGTATTCTCATATCTTAAAGAAATTACAAAAATCTTTTTATGACGTCATGATACCGCACTGTATTTACAGTCCGTTGAGGATTCCGTCATTTAGTAATTTTATCATACTACATCATACCATAGTGGGCTGACGATCCTTAGATCACATCCAACACTAGGTAATACTGTATTGATGACTCCATCATTTTTATCATCTTTGCACCAGATTACATGATGCATTAATGATATAAAATACATTTTGATATATTGCAAATCATTTTTGTCTAGCCGAAGCAATTAGCATAGACATACGAGTAACAGTATTGTTGTTAAAACGCATTGGTTCCATCATTTGATCCAATGTTTTTCAAGAAAATAAAAGTGTAAACATTAGCAAGAAGTCAATAAATTTCGAAAGTCTAGCATAGCTAGTAGATTTAGAATACCTATGCTGCCACCATCAACTCCACTTTCTATAATGATCCATTGCATAATATGTCTATCTATTCCTATCATCCTCAATACTCTATTTACATTTATCTATACCCAGTTCGTCAAACTTACCACACATTATGAGTTCAGGAACTTGCCACGATCATATGAGTTTGAGAACTTATCCTAGTCAGACCATAGGCGTCCATTCGCTGAGGGGTTCAAAAATATACCATATAATTATGAGTCACGAACTTACCATAAGTATGAGTTTTAAGAACTCGCACTTAACCTTATAATATTCTCTAACTATACTCTACATATCTATTATACACATGAGAAATGAATCACCTTCTCAACAGGCATATAGCAAATAGTGCGACACAAACATTCCAATGATTATCAATGTGATAAACTGAGTGCAAGTACAAAACCCTCGCCCATACAAAGGTTTTTACAACTCAGCCATCACATGAGTCCTCAATTTAAATCCATCCTAACTCTATCTTGCTCATAACTTGCTCTGTGCTCGATACGAATTCCTCGTATTACATTATCTATAACTCCTCATGAGTTTATCTCGTCCTATTATTGTACATTATCTTCATAGCATCAAGCTATAATCATTCAAACATTACAAACCATCTTTCTTTTATAACTTGAACAGATCACGTCGTGATCTTATTCTATAATCATCTATCTTAAAATTCTTTTCTTAACTCGTGATCGTTTTGTTTTACGATCCTTATTCTTTCCCTTTTTCATCATTTATGACATTATTCGTTATCTTGGCTTTTGGAGTTAGGAAACTCCCATTTCTTATCTTTATATCTCTTAGATTCTTCTTTGAATCCTCTTGTTTATAAAAAAAATTCTTCCTTTAATAATTTCTAACTTCAGTTACATCGCTCAAAATTTCATTCGAGTTCTACACTTTCTTCATACGTATCCATTTCTACACTTGGTACACATCGAGTCTCTAACAGTTTTAATATGGTACGCTGAGTGGTTTCCCACAAACAACCAATAAACTAGGTTCCGAGTTACTAGTTCGTATATACCTCTGCTCTATGAAGGAATCATTTAGCCCAGATACCATACATCAACTACTAAAGAGTACAATTGCACCATACTAGATATAACTCTCTATTCGTAACTTCTTTATCACTATCTTTTTATAGACATTATCTATTTATTATCACCTTACATCCTTATTATTGGAGTTGGGTAATCCCATATTCATATTCCTTATAACTCTACAAGATTCTTCTTTGAACCCTTTCATGCAAGTTTTAATCCCTTATTGTTCAAACTTTATTTGAGCTTATTCGTTCATTATCTTCACATCTCATCTCAAAGGTTATAGCCTATGGTACTCTTACCTAAGGTTTCTAACCTACAGCTTTGATACCAACTATGACGACCCCAAAATTCATACCATTTAAATCTCCACTTCGGTCGTTAACCATACATTAAATCTCAAATTTTACATCATTATTCGATATTAAAAACACTAAAATTGCGGAATATTTAAAACTTTTTGATATTTCCTTCTTTCTTGCCCTGAATCACAACCTTTACATTACATCTCTTTGATTCAATCTTAAATCATTAATCATTACAACAAAATGACTACACAAAGTCTTACATCATAACTAAATATCCATATACATTGGATAGCTCAACTTATAATTCAACAACATGTTACGTCCAAAATATGAAATACATTTCTCATAAAACATAAGTAATCTTCGTGAATATAGATCTCTATAACTCACTTAGCACGTATCTTTACCTTAAAATGTTGACCTGTAAAAGTGGTTATTTGCAAGAGTGAGCTCGACAGTCCAGCAAAGTCTAACAATTTTCATGCATCACATATCACATAATAACATGCTTGATATACATCTCATTAAAGTAACATGGCATACATGCTTTTAATTCACATAGCAAATATAAAGATTAAGTTCCTTACTCAATCATCATTACTTAGCCAAAATAATTCAATCATATATCGACTTTAACAGTTCATGATTTTTACATGCATAACATATCATGCAATTTAAAGCAGTTCATCAAGTCCACGTAGAAAATAGGAACCGAAAGACTTGTCTTGATCGTTGTTTACCAATAATAGTTTAACAGCTTACAGTTATCTGAACTTCACGTGCCCTGCACAATTATATAATCATACACATCAACTATTAGTCACATAACAACACATAGTAATTTTAATGTAAACTCTACTCCACATCTCATAATCTTTCCTATTAATAAATACACAATGTTCAACTTAATTGTGTGAACTTTTAACTTATGTCTCACTATATTTCATATTCGCAGTTCATTCAAGTGCTTAAGTCTTGCTAGGACTACTTATTGATTTTATATTAAATCCATTTCATATCTTATAATATTCATTTCAATTGAATTGAAACACTTTTTAAGTTCTTTAACACTTGGCACGGCGTTTCGACGTTCAATCGTCACACGCCCGATTTGCCTCTCATGTGTATGCTTATTATGCTTATACAAATTATCTAATACATCATTTATAAATGTTAAGCATCATTATATTTACTTATATTCATGTTTTATAACTTATAATAACATCTTTTATCATCAGAAGCACTACACAAGTATAGGTGCATGCCCGACACCCTCCGATTGCCCCCGAAAACACAACAGTTCTAAAGATGACCATTTTGACTACAGTTACAGACCTCCAATTGAAAAACTTAAAGAACAAAAGTTGTAGGCCTATTCGTCCTCGTTCCGGATCATCATGAATCACCTTAATCAGAGTTCGTATAAGAAAGTTATGGCCATTTTACTACAGGAGGCCAAAACTGTCTGACTCAGACTTCTGTTCCAGCACCGCGGCGCGAGAACTAATTCATACAGTGGCGTTGTAGCGCGACATTGGTGCTGGGGGGCAAATTACAGCGCCAGGGCGTGAATTTCAGCACTGGAGCTCCATTTTTGGCGTTGGGGCACCAAAAACTAACAGATCCGAGCACGAAGACCATTTTCAGTCTGTTTAAGAAATTCTAGCAACTAATTACATACATATAACTGATGTTATTTACACATAACCTCACCAAGCATACATATATTAACTTAAAACTACTGAACAATAAATTTAGAAAGACAAAATCCGTAAAAACAATGTTTTAAAATTAAAACTCCATGTTTGACATTTGTTAAACACAGTGTATACTGTAAATCCTACTAACCACCAATTTGATTACTTTTAAACTACAATTCTCTGTAGTTCATATCCAATTAACATACCCGACTTTCAATTTCACAACTAGCATACAATCGTATATAGAACCTTTGATATTCCACAACTCACGTTCATAAGTATATGTTCACTGTAAAAACTATTTCTTTCCTGAAACGTAAATTTAGCCTACAACATATACATATGCTACTTATAACATTACTTATACCCATAATTTCATAGTCAACTAGTAAAGCATGGTTTACAGATAATTTTTGTAAAGAACTTTGTCTTACAGTCAATTGCAGAAATACAGAGACTATCAAATTATAACGTAAAACCTATATGTTAAGTTTTTAAAACATACCTCTAGTTGTTTAAGAAACCCTTGCTAAACACTGAAAATACAGAACTCGGAACTTTCTCTCCAACTCTTGACAGTCTCTCTCAAAACTCTCTTGTCTCTAACAACATTTCTTCCCTTTTCTTACTTAGGCTTTAGCCAAATAGATTATACGTAACAAAAAATAAAACCAACGTACTAATTTAAAATGTCTGAAAACGGACGCTACACTTATTACACTAATAAGTTACCAGTTACCCAAAATATATATATAATATTTATATTTTATTTGTTTAATTTATATTATTAATAAATCAAATTTAAAAAAATCCAAAAGCCATAAGGCTCTGTTTGGCAAAACTCTTTAAAATTAAAAATTAATATCCTCAAACTTTGTTTGGGTAAAACTAAATCAAAACTACTTTAATTTATTTTAATAACCACTTATAATATAGTTATTTGTCACACTTTCATTTAATTAAGTTTTCATACTTAATTAATTAATACCAATAACAATTTATCAATTAAATCATTAAATCACAAAACTCAATACAAATAATTACCCATCAAAAATGAAATATCAATATAATAATTCATTTAATCAATATAAACTCTCTAATTTAATTAATAAATTAAATTAGATTACTATTTCAAAATAATTACTTTTCTTAACTCATTAATTATTTATTAACTAAATAATTAACTCAATCAAATCAAATCAATTAAACAAATATTTATTCAACGATAAACACATCCATTAAATATTTATATAATTCAATAAATATTTAAATATTATAATTATAAATCTAGATTGTTACATAGACGACCATGATTGATTTTAATGGTTTGGTAGCTTGAATTCGCATATCAGGTTGATTAGGAATATGAAAGCTAACAACCTTACGAAAATAATCAATTTTAGCATGATGAGTAGTTAACCAATAAATCCCTAGAATCACGTCAAATACAAGTATTTTTAAGGAGATAAGATCGACAGGTAACGTACGGTTACCGATTTGAATCAAACAAGACTTATAAACAATGGATGTAATGAAGGTTTCTCCCAACGGAGTTTCAACCGATAAGTCAAAGTCTAATTTCTTCGGAGTCAAATTTAAACGTTGAGCGCAAGTAGGAGAAATAAAAGAATGGGTAGAACCGGTATCAAATAAGGTATAGACTTCGCTAGAGTTTATGATTAGCTTACATGTGATCACCTCGTTCGGATTCCTCGCTTTTTGGGAGGTTACAACAAACGCTTTCCCTTGAACTACCGGTTTTGTCTTGTCTGGGACATCCTTTGATGCATCCATCCCAACTGGACTTGACTTTGATGCACGACAAAATCGAGCAAGGTAATCTTCTATTCCATAATTATAACACGTTTTGGACTGCTACATAAAGTTTGGACTGATGTGTCCGTCCCCTCCGCATTTGTAACATACGACCGATAGTCGTTCTCCTTCCTTAACAATAGGTGCTGGTGCTAACGTCTTTTCATCATTATTGAATTTTCTCTTCTTAAAATTTCCAATTCTATTATCCTTGCCATGATTACCACCGAAGTGGTTACCATTTCTAGCATGTTGATTCCCTCCACTTCTAGGATCTAAGGATCAGGTTTGTCCCTGAGGCGCTTGACAGAAAGAGTGCTTGAATTTGTTGAAGATGTTGTCATCACAGAATGTTTCTTTGTCATGTCGAGGAAGCTCTACGATCGTGGTCTTTCATATCTCGACGGCTCTACGATCGTGGACTTTAGTCATCTCTACGATGTTGAACATAGCCTTTATATCTGCATGTTTAGCATAAACTAGAGCATAGATTTTATGGTTATAGATTTAGCATGCCTAACTCACTTATCAATTTATTAAATCTGGATTCATCTAGAGGCTTTGTAAAAACATCAACAAGTTGATTTTCAGTAGGGATATATTGTAAAGATATGGTTCCATTTTGCATATGATCCCTAATAAAATGATATCTTATTTCTATATGCTTAGTCCTAGAATGCATGACAAGATTGTGTGTTATTGCTATGGCACTTGTGTTATCGCAATGAACAGGTTTAGATTTGAAATCAAACCCATAGTCTGCTAGTTCAAGTAGATAGTGAGTTTTGCTTCTTACTAAACCAAAACACAAGTCTGTTTCCCAGTAACTGACAGGTGCCACTGGTACTTTTTCTATCAATTTTGCAACATGCAAAGTCAGCATCTATATATCATGTTAGTTCAAAGGAGGAATCCTTGGGATACCAAAGTCCCAAGTGAGGTGTACCCTTACGATACCTGAAAATCCTTTTTACTACAATTAAGTATGACTCCTTAGGATTAGCTTGAAATCTAGCACATATTCATGTTGCAAACATTATGTCTGGTCTACTGGCTGTTAGATATAGAAGAGAGCCAATCATACCTCTGTATTGAGTTATATCAATACTTTTACCTTTTTTATCTTTGTCAAGCTTGGTTGCTGGAGCTATTGGGGTTTTCATAGGAGACGCTGATTCCATGCCATACTTTCTATGTAAGTCGTTAATGTACTTGGCTTGGTTTATGAAGATTCCTTCATCAGTCTGCTTTACTTGCAGTCCAAGAAAGAAGTTCAGCTCACCCATCATGCTCATTTCAAACTTGCTCTGTATAAGCTTGGCAAATCTCTTACATAATTTTTCATCAGTAGAGCCAAAGATAATGTCATCAATATATATTTGAACTAATGTCATCAACATATAATGTGGTATCTACTCTACCTCTAGTGAACTCATTTTCAATAAGAAAGTTAGTTAGTGTTTCATACCATGATCTAGGTGTTTCTTTAAGACCATATAAGGCTTTTTCTAATCTATAAACATAATTAAAGAGAGTTGGATTGATGAAACCTAGAGGTTGCACTACATATACTTCTTCTTGAAGTTCCCCATTCAGGAATGCACTTTTGACATCCATCTGAAATACTTTGAATTTTATGTGAGCAGCAAAGGTAAGGAATATTCTGATGACTTCTAGTCTGGCAACAGGTGCAAAGGTTTCGTCGTAGTCAATGCCTTCTTCTTAAGAGTAACCTTTGGCCACTAGTGTTGCTTTATTCCTTATTATTACTCCATCTTCATCCATCTTATTTCTAAAGATCCACTTGGTGCCAATGATTGGATGGCTTCTTGGTCTTGGAACTAATCTCCATACTTTTCTTCTTTCAAATTGATTTAGTTCTTCTTGTTTGGCTTCTATCCAACTGGAGTCTTCCATAGCATCTTCTATTTTCTTGGGTTCCATTTGTGATAAAAAGCTTAGATAAAAACATTCATTCTGGGTGGAAGCTCTTGTCTTGACTCTTGCATTCAAATCTCCAATGATTAAGTCTTGAGTGTGATCTTTTTCCCATCAATTTCCTATTAGAACACCTGTCCTAATTTCTTCTTGTCTGAGAACTTCAAGATCAATTTTTACTTGTTGATATGGAGGTTCGTTGTCTTGCATAGTCCTCTCTACAATCTCATTTCCTTGTTCAACGATTTCATTGTCTAGAACTACGATCGTGGTGTCGAGCTCGATGACCTTGTTCGTAGTGTCTAAACTGTCATTCGTAGTGTCTTGAGACACTATTTTGTCCAAGTCTGTTTCATCAAAGATGATGTGAATCGAGACTTCAACACTCAGCATTTTCTTGTTGAACACTCTATAGGCCTTACTGTCTATGGCATATCCAAGAAAGATTCCTTCGTCTAACTTGGTTTAAAACTTTGTCAGATATTGTTTCCCATTCTTGAGAATGTAGCATGCACAACCGAATACATGAAAGTAGCTGACACTTGGCTTCCTTCATTTCCACAGTTCGTAGAGAGTCTTCTTTATCGTAGAGTGTATGAGTGATCTATTCTGAGTGTAGCATGCAGTGTTGACAGCTTCTGCCCAGAAGTATTCAGGTTGATGGGTTACTGTTAGTAGAGTTCTTCCAGCCTCTATCAATGTTATGTTCTTTCTCTCAGCTACTCCATTTTGTTGAGGAGTTCGTGGAGCTGAGAAGTTGTGACTGTTGCCATTGTCTATGCAAAACTGGTCCATCTCAGAGAAGTCGAATTCTCTGCCATGATCACTCCTTATAGCCTTGATTTTCTCCCCTTTCTCGTTCATCACCAGTCTAAACATCTTGATTAGTTGGGAGCTCATTTCATCTTTTGAGTTTAGAAAGAACACCCATGTGAATCTGGTGTAGTCATCCACTATAACCAGAGAGTATCTCTTCTCTCCAAGGCTTATTGTTGGAATTGGCCCAAATAGATCCATGTGAAGCAGCTACAAAGGCTTGTCGATTGAGTTGACAGTTTTGCTCTTGAATGAGCTTCTAGTCTGCTTTCCAAGTTTATAGGCATTGCATGGCCTTTCTTTGACAAAGCTGAACTTGGGTAAGCTTACAACTAGATCTTTGGAGGCCAGTTTAGACATACTTTTGAAATTGAGATGAGACAGTCTTCTATGCCATAACCAACTCATTTTTTCAAATGCTTTAGCCAGAAAGCATATCGTTTCGTCTGAGATCAGTTGACCAAGATTAACAGTGTAGACGTTTCCTTCTCTTGATCTAGTCAGCTTTATAGAGGATGTCTTTAGATCTCTGACTTGGCATTGATTATGGAGGAAGGTGACTTGATGACCCTTATCGCAGAGTTGGCTTATGCTCAGAAGATTGTGTTGTAAACCTTCCACATAGGCTACTTTACTAAAGGACACTGCATCATTCCCAGCTGAGCCATATCCTCTTGTCTTGCCAGATCCATTATCTCAGAAGATGAATGAGGGACCCTCCTTCTCTATGTAGTTAGACAGAAGGGCTTTGTTCCCAGTCATGTGCCTTGAGCATCCACTGTCCAGATACCAGGTTGTGATCGTGGAGCTCTGTTCTTGTGGTAATGTTAAACTTTCATTTTGGTACCCATAGTTGCATGGGTCCTACTTTGTTAGTACCCTTGAGAACCATAATCTTATTGATTTTGGGTTTCACATGCATAGGATTATGATAGCATATTGCAGCCTTATGACCAACCTTATTGCACACAAAACATCTAATATGATGCATGCTTGTTTGTGTATGTGAATTCTTTCTCCATTTGGAGTTATGTGGATTCTCAGCATTCCTTCCTTTATACTGGTTCTCCTTTTTCCATGTGTTCTTGTGTTTCATGATTTGAGAGGAGTGAAGCTTACCTCTACTATTCCTTCCCAGTTGGTTCGTGGAGTTGATTTTACTCGACTCTGCGATCCTTCGAGGTTGGAAAGTATTGACTAAGTTACTCTTTTCTTTTCTGAAACCCAGGCAAGCATGGGATTTTTTATTCCTTGGAATATGGATTGGATCAAAAGAGAAGGGTTGAACTTGTTCTTCCTTCTGTGAGGATTTCAAAAATTTAATGCTTCTACTAAAACTTGAAGCATTACTAGTGCTAGTTTCCTTTATCTTTTCCACATACGGCTCTGAGGTGGATTCCCCAAAGCCTAAACCTGTTCTGTCAGATGCACTTCTCTGACTGGAGATCAGGGAGTCCATGGATGAAGAGGATTTATTCCATATAGAGATTATCCTTTCTAGTTCTTCAATTTTAGAGGTTAAACTTGACTCTCTTTGTGCATTGAGATCATTGGTCTGTTTTAAGAGCATATTCTTAGCTTTAAACTTGGAAAGAGAGACAGTACTTAGAAGGGATGTTTCCAGTTCTTCCTAAACTTTTTCTTTCTCCTTTTGAAGAAGTGAATAATCTTTGGACAGAACGCTAAACCATTTCATGTATTGATGCAGATCAGATGTTATGCCATTTAGTGTTGTTCTTAAATCATCAATGTCTATATCAGGAGAGTTAAAGTCAAATACCTCATCTATACTTACTTCATGAATATCAGAGCTCTTCTTATCCTTTGCATGTTTGGCTATCAGGCAAAGATTTGCCATTTGAGGATCTTCATCATCTCCAGATTCGGGAGTTGAGCCATTGTCTGAGTCACTCCACTATCCTCCAGCTACAAGACCTTTGTCTTTCTTTTGAGGCGTTTTGTTGCCTTTGAATTCTTTCTTTGAATTTGATTTCTTCTTCAGTTATTCTCTAAGAGTTTTGTCGCAGTTTGCAATGAAATGGCCAGGTTTATGCAGTTGCAGCATAGGTTATTTATCTGCTCCTGGCTGTTGTAGTTGTTGACTTTCTTCGGTTTGTTTATTCTTCCTTGACGCATGAACCTTCTAAGTCTTCTTACTAGCATTACAAAGTCCTCATCATCATCTTCATTGTGACAACCCGATATTTTCTATATAAATAAATCATAAATTTTGCGTATAAATTTTTTAAAATTATTAAAATAAGTATGAATGATATGTGTCAAGGTAATGTGTAATTATAATTATATGAGTGATAAATAAAATTTATTTATTACATTAAGTATTGCAAATAAATTTATTTTAGAATTATTGATTATTATCAATTATATTTTTATACTAAATAATTCCTTATTGGAAATGTTTTATTAATTATTTTTCAAGGAAAATATAATCTTATATTATTTAAGTAATATATGAAATAATTTTAGAATAATTATCTATTTTAAAGGTAAGAATGCGTGAAAGGTATTATGTAAGTATTTATGTGATGAATATAAAATATATTTATTACATGAATGGTTATGAATAATTTTATTTTAGAATTATTGCTCATTATAAATTATATTTTAATAATAATTAGTTTTATAGTAAAAATGTTTTTAATGTTTATTTTCCATAAAAATATGATAATTATATTAATTGAATAATATATGATATGATTATAGAATTTTTATAATACTTATTTTATTATATGAATTTTGTTCAAGATATTAAGTAAATTATTTCTACTTAATTATAAGGTTAATTATGAAAGATAAATCAGATATGGAATCCAAACCCTAATTTTGGGTTTTGATCAAAGAATGAGAATAATAATATTATATTATTATTTATCAGTGTTGTAGATATGTGTGGTTATGTATGTAATGTTAATCTGTGGAACAGTTTTATTATATTTTACTATCAGACCCTAATTTTTGGTCTGAATTAAGGAATGATAATAATATTATAATATTATAATATTTTGATTTTTCAGTGTTATAAATATGTACTGTATGTTTGTGGACTGACAATGGTGGGTCAATTATGGTGTAAAATGCCAAAACCCTAGTTTAAGCTGTTAAACCCTAAGTTAAAGCTGAGTGCCGGCTTAAAACTGTTATGTAATCATGTTAATGTGATTTATGATCGGTGTTTATGTATTAACCCTAATTAGGGAGAATCGTAATTATTCAAATCCTTTATTATTAGTATTATTATTATTATTATTATTATTATTCTATATTATAATCCCTAATTATAATTTTGGAACTCTAATTGAATTGAAACTCTAAAGCGAAAGTCATTCACAACTTTGAGAATTTGTAATCACAATAATGTAATTAACGACTGGTGAAATAGAAATTATAAATCCTAATTTCTAAATTAGTAACCCTAATTTGTAAATGTAAATCCTAAGCACTATTTTGGACAATGTAATGTTAATTAGTGTTTCTTAAACCCTAGTTATCAAGGTGATAAGAAAATTAAGACCTTTTATTTAATAAACCTAATTATTTTAAAACCCTAATTTAATTTCTAGAAACCCTAATTATATTTTTAGAAACCCTAATTTTTGGTACTACAACCCTAAATTGCTTATGGTAAACCCTAATCACTAATTTGAGAAATGAAATGCTAATTAGTATTGCTTAAACCTAATTAGAAAAGTGTTAAGTAATTAAAGACCTAAATTATTTTATAAACCCTAATTATAATTTTTTAGAAACTAAAATTATAATTGTATTTTTTACAAACCCTAATTTAAAATGCTTGAATGTTATGTGCTTAACCTTAGGGTTAAACCCTAAGGGTCAAACCCTAAGGGTTTGCTAATTGATCAATGTGCCATTAATATTACAAGCCTAGTGTTCATTTTTTTTTAGCATTAAAGAAGCTATTGTGTAGGTTTTGACAATTGGTGTAGTTGTTAACCAACTCCTACCAACCCCATGTGCTACAAACTCCAGCAAATCAATCTCTATCATCAGATCATAGTAACATACAATGCATCTAAGTATTATATATAGATTATGAGAGAGAAAAGTCTCATTTTCTTGCCCATTTTCTCACAACACCCATCTTAGACTCTCTCTCTCTCTAAAAGCTACGAAAATATATAGTATATCAGTCCTAAATCAAAGCCCCACGTTTACCAAAAACAGATCAAGAAGTCAGAATAAAGAATTGGATCGAAAAGGTATAAACCCTAGCCCAAAAATCTGTCCAATTTTCTGTTGTTAGATTTTATGTTTGATGTGTTAAACATGTTGATTATGGTGTCAATAGATGATCTGGGTTGCTAGATGTTAGATCCATAACATCTAGATGCTCGAATTTGATGATTTTGCAAATCTGGAAAAATTATGCTTTGTGGTCTGACAACAAATGTCAGTGGCCACAGATCCTTGATGGTTTATGATTTATGTTGTTTTTAAGTTGTTACGTCTAGCCTGTATTGTGGTCTGTAATCGGAAAGTGGCATCAAGGTCATTTGATGTCTAAAATAGAAGTTATTTACGGTCAAAAGTTGTTGACCGGCCATGACCGGGCGTTTCTGGGTAACCCAGAAACAGCCAAGAACCGGTCTGACAAGATTTTTATCCGGCTAGATCGTTCAGTGTATTTATGTTTTGTTGTTTGTGTTGAATCTAAGTTATAGTATATTAGTTCAACTAGTGATCCATGCTTTTAGAACCTATAAATAATTCTTGTTCTGGTTTTGGTAGTTGGTCAAAGGAGGTCAGACGATCATGAACTCAGTTTTCTGGGTAACCCAGAAAACTGATGAACATGATCTCTGACAGACTTTGACCGGATCGAATATGCTTTATTTATTGTTGATATGTTGATGTTTTGTAATGAAATTGTAGTATCACATGTTGTCTACAAGCTGGAACTTTTAGATCATAAAATTATCACCTAGATCACAAGTTGTGGAAGCCCAAAACTGGCCAGTCGAACTGTTCTTCATTTCTGGGTAACCCAGAAAATGAAGAACAGCTCTGACAGCTTGTTCAAGGCTTCAGATCTCGTTGATTATACATGTTATAATCATGTTTGTTGCTGGGTCATGTTGTCCTACATAAAAGCTACATGATCGGACCAAAATCGAGGCTAGAAACATCATGAACAGCTCAGAAATCGTGGTCAAAGTAGGATACTTAAACGCTGGCTATGAATGTTCTTGAAGGCTCAAGAACACCTATAGCGACGGTTCTGTCGCTATAGGGGCCTTCTGGTCGGTTTCTATTATTTATTTCTGAAAATTAATTAATAAATAGAAAAAAATAGTTTTTAATTATTAAAAATACAAAATAAATTATTAAAAATTATTTTAAATTCTAAAAATTAGTTTTTAATTATTTTAAATATATTTCATAAATATTTAATATTTTTGGAATATTAAAAGTATTTAATTTATTTATTTATAATATTAAATAAATTATTTAAAAATTATTTTAATATTTGAAAAATCATTTAAAATTATATAATGGTATAAGAAAATAATTTAAGTTATTTTTGATAACTTTTAATTTTATGTGATAATTTTCATTAATAAATTAATATTAATGATAATTAAGTTATTTATTAAATGAATTAAATAAATGAATTAAAAATCATTTTATTAAATTAAAAATCATTTTAAATAATAATAAGGTATTTAAAAATATTTTAAGTTATAAAATATAACTTTTAATATTTAAAGGTTAAATTCATTAATTAATGATATTTAATGATATTAAAGTTATCTAATATTTATATTAAATAAATTAGTTTAAAAATGATTTTATTATTTTAAAAATCATTTTAAATGAAAATAAAGTGTTTAAGGATATTTTAAGTTATAAAATATAACTTTTAATATTTAAGGGATATTTTCATTAATAATTTAATATTAATGATATTTATTGAATGATTAATAATATTAAATTTATTTAATAGTTATATTAAATAATAGTTTAAAAATGGTTTTATTTATTTAAAAGGGATATAAATGAATTTAAAAATATTTTAAATTATAATTAATGACTTTTAATATTTGGATAAATAGTTCATTAATATTTAAATATTAATGGTAATTATTTAATAATGATTTTAAATGTTTTAAAAATCTTTTAAGGGTAATATAAATATGTTAAGAATATTTGAAGTTGTTATAAATAACTTTAATATTTTGGCAATGGTTTCATTAATAGTTTATATTAATAAATATTAATGATAATAGAATTGTGTATTATTTAAATCATTTAATAATGATTCTGATATTTCAAAAAATTATGGTAAATGATAATAATTATTTTATAATTATTATAAGGTCATGAAAAATGATATGACTGTTATTTAATTAGTCTAAGTGGATATTGAACAACTGTTTAGAGTCTTAGACTCGATAATTACCCGATAAAGATGTCGGTAGACCGACATGGTTCAGAAATTGATCTGGACTTAGAAATTTAGTTAGTTAATTATTTTATTTGTGATTCAATGGTGGATAAAGTTGTGTGACAATGTGATTAGGAATGAGTGGATGTTTGTTTCTGATAACATGATTGTTGAACATGTATGACAATGTGATTATGTTATGTGCTGACTGTAATAAGCAGTACTATGTGTTATGATATGTGATTCTAATCGATAGAATGATCTTATTAATGATAGGTTTCGGTATAACAGATAGATCTAAGTTGCGTAATTGTAAGCAGCGCATCAGGCAAGTATCCTACCTTTGCATTTTCTTTATGCATTCGACAAGTGTAAGAATGTTTCAAAGTTATATTATTACTGTACAGATTGTTGAGCCTATATTATATACGCCCATTGATTATCAACATGTTAGTATATGATAATCCAGATATATATTTTGTTCGTTAATTTCTATAAATGATCATACAAGTGTCCCCACTTGGATAATCATTGTATTCAATCGCATGTTGATACACCTTTGATATACATATATGTTGAATTATATAAGACATTTGCTATGAAAACCCGACAGATATGAACATCCCGATAATGGGAAAATTTTTATGCGCTACGGTGGACAAAGGATGAACGATAATATCGTTCTAGCAATGTAGTATTGATCAATACAGGGCCCATGGACTGTACACCCTCAGGCCCGTAAGCAATGTCGGTTTACAAATAAATTTCTGTTTAACCTTTTCAAAAATGAAAAACAATGTTCATAGTATGTCACAGAAACCCCATGTATAGACAATACATAGTTTCAAAAATTTAAAATAAGGTTGTTATGTTATTGTTATTGGTACAGAATACTTCACAACTATTGACCGGTTGTAGAAGAATATTATAAAGAAAACATTTAAATTCTTTCAGCTTATATATATATATATATATATATATATATATATATATATATATATATACTTGTTGGGCACTCAAATGCTCATCCTTGCTTAATTTAAATGTTTTCAGCTAAGTGTGAACAACTAGAAGGCTCGGCCAGAATCAAGTGAAAAGGAAAGCAAACAGGACATGTTATTGGTATCATTTGTAATATATAGACTGTATTAAGTTAAAGATATGTATTATATATCATGTAAAGAATGTAGTAAAGGTTGCGTACTTGGGATTAGACTCTGATAAATGTAATTTGTGTTTAAAATTTATATTATTGTTATTATTATTAGTAATATTTCTGCTCATAGAAATGGTATCGTGAAGTACCGAATTCGGGTTTCAAGTATCCGGGTTCGGGGACTTTACAGGATGGTATCAGAGCTATAGGGTTAGAAACCTTAGGTGGGTTAGACCTTAGGCTATAACCTTAGAACAGAGGGAAACGTTGAAAATATAAATAACTCATATAGAGTTTAAAAAGGAGATGAATTGAATAAATTCATCGTCAAACAAAATAAAAGATAATTTATAAAACATTTATGTGTTGTGTGTATTTATTATTTGCTAGTCAAGATAATTTTTGTGTGTGGGTGTTAGAAAGGAACAGAATTAGGATACCCTTAAGTCGTAAAGAATAAGTCAACCTCCACGGCTGAGCCAATATCAAAGTCAATAGCTGCAATAGAGGCTCACATTGAAAGCTACTTTAAAGAGGTGGATATTTTGGAAAGTATAGTACTGGATCAAGAAACGCTAAGTATAACTGATAGGTAAAGTATATCTAAAGGATTATAAGTGGTCAATGTTGAGTTCTTAAACTCGTTTGTTTGTGATGAGTTCTTAAACTCATAATGTGTTATAAGTTGTGACAAATTAGGTATAGTTGTGTGTGAATGGATATTGTGGATAATGAAAATAGATAGGTTATTAAGCAAATGATCGTTAGTGAATGTGTAAAGAATAGGTAGTATTAGTATTAGTTGAATATGTATAATTTTAGGTGGTATATATGATAGGTATGTTGGTGTAATATAATATTTTGTATAAGTTATGGCAGCGATTCCCGACTTTCGAGTCACAAAGGGATAACGGATGTTTAAAGCACAATGTGCTAAGGCATGTCAAGTGTTATGAATATGGGTCTATGATGGATTAAGGAAATAAGTTGGTATAAAGATAGTAGATATTTATTTGGTCACTGATTATTATAGTAGACTGAGTTTTCAGAATATAATATTTTGAGTACCTGATTATTTGAATAGAAAGTTTTGCGTTATATGTTAAGCGTTTACGATAAGGCTTAGAATGTAAGAATAATTTATGATAATGCCGTCAAAACGAAAAAAGAAACCAAAGGATAGAAGGACCTGTGAACAAAGTTGGAGGATAACCAGACCCGACATCAAAATTTTACGAATGCGGACGATCAAGCTATGCAGAACGGAATATCAGTCGCGGAAAATCAACCAGGCAATCGATCGACAAACTTCAAAGACTTCAAGACAACCGGACCGCCAGGATTTAGAAGATCAACCAACCCTGTTAAAGCGTATGTGATAGCAAGGATAACGGTGGGGCAAAAGACAACTTTTGTCACCTATATGATAAAAGAAGATAATTTCAATAAATAAGCCAGAAATGTGGTTAAAAGAAAAGGTTGTGTGTGGAAAGTAAGGACAGAAGGGATATATATCTTTCCAAAATGTCCCAATCCAAGAAGGTATAGTAAATGTGTTATATGCGAATCAATGAAGCATAAGGTGAAAGACTGTCCAAGAAAGGAAATGGAAACAAGGAATTCGAATACGGAACAAAGCAGCAGGACATTGGCGACAACGGGATCAACTTCAACAAACAAACCAAAGAAATCAACCGCAAGCGTCTTCAGCGTGACTGTTCAAGATATCGTGGCAGCCGGGGATGCAACTCCAGGTATTACTCAAACCAATTTTATTTTCTTATATATTATTTTCTTATATAGATATTAAATTATTTTATAAATTATTTTGAAAGAGGAATTTGAGTTCTCTTAGAAATCAAATTTCTGTTTAAGGGGATAGATAAGCTTTTTGCCGAATAGTTAAAGATCGGATTGATCAACTATGATCGAGATCTACTTGGAATGATTGTGTATGCTATGTACCCTGGTATGTATAGGTTTTAAAAGGTGATTCCGGGGACGGAATATTTATAAGGGAGGGTGAATGTGACAACCCGATATTTTTTATATAAATAAATCATAAATTTTGCGTATAAATTTTTTTTAAATTATTAAAATAAGTATGAATGATATGTGTCAAGGTAATGTGTAATTATAATTATATGAGTGATAAATAAAATTTATTTATTACATTAAGTATTGCAAATAAATTTATTTTAGAATTATTGATTATTATCAATTATATTTTTATACTAAATAATTCCTTATTGGAAATGTTTTATTAATTATTTTTCAAGGAAAATATAATCTTATATTATTTAAGTAATATATGAAATGATTTTAGAATAATTATCTATTTTAAAGGTAAGAATGCGTGAAAGGTATTATGTAAGTATTTATGTGATGAATATAAAATATATTTATTACATGAATGGTTATGAATAATTTTATTTTAGAATTACTGCTCATTATAAATTATATTTTAATAATAATTAGTTTTATAGTAAAAATGTTTTTAATGTTTATTTTCCATAAAAATATGATAATTATATTAATTGAATAATATATGATATGATTATAGAATTTTTATAATATTTATTTTATTATATGAATTTTGTTCAAGATATTAAGTAAATTATTTCTACTTAATTATAAGGTTAATTATGAAAGATAAATCAGATATGGAATCCAAACCCTAATTTTGGGTTTTGATCAAGGAATGAGAATAATAATATTATATTATGATTTATCAGTGTTATAGATATGTGTGGTTATGTATGTAATGTTAATCTGTGGAACAGTTTTATTATATTTTACTATCAAACCCTAATTATGGGTCTGAATTAAGGAATGATAATAATATTATAATATTATAATATTTTGATTTTTCAGTGTTATAAATATGTACTATATGTTTGTGGACTGACAATGGTGGGTCAATTATGGTGTAAAATGCCAAAACCCTAGTTTAAGCTGTTAAACCCTAAGTTAAAGCCGAATGCCGGCTTAAAACTGTTATGTAATCATGTTAATGTGATTTATGATCGGTGTTTATGTATTAACCCTAATTAGGGAGAAACGTAATTATTCAAAACCTTTATTATTAGTATTATTATTATTATTCTATACTATAATCCCTAATTATAATTTTGGAACCCTGATTGAATTGAAACTCTAAAGCGAAAGTCATTCACGACTTTGAGAATTTGTAATCACAATAATGTGATTAACGACTGGTGAAATAGAAATTATAAATCCTAATTTCTAAATTAGTAACCCTAATTTGTAAATGTAAATCCTAAGCACTATTTTGGACAATGTAATGTTAATTAGTGTTTCTTAAACCCTAGTTATCAAGGTGATAAGAAAATTAAGACCTTTTATTTAATAAACCTAATTATTTTAAAACCCTAATTTAATTTCTAGAAACCCTAATTATATTTCTAGAAACCCTAATTTTTGGTACTACAAATCCTAAATTGCTTATGGTAAACCCTAATCACTAATTTGAGAAATGAAATGCTAATTAGTATTGCTTAAACCTAATTAGAAAAGTGTTAAGTAATTAAATACCTAAATTATTTTACAAACCCTAATTATAATTTTTTAGAAACTAAAATTATAATTGTATTTTTTACAAACCCTAATTTAAAATGCTTGAATGTTATATGCTTAACCTTAGGGTTAAACCCTATGGGTCAAACCCTAAGGGTTTGCTAATTGATCAATGTGCCATTAATATTACAAGCCTAGTGTTCATTTTTTTTAGCATTAAAGAAGCTATTGTGTAGGTTTTGACAATTGGTGTAGTTGTTAACCAACTCCTACCAACCCCATGTGCTACAAACTCCAGCAAATCAATCTCTATCATCAGATCATAGCAACATACAATGCATCTAAGTATTATATATAGATTATGAGAGAGAAAAGTCTTATTTTCTTGCCCATTTTCTCACAACACCCATCCTAGACTCTCTCTCTCTCTCTCTCTAAAAGCTACGAAAATATATAGTATATCAGTCCTAAATCAAAGCCCCACGTTTATCAAAAACAGATCAAGAAGTCAGAATAAAGAATTGGATCGAAAAGGTATAAACCCTAGCCCAAAAATCTGTCCAATTTTCTGTTGTTAGATTTTATGTTTGATGTGTTAAACATGTTGATTATGGTGTCAATAGATGATCTGGGTTGCTAGATGTTAGATCCATAACATCTAGAGGCTCGGATTTGATGATTTTGCAAATCTGGAAAAATTATGCTTTGTGGTCTGACAACGAATGTCAGTGGCCACAGATCCTTGATGGTTTATGATTTATGTTGTTTTTAAGTTGTTACGTGTAGCCTGTATTGTGGTCTGTAATCGGAAAGTAGCCTCAAGGTCATTTGATGTCTAAAATAGAAGTTATTTACGGTCAAAAGTAGTTGACTGGCCATGACCGGGCGTTTCTGGGTAACCCAGAAACAGCCAAGAACCGGTCTGACAAGATTTTTATCCGGCTAGATCGTTCAGTGTATTTATGTTTTGTTGTTTGTGTTGAATATAAGTTATAGTATGTTAGTTCAACTAGTGATCCATGCTTTTAGAACCTATAAATAATTCTTGTTATGGTTTTGGTAGTTGGTCAAAGGAGGTTAGACGATCATGAACTCAGTTTTCTGGGTAACCCAGAAAACTGATGAACATGATCTCTGACAGACTTTGACCGGATCGAATATGCTTTATTTATTGTTGATATGTTGATGTTTTGTAATGGAATTGTAGTATCACATGTTGTCTACAAGCTGGAACTTTTAGATCATAAAACTATCACCTAGATCACAAGTTGTGGAAGCCCAAAACTGGCCAGTCGAACTGTTCTTCATTTCTGGGTAACCCAGAAAATGAAGAACAGCTCTGACAGCTTGTTCAAGGCTTTAGATCTCGTTGGTTATACATGTTATAATCATGTTTGTTGCTGGGTCATGTAGTCCTACCTAAAAGCTACATGATCAGACCAAAACCGAAGCTAGAAACATCATGAACAGCTCAGAAATCGTGGTCAAAGTAGGGTACTTAAACGCTGGCTATGAATGTTCTTGAAGGCTCAAGAACACCTATAGTGACGGTTCTGTCGCTATAGGTGCCTTCTGCGACGATTTTTATTATTTATTTCCGAAAATTAATTAATAAATAGAAAAAAATAGTTTTTAATTATTAAAAATACAAAATAAATTATTAAAAATTATTTTAAATTCTAAAAATTAGTTTTTAATTATTTTAAATATATTTCATAAATATTTAATATTTTTGGAATATTAAAAGTATTTAATTTATTTATTTATAATATTAAATAAATTATTTAAAAATGATTTTAATATTTGAAAAATTATTTAAAATTATATTATGGTATAAGAAAATAATTTAAGTTATTTTTGATAACTTTTAATTTTATGTGATAATTTTCATTAATAAATTAATATTAATGATAATTAAGTTATTTATTAAATGAATTAAATAAATGAATTAAAAATGATTTTATTAAATTAAAAATCATTTTAAATAATAATAAGGTATTTAAAAATATTTTAAGTTATAAAATATAACTTTTAATTTTTAAAGGTTAAATTCATTAATTAATGATATTTAATGATATTAAAGTTATCTAATATTTATATTAAATAAATTAGTTTAAAAATGATTTTATTATTTTAAAAATCATTTTAAATGAAAATAAAGTGTTTAAGGATATTTTAAGTTATAAAATATAACTTTTAATATTTAAGGGATATTTTCATTAATAATTTAATATTAATGATATTTATTTAATGATTAATGATATTAAATTTATTTAATAGTTATATTAAATAATAGTTTAAAAATGGTTTTATTTATTTAAAAGGGATATAAATGAATTTAAAAATATTTTAGGTTATAATTAATGAATTTTAATATTTGGATAAATAGTTCATTAATATTTAAATATTAATGGTAATTATTTAATAATAATTTTAAATGTTTTAAAAATCATTTAAGGGTAATATAAATACGTTAAGAATATTTGAAGTTGTTATAAATAACTTTAATATTTTGGCAATGGTTTCATTAATAGTTTATATTAATAAATATTAATGATAATAGAATTGTGTACTATTTAAATCATTTAATAATGATTCTGATATTTCAAAAAATTATGGTAAATGGTAATAATTATTTTATAATTATTATAAGGCCATGAAAAATGATATGACTGTTATTTAATTAGTCTAAGTGGATAATGAACAACTGTTTCGAGTCTTAGACTCGATAATTACCCGATAAAGATGTCGGTAGACCGACATGGTTCAGAAATTGATCTGGACTTAGAAATTTAGTTAGTTAATTATTTTGTTTGTGATTCAATGGTGGATAAAGTTGTGTGACAATGTGATTAGGAATGAGTGGATGTTTGTTTCTGATAACATGATTGTTGAACATGTATGACAATGTGATTATGTTATGTGCTGACTGCAATAAGCAGTACTATGTGTTATGATATGTGATTCTAATCGATAGAATGATCTTATTAATGATAGGTTTCGGTATAACAGATAGATCTAAGTTGCGTAATTGTAAGCAGCGCATCAGGCAAGTATCCTACCTTTGCATTTTCTTTATGCATTCGACAAGTGTAAGAATGTTTCAAAGTTATATTATTACTGTACAGATTGTTGAGCCTATATTATATACGCCCATTGATTATCAACATGTTAGTATATGATAATCCAGATATATATTTTGTTCGTTAATTTCTATAAATAATCACACAAGTGTCACCACTTGGATAATCATTGTATTCAATCGCATGTTGATACACCTTTGATATACATATATGTTGAATTATATAAGACATTTGCTATGAAAACCTGACAGATATGAACATCCCCATAATGGAAAAATACAGGTATGATCAATACAGGGCCCATGGACTGTACACCCTCAGGCCCGTAAGCAATGCCGGTTTACAGATAAATTTCTGTTTAACCTTTTCGAAAATGAAAAACAATGTTCATAGTATGTCACAAAAACCCCATGTATAGACAATACATAGTTTCAAAAATTTAAAATAAGGTTGTTATGTTATTGTTATTGGTACAGAATACTTCACAACTATTGACCGGTTGTAGAAGAATATTATAAAGAAAACATTTAAATTCTTTCAGCTTATATATATATATATAATACTTGTTGGGCACTCAAATGCTCATCCTTGCTTAATTTAAATGTTTTCAGCTAAGTGTGAACAACTAGAAGGCTCGGCCAGAATCAAGTGAAAAGGAAATCAAATAGGACATGTTATTGGTATCATTTGTAATATATAGACTGTATTAAGTTAATGATATGTATTATATATCATGTAAAGAATGTAGTAAAGGTTGCGTACTTGGGATTAGACTCTGATAAATGTAATTTAAGTTTAAAATTTATATTATTGTTATTATTATTAGTAATATTTCCGCTCATAGAAATGGTATCGTGAAGTACCGAATTCGGGTTTCAAGTATCCGGGTTCGAGGACTTTACATTCATCATAGTCAGAGTCATTTTTAGTATTGACTTTGGAGATGTTGTTAGTTTCTTTGAGAACAACCCCTTTATCCTTCTTTCTTCCTTTAGATAGAGTTTCTGCTCGTTGAGTCAGCTCCAGTTCAATTGTAAGAAGGTTGCCATATAACTGTTGAACAGTCATTTCATGGAGATTCTTTGATTCTCTTATGGCAATGGTTTTGGCATCCCACTTGCTAGGTAAAGCTCTCATAAACTTTATGATTAGATCTTTATTTGGATAGATCTTTCCATAGACTCGGAGAGAGTTGAGCAGTACATTGAATCTTTCGTAGGTGGAAGTGACATTTTCTCCTTGAACGTGTGCAAACATTTCATATTGCTGAGTCAGGAGAGATTGCTTGTTTTCTCTGACTTCTTCTGTTCCTTTATGCATGATGAGCAATGCTTCCCATACCTCCTTTGCTGTTTTTCTATTGACCACTTCTCGAACAGATTATCTTCTAAGGATTGGAACAAAATATTCTTGGCCTTTTTGTCGAGTTGGAAAGCTTTCTTTTTGTTGTCAGTCCATTCTTCTTTTACCTTGATCTGGATTCTGTTCGGGTCGTCTGAAGTTGGTGCAAGTATTGTAGGAACGTAGGGCCCATTTTGAACAGTTTTAAATAGATCTTCATCTATTGAATCAATGTAGGCTTGCATACAAACTTTCCAGTTGGCAAATTTATCTTTGTTGCACATAGGTGGCTTGCTGCCTCGTCCAGTCTTTGATTCACTTATCAGATATGTCATTGGATCTACTTAAGCTTTGTAGGCTATTTGATAGAACCTACTCTGATACCAATTGTTAGTCCCAGAGGCACAATAGTTATCTAGAAGGGGGTTGAATAGATATTTTAAATTCTTCTTCGAAACACTTATTAATTTTGATAATAACTTAAACACAACGGAATTGTTAATTGTTTGTTTCCCCTTTAAGATATAACGAGTTAATGAGTGGTAAGCAGTTATAGCAAAGACACAGTGATTTTAAGTGGTTCGGAGCACTTTAAGCTCCTAGTCCACTCTTCTACTCCTCGAGAAGGAAATCCACTAAGGATATCTATACACTTTTTTAATCTCACAGATTCCTTCAAGACCAACAGTCTTGGAACTTCTAAGTTCACTTTTGAACTCTTCAAGTCCAGCAGACTTGGTACTTCACAGTTCACTTAGAACTCTTCAAGTCCTTATGACTTGGAACTTCTCATTTCACTTGATAGTAGTTGAGTTCTTGTGTAGTGCTACTCAGTTGCCATTAAGCTTATGTTTGAAAGAACTGAGTAGCTGAGCAAGCTTTCTCTTTCAGATCGTAGTGTTTAGCGTTGAGTGTTCTTCATCGTTTTTGTTCAATGCTTGCTTAGTTCAATCATCTGCTGATGTTTTGCATATATGAGGTCTTTGAAATGTATCCGTTGAAGACATCCGTTGAAGCATTAAATGCGTTTGACATTTCTGAGGTTTGATGGAGGCTTTTTGCACAACTTCTGATTTGCAGTCTAGCCCATTGACACAGCAGACTGCTGTCTCACCTAACACCTGAAAAGATGTTTTCTGCTGACCCATAGTACTTTCCTTAGCTTCTTCAATACGCTTCTTTGTTACATACCAAGGATAACTGTTGTGTCATTGGGACTCCTGAGGACTTAAACGTTTATAACTCATTCCATATTTATTGCAACTTATTCTTTAAACAAATAGACAGGGCTTGATGCTTCTGACACAGACGGATGAAGCTCTATGATTCTGATCGTGGTGTCTTTCCACCTTGGTACTTGATCTTATACTAGCAAACGAGAACACTACGATTTCTCTTAAGTATTGGCACACTACGGTCTTCACTTGCTAGATTTGTAAACTCTACGCTTCCGAGAGCACACTACGATCTCTGAGTTGGCTCGGCAGGCATTTTGACCACTCTACGAATCTAGGAGAGGCCCTTCAAAGCAGACACACTACGATTCTCAATGCTCTACGATTCTGCCATGACATCTATAATCTCTTGACCAGATTGATAGACTACGATTCTGTTGAAGCCTATCTATTACATCTCAAGATATAGATCAACCTAACAACTATTACATCTATATATATATATATTATCGAGCGTTGATTTTTTGAGTATTTAGATACTTTGAGAGTTGCTATTCAGTGCAAGTTTTCTTCGGCTTTACATCCGATATTCCGATCAGAAATACTGTTATTTTGAGTTAAGGGATGTTATTTTCTTCCTAATGATGTTATTCTTTTAATATCATTATACCCAAATATTGGTATGGATTTTATTGTGGAATTTCTACCTTTTGTGTTGGGGTTACTATTCACCTATACGACACTATTCACGCATACGGTACTATTCATGAATACAGCACTATTCACCGAAAAATGAAATTTTTTTCTTTTTGTCCAAGATGTCTATTATGGTTACTATCTTTGATTTTATCCATGTTTTGATCTTTATTTTGAATTCTGCTTCACAATTGGTTATTATGGAGTATTATTGAACTTGGATAAACTATAATACGAATCCCTAATATTTGTCCTTTTGTCTCACTGGATTCATTTTTTAAAGATATTTTTCATCATCTTCAGTCCTAAATGATGCTATTACTGAATATCTTTGGCCTGTAGTGTAAAGATGAATGATTAACTGATGAATATCTTTGGCCCGTAGTGCAAAGATGAACAGGTGTTGAGATGAACATGACCAACTGGTGATACAAATGAATATCTTTGGCATGTATTGCAAAGATGAATATTTGATTCAAGATGTATATTGATTGATGTTACAGGGATAAAATATTGAAAATGGACTTTTAAATCTTAGAAGATAGTAGAATTCATTCTCTACTTGACTCTTCTAATGGATTGTTGTTTCCGCTGCAGTTGTTGATCTAAGACTTGTTGTCTATTATGTTCTATCAGATTTTTTCATGTTGAAGACTAATGATAATTTGTTGTATATTATCTTAGTCATAATATTATTTACTGAGCTAGTTGAGCTCACCCTTTTCTTTTTTGTTCTATATTTCTTTTCAGGAGGTGAGAACATAGCAGGAACTAGTCAGGGTATGGAGTGATGGTTCAAGATAGTTGTTTTAGTAGTCCTCACTATTTTATAAAATAGTGTATCAATAATTGTAATGAGGACTCCTTTTGAGTTTGTATATTGTCTATTAGACAATATTTGTATTCAAACTCACAGTATATGTGTTGTAGTAATTTGCACGACAATTGTATTACTGAAGTTGTATTTGTTTCTGTACCATATTTTTGGCGACTCAGAATAGGTGATGTATACATATTTTGGGGGCGTCACAATTTATTTTCCAGAATGTTATCTTTTTAAAAATGAATGTTATGAATTATTTCAAATGTTATCAATTATTATTGTTTTAAGTCAAATACTGCATTAATTGAATTAAAGAGATTGATGATGCACAAATTATTAAAGTAGCAAATAATGCTCTTCAAATTGCCACATAGATCTACAAACTTCAATTTGAATAGTTTTTTTGTTACTACTGTTGAAGATGCTCTTATATAACCTAAAATCCTGGTGTTGTGACAGATTTCGGTATTTCGAAGGAAAATGCATTATATGTTACAAACATATTATCTGTTCAATAATCTAAAATAAAGAAAAATATGAAAGAAACAAAGCACTTGTTTCATGTATAATTTATATAATATTCTCTCTCACACACACACACACACAAATATATATATATATATATATATATATATATATATATATATATGTGTGTGTGTGTGTGTGTGTGTGTGTGTAACAATTTAATTTATTCTATGATTTTTATTTATGTTTGAGAGATAGAAATTAGAGGAAGGAAGTGACATAAAATTTTAGAAATAGAAACTGAAAAATGAATTTTTGTTATAGAGAATATGAAGAATTCATATATACATTAATCTATATTTATGTTCAAATTTGATATATGAACTAACTCATATTCTCGGTCATATCTATTTATGGCCGCTCACTTATAACCCACTAAATTTTCAACCCATTTAAATCCAACTCACAAAAATGAAACTCATTTATATCCGTCCAAACCCACCCATTTGACGAGTCGCTCACTTACAACCTACTAAATTTTCAACCTATTTAAACCCAACTCACAAAAATGAAACTCATTTATATCTCCCCAAACCCACCCATTTGATGAGTCTAGCTAGTGATGCAGAATAGGCCGTCGCGTCAAGCCTTGACTTTTTGTCTACAGGCCGGGCTAGGCCAGGTTTAGAACAAAAAATTGTGACCTGTTGAGGCCTACAGGGTTAGGCCGAGCCAGGCCTCATTAGGCCCAAGTAAGCCCAAATGTTCTTTACTTAAAAACTATAAACTCTGCTTCTCCTCCATTTATTAAAGGAAAGCAAGGACACAAAACTGTTTATTAGACTATGTGGGACTATGTCAAGCATAGCCAAATCCAACACAAGCTTAAGTACATTTTACTTGAAAAATTTTGACTTGACCTTTCTATTTATAGAAAAAAAGTAGGACAAGAAATGTTAACTAGACTATGTGGGACTTTGAAACAAAAATGCAATTGAACTAAATGCCTCTCATTCTTATAGTTTGCTATTAAACTTGTGTTTTTTTTTTAGGTGTCTCTCCTCTATTTGAATGCTCCTGAAACTGATTTACTCTTCTGTCAGATTTCTCCAGCACAAATTTAGGGGGACTAGTTGGCATAGTTAATTGGTTCTCAGGACTAGCATCATTTATAATTCTATCTGCCATCACTGGTGATTTAGATGAGGAGAAATTGAATGGCAAATCCTCCGATTTGGAATTGATAGAGGAGTTTTGAAAAGGCATCCCCGTGGCGGCGTAAGAATAGTTGCTACTATGGAATGGTGTCCACTTTAGAGGGAAATCAAGCAGAGATTGGGAGTTTTCCTCTTTCTCTTTATATGTATCCATCT